>JBBPDB010000001.1:20275672-20301240 GCA_037974465.1 Brachypetersius altus
GTACCTGTTTTAGTTTTGTATGTAGAGTCTGTGTCTTTTTGTAATAAAATTCCATCACATGGAACCTGCCTGCTTGCGCCTCGCCTCACTACCCCGAGCAGACGACGTGACATTTATAAGTACAGTGCTAGAAGAAAGACTGGAAATGCTCATATAAGTCTTAGTACATAAAACCACAGTGATATTAAACTGAGAGGTATTATGTAAATGTAAGCAGTGGGCTCTTTAATTAGTTACATATCTACATATCCTCCATTGTTCATTTACTTATACATAATACAGCATTGCACAGAATGAAGGAATAAACAACTTGAAACGCGCTTATAAATAGAATTCTAAATTACGTTCTTGTTATGCAGTGTTTTCCCCACCATTAAACAAACACGCCTGCCAGCTTTTTTAGACTGGAGATGCATTAGACTCTAACTGGCCAGCTAATGTTTGGCTCCTTGCATTCAATTCTCTATTAAAAAGTCATGGCAATGCTTGGTCTTTAAAAGTAAAATATGTTTGGGTTGGTTTTATTCAATGTTGTATCGTCAAATGTAACAAGGAGTAATGAGACGTGAAGCTCTGGTGGTGTTTCCATACAGCGTTTGGAATAAAAGCAGATCACAACTGAACTCCTTCAGTTTTAAAATGCAGAGAATCTAAAACTCGGTATATTACTATTTTTAAAATCAATTATGCTACTATCCTGGCATGGCACATCTTTGATGACATCACATTCATGCAACAACACAAGTAGCAATAAAGGGTCTTCCGGGTGATTTTTTACGGAAACACTGTTATTGTTTTATTGCTGTCAAAAAAATCCCCAGTTCACCCACTTTACTTGCCTCATTGCACTTTATCCAAGGTGGAAGAATATGCAGATTTGTGCTTTGATTTCTACAGGGCCTGTATGGAGCCGCAGTCATCAGACCAGTGATGGACAGCTCCTCAAACGCACTGTAATCAGCCCTCGCACATGCGGTGATGGAGAGCCGTCTGGGCCTGATTGCTATGCGTATGTCTCGATATCTCTGCCACTGCTCTGACAGTAGACTGTAGACTGAACAAACAGCGAAACAATAGGCCTCCTCCCTCATCTAAGTACAAGTAAATAGAATTAACATCTCCCTGACATCTATTAAAACCCTTTTAATTAAAATGCAGGTATTAAACATCTGTGGGCTCTTCATTCGTCGCCTGCTGTCTCTGCCTTTCTGCTTCTTAAAAAGCTCTCCTAACAACAAAGTGGATTTATTTGTCTCCCATCCCACCACCCCCCACCCCCACACACACACTTTGAATTCACAGTATTCTGTACGTGCGCCATATGGCAACAGGATGTTTAGTCCGACTATTTTTAGCTCCTTCAATTCCTCAGCTGGAAAAAGGAGCTCTGTCATTCCTGCAGACTCTTTTCTCCACATCTTACAGTGTAGAAGTGTGTGTGTGTGTGTGTGTGTGTGTGTGTCTGTGTGTGTGTGTGTGTGTGTGCGTGCGCGTGTTCAACCCTTATCACCAAAAGTTGCCAGTGACATGTAGACAAGTGTTTATGAAGCGATCCCTTGCATTTCTTATCAGCTCTCCTTGTATGTACCCCTCAACTCCCCGGTGGGCTTCAAAAGCTGTATCACTAATCTTAAACAAATCTACCGGCACATCAGACACATTAGCACACCTCGCCACAAGCACGCGCTATCAAACAGCAGCCATGCAACAGGAGAGGGGAAAGCTAACGCTGCTGAAAATGTCAGTATTGAAAGATCAGATCGTGTTCTCTTAGAGCAGACAGCACTTGGCAGAGAAGGGGTCACCCCCGTCACACAGGTCTCTGCAGTGAGAATCAGACCGACAACATTAGTTAAGGGTGTACTCACACTAGGTGATCCGTACCGCGCCCGATCATGTTTGACCCCCAAGGTCCAGAGTGTTTGACTAGTGCTATTGCTCTGTTTGGGGGGGTGGGCTTGGGCTTGGGCTTGGGCCCGGGCTCAGTTGGAGGTGGGCGGAGTTGAAGTCAGGGTAGATGATAGTAATCAGGAACAACAAACAACAAACAAAAATTTTGGTCAAATTTTTGATTGTCCTGCTGCATATCATTGAATATGAACGTGTCTGGAATATTGAAAACAGTGTGACCACAGGCCAGTGAGTGAGTAGGCAGGGGGCACAATTGTGCCTGGGTACAGTATCAGGCAAGTGGGTCTAGTGTGATTATGTCTTAGAAACATAGCAAGGGTTTCACTCATCCTTTTAGAATTTAGAATGAACATTTAGGGTCAACTGACTACATGGAATTAAATGAGATGGAATTGGATGGGACAGGATTGAATGAGTTGCAATGGAATGGGATGGGATTTGGATGGGATGGGATGGGATGGGATTCAGATGGGATGGGATGAGATGGTACTGGATGGGATGTGCTGGTATTGGATGGGATGCTACAAATAGTTGACTATATTGGCATTGGACAATCTCCACATATTTGTTGACTCCTAGCTGTGGGAAGCATTATTCTGGATATTTGGACATTACTGTGAGGATTTGATTGTCATAAGCCACAAGAGCACTACTAAGGACAGGGACCGATGTTAGGTGTGAAGGTCTGGATCACAAACTCCACTCCAACTGAACTCAAAGGTATATGTTCAGAGAATGAACTTCCCCTCTTGCCGACGCTTGGCATTGGGCACCGTGCCCTTAGGCTCATGTGTGGCTCTTCATTCTGTTAACTCTACTTTTCTATGAAGATCATGGAGAATGTTTTGCACAAATCTAAAACGAGCTAATCTATAAATAAACTGCCATAATAAGTTCTACATGGGAAAGTGGAGTAATGTCACTTTTACCTGTTTTTTTTTCCATCTGAATCCAATTTCTCAGTCATTTTATGGAAGGTGTCTGTAAAAATTGTATTTTACCTTTAATAAAATGAGCTGTAGATATAGCCCCAGGTGATATTAATTTTGCGTGAATCAATATATAGATATTTTGTGTGTAAAAAAAATCTTCTTAAGTATAGAGGCATTCAGCATTTACTAGTATTCTCTGTGGCCCATATGTTCTTTCCTACCTCAGATGTATGACTCTGAATATTAAAATATATACAGTCTATTATGGGCAATGCAAATAAGGCAAGGGTGGATTAAGCAAGGACGTAAAATCTCTCTCTCTCTCTCTCTCTCTCTCTCTCTCTCTCTCTCTCTCTCTCTCTCTCTCTCTTTTTCTCTCTCTCTCTCTCTCTCTCTCCCTCATATACATATATATCCTAAACTGCTTGGTATCACATCTTCAGCTGCACTTCTAACTGCACAACAGGAAATGCCTGCATTAGTCTTCTCACGATCTCGCCCTCTGGACTAGCCGTTTGACCATATAATTTGTTCATTGCAATCTCTGCTCCATCCAGTGACACCACTTGATAACTCTCCTCCACTCAACCTCAGGTGTCCTCTTTATGCTTCAAATTCAGCAAATAATAACAGTTGACACAATTGCCTATGCTTCAAGACAGACATAGACCTCTTCTGCTTTCCCAAGTGGCCAATAATGTGGTGACCAGTGAAAGAGGTCAGAGTAAATGTTTCAGTCAGAGCATATCGGTTCATTACAGCTTGTTATCATTATATTATTGTCTTGAGGTTTTATGCTGTGCTGAAGTTCATTGTTTCTCTTCATTACAAAACAATAATCAAGTGGCTATTCAGCGCCTGAACCTCGTTAAATTCTGTTTCTGTTGAAATGACCAGTGACTACATTCATACAACTTACTCACTTTGCTCTTTTTCTGTTTCGGCTCAGCTTCTGGCATTTATTAACGGCAATCAGACTGCTGCAATCAGCGATGGCAGCTGTAAATTACAACTATACAAATCACGCTGTTTGTGCACAGATTATCACCATTTATGTCAATTGGAGCATAAAACCATTGATGATGTAACATGGAGCATAAAACCATTGATGATGGACAGAAATGTAACATGGCTGATCATAACTCATTAACTCAAATTCGTCAACTGAAGTAAATGTATTAGCCATTATAAATCCATGGAACTGAAGCAACTGAGGACCGATTCCATTAAAAAAGCTTCACACAGCTGATCAGCTTGATTCTATGTATTGATGTGATTGGAGAAAACTGTTACAAGGTCAAGAACTCGCATCCCAGAAATGTCCACTGGGTAAACAGCTCTTACATACAAATTCCAGAATATTGCAACATGGGACCATAGACTATATGTTACTCCACATGTCTCTGCCGGTGATTAATCAAAAGAGAAATATGCACTTTTATACTGCTAAAATTTGGCAAAAACTTAATTTGGAGTATGCGATGATATTGGAACTGGATTATGCTTTGATTTGACTGATAATATCAAACTGATATTTGATGATCAATTAGTTATATTTAGGAAGAGCAGAATGTTGAGGCAATGCTAAAACGTGTGGGTTTTTTTTCACTCTGTTGTATCTGTAACCATCTACAATCTTGTAGATCTAGTCGGCTCAATTGGCATCAACATCAGAATTCCCATGACGGTACATTTCTAATGTTATTCCACTCATCAATCATAGGATCTTTAAATTATATACACCACTGTTCAGTGTGTTTAATAATGTAACACCTCAGGTAGCTATTTGTTCAGTCGTGTCTAGCATAAATATAGAGTCAGCAAGTCTGAATTAAGCCCAGTCGGTTGGATGTACATTACCATGTTGATAGATACATTTCCGCATTCCGCATTTCAAACGCAAACCGGCTCCCGGAACGTTGAATGACGGAGTGTCAACAGCCTGTATGGCTAAAGCGCTATTTCCCTTTGGTGATGCAAACAGAACCTGGACTAATCAATAGCCAGCTTTATTGCTTTGTCATTAGCTTGATTGTCAGGCTGTGCGTGAGTTACATTAATGTGACTTCCCCTTAAGCAAAGACATGTTGTTTACAGGGGCAACGACAGCAAGGTAGCAAACAGCTCCCTGCTTATCAGGGTCCTTAGAGAGACACAGGAAATTGAGTTTGTCCAGTGTAATGGTGGGCCGAGTCATGCTGAGAGACAGACGGACTGCTTCTCTCCTATTAGCAACGATGTGTTATTCATGAGGGCAAATTTAGTGTGAACTATGCTTCATTGATATTCAGCGGACTGACTTTACACTGTCTGTCAAGGGACCAAAGCCATTCTATTGTATGCCTTTATTTAGTTATTTTGCTCTTGGTGACTGCGAGGCATGAAAAGGCGCAGTGGCCGTGGGGTCAGCGGGGCCAGGCGTCGAGCCCAGTCACAGCCTGTTTAATCATTCTCCCTGTAACGAGCTCTCAAATGCATCCGTCATACAGGGACAGATAAGGGGAAAGGTGGAGAGAGAGACAGGAAGTGATAGACAGACGGAGAGAGAGAGCGAGACTGAAACAGAAGGAGATGAAGGGAAGGACCAGAATGACACCCCCACCGTTCATCAGAGAAGAAAAACACACCCCTTTCCTCAAGAATTCAAATAGGCACTGAAGGGCTTTGGGGGAGTTATGAGGGGGGGCCATGGATGTGCTCCAGACTGCCTCAATAATTCAGTTTGTTGATAGAGGCTCATTGTGTGAGCAAACAGTATGATAATACACCTCCACACTTTCCATTTTATTTTGAGACAGCCCACTGCCCTCCTGTCCCCTCTCCCTCCTTTATCGTTATTAGCTCTTATCGGACTGTTGCCTTATGCATCTCACTGCGGCGCTAAAAATATCTCCTCTCGCCATCTCGCCCCGGCTCTCCTGCCCCTACCTTCGCCCGGAGATGTGGTGTAAATTGCAGTGCGAGGGTTCGAGCGAGCTCCCGCCGGCCTGCAGTCGTGGAGGTGACAGGTGTGAAGCAGCAGGTCTCTAGAGCTGGTTTTCCCCCGCAGGGCGGAGCACACAGATAGAAGTCCTGTCATTCAAAAGCAGGGCCAACGCATTCTAGCGTCTAGCTCAGCAGGGGACTTTCCCTCGAGCCAATGGCATGGTGTTAAAACTTAAAATCAAATTTACTCCCTTTCCCTCTTATGCCGAGTGTAGTCCGTCAGGCAAAGCACATCTGAAGTTTACATCTTTAGTTCTACACTGGAGCTAATAACCTCTAGCTTTCAGCTACTGCTACGTGAGGCCTAAAACATCACACATACCTCAGACTGTCAAAGTAATTCAAAGAAACTGACATTGTCATTAAAATGCTTCCATGTGTTGAATTAAATTAAAAATCTTTTATCACAAACGATATTAGCTGAACAGAAAGTAGAATTTCTGAAGCATTTGCATGAATTTAGGACGTTTGTTATTGCGTTAGTGTGAATATGTGCTTCAGTGGAAAGGATAAGACTGATCTTTTTGCTCGAAGGCCTTAACATGTCACAGAGTTGCTGACATTTGAATAGCGATCAAGCAACTATATTTCTTCTTGATCTTACCTGTCAAAGTTTTACCTGTTTTTTTTTATTTCCATGTTTGCATTTAAAAATCCCAGTGACAAAGTGTTACCTAAAATTTGGATGAAAGAACAGTACGTCATATAACAATAGTAAAGTGGCCCCATCACAGCACACGGTCAAGGCACTGGTGCCACTAGCAGTCCTGGGATTCGAACCCACAGCCTTCTGATCATAGGGACCACTCCCTGACTACTAGGCCACCAGCTGCCGCTAGTAGTAAATGCTAACTCGAACTTTTTGTCTCTTATTGCAGATAACAATTAGATTTGCAGGATCAGAATCCCCATAAGAAAGCCTTTCTGAGAAGCAGCTCAATACTTTGACCGAAGTGTTTGATGATTTATGCATTCCATACTAATTGGCAAGGTATAAGCTTTCAGTTCTAACAGCTTTTAGCTGCTTTAGCTTTGTAGTTCCCGTGTAAAACTAAGGCCTTCAAGCAAACCTAGATACAAAGCGTGCCCTGGCTGATAAACTTTAGCCATCACTTTAATGCTCATTTATTTGATGAAAGCAAAGAATTTTTGTTTTGCTTTTGTGAATAGGCAATAGTTCAGTGAGATGAAGAGCGGAATGTGTCAGGCACTATTAGCAAATGTGTATGAAAACATACACTCTTTATCTGAGCTAGACAGTTCTTCTTTATCTGGGTTAGCTAGGAGTCCCGTCTTCAAGGGGGAAATAAATGTCTAATCTATTAAAGACACAACATAACCAAAATAAATACTGAGCAAAGAAGATCATTGCATGCAGAAAGGCACAAAAGAGGACAGACACACGTTGAGGTTTATTAATAGAACTGCAAAAGCGTAGAGTGTAAGGCAGTGAGGCACTAATGTGTATTTGCAAACACAGATGTCAAGCGAAGGATGAAAATTGAAAATTGAACAAGACTCCACCATTCCATCAGCCCAAACCACACTGTTTGCCAGTTCTTTTCCTGTTATTTGTCTTCTATCCCCAACAGCCCAGCTCCCCATGAGCAATCTAGCTTGTATTTTTCTCATCCTTTCGAAGAGTGGGTGTCATGATCGGCGCAGGCCTTTGTTCCGAAGACTGAATGAAAGCGTGATGTGCTCATGTGTGTGCGTGAAAGGGAGAAAATAAGACACGGTAGCGTAACATAAAGAACATAAAATCAATTTCAGGAACATGCAACCAACCTTTAAAGAATTGTTTCTTCTCACTTTCGCTCAAATCAGATGTCTCAGTCCTCTTCATTTATGACTCTATAATGCCTCTCTACTCTCTTCCTTATCAGTTTGCACCTGCCTGTTGGGATTTGTGTGTCAGCCAGCGTTTGTACTGCGGCTTGATCGAGTGTAGAGATAGTGGTGGTCCCTCCAATAAAGGGGGTGTGTTAGATTCTCCCCCGCACTGCGGGATTGATCCCTCTGCTCCCCGTACAGAATAAAGACTAACTGACTCTTTCTGATCTGTACCTCCATTTCCACTTATCTGACATTCGGCTCGGAGCCATTACAGTACCGATTTTACTGAGGTCTCAGAGGATTTGAGAAAAATGCCTATCTTACCTCCTCAGTGTTTACTAGTCAAACACTATTTACTCACCAGCTAACCCCAGAGGGGAGCTCATGTTTTGGGTGTTTAGGGTGTTTGGGGTGATGAGTGGCAGAATGGCAGACAGGAAGGACATATTTGATTGTGGCGGAGCGTCGGGACAAACAGGATTACACGGCCACTCTGGGAGCCAGGCTCCTACACAGGTGACGCATACTGCTTGAGGGCTGTCATCAAACGCCCAGGGAATTATCACTAAAGGTCAACACAGTCAGCATCTGAATGTCACAGCTTAGGCACATTTGGGAGTGAAAAACATTCCAATAAATATTTGCTCGTCTCCTATAAGAACCTAATTCCTTGACTTAGAATCCCAAAGGCGGAAACCTGAAGGATTACAGCCGTGTTACTAGGCACTGGGACGGAATGGATTTTGAGTGAACGAAAGGAACTGCGTTTTGAATAATACATTTTTTGGGGGGAAAAAAACGATGCCATTGGCTCACAAATGGGATTCATGAAGTGTAAAAAATTCTCCCTCTTCTCCATTCTCTTTAGATGATCAGTTGGATAAGACTCACAGAATAGCTTCTGTAGGAAGCAGAGCAAAAAAGAAAAAGCAGCTGGGAAATAAAATGCCTTTTAAGCTTGGCATAGGTTTAGCTAAACATCCACAGGGTCATTTGCAGACGTCTTATTTTGGCTTCACTGGAGTACAGATTCTGATAGATACTCGTAGCGTCTGTTCCGCAGAATCAGTGATTATGAAATGTCATGAATCTGCTATGCTTTATGGGCTTGTGCCAGTTAAATGACTGCTTGCCAGTGCCGGTTATTTTACCCCTCTCTGAAATTCGGTCTCTGATGGATGAGAATTTTGGATAGTTCACTCTGATCCACATTTGTCACGCTGGGCAGCCTACGGAATACAGCTGCTGTGTACACACTCTTAACAAGCTGCAAAAAGCACAAATCACCATAAACGCATGATAATATGTATCTATCAACAGGTAATGTGTCCTGTTTGAGCAATTCATCATCATTTGGCTTTTCTGCATTAACATCCTATATGCCACCCCCTGTTGTATCCTATCTATCTCTGTCACAGTCTCTTACAGTTACACTCTCGACCTCTATCTGCATCCTCTGACCTCCTCTTGGTCAACACCAGTCAGTTTATCCCGCAGTATTTCATCCTTTAATCATTCTTACCCAGTTCTTTATGGCACAATAGATTCTCTTGCTCAGCATTTCTATCTGCTCAAGCTCAAAAAATTGACCAAATGCTGGGCTTTACTCCAGCAACACGTTTCTGACTCACACTTTTTCTCTCTCCCATCTTCTCTCTCTCTCTCTCTCTCTCTCTCTCTAGGCTGTGGGCTCGAGTTCCTGCTGGTGCTCTGTGGGTTGGAGCTGTCCTGGTCCTGCCCACACCACTGCATCTGCTACTCAGCCCCCAGCACCGTCAGCTGCCAGGCTCACAACTTCCTGTCCGTCCCTAAGGGCATTCCTCCACACAGCGAGCGCATCTTCCTTCAGAACAACAAGATCCACCGGCTAGAGCCGGGACACTTCAGTCCCACTACAGTCACACTGTGGATCTACTCCAATAACATCACTTACATTGACCCCTCCACCTTCCAAGGCTTCACCGTGCTGGAGGAGCTGGATCTTGGGGACAACCGCCACCTGCGCTCCCTGTCCCCAGAGACCTTTCACGGGCTTGGACGGCTCCATGCCCTGCATCTGTACCGTTGTGGCCTGAGTGCATTGCCTAATAACATCTTCCAGGGCCTTCGCAATCTGCAGTACTTGTATCTGCAAGTAAGCCAGTTACCCACTCAAGTTTTCAGTGTCTGTCTATTAAAGCTAATACATAATTCTGTAAGTAAAATTACTCTTTTTTGTGTCTCTACAGGATAACCATTTGGAGTACCTGCAGGATGACATGTTTGTGGACCTGCACAACCTGAGTCACCTGTTTCTTCATGGGAACCGTCTATGGAGCCTGCACCAGAACACTTTCAGAGGACTGAGGGCTCTGGATCGGCTGCTGCTGCACCACAACCAGCTGCAGTGGGTGGACCGTCTGGCCTTCCACGACCTAAAGCGCCTCACCACCCTCTATCTGTTTAACAACTCCTTGACAGAGCTGGCTGGAGAGTGCCTGGCCATGCTGGGCGCACTGGAGTACCTGCGTCTCAACGACAACCCTTGGGAGTGTGACTGCAAGGCTTTGTCTCTGTGGGACTGGCTCAAGAGATTCCGCGGCTCCACGTCATCGGTTGGCTGTGTGGCCCCTGCCGAGCTGGCAGGAAAGGATCTGAAGCAGCTGAAGAAAGAGGATTTCCCTAATTGCTCCGGATCCGAGTCCTTGCACCAGAGCAAGACCAAGTCTTGGGCTGGAACGGATAAGGTTTCTTTGAAGCAAGAGCCCCAACCTGCCCAGCCTCCTCAAACACATCAGCCCCACCTCACTGGACAATTTCCTTCCTCGCCCTCTCCGCTGCCTCAGCCACCCCCTGCTATAAACGGGGTGCAGGCTGGACCAGGAGGTTCCCTGGATGTGGTGACTCCTCAGCGGCCCGGTCGCTCCCGGAACTGTACGCGCCAGCGGAACCGGAATGGCAAGGGCAAAGGGCCCAACGAGGTGCACACCTCAAAGGAGATGGCAGACAAGGAGTACTCCTCGCCCGATTTCACCGGTAAATATGACCACACTTCTCCTGATAGTTCGACCACACGGAGAAAGCACAAATGTACCCCCCGGACCTCTGTGCGTCCCCCCAGTGGGGTCCAACAAGCCACCAACAGGGGGAACCTTCCCCAAGCCCTCTTCTTTTTCTCCAGTATTGTGGGACTTCTTGTGCTGCTAAGCACTGGATTCATCCTCCGCTGAACTCGGTGCTGATGCATTATAGCTATATGAAAACAATGCAGTCCTCAGATCCACTCTAGCTCCAGCCTTGCAAGGCCTCTTTACATGTCTCAGTGTGTGTGCAGGTGTGTGTGGGAGTGGGTGTCATTGTGTGTATGTCTGTAAAATACTGTGTAAGGAGCTTTGCCATTTAGACTCTGAAATAGATAGACATGGTTGAACGTCATTTTGCAAAAGACTCACAAACTGGGGTGAGGCAAAGGATGGAAGATTTGAAAGAGAGGAATTAGAGCAACATGCTTGCACTGCCACTGATGCCCTGACATTTTCAATTACTTTTGGCTGAGTATCTGTATCAGCTGCATATTTGTGAGAGTTCATCAAAATGACGTGTGAAGAGAACAAAACGTGTAACTGAAATCCAGGGGTAGGAATCAGATTTCTAGTTACATGATTAACAATATTTTAGTGATATAAAGAAATCTAAACAATCTTACTGACCTATTTGTATGACTTACATTTAAATTGTTACATAATGAGCAGCCACATACTGACTTATAAAATGAAGTGTTTGTGTATCCAGTCAATGAAGCTTTCCTGCCTGTGGTTATGCTTATCTTCAGTGTGCTCTACATCATTTTTTTCATTTTCTCATCTTTGCATTGCGTCAAGTGTTCGGAGGAAAAGAAACGTCCTCCCATGGCAACATCTGAAGACAATTCTTCCATTAATGATCAAAATCATTCATTGCATTCTGTTCATTTGTAGTCAGTTATTCGCCATTTCTGACTCCCCACATTGACAGCGCTCTGGAAATAGGCTGATAAAGGTCAGGTTGAGTTAGATGGTATGTACTCAACCTAACTTAATAATATTTTCAGAGGTCAATTTGGGCATAAACAGAAACAAACAGCTGTTCTTTACAATGTCACCCTCCTCTTAGTTGAAGTGCTGCCAAATATCTCTTTCCAAATAGTTGCCATTGAAACCACCCCGGATGTGAAATAACATTATTATCGATCACCAGAGAGAACCTTCTAATCAGGCTAGAACCTTCTACAATGCTTGACAAGGAAGCTGTTAAATACCGTGCACTCGAAGTGACTAGCCTCTATAAAAAAGCACACTGGTTACCTTACCTCAGTCAAACTGTTGCCTAAACTGTTTTTTGACCTCCAAGTTTTATATGCCTTCATTCCCCATAGTTTAGTTTCCATTCATGTCATTTTTGTCATTCACCCTTTTACGTCTGCTTTAGTTCGGGACAGTATCATTATGAAGCCTAATGATAATGAGCTGCTATTATTGTTTAAAGAAGCCAATGCTTCGAAAACGCCGTGCGACTGAGTATGTGTGTGCGAGAGAGAGAGTGTGTGGGTGTGTGTGTCCAAGTTAAAAAGGTACGAGAAGTTGTGTTTGTTACGTGTCTTCTGTATTTGTTTGATTTGGCTGAGCTGGAAACTGGAGATGACCTGCTAAAGGGGGCCTGGAAACATGAAGTGCCCCAGGGGGGATGGGGGGGGGGGTTTGGGGGGCGCAGGTCGAACTGGGGTGAACTCCATTTTTTGCCAACAGCCCTCTGTCTGAACCCTCCAGCGAAAACATGGACCCCCTTCTCTCTCTTAGCAGGCTGTGAAAACAATTGTTCAATAATAACCAGAGAACATAAGGAAAAGGAGAAGAAAAAAACAACAAAAACAAAAACAAATGATCCTTCAAGTACCTTCTTGTGATGACGTATGACGATTCACCGCGGCCAAACGGGACCTTTCCTGAGCCATAGGACTGTTTGTATGACTCTTAAAGACTGCTGTATTCAAACAAGGCAAATTGGGGTCCAGGAGAAAGACAATCGCGTCTGTTTCGGGCAGAGTGTGGATCTGTGGTGGGTCATCAGCTGCAGGTGCTGGAGAATTGTGCCTCCTTTGTCAGAGATGGTCTTTGTAAAAAAAAAAATAATAAATAATAATAATAATGAACTGTGAACTGTACAGTCAGCAGTAGACGGACTCGTGAGGGAGATATTAATCGGAACCATGAATCGTGACCCATGAACCGTGGCTAAAGCCGTAAATGAATGACATTTCTGATGACAACAGGGTTTCGGACTTCTCGAGCAGAGGAGTACCTTTCTGGAGAATTTTTTTTTTTCCTTATGATTTTCTTTACGTTTAGTTTTGTTCGTTTTTTTTACATGCTTTAGGCACCATTTTCAAAGAAACTGCACAATCCAGTCCCCTTACTCCTCCACCGTGCCCTCTATTCTCCTGCGTCTCGCCAACCCAGTTATTTGATGGTTTGACAAGTTGTTCTCAGACGACTATACAAAAAAAAAATGTTTATAAAGATATTAAAATCTATATCTTCTTATGTTACTCATGTTTGGAAGCTCTTTTTTTCCCTTTTGCAGTGTGTCCTCCTACAGCATGGCACTGATGGAGTGAGGAAAAGGGGAAAACCTCTGACTCTCCATCCTATTAATTTAGAATAAGAATCCACTCTGTCAGCAAGTTTGTCCTTTTCCTCTCTGTTTCTTTATCTCAGTCTGTGCTTCGCTTTGCGATCGGCCTCTACAGATCAGTCTCTGGCAGCCATAGCATAGCAGAGCCTCATGGAATCACCCCAGTATATGTGTAGCCCAAGGATTCACTCTTTTACACACACACACACATATACACACACACACACTCTAAACCACACAGGTCTTGAATACACAGAGCTTGATATGACTGCCACCCACAAAAACAGGCAAGAGCTATTAATTTAGCAGATTACAGCAATTTCACTTCGCAGAAGATTCAGTCACACTGGGGTGATTCAGTCACACTGATGCATGTGTGCATGTGTGTGTGCTCGGTTTCCAACATATGTAAAGTTCACACTCAGCACTGCCATTAATCATTTCCCATGCACCTGCACTATTTAAGCGCATGTCTGTAGACATTCCAGGTTATCATTAGGATTATTAATGGAGCTTTACAGTATAAATTCAATTTCCTGCTCTCCTCTCCTTTCCTGCTATGATTGGGAATTGATCCCAACACTAATGTGTGTTTTTCCTTCCTGCGAAAATACGGCAAAGGCTAGTTTTCTGCATGGCAGAAGGGGCACAAAGCATTAACTGAATTGATGCACTAATATGTGGGAAGGTGTGGATCTTGGGACGCCTCACTATTCGACTTTAATTGACCTAGATACGATAAAATGTTTTTTTATGGCCTTCGTGATGATTTCTTGGGGCTTTTTTATCTGTGCACCCTCACAAGTTAGTTGAAATTGAATGCACATACATTAACTGGTTACTTCTACAGGGCCAATGCCTGTGTTTCAAAATCGAACTGAACTAAAAAATACAAAATAAAAAAAACTAATTTAGTTTCTATATGATCTATATAAACTATCATTAAACGTTATCAATTACATTTACACCACATTTGGTCACACAGAGGAGACGCTTCAAGATTCAAGATACTTTATTTGTCACATGCAGTCATACAAGTACAACACACAGTGAAATGTATCCTGAACCGCTCCTTTACTGACTGTGCAAAAATTAAAAACAATAAGTAAAATACAATAATAAAGCTTGTGAAGTTTGTGTTAGTTAAGATGGTTTGGGGGTCTTGAGTTGCTGTTTGAAGACAAGGAGGTCCGTGGTCCAGCACATGTTGTTGATTTCCCTGCTCAGAAACTCCTCACCAGTTAATTGTCAGGTTTAGGGAATGTGTTTGAGGAAGAGAACCAATCAACTGTGCTGGACCCTCCAGGACCGGAGCTTGACACTTCTGCTCTAAGAGGTTGAGCTGTGACCTGAGGTCTAATCAGTGTTGATAGGACCATTTTTGGCTTGTAGGTGAACTTTAGAGTTTTCAATCTAACACAAGCAGCCACAGGAAGCCAGAGGGGGTAAGCACCAATAGACCGGTGAATGTTGGTGTGCTGAAGACCAGACATGCTGCTGCATTCTAAATCAGGCGGGTGGCCTTTCATTTTTAGCCATAATTTCTAGATGGGGAAGAAGGTTACAACCCTCCCAATAATTATTGCAAAGCCATAAAACACCCTTATGCACACCATCATTAATGTATATTATTGTAAGGTATATTATTTAAACTATAATAAACAAAAATATGGCCAATATACTGTAATAAATGCAATGCCTTAATTGCTGCCCACAAGCAAAAAAGCTCGCTTGCTGCCCTAGTCTCAGTCTATAGGGTTCATTTGTCCTGATAATGTATATTTGGATGGCATGGTGGCCCAGTGGGTAGCGCTGTCCCCTCATAGTGTCCTGGATTTGGCCCCTGCCCAGGTAGCTGAGAGTCCTTTCTGTGTGGAATTTGCATCTACTCTCCTTGTCTGTGTGTGGTTCCACCTGGTACTCTGGTACTCCCTGCATGTCTTTGGACTGTGGGAGGAAACCAGAGTACCAGGTGGAATCCCACACAGACAGGGATAGTCCATGCAAACTAAATCCTAAATTGCCCCAAAGTGTATGTGCATGAATATATATTTATCTTTGTATCTGCCCTGTGATGGACTGCCAGTTTCTTTTCCTTTTGTCCTAGAAAAGCTGTCCTAGAAAACCCAGTTAGGAATAAGCAGATTAGATCATGATAAATGGATACATACATATTCAACACTTCCAACAGTTATGGACATTTATATTTAAGCCTAAAAAAAGGCTGATTAACATCAATTTGTACATTTCAGGAATTAATTCTTCTCTATCCTTCTCTTTCATATGTGAAATGTTGGCTTTAACTGCAAACATTTAAGTCGATTTAAGTATTATTCAACATTTCAGTGGAACTTGTGCATGGTGTCTTGATAATAATATTGTTGGAGCATCACAGAAATACTAAGCGCACGTTGACAGTCTTGCGAGGGAAGTGAAAACAATATGATTTGTAATAAAAACATTCCAAGCTCTTTCCAAGTCGAGGTGAGTGGCACGCACTGCTAATGCTGTTAAAAGCTGTGGGCTAAACTGCAATTGTGTTAGTGCTGTCAGCTGAAGAAAAAAAGGGAGCTCCTGGAGGAGCTGCGCTTCTTCCTCTGTGTATTAGTGGCATTTCTTTGTAAGGGAGGAGTTGCATCACCGCTGCTAAAAATATCATCCACTGGATCCTGGGCGCAGGCCCCTGTTCCACTTAACACATGTAAATGAAGAATTAGAAGGTGTGTGAGAATGAGAGGGCATGGAGAGGATGAGGGAGGTGGGCGAGAGAGGTAGAGATAGAGTTGGGACTCAGGGAGAAAGGGAGGAAAGGAGCTGACAGAGAGCAGATGGTGTGCAGAAAGGAGGAGCTGATGGGGTTACAGGGGGCGCTCTAGAGCCCAGCCACTGCGAGAGCACTCTGACTGATGAAGACAAAACCTACACATTGTTTAAAGAAGTACTGCTAGGTAAAAGTACATCATTCTCTAATATCACCTGAGGCAGTTTTCAATTAAATCTGACTTTTTCTATGGTAATAAAATACGAGGAACTTCCACTTCTTATGTTACTGTTATATTCTTAATGCTCCCTGTTTTGAAATGTTCCAACCAGGTAGTGAAATTAGAGAGAGAGAGAGAGAGAGAGAGAGAGAGAGGTAGATACAGTGTGAGAGACAAAGAGAGAGAGGGGTATATATAGAGAGAGATACAGAGAGAGAGAGAGAGAGATACAGAGAGAGGGAGAAAGAGAGGAAACGAGAGAGATAGACAGTGAGAGACATAGAGAGAGAGGAGTATAAATAGAGAGAGATACACAGAGAGAAAGAGATACAGAGAGAGGGAGAAAGAGTGAGAGAGGGAACGAGAGAGATAGAGAGAGAGAGACAGAGAGAGACATAGAGAGAGAGATACAGAGAAAGGGAGAAGGAGAGAGAAAGGGAGAGAGAGAGAAACAGAGAGAGAGAGAGAGAGAGAGATAGAATGAATATGTTGAATATAAAGGTATCTACAGTTTTGGGTAACTGTGAGGCAGAATTCTCTGCAAAAATTCTGCCACACATTTGAGAAAGCACACAGATGACAGGAAGTGTGTGTGCTGAGGGTGCTGAGCATAATTTACTTCCTTTCACTGTTGTGCGAGTTTGATGTTTAATTAAAAGCAAGCATTTAGAAAATTAAAAAAGCAAGCAAGTGCGAGACAGCTGGGAGGGGGAGTGGAGGAGTGGTGGGAGGCGTAGAGAGGGGTGACAGAAAGAATGAGCAAAAGAGAGAAAATGCACGAGAGAGAGAGAGAGAGAGAGAGAGAGAGAGAGAGAGAGAGAGAGAGAGAGAGAGCAATAGAAAGAAATGAGAGCAATGAAAAGGAGCGCAGAGAAAGAGAGGAGGAATGCACGAGAGGAAAAGAGAGAGAGAGGGTTAATAGGGAGAGAGAGGGAATGAAAGAGAGTGAGAGAAAGAGGAAGTGTGTGTGAGAAAAAGATTAGAGAAAACGAGGAGGAAAAAGGGAGGAGGGAGACACAAGGAAATGCAAAAACATGAACAGACAGAGGTAGAGAGAGGAGAGAGACTGAAAGAATGAAGGGAAAACAGAGGAGAGGGTAAGAAAAAGAAAGCAGAGATGGATGAGGGAAGAGAGAAGGAGAGGCAGAGACGAGGGTGTGAGAGAAAGAGAAAGAATAGAAGGAGAGAAAAAGGGTAGAGAGAGAAGCAGGAGGCGCACATGACAATTAACAGCATAAAGAATAAATGACAAATGCCACAGCACCTGGCTCTTATGCAAGACCCCGCCATCCTCCCTCCTTCTCATGCTCTCTTGCTCCTTCCTCAGGTCCCTCGCTCCCCAATCAATCACAAACTAATATCACCTCCCTGTATAGAAACCCTTCCCTTTCTCTCTGCAGTGCTTTTTATTCTGTTTATTTATTTAGGCCTGAAAATCCCATCAGACCTCTCTGAACACCCCTGCTCCCCTCAGCTAAAGCGGCTGCATATAAAACAGGTGGGCCAGGCTCCGGCTCCCCACCCACCGCACCGCTTGACCGGGGGGGCTGTAAAACTTTAGCTGCTGAGGTATAACACTGAATTACAGCACTGCCACAAAAAGAGAAAAAATAGAATCTTTCCTCCAAACTCCTCGACTTTTATTTGACGTAGTTTATTAGCGGCCAGGCCGTATCTTCTCCGGAGTTACGGCCGTGGCCTCCTCTCCTTAAGCGAAAGCCCAGCTGTGGTAAAGTGGACTGTGATGTTTCCATCGGCCGCACCGTGATTTCCTGCAGAAGTTTATCACGCCGGCCTCTCGGAAGGCAACAGGCTTCTGTCAGAGCCAAAGCTGATCAATGGCAGCAATTAAGAGAGTAGATCAATTCTGGTGGAGAGCAGGCCTCGAGCAGCCTGGCCCGTAGCCCCATCAGTCCCACACAAATCCCACGCCGAGACATGCCTCTAAGCCGCACACCTAATGACACACACACAGCACTTTCCCTCCTCCGATTAATCACACGCACCCCGACTCTGACACGATACACACTCCAAAAACCACAGCACTTCCTTCCCTTATTCCCTCTCGAGGGAAAACCTGTGGCCATCTGCAGCCTCCCTCACTTTCTCTGCTCCACGCACTCGACTTTTCTCCACTTTTTGGTACGTTTCTGAAAAAAGTAACAGTACAGGGAATGAAAAACGTTCCTTACTTTCAGTGCAAGACAGTGTAACACAGTGTTCTTTCTTTGAGAACCATCTCTATTGGTCCTTTTGTCCTTAAATGTTGACACAGTGACAATATATCTTGAATACATATTTCCAGTAAGAATTATATACATTTAAAAAAATAATGTCTAGTTTTGCCTCTCCAGCTGCTCTTTACATTTCATAAAAATAACAATGAACTGACCAGAATAAATGGTTCAAAAATTGACCAAAACTGGTCAAAACTAAAAAATACTACTTAATAAAATAAATATAAAGTAATCCCCTGCTTTTTGCGGAGGTTACGTTCCAAGAGCACCGGCTTACATTAAAAAAACTTGTTGTGTTTTGGTAAAAAAAAAATGCATATTTTTAGTGTAAACCCTAAATATGCCCCCAAATCTGCTCCCAGAACACTTTTATTTCATTTTAAACTCGGTTTAATACACTTAAAGAAAATGTAAAATAAATAATATTCAGAATCAGAAAACTTAATTAGCATTAGGAGTTAGCATTAGCACGGTGTGCAAAGACACAAATGAAAGGTTGAAATAACTCTCTCTACCCACATGTTTAGACAGGGCACAGTTTACTAATACTAAATAAACTGAAATAACTGTTGAAAATGTGTTGGGGGGAGTTTAAAACACTAAAATACAAGGACAAGACACGGAGCAGTCGTGCTACATGCTGCAGCAGCTTCTTCTTCTTCTTTTTATGTCGGTTGACAACTTTTCAGTGTATTACTGCCACCGCTGGACTTGTGGCGGTAATACAGTTCGGTTCTCATAAAAAATCTGTGTTAGACTGTATCCGCGTAAAACTGAGGGTTTATTGTATTAAAATTTCATTAATTTCTATTATAAATAGAACAATAAACAGATGCTTCTCCTAAAAAGTTACTGTGTAGGAGATGAAATGTTTAGTTCTTTACAGTACTTTACAATAACTCATTTGAAGGATACAATAAAAAAGATGTGCTAGATGTGTCCAGCATGATGAGCAGAGTTGTAAAATCAGCTATTATGATTCAGAAGGCTGAGAATGATGCATTGCATTTCAAAAAGATCAATTCATAAGACAGATGATAACTTATTAGTTACAGTATTAATAATAGTAAAAAAAGTATATTACTTATTTAAGTAATATAAATATGTATATGTATCATTTTAACTTTGAAGATTAGAATAACGTAAACAACTTCAGATCATAGATTTTCAACCTGAGTGTATTGGTGGTCTTCCAGTGGGCCATGCTGGTACTGCTAGGTGTATGTTTAACTGGTTTCAGTTTGCTTCAGCTTTTCAAAACATTGTGTATTATGGAAATTTCTCATGCTATTATATTTTTACCTTATCACGTATGTATCTACCAATATGTAAGACTGAGCCTAAAGCTTAACTTTAGAAACCAAAAAAAAGACAAAATTTTCAGATTTGTTAAAAGGAAAAAATACCACATGGCTCCCGACATGCTCTGGTAACCCAGTTTTTCTTTTCTCTCTCTCTCTCTCTCTCTCACAAACACACGCATGCACACACACACACACACACACACACACACACACACACACACACACAAGGGCTACACACCTGAAGAAAAACACCAAGAGTGTGTCCGAAACCGCGCACTTCCACACTTTTAGTGCACGATTTTAGGCGTAGTGCACTCACACTGAAATCTGAGCTAAAACTCAGTGCACTGAAAGAACCCGGATGCTGCACTAAAATCGGCCAGAAAACACAGTGCAGAACGATGGACACTATGCACTAAACGGGCGTCATTTTGACCACGTAGCGGAGGGGGCGGGACATTCAATGTGTTTTCGAGTTGGATAGTGGCAGAAAACAAGCCCAAGCGGAGGCAGCTGGTTTGTATAAATGTGAGTAACGTTAATAAAGTTATTGTACTGATGTACATGGCGGCTGAAGGCAGTGCGCAATTTCCAAGTCTTATCTTTACCAAACATTACAGCAGTTTGCAGATTTAACATCCTCTTTTACTGGCACATCATAATTAACCTAATTCCACAGTTATAGTACATTATCTCATCATCTAAAATGCCATTATGCCAGCAAAAGTACCAGAGAAATGACATTACAGTATCATAAACCCATAATGGTACCTGTCTAGTCAGCTCAGAACAGCTAAATCTGATACAGAATTCTCAGTCTTCCATGTCTCCAGGGCCAAGTAACCAAACTCTACAATGAAGTGCCAATTAAACTGGAGCTGGAGGACATGCTGGGATCGCAGTGAGGCTAAGCCATGCAGGGACTGGATGAGGGCCCTCTGTTTCTGCTGATTACTGATGACTACAGCAGACAGAGAAGCAGGTGCACTGGGATCTCTCTTGCAAAATACATCTTTTGACCTGATCAAGGTTTCTCATGACCAACACAGACAACCATTTTAATGACAGTCAGAGAGTTAAAGACCGGAAAAAGCAATAGAGTGGGACCTCGCAGTTCAAGAAAGTACTGTAGCTCATCGGGTGCTGTGGAAAATTAGTGGTAATCAGTCATCAGTTTCTGACTACAGAGCCACGATTGGCTGGATATTTTTAGCTGGTGGGCCACTCAACCATCAGTGATGCTGATGCACTGCAAAAACTAGGGCTGGACATGAGTAATTCACTAACCAAGCAGAGGCGTCGGCTCTAAATGGGCTAGTGAGGCTGAGAACTCCCTCTCTTTAAATGAATAGGATTCAAAGATACAAAAGGTTTTTATTGTCATGTGTACGTAGTGCAATTAAATTCTTACTTGAATGACCGCTTAGCAGATTAGACAAATACAAACAGTGCAACATTATAAACACGGAATTCTAAACATAAATTCTAACATATTATTAACGAAGTGCAAAGGTAAATAAAGTGTAAATAAAATACATACATTTTAATCATTGTTTTATCATTATTTTATCTTTAACCCTGGTTTCTAGCGGCATCAGCAAAAGGAAAAGAATAAGAACTGGCTGACTTGCCTCTAGCTCAAGCTGCAGATTAACACAGCTTGTCAGTGCAGTGAAGTGCTTTCTGATAGTCCAAAAGCGCTGGGTCTGACTGGCTGCTTAAACTCAATGTAAAATATTATATATATATATAGTAACCCCCTGCTTTTTGCAGGGGTTACATTCCAAGGGCACATTGTTGTGTTTTGGTTTAAAAAAATGCCTAAAAATGCCTATTTTTATAGCGTAAACCCTCATTACACCCCTAAACCTTTAATTTAATTTTAAACTCAGTTTAGTGCATTACTCTTAAAGATGTTAAGGTAAGGTCTTTTAATTTAATATACAGTAATAAAAATGCAGGGCTTTAAGAAGGACAAAACGAAAAACAAGACGAACACTGAGACGATCCACGGGGATATTCTGGTCTGGAGCACCACAGACGCTGCAAACAGCAGCAGCCAGGAGAAATAAATCATCAGAATCAGAAAACTTTATTGATCCCAGAAGAAAATGCCTAAAAACCGTTAGCACTAGCAGTTAGCATTAGCAGTGTGCTGCGAGCCAAAACAAACTTGTGCACAAAAGAAAGGTTGAAATAACTCTCTCTACCCACATGTTTAGACATGGCACAGCTTACTAATACTAAATAGACCGAGATAACTGTTGAAAATACATATAATGCAGGGCCCATTTTACTGATATAAAAATAGCCAATCCCAGACATGACTGCAACATGCGAGAATATTTTGTTTACCTGCTGACTGATTCAAACAAATGCTTAAATAACTTAAGACAGAAAGTTATTTAAAAATTGTTCAGTCCTCATATAATATTTCACACCTATGACTAAGGTGTCACGGAGAGTGAGGCGAGGCACAGGTGCAGGTTCCGATGAATGGATTTTTATTCATAAGGATACAGATTCTCCACAAAACCAAAAAAGGCCTAACAAAAGCACAGGTAACAGTTGACGCATAAGGAGCGGGAATCGTGAGGGTTAATCAGCAACTAAAACAAATTCAAAATAAAAGTCCCCATAACAAAACTAAACAACAGTGGCCTCTACTGGCCACTGGGAAAGACCTGACATTAGACCAGTGTACAATGACTGGACAAACATTAAGGAACACAGATGAATACTCAAAATGCTCTCTCTCTATTCACTTTGCAGGTAAAGTGGTGGTCTTTATCACCATGGGACATGGGTTTTTAGAAAGGTCCTTGTTTTGCCACCAGTGGTTATTCGATTAAACAAATAAATTGAATAAATGTGTTTTTCCTTTATTTTTGACACTTTAGGAAGCAACTCTGAAACTCTGAAATCTTATAGAAGTACCCAAAAAACTAAGAAAACTGAGGAACTATCTGACGAGAAGGAGGTACTGGATGCAGTTACTAGGTCACCAGACAAAGCATGAACACCTGAGGCTGAAATTGCTGCAACTGTTTCCTCTCAGACAGTGCCAGCAATATTCCCCTTTTACATTTCTGGGGTGTCACTTCGGTTTCTGAAAGTGGGTAAGTATTCTTTCAGCCCTATCAAAACAAATGGTGCAGTCAACCTTGAAGGCGTGTTGTTGTGTCCATCAGCACAGACGACTGTACTCTAAAACCGTCATACACAGCTTTTAATTAGTTCTTGATTGAGCCCACATTACTGTCTGCATGAATTCAGGCAATTTGTGAGGTACATGGTTATTCAAATGGATCGTCGTTAACAGATGTTAACGATGAATTCCTCACAAGTGACAGCTGCAGACGTGAACACCACAATGTAAATTTATATTAGGATCCTGGACTCTTCAGCAAGCTTTGATTCATTTTAAATGTGAGTTTGAAGGGCAAAATTACAAAGTGAAAATTGTTTAAAACATGCTCTACTATCAAAAATATTCTGCCTTGACCATTGGAGTCAAAATATATAAGCTATAGTTGTAACATTATATCTTTTGCTCCATAGCCCAGTTCTGATACTAATGTGCCCATTTTGGCTGCTTCTGACAGTGGGCAGGGGTCAGTAAGGGCACTCTGACCGGTCTGCAGCTATGAAGCGCAATTCCGCAGTAAGCTGTGATGCATTGTGTGTTCTGACATCTTTCTATCATGGCCAGCTTTAACTTTGTCATTAGTTTGTGCTACAGTGCCTCTTCTGTGGGATCTAACCTGACGGGCTAGTCTTGCCCCCCATGTGCATCAATGAGCCAGAGCCCAATGACCATCTTGCTGGTTCACTGGTTGTCCTTCTTTGACTACGTTTGGTAGGTTCTGTCCACTAAATACCAGGAAGACCTGCCATTTTGGAGAAGCTTTGGCCCAGTTGTCTAGCCATCACAATCTGAACTCAATCTGAAGGTTATATTGACTGTTCGCTTACTCCCTAATATATCTCACAATTTGAGAGGTGCCATTGTAACAAGATAATTTACATCACCTGTCTGTGGTTTTAATGTTGTGTATGTAATTGTTAGAAAGTGCGGCTGATAATTATTCCCACATATTTTTGGGCATATAGTGTATATGGCGTGTGGATAGAGTGTATCACTAGAAGTAATTACTGTTTTTAATACAAAACAACTTTTAATCGCAAATGCAAGCAAATCTGACATACTCCCCATACAGCATCGCTGACTGTGTATTGTAATGCTTAGAACAGAAACATAATTACCTTCTTCAGCAGTTGACAGGAGCGGTAAGCTGGAAATGTGAAAAGGTTGCATTACTTGTGGATGATGTGGTAATCAAAATTAATGTTACTATTTCTTCTTACAACTGAGCGCTCCGGACAGAAATGATAACTGACCAACATACATAATCAAGTCTTTATGTTTTGCCAAAACTAGAATCGCTCAGTTCTGTCTGCAGTCAGTGGCTATAAATAATGCATTTGGCATTCAGATTCAGGCTTCGCTTAGGGTCTCAGAAAAATAACCCCGGGGCTGGTGGACCAAGTAATTAACCAAGTAGATTTCTATCGTCACAAAATAAATAATAGAAAATATGTTAGTACCTTATAGAAAGTACCATAACCGTCTAGTTCACTTAAATACAGTAACCCCTTCAGCATTTGCAGATTTTTCTGGGAACTGTATTACCGCCACCAGTCCAGCGGTGGCAGTAATACACTGAAATGTTGTCAACCGCCATAAAAAGAAGAAGAAGAAGCTGCTACAGCATGTAGCATGACTGCTCCGTGTCTTGTCCTTGTATTTTAGTGTTTTAAACTCCCTCCCCTGACAATTTTCAACAGTTATCTCAGTTTATTTAGTTTTAATAAGTTGTGCCCTGTCTAAACATGTGGGTAGGGAGTTATTTCAACCTTTCTTTTGTGTACGAGTCTTTGTTTTTGCTCGCCGCACGCAGCTAATGCTAATCGCTAATGCTAACGTTTTTTTATGCAAAAACGTTTTCTGATTGTTTATTTACCTTTACATTTTCTTTAAGGGTAAGGCATTAAACTGAGTTTAAAATGGAATGAAAGTGTTCTGGGATCAAGTTTGTGGGCAGATTTAGGGTTTAAACTATATAAATATAGGCATTTTTAGGCATTTTTTTACCAAAACACAACAATGCGGGTTTTTTTCACTATAAGCGGGTGGTTTTGGAATGTAATGCTATAGAAATTACTGTAATGCTATAGAAATTACTGTAATGCTATAGAAATTTCTGCAGTTCTGAATTCATTTAGGTCATAGGTACAAGTGGATGACAGCAGCACCAGCTGCCCGTCTCCGGTGCTCACTGCATCACTTATCACTCCTTGCTCCCTACTAGAAAACACCACAGGCAGCGCACTGGGAACACAGCAGCGTTTTTTTATTAGCATACAGCCCGACCCATCTTCCCCTCAAACTCCATGTCTCCATGTCTTCCGCTCCCTGTGGAGAAGGATGCTACCTCCGCCCCCCACCCCCCCCTGTAGCCCTTCCTAGATTGCAGCACTGCATAAAGTTTTATCTTCTACAACAAAACAGAGACACACATGGAGAGTTCCTCTCCCCGGCTCTCCCTCCCTCTCTCTTTCTGTACGCCTCCTCACTCTCCTTCACTGTGGGTAACTGCAGCACTTCTGAGGCCAAGTTCAACCCCCCCCCTTTTCCATTTCACTCTCTATCCTTCACTCTCACTCCCTCTC
>JBBPDB010000001.1:20313646-20328979 GCA_037974465.1 Brachypetersius altus
GGGCAGTCTCCCTGGAGCAACTTGGGGTTAAGGGTCTTGCTCAGGGACCCAGTGGTGGCGCTGAAGGTAGGATTCGAACCTAAAATATTGAAAATATTGAAAGGGTTCTTGATTGGTGTCTGTGGTTTAATAAAAATGCATACAAGTCTATTTCAGATCTAATATTAGTCATCACTGAAAAAGTGGATGTGACTGAAAACAACTGAAAGCAGATCTGAAATCAGCATGAAAAACTGTTTTAGTGTATTTTGTTGAACTGTGTTATTGTTCTCTAAAGACAATCAAATCTTGCATCGTGCAAGTATGTTTGTAATGTGCTCCATCTTTTCAGTGTTAGGCTTCTTCTCTCTATGTTTTATTATTAATGCGTCTGTTCCATGTGTGTGTTCTGGTCTTGGCCCCGCCTCCTCATTAGTACCTCAGCCGGTGTCTTGTTCCTGTCTCCTCCCCAGCCCAGGTGTTTCTCATTTGTTTAGTTAGTATATATAGCCCTTGTCTTCGGTCTATTTATTGTTGGTTCTTGGTGTTTTGGGATGAATGTTTTTGCTTAGTGTTGTTGCTGAGTTTCTCTTGCCCTTGGTGTCTTTGTTCAGTGGTTTTGAACTGGTGTTTCTGCTCCACTCTTTTCGCTCTGAGTTTTTTTACTTGGTCGTTTGCTCTGTGTTTTTCCCCGCTTGCATTCATGTTTATGTATTTTACACCTCGGGCCCTGCTTACTTTGTTTTGTTTTGTTTTTGTTAGTCCTCGTATTTGTTCAGTGTCTGTGATTATTTCCTACTCCCCACGTGTCCTTTAGACAACATCACTGGAAATCCCCCCTCCTATAATAATAAAGAAAACAATGATGCAGCATTTAAGAAATATTAGTGTCTATGGCCTCATTTACACTGTCAGTTAAATGTGACCCAATTCCGATTTTTTGCTCATATGTGACACAGATCGAATCTGTCCCATGACAGTGTAAACAGGAAAAAAACACATGCATTCGGATATTTTGAGATCGGTTTCAGGCCTCGTTCATATGTGGAAATTAATCAGATATAAATCAGATCTGTGCCGATGCGACTGGCAAGCTCATTCTAAAATTTCGGACCCACTGCTCCTCGCTACAATATTCTCCACCAATCCTGAGATCTCTCATGCACCCAGACGTTCCTCTGAATGGTCGAGGCCATAATAACTGATGCACATGCGCAGCTGCAATAATCGCCCTTTTCCTTCTTCTCTGCCTCAAAATCATGCTGTTATTTGGTGAATTTTGCAAATATTGCAGAGCCAGCATTAAGCATATTCAATGTTCGTCCATCTTGGCTACTGTGTGGTGTAACAACCCCCTTTGCTATAGCAAGTGTAAACAAGCGAATCGGATTTGGGTCACAATAAAAAAAACGTGTAAACAGAAGGTCGAAAAAATCGGATATAGGCAACAAATCGGAATTGAGCATCAAGACCTGCAGTGTAAACGAGGCCTTGTGTTTGTCAGTTTCATTTTAAATCATTTAGTTTGTTTCAGTTTTTCTGAAGATCGTTGAATATTTATATATAAATGCCATGGTGTTTCAGAACAGCAAATGTGTGTTTTGTGGGTAAAACTATATATTACGTTTTGGTATGTACATAAACACCCTGGACAGGTCGGCGGTCCATCGCAGGTCAGACACACAAACAAACACACTCATGCACACACATACCTTGGAGCAATTTAGCATCTCCAGTTCGCCTGATGTGAATGTTTTCAGACTGTGGAGGAAACCAGAGCTCCTGGCGGAAACCCACGCAGACACACGAAGAACTTGTAAACTCCTCATCGTGCCGCCCAGGCTCAGAAACGACCTAAAAAACGTAGCTATTGCTGAGTGTCAAGGAGAAACTAGTCCTTCTAACACTTTACTAAATTGCAGCCTAATGCTTGGGAAAAAGGAGAAAATGAAAAAAGCAAGCTGAGGGGAGATTGGATGAAAATCAACAGTTTCCACTCGATAGGAACAATTCAAACATCATTTGTGTTCTGGAGCAGAAAAGCCAGTGTGTCTTAAAAGCTAGATTAAGACTAAGAAAGAGGCCTTGATTCGTTCACTTTGTGATATTCGAATGAAAGTCGAGAATGAATCTCCAGCGCATCTCTTGGAACCAGGATTAGAAATTCTTCGTGCAGCTTCTCTCCCCAGTTAATCAAGTTAAGTCTGCACAATCCAATAATATTAAAGCGCTCGCCAATTCCAACAGAATGAAAACAATGGCCAGATTCTGTAAGAATTCACCATGACAAAGCGCTGACAAAGCCCTGCTTCAAGTCTTAGCCTGTACTGCTTGTTCTGTTTGTCACTTCTTGGGACTTGGAGCTGCACATCAGTAAAAACAGCCCAATATTAAACGTGGCTCTGAACGTGAGCGCTTCTATCATCTGCCATCATCTAGGACTCTCCCGAGAAACCACGCTTTAAAAACCGGGATTGGTAAAAAAGCATCCGAAATTGATGGCGGCTCTCGGCGCGCAAAACGATCGCACAAAAGATTCCCTCCATTACAGAGGCTTTTGTGAAACGGCACGCCATATCAAAATCTAATTAGGAACTTCGTAACTTTGAGATCTGAAATTACACTAATACTGTGGCAGCATTTATTACACAATATCCTAATTAGCATCAAAAGTGATAAAGACGCACATAATGACTCCCATTACACAGATGAGAAGGGGGGAATTTAGGTTCCTTTCAATTCCTCATTTTAATGAGAGCGATGCAGCCGTGATGACGACTAAAGATGAGGCCGGCCCAATTAACTCGAGACCATATACAGAAACACGCCAAAACAGACAGAGCTCACATTTGTATGCGAGAGGGAAAAAAATGTCAGGAATGCAGGTTATCTACATTCCCGTGTTAAGAAGGCAGCGGACATGGAAGGCCATCTAAATCCTGGAAGAAGACCTTGAACAAAGAAGAGGTGTCTCCCCGCGTGGAGTATGTGAGGGTCCTGTTTGCCAAGATGTCCCACTTCTTCCTCGATCCTGTCACGCGGGACGCACTCGACACCAGGAGACGTCTCATTTCAGGCAAATGATCATCAAAGCGCTGACAGGGATCAGGTCAAATGTCTGCCTCGCGCTCCCACTCGCTACTCAGCATAGCATCCTGTCAGCTTGTCAGAGAAACACGCATTAAGCGTGTCACAGAGGCCGACGTTTACACAGGACCCTCCGACCGCAAGGGTGAAAGGTCCCTCTGATGTCACTGACAATCTCCCTTTAGTCTCCGAGGCGGCCCATCAAGACCGGACATAATCGGATGAAGTGCCACAGTCAATGACTCTTGCTCATCTCACCCAGCTCTAACAGGGGGCAACACTCCTGACACTGAAAAGCACCAGGAACATTATCATCAGTGCCCTGATGAAGACGGAAATTAAAGATAATAAAGAGAGAGGCTTTAAAGTGACTGCTGAAGAGAGCCGAACAGTCACCACCTGTCAGATTTTGGAGAGGCTCTGCAAACTCGAGTCGCTGAAGAGAAGTTAAGTATCAGTGACTGTCCCTCACTCGACCTTATGATTTCCTCCAACAGGATGACGTCAGTGTCAGAAGAACTGCTCTCCTGAACCCTTCGAGCTCCAGCAGGAGGATCAGTTCAGAGAGGGACATCTTGGCAAACAGGACCCTCACATATGCAGAGAGACACCTCTTCTAGGTCTTCTTCCAGGATTTAGATGGCTTTCCATGTCTGCTGCCATTTTTCTTTTTAACACAAGACTGTAGGTAACATGCATTCCTGTCGTTTTTGTGAATTCTGTCTGTTTTGGTGCATTTCTGTATTGCAGAATTGGGCCGGCCTCATCTTTAGTCGCCTCTGGATCGAGGTCATGGGTTCGAATCCTACCATACCACCACTGGGTTCCTGAGCAAGAGCCTTAACCACAAGTTCCTCCAGGGAGACTGCCCCCTGCAGTTAAAGCCAGAGATGTTCACAAGTCATTTCTACCGAGTCCAAGTCAAGTCTCAAGTCTTTGAGTGGCAATTTTACAAACGGCGACTCTAAATGTGGGATGTTTGAGCTGTAAATGTTGAGCTATAAATGTTTAGAAGATATGCTAATTGGTCACACCCCACAATTACAATTGGCTGTTACTTAGTAGGGGGCGGGACTGTGTGCTGTGAGTGCGAGATATAAATAAATAATTCAAGAGTCACAGCACTGAGTCCGAGTCAAGTCTTGAGTCGTTGAGGGCGAGTCTGAAGTCAAGTCACAAGTTTTTCTTTGTGCGACTTAAGTGCGTCTCGAGTCCGAGTCTCAGACTCGGGTCCCTGTCTCTGTTTAAAGAATCTGCTAAATGCCATAAATGTAAAATTTAAACTGCAGTTCATTGCTGCTCCTTATTTTAACTGTACTAATACTGAATGGCACTTCTTCTCATGGTAACTTCATCCTACTAGAGGAGCCCACAAGGTCCAGGGAATGTTAGTATCGTTAGAATAAGGAGGAGAAGCAACGTAGTGCACATCTTCCCACTCAGAACTTCTCATCCTAAACCCTTTAAGCTTCACTAGGAGGATCAGCTCAGAGTGGGAAGAACCACAGTTCATTGCAACTTCTCATTTGAACAACATTATGAGCTCTTCCAGCAGGATGAAGTTAGCATGAGAAGAAGTCCTGTTCAATGCTCGCCTCTCTTTCCAGGTGCTAGGGCGTCTTGGATCTCTTGAACCTCGTCCCTTTTCTTGAAACACATTTCATTCAATTCAGTGTTTTGCTTCTATTGTGCAACTGATCTATTCCTGATCGCATCCCATTTTCTCAACTCGAGCTGTGAACAAACCGTGAATTTGTGATGCATCCAGCCGTCTCTGGAGAAACGATAAAGGCATTTGGAATTGAGGCTCCTCAGCACTCAATGGCTCTTCTCTATTCTCTCCTCTTTTATTTCATGCGCTTCTGACTTCACAAGCACAGGGATTAAGCTTGGCGTGCCAAGGGGCTGGGGGGATTAATGAGAATAAATAAAGACGCACGACCATTGACTTTCTGTTCTAATATAAAACCAACAATGAGGAGATAATAAAGTCTGTGTCAGTGTCAGAAAGTCTACGCTGCTCCAGTAATCATGGATTTAACACTCGATGACTCTTAGATAAGAAAAGGAAATATGCAAGCACATTTACAACTTGCATGCATGTATGCCTAGAAGATGCCCTTTGGCTTTATGGCGCGTGGTCCCTTGATAGCATTGGATAATCAGAGGTCTTTCTGTTTCTCTCCGCTACCTCTGTTGCTTGATTGAGTCCATAACAGGCAAAAAGTGGCAGGAATACACGCACACTCATAGCCTCAGTGCACCGCCGCTTATAGGAGAATCAGCCAGTCAATACTTGCAGTAAACAGGCACACTAGAGCAGTGACAGGCCATTTCTAATGCAGGCCATAAATGCCTGTGGTTAAGGAGGGGGCATTTGCAACTACGGCCCAAACACAGAGCGACACGACTGACAAGCCTCTGCCAATAGACACAACTCGGGTCCCATCAACACATTGATCAGCCAAAGTGGCTGAGGTACTGCACATCCTCCCTATCAGCCCAGGCACCGGGGTAAATATACATCCGCTCGCCGGAACACGGGCCGCAGTGGAAGCCGAGCTGAATGAGCATGATTGCTATCTGGTAGCACTGCCGGGAAAGCTAACAGGTAGAGTGAAGAAAAATACTCGATTGTAGCAGACAGTTATGGGCCATTTAAGAAACGGATTCACTGGAAACAAGAGGTTGCGGTGTTAGGAGATTAATTTGATGTCGTGTCAGTTTGTGTGTGCGGACTCTCTGACCTAGCAGCAGAACCTCAGAGCAAACACTGCTATGCGATTATCTGCAAACAGCCCATTACTCTCGCGATCTGACCCCATCCCTGCTCGCCTTCACGGTTCTTTTATCTATCCGGTGCCATCGCCAGCTCCGAGTTCTGGCCGGCCGAGTTTTCAGTCTCCATTGCCTCCCAATCATACTGTCTTTACTTAGGCCACAGTCCATTGAAAAGCCATCTAAAGCCATAATCAATTACAGCTGAATCAATAACACTCAGCTGGGGAGAGCAAAGGGTGACAGAGTGCTCATTGAGTTGTCAATCAGGCACTTACTCTTATCACCCGCTCCATTCTGTCCTGCTGCTAGACCCTCAGGACTGCTTCCGTTTTCAGCAGGGGGGCAAAGATGTTCCTCATATCTGAAGTTTACGATTAAAAGCGATTGACTTCCAAGAAAGATGTGTGCATTAAGGCTTTGTCAAGCAGATATTTACTGTGTCAAATGCAGCAGTGAATTATCTGATCACTTGTAATGTACAGCATGCAGTAAAATCCAATACCTGTGCAAAAGCGGTTCTGTCCTGCTGTTAGACCCTCAGGAGTGCTGCCGTTTCAGCAGGGGGGCTAAGAAGTTCCTCATATCTGAAGTGACTAATTAAAAGCGATTGACTTCCAAGAAAAATGTGCGCATTAAGACCCTGTGAAGCAGATATGCACTGCCTCAAATGCAGAATCGAATGATTATGTCACTTGTTAATCTATGGCTTACAGTGAAATCCAATACCTGTGTAAAAAAGGTCATATATATATATATATATAATATATATATATATAAAGATAATATATAGTCATAACAAGGACAGATATCTTTCTCCAATCACGAGCGCTAGACTGATAACTAAGATGTCGGATTCATCCACCGGCGCAGTCCATCAAACACACAGTAATTGAAGACGATTCTATCGCAATGTAGGATTTATTGCAGTGTGTATGTTTATGAATGTGAGCTTCAGACAAATGACAAATGATGAAAGGGTGAAAAGTGATTTATGGCCCCGAGCACAAGCAGAGACGAAAAAATTCTAGCAGACACTAAGATAATTGCCTACTGTCTTTCAGGTCGCTGGGTGGCATGCAGCATTTGGTGTGTTAATACAGTTTGGAAAGTGGCGTTCTCTGCATCCCAGCACTAACTGTCAGCTTCCATTTAGGTTTTTTTAGACCTTCCCCGCACCAGATGGACCACTTAAAAACTGCAGAACATGCTATCGCAATTCCATGACAGTCAAAAACAACAGACTTGCATGAGCACTATAATATACACTGCACTGACGCCTCAACAGATCACACTTCAGAGTTTTAATGAATTAGTTGAGCCGGATGGAGGATTGCTTAGTCACAGCTGAATTTCAGTCTAAAGTTAGGAGAGGAGTGTGTGCTCTTTTTTTCCTGAGGTTCCAGCATCACCAAATTAAAAAATATACAACTACGACTAGTGCACTGACCAGTTACAGTTAGGGGTGTAACGGTACACAGATGTCACGGTTCGGTACGGTTCATGATACAGCAAAGTTAAGCAACAAAAAGTTCTAAAGAATAAGGCTTGGTTTGTTTTCATTTATTTTAAATAAACAGCATTGTATTAACCAGAAATACACACTCTTGCTTATATTTTCATGTATGTGTAAGTGTTACGCCAGTAGGTGGCACTATTGCACCCCACTACGACTCAGGTTTATGATTTACTTGCGCTTTTTGGTCCCTCTGTGATTCCGTATTATTTCAATCACGTATTCTCCGAAAGACATCATGTACCGAACCGTGACCCATGTACCGTGACGGTTTGGTACCAATACATGTACCGTTACAGCCCTAGTTACAGTGTACCAGAAACAGCACTTCTGATGTAACAAAGTACAGGTAATATTCACAATATATTTATGGAAGTATTTCATGGCATATCATTATATTGCCCAGTCCTGACTAAAACCTATCTGCCTATTCTATTGATGACCAAAGGCACTCATAAAACAGGGATATATTTACCTAATGTGGAGGGTGCAGGTAGGACCAAGAGGTCATGGGTTCGAATCCTACCTTCAGCACACCACCACTGGATCCCTGAGCAAGACCCTTAAGTTACTCCAGGGAGACTGCCCCCTGTAGGTAGGAAATGGAAGTCACTTTGGATAAAAGCTTCTGATAAATGCCATAAATATAAATGTAATGTTTGAAGATTCGGCCTGTGGGGATCCATGGAAAAGTTTGACAGCCCTTGTCAAAAGTGGTTCTTCGTGGCTTTTTGGCGCCTATACTCTTGAGAGCGTATTCTTTTAAGTATTCTTTGTATTGCACAGACCAGTAAGAAAGAAGGATGAAAAGGATGATTCCAGGAGGCCTAAGTGTTGCCCTCAGCCTAATAAATCCTTCCTCTGTTGAATGGTCCAGCCCACAGTTGCAGGAGGATCTGAGGAGCTGGAAGAAGAGCCAGCACTGCGACTCATGAAAGGCACGAGGTTTAGAATGCCACTCACCTGCCGTCTCGAGCATCTTTGAAGCCAGAAGTCGGGCCGGCCATCGCACTGCCCGCAGCTCCGCTCGCCGCCTACTCTCAAACCGCACGTCCACCACATTAAACGGGGACATATGTCCTGCACCTTCAAGCAGGCCTGTCACATCTCAGAGCAGGCGATGGCAGTCTGATGTCTGGACAGGCTGAGCTGTCAACCCTAAACGACCCGCATTAATGACGTCAGAACGCCAGCAGGTCAAAAAACGGTTCAGTTTAGGACAAATTTGGGCCATTAACTTGGGCTAACATCACAACAGCACAGCATGGTGCCTGTAGCTCTAGAGGAAAGGCCTTGGCTACTCATTGTCTTATCTGCTTCTGTGCAGACCTCTTTGCATAGCTCACAGCTCATCCAAAGGATACTTAAGGCACCAATTGCCTTTCTGGTAATTATATCGTGTGCCATGACGCCACCTTCGTTTTTCTTCCTCGGTGCTCGTCACACAGACACCCTCCTGCTTCTCTCGCAACGCCGCAGTCTGTTGGCTCATTTTGCAAACACTACCCATGCTGCTCTGTAAATAACGCTCCACATCAAGGCAAATATCAATGCCAAAATTAACCCCATTTGTTTGAATACATTTACATTGCTAATTAAAAAGGCATCTGGAAGTATTGGGTTTGCTCCTGGCTTTCTATAGTAAAAAATGTCATCATTTGGAACGTCTAATGGGCCACAAACGGCCTGAAAGCATAAAGGAAGATTCAAGATCTTTACTGAGATGAAAGCTATGTTTGAGCCCTTGTCGGAGAACAGACTGCCAGGGATTCTTTCAATGAAACCCCCTGCCTTTCAGTTATCGCCTGTCTGCTCCTCTCTGTCTACCATTTGAGTGTCTTCGGAGATTCTCCAGGGTGTGATTGGGCTTTGAAGGCCTACACTGAAGTGTCAAATTCTGTCCAGTTATTTCTCTGTACATCAGACATAAGGTACCACAGACCAGTGTACACCAGGTAGTCTATCTTGTCTGCAATTTAAGATACGTTTTCCCTCATTTGCAGGCGGACCTCAGTAAACTAAATGAGTCAGTAGGTCTTAAAATGACTGTGGCGGTGACCAAGGTGGCCCATGTGGAACAGGGACTGTAGAAAGTGGAGACAATTACTCTGAATAACTATGTCATTTTCTACTGCTGGAAATCAATGCTGGACAACCGTCCATGGAAGCACTGCGGAGATCTCCACACTCGCTCCACAACTTCTGATGGATTTCTCCAGTCAGTGAGGCCAAAAACCACCTCCATTGACAGGAAAGGACCTTTTGTTTAAATGTGCAAAAGGATCACAGATCCTGATTTTTGTGTGACGCGTAGGTGCAACAAAACCAGACCCGGGTGAAACAAAGTGGCCACCAGCCACAATACAGCCTCTTTTAAAACGAGCACATACATTCAGCTTCGAAAAGCTCATTGCTGTCATGCTGTGCAGAATAGGCTGCTTGATACCAGTGACAAGCTAACATTTAACTTAATGAATCAGAATCGGTACCAGAAAACGTTCCTGATGCCGGAGGAAATTGCATACGGAGTGACTGCACAGAGACAAGAACAATATAATATAAAGTCTAAATAAAAACGAAATTAAAAAATCTGTAGAAAAGCTCAATTCAAAAACATGGTGCTATATACAGAAATGCTTGGTATAAATACTATCGATTAAAACAGAGGTGTTGAGAGCAGAGCGCTGTGTTCGGCAGCCAGTGGTCCTGGTAGAGTGAGGTGAAGAGTGAGCATCAACTTTCAAAATTATAGTCATTTTAAAAATGTTCTAATGTGCAATAAAATTATTCTCTGCGTTAAGCAAATCATCCGTAACACTGTAATAGTGCATTAACATGTCCAGCCCTAATATATACGTACACTACCGGTCAAAAGCTTTAGAACACCCCAGTTTTTCTGTTGTTTTGTATTGAAATACAAGCGGTTCAGTGTCTCACTGTTCGTTTTGCAGAAAGTTCTTCCAGCTCTGCTGCAGAAGTTTCCATAAGTGTGTGGCTCTGTGTGTGTTTGTGTGTGTGTGTCTCTCTTATAGGCTGCTCTGCTTTCACTCTTCTGTCCAGTTCATCCTAAAGCAGCTGGATGGGGTTTAAGTCTGGAGACTTCTGGCCACTCCATGTTCTCCAGCTCTCCATCCTGTTCTTGTTTCAAGCAGAGCTTGGACTTATGTTTTGGGTCACTATCTTGCTGTACCCGACCAAAACACATGTATTTATTAATTATTGAGCTGCTGTTAAAACTAGGGCTGAAAAACAATGCCTCCTCCAACGCCCCCCCAGTTTTTAATAGTATATTATTTTAATCAGTAATTGGCCAAGTGTTTGCATAATTTATCTAAACGTGGCATGTGATTGTGAAGAACTGTTTGTAAATTGCTCTTTTGAGACTAAAAGAGCAGAGAAGTCACTCCCATAGGAGCTTTAAATTATTGCCCCGCCTTTAAGACTGCTGTAGAGTCATGGTAGGATTAAGGAATCGTCCCTAAAATCTGAGTATAGTGAGACTGACCCAGACCTACTCATCTCTGGGGATGTCAAGGATAAAGCCAGTGTCAGCTCTGTTGCTCCCCAAGATCCTAATAGAGATAAATAAAATAAAATGATAATTGTACCTTATTTATATTATGCCTTTGCCAACTAAGTGTCTCACAAGACCTGTGTGTGAATGAGGGGCTACAAGCACAGCTTATACGGCAGCATACGGTGCCTGAGCTGCACAAGAAAAACACAGTCCCCCTACTGGATATGTTTAGAACTGCAGTGTTGAAAATACTCAACTGCTGTTAATTTATTATGATTTCTTCGCCGCTTGCTCACATTAGTATACGTTTTGATTCGTATACAAACAGTTTTTAATTGACATTCTCAATAAGGTATAATAACTGATAGTTGTTAAACTTCAAAAAACAATATTTCCAGCCAGTTAATCAGTAAAAAAAAAACAGATCACTGAACACAAGTTCACTGACCAGCTAGACCAACTAGATGATGGTATTTTCTTACTCCTGTCCATGTCCGGGGTGCGGGTCTGCCCTTGTTTGTGGGCTGAACGGGGAATCGTCTTTCAGAGAGTCATTAGAGTGGGTTCTGAAGGATCTACAGTCTGCCCTGTCTCTGTCGTATCCTCAGGAGCGGTGGGGTTCAGGATACTGACATCAGACGAACCTTTCATCTGCCTGGCATTTAATCTCAGCGAATGGCAATCACCACCCAAAATAGACCACCTCGTCCTCCTGCTCACGCTGGGCTTGTGATGTCTGAGCCTCCGTTTGAAAGATCCCATTCATTCTGGGCAAACCTCACCCTGAGCATGTGATCCGGGGCCCGAGGCTTATATTGTATTTATCAAACTAGATTTACAGTCTTTTGTGTGACGAGCTGCTTGTTGTTGTGGTTTTTTTTCCTCCTCAGGTGCTGGTGAATCTGGGAAAAGCACAATAGTGAAGCAGATGAAGTGAGTCTATTCATTTTTTTCCGTTAACTCCTATGTTTAAACCTTTCGCACTCAATCCCGTGACTTTATGGGCCCATATCCTACATTTTCCCCGTAACGTCCACTCTGGTCTCATTTTATGCACTGAAAGTAGTTTTGGCCGTTTTTCAACCCCTTTTTATCTCATTAGCATTTTTTCTGCGCCTTTAAGTGCATTCGTAGCAATTTCCTCCAAGATTAGTGAAGTTATCTGATTCTGATACTGATGCATGTAAATGACCTCCGTTCTCATTGGCTGCTCTCTATCGTGCTTCCAGATTGGAAGCACTTTTTATAACTTCAGCACAAATGGGAGGGGCCAAACTGCTGTAGTATAAATAGTCAGTAGTGGTGTGTATTAAAAAATGGTCCCAAACAGGTCATAACTGGCCCTAAACAGGTCATAACTGGTCCCAAACAGGTCATAACTGGTCCTAAACTGGTCCTAAACAGATCCTAAACTGGCCCTAAACAGGTCCTTAATTGGCCCTAAACAGGTCCTTAATTGGCCCGAAACAGATCCTTAACTGGTCCCAGTTCCTGACTGCTCAGTGCTGAACTCTGGAGAGTCTCCTGTTCAGACGGTGCTGCTGTGGGTGTTAATACTTTCTCACACAGCTGCGTTTTCAGACGGTGGATGCTGGATTGGATCAGTGACTCTAAACAGAAACTCAGGACACAGTTTAGCTCTTTATTTCTCCAAAACATCACAACACAGTCACTGCTGAATCTTCTCCAGCGTTTCATGGGACGTCTTCATTCTCTACACCAGATCATGGGGAGTAGATCAATAAGAATGTTTGAAAAGTGTCGTTATCGGTAACAGTACAGTACTAACCACACCCATTCCATGTTAATCTTTTTGAAAACAGCTTCATGTCCATATATGGACCCGAGAACGTGTCTTGAAACATGAACAGTGTTTACATTCTACTTAAATCTCTTTAATTAATGAAAATATGATGGGTCCTATTTTTGTGGAATTCCCCATTTAATAAATGTTGATTTTCACGTAACCATGGCGACCTTTGTGCCCCAGGATCATCCATGAAGACGGCTACTCGGACGAAGAGTGTAAGCAGTATAAAGTGGTGGTTTACAGCAACACCATCCAGTCCATCATCGCCATCATCAGGGCCATGGGCCGTTTAAAGATTGACTTCGGGGACCCCGCGAGGGCGGTGAGTTTTCAGACCTGCTTCTCCTTGAAGGATGTGGTTCCTTCAGTTGCTGTTTTCAAAAAGAATAGTAGACAGAGCCGGCGTATTCAAAACGCTGCTGCTAGAGTTCTAACAAAAAACAAGAAAAGAGCTCATTACTCCAATCCTCAGGTCTTTATACTGACCTTATACTGACTTACGGCTGGGCGATGAAACGATAACGATATGTATCGCGATAGACACGTGATCGATATCAATAAAAAACGTGTTCAATAAAACGTTTGATATTTTTTATCCTTCGTCTGAAGAAAACAGAGGTTGCGAAGCTAGTTTGGATCCGTGCCGGAAACGCAGCTGTCATAAATGGTCATAGCACAGCAAAACAACTGCTTTAATGGAAGTTCTTCTGTTGTTTTGGGAATCACAAAGCTTCAGACGTCATCCAGAGCCTTGTCTGGACTTCTTGTGTTGCGTAGAAGTAAAGTTATAAGAATTTAAAATACATGGAAAAATACCACTAGCAGCGATTTAAAGATGCCGTTTAAAATTAAGTTTAAAATAAAAATGTTTAAATGTAATATATTTTTCTCCTGGTCCTTATTTTAAATGGGTCATAAAAAATATCTATAATTATTGATATCGACTGATATGAAACACTGATATTGTGATACAGTTTTCAGGCATATCGCCCAGCCCTATACTGGCCTATACTGAGCTCAAAGTGTTGCTAATTGTTTCGATGTCACTCAGTGGTTTGGGCCCAAAATAGGTAAATAATCTGAGATTTTTGACAAAATCAGCCTGGAAGGTCTCTCAGATCATCTGGAGCTGGTCAGCTGGTGGAGCCCAGATCTGAAACTAAACAGGGTGAAATGGTGTTTAGTCATTAATCTGCCCCCTGCTGGAACCAGCTCACCACTGCGATCTGATCTGCCCGTTTTAAACAGAAACTTAAAAGCACCTCGCTTTCAGTTATCAGTCTGATCTACACAGAATTCATATCTGTATTCTTTTATATTGCTTTTTACTAGGGATGCACCGATTGCAATTTTCTTGTCCGATTCTGATTACCGATTTTTTTGTAAGTGTGATCGGCCGATACCGATTTTTCCGATACCGATTTTTTTCCCAGATAACAGAAAATTTGAGCTGCGGCATGTAGTCGACGACAACGAAACAAAAAAATGGGTTTCAACTTTTTTAATGTAATGTGGTAGTTACTTTCCCTGTTTACTTTTATAATAGTGACAGATGATAGTGGCAGCTAGTGGCAGCAAAATCTAATTTTCTTTAATATAAAGATTTCTTTTCATAACAATTTTTCTTTACAAATTTACAAACAAGTATAATACATAAACAAATAAATAAACCTCCCCAAAAAAGATCAGTTTGAAATCACTGGCCGATCGATCGGTGCATCCCTACTTTTTAAATTTAACGTGATCTTACATCCTACTTTTATTCTGTATTAAATGTAGTGGTCCTTTTATTTCTTTTATGCTTCTTTTGTTTCTGTAAAACACATTGAATGACCTCTGTGTGTGAAAATGTGCTTTATAATGAAACCTGCCTCGCCTTGCCTCCAGGACGACGCTCGCCAGTTGTTCGTGTTGGCCGGGACGGCTGAGGAAGGGGTCATGACCCCAGAGCTGTCAGGGGTCATCCGGCGCCTGTGGAGGGACAGTGGAGTCCAGAGCTGCTTCACCAGATCCAGAGAATATCAGCTCAACGACTCTGCCTCTTAGTAAGACTGACAGATATTGTCTCGGTTTCTGTCTAGGGCTGCACAATATATCGTCTGTTCATCATCATCGCGGTACCCGTCTCAGCGATACTGATATCACAGAAGGCTCCAATTTGCAAATAGGTTTTTTTTTTTTGGCTTAATTTTTATATATAGACTGTGCAGATGAGCCGGCGCACATATAAAGTCTTTTAAGATTTTTTTTTTAATTCAAGAAAAATGATGAAAAGGGCCTTTAATATATAGAAAATCAGTGTAATCACAATATGTAACAGTCAAATCCCAATACTGATATTCTGTCCATGTCGTGAAGCCCTAGTTCCAACCGAGATGGACAGAATGAAAAAAATTCAGAATAAGGCAGTATTTTCTATTTTGATCGAAATTGTTGCCAAAATGAAAATGCACTTTTTGTTCCTCGGTATGAGCACAAACGCAGGAACTTTTGGTCAGCAGTCACCCAAATCTTTTCATCCCCAAAACTCCGGACCCTCACACCACATCCACCTTTACGTTAAGGTGGATCATTTACATTTACATTTACGGCATTTAGCTGACGCTCTTATCCAGAGCGACGTACATCAGTGCTTAAGAATTCCAC
>JBBPDB010000001.1:20329079-20358674 GCA_037974465.1 Brachypetersius altus
ACTGATCATTATATCTATGCCACAGTGTGGCCTGTCTGACTCCACACTGAAAATATTGAAACAGTTCTTGATTGGTGTCTGTGGTTTAATAAAAACCACATACAAGTCTATTGCAGATCTAATATTACTCATAATTCAAAAAGTTGATGTGACTGAAAAGAACTGAAAGCAAAACTGGTTTAGAAAAGTGTGTTGTGGTTTCTGGTGATTACAAAATAATGTTGACCTGTGTAATTAATACAAAATATGAAACACATACATAATGGATTAGTAAATTAGCAAATAAAAGGCAAGTGCTGGGTGTCTGAAAGCTGCTGTTGTATGTTGTTTCAAATAGGAATGCAGCTGCAGTAAAGCTGCTCTAAATCTAAAAAAGTGACAAGCTAAAATATGCATATCAGTGTAAAATATGATCATCACATATGCTTTCGTTAAATACGGTGAAGTTGAGGTGAAGTTGAGTTTGATTGAAAGCCTCTACCGGCATGAGCATGGGACAGTCATCCGACCGGCAGAGTTTAGTCACGCAGTGCAGGAAAACAGTGGACATCTTCTGGTTCTTGTGCTTGATAAAGCGGAACACCTCGAAGGAGAAACGACCCATCTGGCTCTTGCCGTTCTCGAACACGGTTGTCTGAGGGTCCTTATCACATCTGCTTCATGGGAAGTGAAGTGGGACAAGACTCGTTCAGCTTTGGTACACACACACATGGTGTTATGCACAGATTTGTTTTTTGTCAGGACTTGGGGTCAAACATAGGCACCATATGTGCTACGAACAAGTCGCTACCTATTTGAAATAACACGTTTTCTAAATACAGCCTGAACCTCAACCAAAACAAAATAATAAGCATTCTACCCACAAGCACCCCGTAGCAAAAAGTAGCACAGTAATCCCTCAGTTTCACGCGGATCAGTTGTCAACCACCATAAAAAGTAGAAGAAGAAGCTGCTGTAGCATGTAGCACGACTGCTCCGTGTCTTGTCCTCGTATTTTAGTGTTTTAAACAGTTAATTTTCAACTGTTATCTCATTTTGTTTAGTATTAGCTGTGCCCTGTCTAAACATGTGGGTAGAGAGAGTTATTTCAACTTTTCTTTTGTGTACGAGTCTTTGTTTTCACTCGCTGCAAACTGCTAATGCTAACCGTTAATGCTAATGTTTTTTTAAGTAATAAAGTTTTCTGATACTGATCTATTTATTTACCTTTATATTTTCTTTAGGGGTAATGCTTTAGGTGTTCTGGGAGCAGATTTGGGGGCATATTTAGGGTTTACACTATAAAAATAGGCATTTTTAGGCATGCATGCTTGAGTATAAGTATAGCAAGTATACTAATTTAATTCTTCTTCTGACTTTAAGTATACTTTATAAGGTCATTTTAAGTTTACCAATTTTACCAGTTTACTTCACTATACTATTCTTAAATATATAAAATATAGTATATAAAAAGTAAACTTCAAGTATACTGCCTCAGTTTTAGTATAAGTATACTCGTAGTATACTTGAATAAGCTACTTTTTGCTAAGGGACTCTCTCTCTCTCTCTCTCTCTCTCTCTCTCTCTCTCTCTCTCTCACTCACAAAGTGGTGTCAGTGTCCTGCTGTGGAAGAGATAACATGGAAAACACAGAATTACCCAAAGAAAAGGTCATATCGAAGCTGGTCGTTAGGATTCCCAGAGGGAGTGGTGTAGCAGTAATCCATCAGCACGTTCCACCTGTAGGGGGTCACCAAGCATGGGTCAGGTACATTAGAACATGGAACATGTGAATAGAGGTCATACAAAACCCCATCATAGTGCAGTCTCCTTCATACAGAGACCCAACGTTTAAACACTGTTTGGCCTTTTCACTCAGTGGCCAGTCTTTTCTTGCAGATGCCACATGCTGGCGCCTTTTACGCTTTCTCCCAACAAGGCCAGCATTGAGTTCCGTCGCAGCGCTGGACTCTTTAGTGCACTGACCCGCCTCGCATGGATCAGGTGCGTTCCAGGAAGGCGATAAGGCCAGAGAATTGATCTGAAGACAGACTGACACATAACACATTGTAGAGCATATGTGTATGTCTCATCTTACATCAAATACAGGCACACACATTGTGTACATCTCGTTTTACTCGTCCCGGACAAGCAGGCTGGAAGGCGAGAAGCAGAGGAATAAAAGCAAGGTATAGAGGAGAAGGCTGGAAATGGTTAAGAAAACAATGATTGCTTGGGAAAAACAGCGAAAGTTGGTTCTTAGAGAAGCAAGAAATCTCTCCATAAAAAGTAAAAACATGAAATAAAAAGTAAAACATGATTTGGGAGGAAACTAGACAACTTTAAACTACCTTAATGTAAAACTACCTTAATGTAAATCTGATGAAAATCTACACTGGCAGTCAAAATTTTTCTGTTTTTTGTATTGAAGTGGTTCAGTGTCTCATTGTTTATTCTGCAGAAAGTTCTTCCAGCTCTGCTGCAGAAGTGCCCATAAGTCTGCGGCTCTTATAGGCTGCTCTGCTTTCACTCTTCTGTCCAGTTCATCCTAAAGCAGCTCGATGGGGTTTAAGTCTGGAGACTTCTGGCCACTCCATGTTCTCCAGCTCTCCATCTTGTTCTGTTTTCTAAGGTAGTTCTGGCAGAGCTTGGACTTATGTTTAGGGACACTATCTCGCTGTAGGACGAAACCAGAGGAACTGCATGGAGCTCCAGAATTAACCTCACCATTTTAAACCTCTCGCAGATCAGCTCTGTCCTTTCTACCATTTCATGCTATTCATTGGACCTGATCTGTTTGAGTTTAAATTAAAAAAAAGCTTGAAACACTGGGGTGTTCTAAAACTTTTGACCGGTCGTGTATATAGAGCCTCTACAACAGAGAGCTACCACCTCACTCACTGAATACTGAATACTACCCTCTATCTACACTAATGATCACAAAAAACTCCTGTGATCCACTTGGTGCAATACACACACACTAACAAACCAGATGCCAGTATCAGTATCACTGCTGTGCTAAGAATGAACCACCACCCAAACAACGCCTGGTCCTATGGGGTCCTGACCATTAATGAATGGTCTAAAGGGGGCAAGGAAATGATGCAGAGAAACAGATGGACTGCAGTCTGTAACTGTAAACTATAGGGAGTTTTCATATGCATTTTATGAACAAAGTATTGGGACACAACACCTAATGATTGAATTAAAGTGTCTTCTTACTTCCAGTGAAGGGAAATTGTAATGTCTATATGGCAAGAGGAGCTAATAAAGCAAATAATGAGCGTATCCGTTTATCAGATGCGTACATCTGATCACTCTGCTCTGAAGTCTTCTTTCCACCGAGGGCGGGGCTGGTCAGAGCGCACCCACCAGTGATCCCATGTCAAAAGGAATTTGTACAGAACAACAGAGCCATGGGCAGAGACTGCAACACAGACATCAATGTGTCAGATTTATGCAAATCAAAAAGCAAGACGAGCATTCGGAGCATGGTCTCTCTCTCTCTCTCTCTCTCTCTCTCTCTGGCTCTAAAGCACACATTTAACGCAGGCTCTTGGATCCTCTTCGATCTCCCAGGACCACCCTAAGCCTCTTGACAAGAACAACACTGGAAAAGGCCTTTGAAAAAAAAAATAAAGAAAAAGGCCTTGGTGCTCAAAGGAAAAAGTGCAGTGTGAGAGGGGTGTAAGCTGCAGAAGCAGGCGCTGCACTGATCTGAACCGAGGCTTTCCCCGCTCAGCAGTTGCTGGAAGCTCATCCCCCCCAAGGCCCAAACCCGAGCCTTCTCCGCCAGACAAACTGCAGCACGGTGCGGACAGAGGCAGCGAGAGTGAGAGAGAAAGAGGGGGGCGCAGCATCAGCACCAGAGCAGTGCGCTGTTACGCAACCAAACAACCTGTGGAGAGAGCCGGCCGGGGGGACCTGTTAAAAAGCTCTGTTTATAGAAGGCGAGAAGACAGAGATGGTGCAATCACTGCAGCAGCCATTCAGAGAGAGCAGGATGGAGCTGGGAGAGTAAAAAAAGAGAGGCTGGAAATAGACTCCACCCACGGAACTGCACCACCAAGGGGTTTCAATTAAAGCCGATAAAAGCGGGGGTCGCTATCACACACGCGCAAAAGGTTTGGCATTCTTCGGGTGCTAATTTGATCTTCCTCCGTTCTGTCTGTAAACGGAGCTGGAAGGCTGGAGCCCAGCAGAGGATGTGCCTCTTCCGATTCTGTGTCTGTGACTCCGATACCGCTTTGGTAAAGTCGAGCTCTCGCCTCCCAGTGGCCTTTTAAGGCTGGAAAAAAACTCTTCCATTCAACAAACCCAGCCGTCCCATTAAAGCAGTGCAGCGACGAGGACAACTGTTCCTGCAAAATACGAAGAAACACACAAAAATTCTCAACGGACATCCAGGGATGGCCTCAAAAAGGGAGAATGCAACTTCAAAGTTTTGTTTTAAAGAGAATGTTATCAGAGGTAGAATTTCCAGTGATGTGACAGAGCTTTGAGGTTCGTTCTTTGTATGATTTCCCTTTCATGGTGCATCCAGAAAAACCCCAAACACTTCACTTGTTCCTTTTCTCTTCCACACACATCCCTGTAAGAGCATTCGGTTTTTATTCCATTTGGCCAATATAATAACGAAACATTCTTTGTCAAATCACTAGGCGCGTCTTGTTTGTGCCACCACAAAACCAAACCCCTTAATTTTACCCCTTAAAATTACCTTGATTTTGCTTTAAGTCCTCAGATTAAGGGTGATTAAGGGGTAAATCTACTGATTTTTTAAAAAATTTACCCCTTAAATAACATAACCTCCTGACTCGTTTATGCTTAAGATTAAGGGGTTTCACTCTCATGCCTTAAATCCACTTTTACGGTAAAATGAAGGCGTCGGTTCACAAATGAATGACCAATTAATTCAAATTTGGTGTATTTTCAGGGGTAAATTAAGGTAGAGTTGAGCACATTTTAAGTAATTTGTGTTTCGTAGTGGTTTCTGGCTTTGGAGAGGCTCAGACCTGATTAAACTGTGCAGGACATTACAGAACATTCTTAAAAATGATTACATCCAGTAGTTAAATAAAGCGTTGAAACTGTACATCCTCAGTCTGGGTGAAGTCCACATTTACATGATAGCCAGCGGTGCAAGGTCGGTGCACAGGAGAACGCTCGCCGAATGCAGTATTTATTTCAATTGGCTGAAAGAAACGGACGCAGAAGCTGCAGTAAGAGATTTTTCTACAGTGGCAAAAACAAAAAAACAACGAATACTTTTGCTTGACAGATATAGATGCAGCACAAGAAATAACAAGACGCACTCCCATTGAGGCCGAGATGTATTATTTATTGGCATGAAGGAAGACGTCTCTGTAATCCATTCTTTGACAACGGCAAACAAACACACCGCCTACAACCTAATCCAATTATGGAATCGAATAGGGGAGAAGTCACAAAGTCATTTGTACCTACAAAATTCAATTCCGGGCACTTTTCAGCAAATACAAAGCCCTGTTTCTTTTTTTTATCACAACAATTATGAATAGCCGGGGTTTCGCACCTGCCGGCCACGTTATTGTCACAGCAATTTTCCGGCCCTAATTTGAGGGGCTGGGCCACAGTGGCTGAGCCCCTGACATTCTTCCAGGCTCGGCACTGAGAGAATAGCTAGGTAGAGGCAGGAGGTGCCGTAGATTGGGCCGAGGCCCTGCACAGGTGGTGTGCTGCTCTGATTAGAGCTTATTGATGCCCTGCAGAGTGCTCCAGAGAGAGTGTGCCATAGAGAGAGGCCCATAATCTCTCTTCCTCCACCTCGGGTATCTATGTCTACCACCAGGCCTGTGCATTTTACAAGAGATGCATGTGTCTCGCTCCCTTCCATCCATTACAATTACACCCACACTCCTGAGGTCTTTTCGGCTCGTCTGTCTCCACAGCATTGACAACGTCAGAGCGCCTCACAAGTCATCAGAACCTTCCGAAAGCAACACTGCCACAGTATCCGCTTCACATTGACAGGAGGTTCTACCTAGTGATACGTCCGTGAAATGTGGTGACGCCCAAGGTTTCCGGGTTGTTCTGCAAGAATTACTGCAGTAAGTGAGTGCTCTGAGGCTTTTAATTATTCAAGAGAGCTATAATAGACCTAAAACACTAGAAAACAGCTCTAAGCAAAAGCCTGGTCTTCCAAGTAAATGCTCGTTCATCACAATGACCATAACAGGGACACGAAAGTATTCTCCAAATGTGAGCAAATCTGTTATCCAAACCGCTCGCGCTCCACAGGGCTTGCGGTGTGCCTGGAGATCTGGGGGCACTTCACATGCCGTCGTCCTCCCCTCAGCCGAGTCGCTCCGAAAGAACCGGAGCCACTCCCCAGAGCCAAATCACCGTCTGAGGACTTAATCAGGTTAGATGGCCAAGCTATGGGGAAGCAAGCAGGCAAACCAGCAGCATCATTACTGCACACAGTGGCCTTTATTGGCAGCTCTGAAAGAGCCAAGAGGCTCTCCGTCGAGCGCTAATAGAAGAGGGAGCGACTCTCTCTGAGGCGAGCATCTGAAATAATCCTTCCTCTGCTCTGCAATCCCTTCCCTCTCCTGTTTATTCCTGACTTCTCATCACAGCAGGGATTTGTTACACACATTTCAGGGGGCTTAGACATCGTTGACTCCATTTGACAACTCTTTATCAGCAATTGTCCATCGAATGCTGTTTTTTTTAAAAAAAAGCCGCCAACACGTCACAGTCAGGACAGACGGATTAAAATGCAAATCTCCATGAGTTAAAAAAACAAAAGGGACTTCCATCCTGGTGTATGATAATCTTGAGGACTGGGCAATGATGCAGAGGTGAATTTCTATCCGAGAGCATGTAAAACCGACTCGTTTCACCGCTGGCAATATAAATGGACAAAAGTATTGGGACGCGTGACATTACTCCAACCGGGACTTCAAAGACATTGCATTCCAATACATGGACTTTAAGTTGGGCCCCTTTCCAGCTAGAAAAGCCTTCCACAGGATTCTGGAGTTTCTGTGGGCATTTGTGCCCATTTATTCTATAGCATTTATGAGGCGAGGTGGTCTGGATCACAATCTCCGTTCCAGTTCATCCCAAAGGTGCTGGATAGGGTTGAGGTCAGGGCTGTGTGGCTAGTCAAGTTCTTCCACACTGAACTCCTCCAGCATGTCTTTATGGATCACTACGGTCACTCTTCCCCAAACTGTGTCCAAAATGTCTTGGTCTGCCGTGCCATTACGATTGCCCTTCACTGGAAGTAAGAAACCACTTGAATTCAATCATTAAGTGGCGTGTCCCAATACTTTTGTCCATAAAATGTATATGAAAACTCCCTAAAGGTTTCTAGCAGAGGATATACTAAATTTGCAAAACAAACAAATGTAAGGAGGAACATACTAAAAGGTCAATAGTTGTAGATACACCCAACCAATAAGGAAGCCCTCACTGTACCCAAAGGCAGAAAACCACAGGCCTAGTCAAGAGCCACATGGTATTCAGTAAGCCATAGCTGGACTTGCCCCAGGCTTAAATAAATACATATCCCTCATTATGTCCCTCGGCTTCAAACCGAAGAGTATGTCCAAGTACATTCAGGAACAGAACGATGGAACAGCTCTGAAAAACAGCAGCTCATAACATGTCAGAATCCGAGTGCAAGGTTTTTCGTCAGGCTCTTCAATACCCCTAAAAGAAATTAGAGGCCATTCCCATGGCAACATGCGAACGGCAGGCAGAAGCTTTAAAGTTCATAAATAGCGGACTGACAGTAACAATGAAAAACATGCATCTGATAAAAACACATGAAAGCAGGGCGAAAATAGATGGTTTTCAAATTCAAGAGTATTCTGTCCCAGATATACCGCGGTAGAGAGGACTATTACAAGCGTGTGTCACTTGCAGAGGGAACTAAAGCACATTATTATGAGCTACAGGGGAAATGGCTTTAGTTTAGAGCTGAAGGACGTAAAGATGCAATTCAGATGTTTTTAGAGGTGCAGGTTTCATTAATACAGTACACAAGGCCACAAACAGGAGTATTGAGCTTAAATGAGAAATTCACCAAAAAAAGAGAACTACTTCTCTCAAAAGCTTTATTTCTTAGGTTTGTCCAAATTTAGTTGTCCAGAACACAAAAGAAGAAAACCTATCTACATAGAGTGCATCAGTCTCTGGAAAGTCCAACTGACTTTAAATCAAGTCTGCACGATTGTGTGTGTGTGTGTGTGTGTGTGTGTGTGTGTGTGTATACGCTTATCAGCGCTGCACAGGTCCATGCCAGGCAAGCTCAGAGACAGAAGCCTACTGACTGGGGTGCTGAACCAAAATGCTAGCAAAGGGCAGCCAATTCCCTTATGCCAACAACCAACTTAGACACACACACACAGTGGTGCATTTGTGGCTAGACTGACCTGTATGTCTGCTACACACTTCTCCCCACCCTCTTTCATTACCTCCTTCGCTCAGACGGTCTTATCCACCACCAAAATGTCAGCATTTTCTAATAAAACGCCGCTGCTCATTCTAATCAACTACCATACTGAGACAACGCCACATCGCTGCTGTACACTTCGATCCAGAGGGTGCTTAAAACAAACCAAAAAAAAATCCATTAGCATGGTTCAGTGGGCATTAGCAGACCGTTAAGACAAAGTAAAACAAAAAGAACGAAATAATACAATGATACAAATATTACTAAACAATACACATATATAGTTCAGGTCAGGAGATGAAGTGCTGCTCTGAGAGAGGGACAGGGGCAGCAGTGATCTACTTTGGTGCAATTTTCCTGATGTTCATGATCAGCCTCTTGCTGTACTCCTTATGGTCCACAGGCTTAGCCTCCACCACGGTCACCTTAATGCGGGATTCATCCTGTATGGAGAAGAGAAAATGCATTTCTGGAAAAGAAATTTATGTTTCAGAATTCAGAAAAAAACAAACACAGTGAAGACCAATGCCCAACCAGCCACCCCAAGTGATTCCTCTCCAAGGTCACATTCTACGTTTCTACCACAAACAGCATGAGCTGTGCAGGGGTGAGCAGTTCCCTGAGGACTGCAGAAAAAGGTCCATGGCAGAAGTGGCAAAGAAGTGTTTGAAGCTTGCAGGACCAAGCCTGGTGGCCTCAGCCTGCTAGTGATGGTCCTCTACTGCTCTAATCCAAGCCAATACAAGCTCTAAACAGGCCTGATCCTAAACACAGTGCTGCTTCCGCCAATGAAAATTCCGAATAAATATCGTCGTCAACGAACCTTTATCATGTGACAAAAACGAGACGCAACGTAAATGCTGGCGATAACTATAACAAAATATATAATGTAATATTGCTGACGAATAAGAACGAGACTAAATGTGGTTTACAAAGTTAATACTGTGCTAAAACGTCTCTTCATATTCGTCAACTAAAATGAGACAAGATGCTATTTCCTGTACTGTTCTGATTTAGTTGTATGAACTACATTTGTACAGGACATTTTATAGACATTTTCATTTTATTTGCACTTTTTAGTGATGTGATGTTATTTTATTTATTAAAATGTGTGTGTGTGTGTGTGTGTGTGTGTGTTCTTCTCAGTTCTAACATGTTTGATTTTAATTTACGACATTTATTTTTCCAACTAGAGTGTCTTCCGTGTCTGGAACAGTACAGCATTCTCGAGTCTATAAGGTAACAATAATATAATCATATTAAGATAACCTTGTTTAAATTGTGAAATATGTTTAAAAATGTTTATTTTGTCTTTTCTACTTTGTACTTATACTATACTGACTGGGTTAAACAGTACTGCATTACTAAAAAACTTTCATTGACTAAAACTAGACTCAGTCACGTTTATTATGACTAAACTAAGATTTAAATGCTTATGACTTTTAGTCGACTGAAACTTGACTAAAGAGAGTTTGGACGTGGCCAACTAAAATGACAGCTTGACACAAAGACTAGACTAAAACTAAAATGAAGAACCAAAAACACTACTACACATTTAAGGACAGGAAAGTGAAGTGAGAAGGGATTCTTTTTTAGCTCCACTCAGCATAAAGCCCAAAGACATTATCTCAGCCACACAACCTTTTAAAATACCAAAAGTCATTCTCAAACCACTGGGCTGAAATGGTCCTGCTTACATGTGCAATGTTGAAATGGCCTGAAATTACAGCCCATATTCCCATACATTCTATCCTGCAAAAATCAACCCACCCTGAGAGCGGTGGCAGCTGCGTGAGAACATGCCCCTTTAAGAGGCTATTTGAAATTCATGTAGGCTAGCAATGTTTAAATGAACCGGCTATCAATGTTCTGATATGCTGTTTTCACAGAAGTGTGATTCAAGTCACCTTCAAATGTGCTGAGAAAGGTTTGTGGCCTGACTCCATTATATCATGTAATTTAATCTTTCTCTAACTATGCTATGGCTGGGAGTGGATATTGATGTGCTACTAAAGAGGAGCACAAATTTCCCTGAAGGATAATATAAACCTTATTAGAGCGTGCCTGCCTGACGCTGTGCCATACAACTAAACTGATTTAGAAAGACGGCAAAAAAGTATTACTTAAGTCATCTTTCACAAAGAGGCAGTATACCTTTTTTCCAATAACCCTTTAGAACCACAGTGAGAGAGTCTAAACTCTGGAGTTGTCCTCAGAAATGGGACCGGCCTGGAAGATGTTTGGATTCCACTACTCTAGTTAACAGGGTTAAATACATCCTTCAAATCTTCAAAGACCTAAAGATTACAATTCAAACTCATTTATAAAGTTGAGAGGTCCTGTCGCTTCCATCGCACCATGAGGACGCATCCAGTTGTGGATTAGCAAATAGCAAGATGATCATTTCTGTTCATCTCAGGAACAAAAGTGCATCATGCAAACCAGCACGGCTGCTTCTGTTTGTCCCAAAATGAGGCCTTCTTCCACTTCTGACATCTACTCCAGCTTTTGGACTTAAATGACGTGACAAATAAGCCTTAATCCCACCACGGAGAAGGCTGACTTACTGAAGAACACAACTGAGAAGGGTCTTTGTGGAATAATGAGCAACTTCTCAAGTTCAGTTCTCTGGTTAAGTGATATGATCAAAAAAGGGACCCAATTAAGGCTCTACTCACATTGTAGGTTTCCAGCTTCACTCTATTACGGAAGACAAAAGTGTTGAAGTTGGCATGCTGGAAGACCTCATCAAAGGCAGCCTCATTCTGTGAAAGAAAATAAAAGAGAAATATATTTTTTTCACAGCAAAACACAGCTAGTTGGGCCTGAAATTTAACTAGGTCTGAAACTAAGAGTCAACATCTCCAAATGAGGCCTTGGAAACAATAAAATAAAAAAAACTCTGGTTTGGGTTTCTCTCTTACTGGTTCACCACAGAATCGAAATTCTGTCACAATGTGCCTAATATTGCACTGGCCAGTCCCTGAGGCCACACTTTCATGTACCAGAAAGTGAGAGAGAGAGAGTGAGAGTGTGAGTGAGTGAGTGAGTGAGTGTGAGAGAGAGCGAGAGAGAGAGTGAGAGAGAGTGAGAGTGAGAGTGAGAGAGAGAGAGAGAGAAACAGAGGGAAGGAGAAACTCACTGAGCTCTTGAGCTGGCCAATATAGTCTGCCTTCTGGCCCAGGATGGCCTCAGCACTGTCCTGAAAGCACATCACCCACTGGTTGTCACCAAAATCTGCGATATTTACCTGTAAAGTGAGAAAGCACAAGTGAGTCATCATGGACAGCAACAAAATCGTTCAATTCCCATTTCAATGGTCTGACGAACCGTTTCATGACACCGCCAGGATATCGGCATTGTCGAAAAAGAAGATTTGGCAGAGAGGCTTATGGAAAGCAAACAGTGCCAAGACAGACTTGCATTGTGCTCGGTGCAAACATCTGCCTTTACTATAGCGTTATGGAGAACCTCGAAGTGCTTACTGGCAAGAGAAACAAAACAAAAAAGGGAAAATCGGCTTATTTCACACGTCTGGCTGCAAGAGCTGGGCCTGTTGACTAAATGAGTTTTAATATTTGAATGCTCCTATTTTTTTAAATTCATTTTGCCGACTAGCAGTAGGGAACAGTGGGTAAAAAAGCGATGCCCTCGTTTGTGTGTGTTTCCGCACATTTCTGCGAAATAAGCAGAAGCATGAAGGAAAAACACCAATTAACCAAAAACAATCTAAACTGAAATGGACTAAAACGAAATGGCTCCAAAATAGCCACTAAATATTCAGTGCATATTGCAAGCTTGCACCAAGGAATACTAATCCATTGCCTTTTTTTTTTTTTTTTAGGGTCAAATGCAGGCAAAACCAGAACTGAAGGTTAAAGGTTGAGTTGAGAGAAGGGAGAAAGGAGCTGAAAAACAGCTCAAAAACAGACGCTTTATTCTTAGGAAGTTTTAGGAGACAAGAACAACTGAAATATACTCTGTAAGAAGAGGGGCAATGGAAAGTGAGGGCAAAAGAGAGCGACTTACAGAGAGCATAAGACGGTATTTGAAGTCAGGAAACTCTTTGTCGCACTTCTCACAGCGGAACATTCCATTCTGCTGGTCCACCACCTTCTTGTTGCAGTCTTTGCTAGGACAGGCCTGGTACAGGCAGTTCTCCTTCCTCATGTACACAATGGTGCCAATGCAAGTAAAATAATCAGCCTTTTTTAACACAGAGACAGAGAGAGAGAGACAGAAAGAGAGAGAGAGGGAGCGAGAGACAGACAGAGAATCATCAGTAAACAAAACACATCACAAAATATTGCACAAGCATAAGAGTGGAACAGATTTAATCGAAATCCAAGAGGTTCAATTCATTAAGCATCAAATGACTTCTCTTATTTCCATAATATTAATCAATCGGCTCCATCAATCAGACAGGTAAAAAGTAGGTAAGCAGCATTTACTGTAATAAATAATTTTCAACGTGCAGAGCTCACATGGGCACATATTTGGAATCAGACTGGCAGCGAGGTGGAACCCAGCAGCAGTTGGTAGTCATCTGTCAAGGCTCGGAGCTTGATAAAGGCAAGACTATGATACCTGAAAAGGCAGAGTGCCACTAGGGTTGGAGATGAGAAGCGCAAAGCCAAGTAACGGCTTCTTGTTGTTTGTAGACAAAGACCAAAACATGAAGAGAAAAATGAAGGTGCTGGACAGAGAGCTGAAACACGGCAGAAGAAGTAAAGGCCAGTCAGAAAAGAACACTCTGCTGTTCTGAACTGTATGAGTAACAGCATGCTCACTGGCCGCACCTCAAAAGTAGAGAAGCCACAAGTGTGCAACTAGAGCCGAGAACAACTCAGCAGTGTCCACTGCTCTGAAACTACCGGCAGCTCAGGACGCAGGACAGCAGAAACGAAGTCCATACACACTGGATTTGGATTTACCCAGGACACACATCAGTCGCGGTCTTCTGCTTCCCAAAAAGAAGCAGCTCTTCTTCATAATCAGATAGACTTGACAGGATGGGGAAAAAGTGCATTCTGCCTTTAAAAAAACGCAACTTTCATTCCTGTTTAGACAACAATCTATACAGAGGCCTCTGGCAAAGTCTTAACCCTGAATTTTGAAAGGAAATGAGCAAAGAAAACAAAAGCAACTATAATTGATTTCTCTCATAACAGTTTTACTGCTGACCATTCTGCTGCTACGCTTTAGGAGTTTGACCCCAATTAACTTCCGGAAGGGGTAGAATTGATATTCAGTGTCACTTCAAATAAATGTAAAGCCTCCAGGGAGTGGTGACTGACAACGGCAGCAGCCGCGCGAGAGAGACCGAGCGCTCGTTCCTCAATAAACAGAACCTCCCTGTAAATTACTGCCATTTCATTTGGAGAAGAAAAAAATCTCCCTGAACATTACAGCCTGTCCAAAAAGCAGTAATTAATCAAGCGAATGCCTGTATAATTATCTTTTCATCCACTTTACCGCAAAATGAGGCCAGAGGATGGAAAGTCAGAGAAATACATTAGCGCTCGTTAGAATGGCAGCCCTGTAATGCTAATCCAGCGCCATTCTCCAATATTCAATGAGTGGTATGAGCGGTTTCATGAGAAGTATGAAGGTCCAAGTTCACATGACGGGGCAAAGTCTAACCAATGCCGTCAGGGCAGAGCGAATCAAGGGGGGCAAACACTAACACAAAGAGACTGAATGAACAACACAATTAACTGAAGCAGACAGTTAAGTGTTTAGTGGCATGACCTTACGTCCAAACGAGCACAGCGGTGAGCGCAGACTGATCTGTGTGAGCTTGTGATTCTGTTTTATCGTGAGATTTCTACTCTTTTTCCTCCCTCTCCCTCTCCGGGTCGACCCTTTTGAGTCTTGGTTCCTCACCTCAAGCTTCCTATATATTATATACATATAAAATGTATATTATATGATTTTCAGGACATATTTTAATATGCTTAATGAACAGAAACATCAAGTACAATTGAAACGTCATTCATTCAAATACACTGTAAAATCACAGTAATTTCAGTACATTACCTAGATTCACCTATATTGTAAGAAAAAAAGGGAAAGGGGGGGATGTATGGATGAAATAGATTTGAAAAATGTTATAAAAGATTGAAATTTATTAGGGTTGCCCCTCACAGAACACTTGATCTTCTCCAGCTTTAGAAAGAACATTGTGTCTTTGAGCCACTGAGCAGTAGAGGGAGCACAGCTGGACTTCCAATGAAGGTAATGATGTCTCACCAATAGAGAAGTGAAGGCTAGAATGTCTAGCTTTTTTCAGGCGCATTGATGGTAATTATTTGGGAGCCCAAAAATGGCAATATACAGAGAAGCTTCTATATTCTTCGAAAATATCTTGGACAAAGTGTTAAAATGGTTCAGGGAGTTTCCCCACGCCTCTGTAGCTACTGGCTTGATCACTAGGGGCTCTGACCTGGATTCTCTAAAGCTGCTTTGTGACAACACCGGTTGTAAAAAGTACAAAACAAAAACAGTCTGGCCCAGATCGACTGACAATTTTTTTCCCCTTTCCGTCACAAAACTCAGGACCCGCCTGACGCGTCCATCACAGCAGGAACTGAAGGTGTTAACACGAGCATAAACTGCAGCTTCTGTTCTCACGTGAATTTAGAAGCAAACAGGCTTGCGATACAAAACAGCTAGTCAAATGCTCCCAACCCTGCAGCAAACAAAGTCACAGGAGAGGAAATAGACTTCAGGCTTTTCCCGCACGCATTCAGCTTTGTGTTGCACAAACACTACTGACATTTGTTCTCTATAGATGCACCAGCAACAGCCCGCACCTTATTCACAGCAAAATACCTCACATGAGCACAACAAAACTGAAGAAAAAAAGAAAAAAAGAAAAATATAAAATTCCTTGCTGTGTCATATAAAAACAAAAGGGGAAAAAGAAGGAGGAACTGCCACTTCTGAAGAAGAATGGACAATAATATGGAAATCTCAAAGGAGATGCACTAGATCACAAAAATGGAGGGAGTTTGGTTGGAAAAATAGAAGATGTATTAGGGATGCACCGATGGATCGACCAGTGATCAGAAACGGCTGATTTTTGGCTTGATCGGTGTTCGGCCGATCACTTGCACGTAGTGTCGATTTCAAATCAATCTTTTTTTTGGGGGGGGGGGTTATTTATTTGTTTATGTATTACATTTGATTTATTTAAATTTGTGAAGAAAATTTATGAAAAAAAAGCTTTATACTGAAGAAAATTATATGTTTGTATTTGCTGCAGAGCTGCCACTATAATATGTCACTATTATAACCAGTAAACAGGGAAAGTAACTACCATGTTACATTAAAGTTGAAACCCATTTTTTTGGGTCATTGTCGTCGAGTACAAGCTCTAATTTTCTGTTGTCTGGGGGGGGGGGGATCGGTAACGGCCGATCACACTTACAAAAAATCGGTAATCAGAATCGGCCAAGAAAATTGCAATCGGTGCATCCCTAAGATACATCATTACATCGATTCAGACTTCTCTGGTAATCCGTCATTCTGTGGGAGAAACTGTGGCCATGAAAAGGCTCATCATTATCATCATTATCAAACTATTGGAAAGAGATCCACAAGGCTCTACAAGGTATCTTTGCACAGGACCTATCTTTAATGATAAGATAAATATTTAATGAATATACTACTGGCTGCTGGGAAAAAGCTTTTACCAAGAAATGACCATCACAGGAAACTATGAACATGTGGATGGAAGTTACAAGGGATATTTACGAAATGGAAAAGATTACTGCGTTGATTAATCACGCATTGGAATCCTTTAACTTAGAGTGGGACAAGTGGGTTAAGTTTGTAAAGACCAACAGACCTGACCTTATTTTCACAGCTCCTTAATTACATGATACTGATCGCTCCCGTTTCATACGTAGTTTTAGATGTGTTTTATTATTCTGTGTATTATTTTCATGTATACATTTGTTTTTTCTGTCTTTTCTCTTGTTAATAAAATAATTGTAAACAATGGACATGTGCAACATAATGCAAGTGTATGTATGGAGAAGCATGTCAATAAAAAAAGTGAATAAATAAATAAATAAAATTTCTTACTGTGAAGTGATGAACATAAGTGGGATACTTTAAGATTAGGGGTAAAAAAAAATCTAAAATTGCAGATATCCAGTCCACAGGTAATAATTTATAAGCAATTTGTCATTAACCCAAGTTACACACTAAACATTCTAAATGATCATTTTCAACCAGGTCCAATGGACAGGAGTGAGAATCACCCAACAAAAACACAGATTGCTTATCTGGTCAAAAGCATGAGGGTAATTATACTCATGTGGAACCCTGTAGGCAATTTATTTTATTTCTGTCCCCATGCTGTCAATACAATTGCTTGTATAATCAAAACCACTATATGGTTTTGTGTCAGGACACATTTCTAGTGAGGTTTAGGATCCTCTGTTTAGCTCGCTGTCCAATTCCCCAAGCCAGTAGAGCTACTGGTAGTTTGAAAGAGTGCTATACATTTCTTAATTCTATTAGCTGCTACAGCTTGCTAGTTTAACTTTATTTTTTCTAGATCTGTGAAGGGTTTGGGAGATATTTTAAAGAGCACAATCGTTTTTTTCTCACTGTAATGTCATGTTTTCTGGCTATTTCTTCTGTATTTATGTTCTTAAAAAAAGTTATAAATATCTGTTGCCTGGTGTTTTCTTCAAACATTTCGTTCATTACATTTTGTGGTGTTTCTTCTACAATCTCGGCAAGCTGATTTCAGCGGTAACATTTATTTTCACGTAGCTTCAAGGGTTTAGTTAGAAACGTCATTTTTTGAAAAGATTTGGTTAAAAAAAAGGCCTTATTTTTAAAGTGTAAACCCTAAATCTGCCCCCAAAGCTGCTTCCAGAACACTTTAATTGCATTTTAAAATCAGTTTAATGCATTACCCTTGGAGAAAATGTGAAGGTAAACAATCGGCATCAGGAAACTACTGCTTCGCATTAACGGTTAGCATTAGCAGCGCATGGCGAGTCAAAAGCTTTTACACAAAAGAAAGGTTGAAATAACTCTCTACCCACATGCTTAGACAGGGCACAGCTTACAAACACTAAATAAACTGAGATAACTGCTTAAAATTGAGGGGGGAAAGTTTAAAACACTAAAATACAAGAACAAGACAGAGCAGTCATGCTACAGCAGTTGCTTCTTCTTCTTCTGGCAGTTTTTTCAGTGTATTACTGCCACCGCTGTAATACAGTTCAGTTCTTAGAAAAAACCAAACACAAATAAGTGCAGAAATTGCTCGAGACTGCAACACTGATGCATCAGATATGCTTAACGCTGCAGGAAAGCTACTTGACAACATGAAGTCAGTAGAGGTGAGGCGGACAACCAGCGGGGTTCTGTGAAGATCACTGGATCAAAATAAACACATCAATGCTTCATTTATGCAGGAAACTATCTAATGATGAAGCAGCTTATACTCAGTCTAGCAGTGGTCCGTCTTTAAATACTGATTCACAAAACCGACACTAAAACCATCAGAAAATTAATTAAACTGATATAATCTTTTGCCAATATTTTGCCACTACCCGGCATCAGGGAAAAAAACGAATCATCCACCATTAATGGAAAGAATATTTGGCAAAATATTTGGTCACAAATGTGAAAATGTAAGTCTGTGTGACCCACTCAGGGCAAGTTGTGTTTCTAGCATGTTTTTACCAACAAAGATTTTATTAGTGCCTTTAGGAGAGGCGGTTTAGAAGCTAACGTAGCCTATACAACCCTAAAGAAAATAAGAATTGTACATGTGTCCAGTGGGCATTTGGATTGTGAGGCGGCCCACCCACCACTTTCCGTGGAGAAACACTGTAGAGGGCTCTTCTAGTTCTCGCTCATAGCTATAGGATGAGGAAGCCATTCAGAGGCAGTAGATGGTGAACATACAGAAGCTGTCGGAGCAGCTGGTTATATTACACACATTACTTGCATCAAATCACTCCTCATCCCAGTGACTGTTTCCTCCTTTTCAGCTCTAAAATTAGAGCTAATTATTCATATGGAGGACTGGGGGTTGTGTTCCTCATGTGTCAGATCACTGGTCAATTCTAATTAATGTGTGCAACAAATTACAGCTGGTGTTCTGTTGCGTGTTATGGGTTCTATATAAAAACGCATGGATGGTTAGCAGTACAAATCAACAGAAATGCTCTTTTGCACAAACTGGCTGATATAACTTGAGCACTGTCGCATGAATTTCTGATTACAGTATATTTTTTTTATCCTGCTTGTGTACTTTTTTTGCATTTGTTACCAGCCTTCAATGAGATCCGTGCTGAAGGTATGCAGGAGAAACTTCATACGCACAACAAGAACAATCAAAGCTCAAATCATCCCAACTGGTATTTTAAATTGGGAGAATAAACAAAAAGTCTTTCGGTGACAAACTTAATTGGAAGGTATTTGCTGCCTTGATTTACTACGCAGCACTCATTTCCATGAGTACAAATCCGGGAGAAAAGAGCAGATTTATTATGTAGCGTATCTGAAGCATAATCTCTTAATTATCAAGCTCAATAAATCGAGTCCCACTAATCTGTTCTCTCAATCTCAGCGATAAATGTGAGTAATTCTTAAGGGTATACCTTGGGAAGGCCAGGTGGGAAAGGCATTACTGTCAGTGATTAATGAGCAGGAATATATCAGACTGCAGCTCAGTGCCACCTCATTCTGAATACGGTTCCTCAAATTCCTGGCACAGAGAAGTTTCACTGTTTACTCTTGGTCAACAGACAGTGCCCTCAAGAGTTACTAGCACACTTGATAAAGGCAAGCATAAAAGCCTGTGGGGAGAGGAAATTAAGTGTGACCCAGCACTGAAGAAGTGAATTCAAACCTCTTGTTGAAATAACGACTCAAAGGAAATGTACAAACATGCAAATGAGGTGCATCTACTTATCTACTTAGGCTACATGGTATCTGGTAGACACACACTTTATTTGGACACACCTTTTACACTCATTTCAATCAAAAAACTAATTTGAATCATTTGAAGATTGGAGCTGGTTTCACTAGAAATCACATGAGTGCAAAAATCTCTTTCTTTGATGCGTGTTTTAGGCTTAAATTGAATATGATGCATCAATGTTCAATAAAATGACTATGTCCTGTAATCACTAGGGGTGTTGAAAGTAAATACAATCAACACATCGCGATGCAAACGTGGATGATTCTGCATCGATTCAGTGGCAGAACATAACAGACACTGCTTGATTTTCTGGCGGCGGCTTTAAACCTCTAGTTAAAAAGTCCCGGTAGTGACTGTGGCTGCCTGATCTGAGTACAATGCTTCCCTGAAGAACGGTAACTCAACTCACACGCTCCAGCCAAAAATGTGTAAAACATATAACACAAAAATGGTTTCCCTCACAACCAAAGATGTGGCCACTGCAGAAAGATCCACTCTATTTTCATTGAATAAAAACAGGGAGTTTATATCTCACTGCTTCTATTTGAAAACATAATGTGAAGTGGGGCCGGTTCTATGCTGGGGCAAGAGGGGGGAACTCCCTCTTAAACAAACATTGAGAAAGAAAATAACAGATTACCCACAAACTGAATACGGACAAGATTTACTACAGTAGTTGAAAAATCTACTGGAAAAGGCAGAAATGAGAGGATAGTTTTTCTTGTTCGCTCTTTCCCTCCGTGCTCTATTTGTACGCACTCAGCTGAGACCCCCCCACTCACCCTCCCCTCAGCTAAACATCCACTGTTAGTATGCAAATTAGTCAGTGTCCGGTTACTCAGTGGGCGGGGCAGAGCGACATGAGCTGTGCAACAGCTGGTGGCTTTGAGTAAGTAGCAAATCTCTGTTGTCAAAATCATAGCGACTTGAGATAATAAACTAAAAACTAAAAATACATCTATATTTGTACAGCCAATGGGAGACTAGTCCATTGTTGTTCTCACAGTTTTAGTCTGGTACAGAAGTGTTTCTTTCTCAATCCCAGAAGCAGCACTGTGAGCCTGTCTGCTGCATAGAGTCGACTGGAGGACTGGACCCCGACAAGAAGCCACAACCAGCTTTCAACTCGGCACTCAATGGTTTCATATACTGATGTAATCACCGCGATTTTTTAGTTTTATTTTTATAACTTGACCTACCCTTCTTAATATTGGCAAAAGTGTTATTGTTGGGTTCTAATATATTTGATTTAGGCCATCCAATTAATGTATACGTCATGTTTTAGTTTTCCCCCTGAGGGGTTGCCACCTTATCGTGGTCAGGGGGTGTGCGTGCCTCAGTGACCCTAAACCAGCAGAAGCTTAGCTTTCAGGTGGGATTCCCAGGTTGGACAGGTCTTAGGGTAGAGGCCTGACAAAATGCAATCTAATTACATGACAAAAACAGTTATCCCCCACCACCACCCTTTCCCACCTCCATCGCCACCATGTGCCCCCTTCACATTCCTGTCTGCCCTGTCTGTCTTGATGTGAAATAGAAAGTTGTTGCAATGCATCATGACATCGAATCGTTGACATTATAATCGTAATCAAACTGTGAGACCAGTGAAGGTTCACACCTCTAGCAATCACTACAAAATTAGGTTGAGGCTTTAATTTGAAAATAAAAAGATTCAGAAAGTTGCTCACCTTGTCTCCATGGCCCAGGTGCTCATTTTTGACATCTGACAGGGTCTTCCAGTTGGTGGAACCCCCACCTCCACCACCCCTCATTTCAGTCATGGACTGACCATCAAGTGCATGGCCCTCATTATCATACCTGTCAACACAGAAAAACATCCCTGTAGTCACTAATGCTGCTATTTCCATTCCAAAAACACCAATTCCTTTCACATATTAGCTCGTCTGTTCAGTGAACCAAAGGCACGGTGTCATAACTTGGGAGATATAAAACAAAAAAAGCAGACAGAGTAACACTAGCTGGTAAAAAGGCTAAAAACAGCAGCAGTGACGCTACTTGTGAAATGAATCAACAGCACAGGGACAGTTGAGTGAGATGGGGTCAGGGTTTGGATGGTGAAATCAGAAACCCATTTTCACTGAGCGCTCGGGGTGCTCCGGAGTGTCTAGGAGGATGGAAGTGGGGGAAATTGTGAGGGAGCGGGAGAAACAATGCCCAATCAGGTCGGAACAGAGTATGAGGGATCGATAAAGCATTCTAATCTATAAGCTGGAGAGCTAGGGTGCTATGTGTGAGACGAAGTGGTAAATACACGGGTTCAGGGCTTGTTCGGCGAGGCATGACTAATTGAAAATATCCCCATTAATGAGAAAGCGTGTGGCCCTGGCACCCAAGGTCCTGCCAATTTTAGCTTCAACTGAAAAATGGGTTTAATTCTCCAGTATGGCACATATTCCCTCTGCTCTACTCGTTCTCCTGTTTTATTACACAAGTTCACTTGTGTATGAGTAATGGACTAAATATAGTGCACATAATGAAATGAAAATTAATCTGAAGTAGGTCGATTAAAAGAACACCAATTGCTATTTCTATTAAATAGATAAAAAAATAAACTCAAGCTTTAGGGAGTGATGGTTAAGTACACATTCAAGAGACGTTACTGGGAGTACAATCACAGATCATTACAGGAATACATCAAATCAACTATGCTTTACCACTTTTTCCAACTAGGCTTTTTCCAGTTCATTTACCAGTTCTTTCTAAACAAACGTTTGCATTATCCTTATAGAAAAGGTTATAGCCAAGAAGCATCAAATCAGTTATAACTACTTGACAGCTGCAGGATCTAAATAGAACAGGACAGAGCTGACTGAGCTGTATACACAGAAGAATAAGCAGGGCACGCAGGAGGAGGAGGACGGCAGTGTGGGGACAAATTGAAGTTGGCGTTCGCTTTCGAGGGCCAAACTGACAGAGCTCAGTGCAGCACGTCTGAAGGAGGACGTGCAGACTGGAGCAGACAAGAAGGAAAGAGAGATTGGGCATGGAACTGACTGTCACGAGTCAAAGGGAAACGTACAACAAAAGAAAGAAATAATGTTATGACAGGACATATGATGGAGCCAACAGTGGGCTGGAAAGACCTCACAGCACAGCCAAGACAGGAAAGCATTAAAAACTAGGGCAGCTGACACACCCACTACGAGCTGCATTTTATCACTCGGATTCAGCGGGACCCCATCGTAAAAGGTGGCGGGCGTATGCGTGATGAACAGCTAAGCTAAACGGATGTCTCCTACAGAAGTGATGGAGCTTATTTGCCAAAAGATAGCAGCAGACTTTCCACTCTAAAGACATCTTCATGCAGAAAGAACTGCTTTGCTGACTTACAGCAGCGGGACACTCCACTGATCGTGATTGGAGAAGTGCATTAAGGTTTACTGAGGCTACGATAAGCTTGCATTTGAACATCAACTTACTGAGCTGCTTCAAAATGCAGACCACAAAAGCAGCAAAATTAAGGAGCTTATAGTTCTTATATGCAAACCCTACTGATAATCATGTTAAAAAGTACTGACATATTCCATAACAGCCATCAATTTTTACTTTACAGATGTGAGCTGAAGAACAGCTGTGTAAATGTCTTCATATACATTTTAAAGAAAAGTAGCTATTTATTAAAGACCAAGTTCAGCTGAACATTTATTTTCCATTTTTTTTAAAAGGCAAATAGAAAGAACGATAATCCTGACCGTATTTGAGAAAATAAATTCACATAAATGAACAGCACATTCTGATGACTGCAAGAAGAGCAAGCAGATATGGCATTAGTCATGTCCAAAATGACAATGACTTCAATGTAAAATCTGTTTTACAAACAATTCGGGGCCACTTCTCTTCTCCGATTCATGATGAATTTTTCATGTATGGTCATCTGGTGAACATTAAAAATAAAACCAAAGTGAAGAGATGAACAGAAAGCAACTGAGACAAGATGCAAGTCTTCCAAACTTATGGTGCCATCTAATGGACAACTGTAGTATCACACCACCACCATGTTGTCCAACACTTCTGTTTTCAAATTAATCATTTATTTAAAGTTATATCATAGACAGAGTAGCAAAACTGGAGATCTCCTTACAACACTGATGTCGATACGACAACACTAATGCAGCTCTAGCACATCTGGGTAACAATCCTTGTCTTGACTCAAATACAGAAGCTTTCCGAGACAAATGTTTCAGCAAATAGTGTAGTCACTGCAGCATAAAGCAAGTCGCCTCCTTCTTTGAATACGGGAGTCGGCTAACGAGCTCTGAGAGAGGCGTGAGTAGGTATAAAACATTAAAATATTCTTTATATGTTATACAATCTCAAAATGAATCATTTTAATTATTTTTAATTATTAAATACATGGTTGAAGCACAGATATTACAACGCTGCTACAGAGTTCATAATTAATGCTCAGAACAAAGGCAAATGTTCTTCTTTCGCTTAGAAATCGCACGAAAAAGTATCCCATATGTTTTCACGGCGATACAATAGAGTAAGACAACTTACAGCACAAATATCTAAGAACCATTCATCTGTACACTGATCTGTAGATCATAAAAATAATGAATATAACAATCTCCATCAATATGATTAAAAAAGAGAAACAAAACAATTTCACGTTTGTTTTTTCTTTTTTCCATAAGGCTAGCACTTGATGGTTTTTTGAGGTACACTTCAAGTTGTGTTTTAAGTCATGAAAACGATCATTACAGGTGTATTTTTTTCAGACTCTGTGTAGGACCTTAAATGACCATTAATATGGCACCACAGCTCATCTATACTCTGTTGCAGGCTTGCTGGAAAGATTAAATGTATTTTCTGCATAACTGAAAAGTAGCCACTATTGTTATTGTATTAGTAGAAGGTAGAGTAATCAGGTGTGGGCTAATTTCAGTCCTAATTTAACAGCAAGCTCCCTGTGCAGGACTGCGTTTGGAGCAAAACATGGCTATCATGCTATCAAATTCTAAAGGGCTCTATAGACTTGCAGCCTGAAAAATTTGCTCAATTTACTTAGTTTTAATATTTTATATTTCGCCTCAGCTATAGGCAAGGTTTAATCCCACTTTCATCAATAAGAAATGTAATGTAGTCTCCCTTGTGTTCTTTGCTCCTCATTGCCCTTCTGTGTTCTGCATTTCCCAATGAAGCTTATTTATATACAATCAAAATCAGGATAAAGAAATGTGCAAAATAAATAACCACAGTAATAGCAAAGTACTTTGCTGCAGAACCACCACAAATTAGCACAGGGGGATTTAAACAAGAGCCCTAGTTTATAGAGTTAAAACAAACAATTACAAGTCGGTTTCTGCATGGCAATGTTTCCATGCTATGCAGTCACTGCAATCACCAGTGAAACTGCCACTTGAATGTACTCACTAGTTTAACACCAGACTCGCTAACTGCTTCTCCTTAGCGTCAGTGCTCTTGGTTGATTTAATTGCTGAGTCGACCAGAGGGTCACAATGTGCTTGCTAAATGCTGTGTGCATGCTTAGTGCTGAAGTCTGGAGATTTCTGAAACTCCATAGTGGTTAGGGAGTTGCCCCTGTGTTCAGAAGGTTGTGGGTTCAAATCCCAGGAGAATGGGGTAAATGCAGAGAGAGAATTTTATACCAAGGCGTGCCGTGGTGAGATCACATGACAAATAATTACATACACACCTCACATGTACTGAAGATATATTCGAAAATGTGTGGGTACAGGTGGACAAGGCCACACCTCTAGACAAAAGTTAAAGGAGGATGGCAGCTGTAAGACGATAACAGCATTGAGAAGCCCAACATCACGGTCTGGCAGTGTTTATGGTTATTTCAGCAGCCCTACTCATAACGGACATACAGTGAAATATAGTAACAACTGCATATCTGTTAATGGCTATAAAATGAAGTTTCAACCCCGGGGAATGGGTCAGTGCACTGAATATAGAAAGCAAGAGATAAGCCACCGGTCAGCAAAAAGCCAAGGTAAGGCTCCTCCATCCCTTTCTCCTGCACTGCTAATTGATGGGGCCTAAAGTAGGCCTCCGAGCCTCCAGGAGACAGGCCAACCAGCCATAGACTGGGCAACTGGCTGACACTTAATAGCTCATTATCCCTGCCCCCCCATGTGAAGAGAGCACAGAAGAAAGGACGTTTTTTTCCTTTCTTTCCAATACAGTAGTGGAACGAAAGCCCGCCCCCCTCTAAAAATTCAGATTAATATTAATATTGACCATTCATAGTCAAGTGTGAAATGGCCATGCAGAATCTCAAACGTGTGCATGGTCTGAAAAGTAGACCTTTGCAGCTCATGCATGACTAAAGCAGCATATTATTCTTCCTCCAAAGCTCAATATAAATTAGTCACACACACAAAAAAAAGTTACACTGCACATCAAAAAGCTATAGATAAATAAATAAGAAAAGTGCAAAAATATAATGAGGCCTAATGGACCGCTATTTTCTGCTTACATCTTATTTCCTCACAAGACAAGACAGATGTTACTGGGAGGTAAATAAATGAAGCATAAAGGGTTGGAACAATCACAGACAGAAAAGGACACGCTGCCCTCTATCTTAAGCCCCAGCCTTCGTATTTAGCTTGAGTGTTGAGATCTTCAGTGCTGCTTCCAAGTATCTGCCCACTCCTGACAAGCTCTATTTTGCATATTTACCATATAAAAAGTGTTTTCAGAGCCTTCTACGAAATACAAGACCAGGAGAACGCGAGGAAACATCAGTTGTAGTCTTATGAAATCCAATGAAGTAAATAAATACCTATAAATTCTATAATCACCCATATCAAAATGCAATCTTCCCTAATTGCAACCACATGCTTCTCATAACTTCAGTCGTTCACATCACTTCAGAGGAATATGGGCCCACTCTTCTTTGCAGAATTGCTTTAATTCACAGGGCTTTCACTGGAGGGCTTTCGAGCATGTTTAGGAGCGTGCCACAGCAATTTGTCAGGACTTTGACTAGGTCACTTCAAAACTATAATTTTGTTTCTTAATATGCAAATTATATTTATAGTGGCCAACATTGCAAGTTAAAATCAATGGGATTGAAATAATTAACATCTACGAACATTATCATAGGACTTAAATTTAAAAAAAAAAAGCACCGTCAGAATAAAAGCAGAAGCTTGTTTTATATAGGGATGCTCCGATCAGGATTTTTGCCACCGATACCAAGTGCCGATTTTTTTGTCGTGGTGATCGGCCGATACCGATCTGATGCTTCAAGCTTATATAACCGATATGTAAGCTTTCTGATCACCATTAACTTTTTTTTCAGATAAAGTAATACTGAATTAAATGTTGTATCAAATGTGCACAGTGCACCTCCACGTGAGATTTCTTTGGAACATAAACGGCAAATAGAAAATTTTCACTGTTTCTCGAAACATCGTAGTAATTCCACACCGGCGATGACACAACTGTGGCGCCAAAACATTTACGTCCCCACTCGTCGTGTACATCAGCCAAGTACTGATGGAGTGATAAAATGTGATTAACGGTCGATACCGATCTTCGCTCGGTCGATCGGAGCATCACTAGTTTTATATAACTTCTGGAATTTGTTTTGCTGATGGCATATTGTACTGCATTACCTCCTTAAGAGTACGATTCTGTTTAAGCAATGTGGAGTCTAAACAGGATGGGCAACATGATCTCTCGGGTCTATTTACTCAAATTTGGGAGTGATTAAACAACAATTACTTGTTCACACAGGGCAATTTGGTGTTGGATAACATTTCCCCTTCAATACATGCTAAGCATACCAAGTCTCATGATAATGTCCCTAAATCTTAATTATTTCAAAAGATCGATCTGAAGCAATAACACTGGCTCCAATAAATATAATTACCATATTAACTAAAACGTCCCGACACGGCACGTACATCTTTAAAAGATATCTTTAAAGACGTGCTTCTCCCGGGGGCGGAGTTTTAGAACCAGTCATTCAATTTTAATTATTAAACGTTTAAAACACTTAACGGTCATACCCCTGCTTTCAACTGCTTACATCATACAGATATATAGCAAAGAAGCTCTCTCTCTCAGCTCAGTGAGCAGATTTCTCCAATAAGATGAAATACCAAGCATTCACAAGCTCACAAAAACAAGCCGTTTGTTTATTTCTGGACATGGTAAACACTACGTACCATAATTTGGGTAATAAATAACTGAATTGGCAGGAGAGAGCTTGGGGGAAAAAAAAAAGATGAAAGAATGAGTCATAACTGGTTTTCCATTCCTTCGCAGGAACGTCCAATAAGGAGGTCTTCAAGGAATAAACAGGCCCCTGCGCTCACATGATAGAGGCAGCCGTGAGCATGTAGCTCAACCCAGTTCTGCTCCCTGTTTATCTGTTGCGTGCATACACTCAGACCTTTTTCCCCATTACACTTTCCTTTGCTGACTATTCCAAGCTCTGTTGCTTCACATACGGAAAAGGAAATGTACATTGCCATTCTTGAGAGACAAGTACTATTTACAAGTCGAGTCAAGAGGAAAGGGCAAATCTTAGGAAGGGATTAATAATGATTTGCTTTCTTATATCGGCACTGATTAAAAAGCCCAGCGCATCCTCTCAAACGAAGCTAATCTTGGTATCAAAGTCATGAGCATGTTTCCTCTTGCTGTTTTCTAGAGCGTGCATTTTAGTGCCTTATCTTTGCACGTCCCAATTCTCACAAGTGGTATGGTACAAAATGGGAGTTGAGCATCTGTTTCTTGAGGAATACGTGGATCTCTGTTGCTACACATGAGAGGGCACAAATTAAATAGATGTAAAAAGCAAAACAGATCAAGATCATTAATACTGGAAAACTAATGCTTCAAGCATTGCATATATAATATACATAATGTGTGTGTATTTTATACATACATACAAACACATACACACAGTGGGGGAAATAATTATTTGATTGCTGCACAAAGAAAATGTCTAATTCATTAGTTAGTTTCATTTTCATGGAGAGAGACAAATTATCAACCAAAAAAACAAAAATCAAGAAAACATGTTACATAAACACCTGGTTTGCACACATCTCAGGAGGGATTCTGGTCCGCTCCTCTTTACAGACACTCTCTAAATCCTTTAGGTTTCTTGGCTGCTTCTTGGCCTCCACAGATTTTCTATAATATTGAGATCTGGAGACTTGCTAGGCCACTCCAGCACCTTAATATGCTTCTTCTTTAGACACTCTTTTGCTACCTTGGACATATGTTTTGGGTCACTGTTATATTAGAAGACCCACAGCCCATCTTCAGTGTTCTGGCTGAGGGAAGGAGGTTCTCGTCCAAGATTTTAAATCGTGTATGGCTCCATTAACTGGCCCTTCAAGTCATCCTGCACCCTTAGAAACATCTCCAAACATAATGCTTCCACCTCCATGCTCAACAGTGATGGTGTCCTTCTTCCTCCGAACACGGCGGGTCCAGCTGATGCCAAAGAGCTCAATTTTCACCTCATCTGACCACAGCACTTTCTCCCAAGCCTTCTCTGCATCATTTAGATGTTCACTGGCAAACTTAAGATTAGCTGTACATGCAACTTCTTGAGCAGGGGGACCTTATGGGCACCACAATATTTCAATCCATTATGATGCAGTGTGTTACCAATAGTGTTCTTAGTGACTCTGGTCCCAACTATCTTCAGATCATTAACAAGCTCCTCCCTGTTAGCTCTGGGCTGATCCCTCACCTTTCTCATGATCTTGCACCCCATGAGGCAAAATACTGCATGGAGCTGAAGACAGAAGGCAGTTGATTGTCTTTTTATATTTATTCCAACCGTTATCACCTTCTCACCAGGCTTCATGCTGATGGTCTTGTAACCCATTCCAGCCTCGTGCAGGACTACAATCTTGTCCCTGACGCAGTGGTCTTGCCCATGGTGGTGGAGAGGTTGGAATGAAAGAAACTGATTCTGTGGACAGGTGTGCTTTTTATATGTAACGAGTGAAGATAAGGAGTATCTGTAACTGACAGACTGATTGTAATCTTTGTGCAACATGGGCACACAGGCAGCCTGTGGGAGTCAGGCTGGGTTGTAGGAGATCAAATACTTTTTGCACTCAATGCAAATCAATTTCTTTTATATAACATGTTTTTACTTGATCTTTGGTGGATATTTTGTCTATAAAAATGAAACTACCTCCTGAATTAGAGACTGTTCACAGACATACACACACACACACAC
>JBBPDB010000001.1:20363966-20380328 GCA_037974465.1 Brachypetersius altus
AACACTCTCTCATTTCATTCACACATTAATCATATCACCCGGTCTGCATATTTTCATTTGCGCAACATTAATCGACTTCGTCTGCCCCTCATCTTATCATGCCCTTTGCTTGCCTTGTCACAATGGGACACCGTGCTTTTAGCCGCTCTGCTCCCCGGCTATGGAACTCACTCCCACCCACAGTTAGGAATTTAGAATCACTTCCCTTATTCAAGAGTAATCTCAAAACACATCTTTTCAGACAGGCTTACTCACTTTAGTACACATCTTAATCGCTAGTGAATTTTACTCATATGATTTATCACTACTTAGTACATATTACTTAATCTCTATTACCTGAATGAACAGACTCTGTATAGAGAACAACCCTAAACCGCTAATTGTGTTACTTGTAAACTTAGAGGTTGTTTTAACAAACTATCTGTTGTTTTTATAGCATTTTGTGTAATTAGCATAGTGTATTTGGTCCACATATTTTTGCAGACTTTTTATTTGACTTTTATTTTAGACTTACAGTAATTTTCGCTGGGTTACGTTCCAAGAGCACCCATCTATAGTGAAAAACCGTGTTGATGTGTTTTGTTAAATAATTTTAAAAAAAAGCCTAAAAATGCCTATTTGTATTGTATAAACCCTAAATCTGCTCCCATATTTTTTCATCTTGTGTTAAAGTTTAATGCATTACCCTTAAAGAAAACTTTATTGCTTAAAAGACATTAGCATTAGTGGTTAGCATTAACAGCATGCGGCGAGCAAAAACAAACATTCGTAAAAACAAAAGAAAGGTTGAAAACTCTCTCTACCCACATGTTTAGACTGAGCACAGCTTACTAATACTAAATAAACTGAGATAACTGTTGGGGGTGGTTTAAAACACTAAATTATGAGGACAAGACACGGAGCAGTCATGCTACATGCTACAGCAGCTGCTTCTTCTTCTTATGGCAGTTGACAACTTTTCAGTGTATTACTGTCACCGCTGTAATACAGTTCAGTTCTTAGGAAAAAAAAATCCGCAATGCTGATCTGCGTAAAACTGAGGGGTTACTGTATTATAACCATGTAACGAAAAATATACATAGAATGTACAAAATTAGAGTTTATCTCTAATTCTTCTTCTTTATACAGCGGTTGACAACTTCTGAGTGCATTACCGCCACCGCTGGACTGGTGGCAGTAATACAGTTCGGTTCTCAGAAAAATCTGCGTTAGACTGAATCCGAAAGCTGATTCGCGTAAAACTGAGGGGGTACAGGATTTGATCTTAAATTTGTGTCTGTGTATCTGTGGAGTTGTAACAAACACTTCCTCCAGGATCATTTAAGTTTTCTGATTCCCGTATGCTCTGAATCGGTTTCATTCTGTGCAGTGTCAGGAGTCAGGGACGTACCCAGGGCTAGCTGAGAGAGAGCTAAGGACACACTGAGGGGTGAGATAATGACGTTAGGCTGCTCCGCGTTCGCCTTCAGGTTCTCCAGCAGCTGCAGACCGAACTTCATAATCCCGTCGCCTATAGCCTGCCTGACCTCTGGGGATCTCAGATGTTTTCCACAGAGGCCGTCCAGGTCTTCCTCCGAGGAGTTCTCGCCATTGTCAGCAGTAGGGGTAGGAGCTGTCTGTGCTTCTGTGTGAGAAATGTCAGAGCGCGCTGAATCCTGTAAGATATATACAGTGATTGAAGTCTCATGAAGGGGGTCATGTGCCTTTGGAGATTAGATCAGAGAGCAAGGTGATGCGAGTTCTTACTGAAATGGGTTTGCTGGGTATTAAAGGTGTAAGGGGGACCTTTCCATCCTCTGTTACCGCTGTATCTTCCTGCTGAGAAGTGCAAGACAAGACCAGAGCAGACATTTAGCACAAACATGAAAAAGAGGTTAAATAAGAAAGGTGGGAAGCGTTATTCCAAACTTTACCGTCCAGCCTTGTTTGAGGTAACAGAGGAAGAGGAGTGCAAATAATCTTAAATCCATGTCCTTGCAGCCAATCTGGAAGAAAGAACAACTTTTTTTTCCCACTTATTCATGAATTAAAGTAAATACTATAAGCAATGTATGCTACTGTTGGTTATAAACCATTGACAAGAAGGGCTGTAGTTAAAAAAGGAACAGCAACTGCCAAAGGCCTTGATACCAATTTTCCTGAGAGATTATAAGAGAATATGTGGGAGTATGTGGGAGTCCTCTCTGCTTAGTAATTTCCCACAGATTGAAGAAGCTCTTTCAAAGATAACACGAAATGATGAAAGCACTCTGAGCAGAACACAACCTTCCCAGATGAAAAGAAAAGCATGAGAGAAACCTCTTACCTCAGAGCAGTTCTTTTGACGAATTCAGGTGATGTTAGGTCAAAAGATTTGAGGGTAATTGTTGCTGCAGTCTCTCTCTATCTTGTAATTCCTTGATCCAGCAGAGTTTTTTTAACTGAATAACTCAGTTCATCTACAGCAATACATTATTCTGCACTTAAAAATTATGTATTTTAAAGTAGCCTGGTTGACTAAAAAGACCAGTTTATTGAACTTTCAAAAGTAAGTAAAAAGAGTGATCAAATTAAAAATATGTTGCTTTTCTTATAGAATATGAAAATATCAGCTGCCATTTACACAGTTGGTCAATTCCATGATGAACACATTATCAACAAATGATCTCTCCAAATAAATAAATAAATAAATAAATAAATAAATAAATAAATAAGGGCTGTTAAAAGTATCGCGTTAACTATTTGCGTTAATTTATTTTCTATAACACTTTAAAATAAATTGATCGCGCGATTAATTAGAAAATAGATATATATATAATTGTGATATGATAATACATTTTAAGCCAATTAGCTTATTGTTGGTTAAAACATTGCATCATTTACAATGTGGAGAACTGTCTTGCATTGTCGATGCATAACATTAAGTAGGTTGGCTGCATATAAATGATTCTACGCTTTCACTGATCAATACAGGCTCTGAAGTCTCTAAGCAGTTTCAGGGATAAAAGAAAATCTTTTCAGAGTCTACTCTTGACTCATAAATGTCAAATTACACGACAAATAAACGGTTAATCACACTATAAAAGTATTATTAAAGATGTAGCTCACTTCACCCCACTCTGCATAGCGTCTGATGAACTATGGTACCTTCAGCAAACTGGACTTTTGGCCACCTTTACAGCCTATTAACTCGATCTGAACCGGCTTATTTATTAAGCTTCGTGATCCTGCCGTGCAAAAACGTTTTAATACACCAAACGGGTTCGACCCCTAACCCTTTATATAACACACAATCTATCCAAATCTACTGGACGTTCCAATGGTTTGGATGAATGTGAGTGCAAAAGAATTAAATAAGTAACAGAACCTACCTTTTAAATTTTTAGTGGTGACCCCGCTATCCAGTCCTAAATTGAGAGAAAGACACAGCGAATGGGCAATAGGGAAAATCGTCCCCTGTTAAAGTTTGGCAGCCGCGGTGCAGGCGGTTACAGTTCAACTTTCATTGATCTGTGCCTCATTTAACTCACTACCTGTAAATATTGAGACAGATCTTGAGGACACGGACATGAAGAGTGAGAGGTATGCAGAGTGTAGAGAGACGTGAGCCTGCGATTGTGTCAAATGGAACAGACCGTGAGATGATTTAATATGGGAGTAAAGCAAACACGGTTACTGGAAGCACTGCGGGCAGTTACTGGACAAGAGTCGAAGCCATTTACGAGAAGCTCTTTGGTCATTTGGGGGTGGTGGGGGGTTGAAACCACAGAGCTGGTGTCTATATGAAGATGGGTAGATTTTGAATCTTGCTGCTAGAGGTTGGGGCATATGATCCTTTAGCCAGCCACTGGCCTGCAGAAGCAGCCACAGAGATCCCTCAACTGAAAATAGCTGAGAAGCATTAAATGGTAAACAGTGGAGAAGGACTTTGCCCTATTGGACCAATATTTCTAGTGGCTGGCATAGTCCTACCTAGTGAACCTCCAAAGAACCAAGCAGATAAACTGATTATTTCACTCTTATTCACATGAGGCACGCTAATGCTTAATACACAGTGCAGCTAATCCCTTACTCTTCCCCATTAGAAAACAACAACAACAAAAGGTCAAGATACCAACAACTAACATTTCTGATCAGTTTGTTTCTTTACTTCAAATCACTGAAAATGTCCACTTTTGACAATGTGAGTATAAAGGGGGGGGGATAATCACAAAGTCTGAAAGTATAAAAGAAAAAACTAGTTGGACATGAATTGCAAGAGCTCAAAAACAGACAGAGAAAAACATCAGGCTCAGAGGAGAGGAGAGCTTATTTTTACTTGCATCGCTAAAGAAGCTCAAAGAACTGACCTAATGGGATTTGTGGCTAGGCCAGCTTAAACTTGCATAAGCAAATGATATGAAAAGAACTTCTGATCGAATCAATGTAATTCCTGTTTATGGCTGTTATGGATCTAGAGACAGAAACTGGAATCGTCATGTGAATTCCAAAGCATGATTATGACAGACACAGTAATCAAAAATAACGTCAGGAAAGGCTGTTCAACTCTGCCCTTGTCGGATCACAACTCGTCAGTGTTTTTACTGCTCTGGTACTTGGCCATATTAACTCAAGTCTTGGTGAAACTACAACCGTCTTCATGTATCAAAGAGTACAAACTGGGAGGCTTACTTGGAAATTAAACTGCTTTATAACTGGAATGTCCGACGTTCGTATAGATGGCGTAATCTAATCCATTTTATTGGTTAGTTTCTAAGTTATACAGGTATATATCGTGAATATAAAAGTATTACTACAGGTATACACAAGTGGTTAAATTAGCATCATTACAAGGACTACGTCTGGAAACAATTTAACATTTGTATAAATTCTCTGTTATAATAAAATGCAAATGCCATCTGGGCTTCATGACCTATTATTTTAAACCTTGCTCATAGACAACCTATAGCTGGGTCCGTCCTAATTTTACATGAAAACAAAAACAGACAAACAAAATACTCCAAAAGCACCTCTGCAACCCACTGCTTACTCACCTTCAGCCAATACGTGGTGAAAGTCTATTAATAACCTTGGAGCAAACTCACATTTCATACCATTGAGGTCCACTTGCTTAAGAGCTACTTGTGGCATAGAAAGTTATGAAAATGTTTATCAAAAAAGACGAGGGCTTATGGCAAAACGTAATACTAAAATGAACATCCATTAATACTGCATAGTTGTTGAGTGCATCTGGTGTACGGTGACATGATTGACAAGGTCTTGTCTGTGATCCTCACAGTGCGTTTTGTTTCTTGTTTTTTTTGGTGATTTTGATCTATTTGGAAAGTGTAAACACTACACCAGAACCACGCTTGGCTCAACATTCCTGAGCAGTTCTCCTTATCCACTCATTTAAAGAAACCATTCGTTTGTACAGGATAAGAATTTTACATCCTTTTTCTTTTTTCTTTTTCTGTACATAAACATCAGCTAGTGCAGTCATACACAAACTGTAAAAACGGTAAAAATGATAAACTCTTCTGCGAAGCTGATCTGTTGATTGCGATTTTCGGAATTTGTGCGAATTATTTGCAATATTCGGTTAAACCTTAATAAAGATTGAGGCACTAAGTCCACCTTAAATGGCTCGGAGTTACACAAGCTTCCTCCAAACAGCTAAGAACTTTTCTTTTGCCTCAACGGGAGACAACGTTTGTATCATTCTGAGGCTGAGGAGGAGGAGGAGGAAGAGGAGGAGGAGGAGTGGCACAGGGAACAAATACTTGGGACACTCAGTATCAGAACTGCTTGTGCTGGTTTTGAAAGCTTGTCTAAGCCATTAGCCTGATGGCACCGTTCTCAGAGCCCAGCAGAAGGAGCCTCTTGGTGGGCAGCACAGCCAGGCTGGTGAGCGTCCCGCGGAAGTTTTCCGAGCTGAGCTTGGTGCTGTTGGCTGGGCTGGCAGAGATGTCCAACACGGAGTACACCCCGATCTTGTTGGCTACAGTGCCTGCCACGATTTCAGCACCATAAAGGTCGAAGGCATGAATGGGGTCAGAAGGAGTCCTGTACTGGTGAAGAGGCTTGTGCTCCAGATCTTTCCACACCGTCAAAGTGTGATCTGTAGAGGAACTGATCAGCAAATTCCCTTCTGCTGCCTGCAAGACAAAAACAAAAGCATGCACACTTTAAAAAAAAAAAAAAAAAAAGTTTTGTATTGGTTTCCAGAACACAATGAACCATTTTTAAGCTCGTGTCATAGTTCAACAGCGTGCAATCAATAAATACAAAAGTAATAAGGAGTCTGGCTGGTGCACAACAGTCAGCGTGGCTCATTTAAGTCTTCCTAATAAGTAACAGATGTCCATATTTGTCCTGACGGGGGCTGCAAATGCAGAGACGAAATCCTTGACCCCGATAAATGGGGTTAAATAAAGTTTGTTTTGCAGTAGTCGCTTGTTGACTGCTTCTGAACAAATCGACAGGGTACAGCTTCTGCTCGCCCTGTAGAGAGCTATAAACTGAAAAGAGTAGTGAAGGAGGGTCTAGTTTATTAACTTTCAGATCCCGAAGTTCCTCCCACCCCAAAAAACAGGAGCAAGATGAATTGTATCTCCAAGAATCAACAATCATCAATCTATTTTACATTAGTATTTTCTTTGGAGAGTTGCTCACGTGCCTTGGAAAGCAGAATAGGCCAATTTAGAGGAGCGTTCGAAAGGGTTTGATGTTTTAGAATCTGTGGAATGCGTAAACAACGCAGTTCAGAAATCTCACGTTTCAAAAGATGTTGCTAAATGTCGAGGGAACGTTGAGCAAGACGTGTTCCTGTGACTTCCTCTTACTCACATCTGTTAAAACATCCAACCTATAAACAAAGTGTCACAGGTATATTTGACTCATTTACTGGACTGTGATCTGCACTGACCTCATTAGTGAATTCATAAAAACACTGAAAAACCTATAACCTGCACAAACACTCCTATTCAAAGATCTTCCACTGATCCACATCAGAGGAAAATACATTAGGAAGCCCCCCACCTTCATTTGCAGTATATCCCCCTCATGAGCAGGCCAGCCCCGCAGAACCAGTCCGGTCCGTGCATCCAGCAACACTATGAATCCAGATGAGAAGCCGACTGCAATTGTTCGTCCTCCAGGACTCACAGCCAGGTAGCGTATCAGACCGGCACTCATGTTGTTATGCGCCAGGCGGAATTCATGCTAGGAGCAGAGAAACCTCACAGTTCAGCTCAAAGATGACCATTAACAAAGAAATGCTCACTCTTTCGTATGATTCAGTCAATCTGTTCAGATACTCTGAGGAAGAGCTTATCGAGCCCAGATTAATGAGACAAGGATGATCAGGTTTGCATACCTGTAATCCAGGCTTGCGTGGGTCTATAAAACGAAGGACGGAGTCAGCGCTGGCAAACGCTACACTGCAGTGAGGGGCCGGCATGGCGGTGACCGCAGTGATGGGATTCTTCCCATCCAGTGCTTCATAAGAACGGATCTGTTTGCCTTCACAGAAAGACGAATAACAATTTCAAACCCAAAAATGTGCAAAACAGGTCAAGCATGCAAATGTTAACTAGGCTATTTGCAATGTTCTGTGATCTGCCTGATTGTTAATCTAATTTTTCCCCCCAATGGTACTGATATATACATAATGACTTGATTATTGATAATGTTCTTCTAGATATTCTTCTAGTTCTTGTTTCTCTACGTTACCTGGTGCCTAACATAAGACAGTACTAGTTTCTTAACTACTGCCAGCACAGAGAGCTGAATAAATAAACAGACTTAAGCGTTAAAATAATCTTACCAGTGAACTGATCCCAGAGGTGCACGGTGCCATCACAGCTCACCACGTTCTGCAAGGCCTCCAGCTGTGCAACAGAAAACACAGATTTCCGGTGGTCCGTGTAAGTGAGCCGGGGCTCCACCTCTCGAGTGCCGTCACCGTGATTGTACAGCGGCCACAGCTTGACTGTCTTGTCTTTGCACCCAGACAGAAAGTAGTCCTCTCCTGCTAGCGGTGCCAGACACTTCACGGTGCTCGAGTGGCCCATGAAGCTCTGCAGGCGGATCTGGTGGAAATGAAAGTGCGAGTCCTGCTGGTTGATGCCGATCTCATATTGCCAGTACGCGAGCCAGTTCCCTTGCAAAGAGCGGCTGGTGCGTGGAAGCTCCTGCTTTAGCGCACTGTCCTCCGGGGTGTGGCCCAGCACCCAGGAGGATGAGGAGAGAGAGGAAATGGGGCCTGCCGTCGTGGTGGTGATTTGTGGAGGATAGCTGATGTGAGGTCGCCCCCAGGTATCCAGAGAAGACAGATTCGGGCTTCCCCCTGACTCTGTGTCTCGTGCTACTTGAATCCGATTTCCAACTAAGTGGCTACCAAAGGTTCCAGACTCGGGAAGGATGTCTCCGCTGAGAGGAGTGGAGGTCGAGGAGGGGGCGGGGAAAGGGCTGCGAGCCAGGTGGTGGCTCATGCCTGGAGAAAGGCCCGCGGAGGAAGCGGCGAGCTCTGCTCTTTGAGCACTAGCTAGGTTGGACTCGGGGCTTCCTGGACTTGCTCTAACATGGTAAGACTGAGCCAGTCCCCAAACTAACTCATGGTTTGGAACCAGTTTGCGAATAACTGCATCACCTAAAAACAAAAAACAAAAACAAAAGAAGTAAAAAGTTAATACAGGGGGTCCTTGCGTTACAACATACGATGTTTCATGTTTATGATGCTCACTCCCACCGTTAGAGTCGTGCTTAAGGACTACATGGGCGACCTTGTTTAGTTACGTGTGGTGGAAGAACATAAGGTAACTCTGTATATTGTATGAGTGAGAGAGCTTTCCTTTATCATTTTACAACTGTGTTAGTGACTTAGGCTAGGGTGTGTTTTGACGAACATCAAAATTCGGGTTTACATCACTGTTGGAGGGACGTTTCGGTGTCGAGGACCCCGTGTATGATCATTTCATCAAATCCTTACAGTCTCTGCTATTCTAATTCAAACACTAAATTACAAGATACTCATTTTCTCATCCAAACTCCACACATCCCTAATTTATTCTAAGTTTGGAATCCATATAATCCAGTAAACATGTCTGTTATACTTGTATTTACCAATAAGACAGTAGAAAGGGATGTAGCATGCATATGCCATCTCTGGGTTGAACACAGCCTGTAGTTCTTCCAAAACCCCAAGCTCACATGTGACCTCTGATCCCTCCGGAGTACACACATCAAGGTACGTGTACTCTCCCACTTCTCTTCGGTTTGCAGTCTCCATCTACACAGCAAATACCATGTTTTAATAATCTAGTACGTTTTATGTAATAAAGCCAAACAAGACTGATACAACAAAATCAGTACAAAGTAAAGGCACGCAAGAACACACCACAGCACAACACACAGTGTGAACAGTATGAAATTCTTTCTCTGCATGTAACCCATTCACCAGTGAAGCAGTGGGCTGCCACCAATGAGGGCACCTGGGGAGCAGTGTGTGGGGACGGCATCATGCTCAAGGGCACTTCAGTGGTGCCACTAGCAGTCCTAGGATTTGAACCCATGGCCTTCTGATCGCAGGGGTAACTCCCTAACCACTAGGCCAGCAGCTGCCATGGTGTCAGAGAGTGAGCTGCAAGGTGAACAGCATTGCTCTAGTGCAGTGGTTCCCAACCTGGGGTCCGGGCACCCAGAGATCACAGGGGGTGCGTAGAATTTTGTCTGCCTTGAGTTTACCAAAATTATATAATTGTATAGTTTTATAAATAGAGAAATGTAAAAGTGTGTGTGTGTGTGTGTGTGTTTAAGACTATAAGAGCAAAAACCTACAAACAGTATTTATTTTTTGCTAATAAAAATTTGTAATTAATCACTTTATTCTATTTGTGCATCTACACGGGTAGGAGTTGCGGGGCCTGGCTTGTCTTGGACACAGGCAAGGGGGGCTTCAAGGAGAAAAGGTTGAGAACCACTGCTCTAGTCTGTTAACTTCCACACACCTGGTTTTGCAGACTGTGCAGCAAGGAGAAGACCTGGAAGAACTGGCAAAGGGTGTCTGCCATGTGCTGCTGCACCATCTCCCTTCCAATGCGCAAACAGATCAGTGCCATGAGGCTCAGAGTTTTCAGACATAGTGCTGAACGAGTCTGCACTCCACTGGGAAAGCTGTATGCAGAGAAAAGCCAAATAAACAGAGGTAATATTATAATATTTTAAGCTTATTGCAAAGAAAGGTGATCTCATTGTGTTTGGATGGAGGTCATGTGAAATCAGGAAAGCCTTATAAGAAGCTCTATCATGTGCAACTTTACCCCATTTTCGGAGAGGTGAGCAGATCAAGCAAGGGCAGCAGCACATCCTGATTGATCTTCATCAGCATGTCCATTAGGGTGGTGTCTGACAGGAAAACGATAATCTTCTGAGTCAGCACAACAGCACCAAGGAGGCCTGCTTCCTTACGAGTATTCAAGCGGCAAGAAGAGGGGGGAGAGACCTGAAAAGGGGTGGAAGAAAATTATTCATGTCAAAGGTGACAAATTATGATGTTAATTTATGGCTGGGCAACTCTAAAAATCATTACAGCGGTTATGTGGCAGTGTGGCATCAATAAATGTGTTCAATGAATTACACAGGGATAAGGCTAATTCAAAAACACAGCATTCGTTCACAATACATTATCAGAGTCAACAATTTTCATCAGTCAAGAATAACAGTCAATGGTCATACTGTGACAATAATTCTTGATTGAGCAATACATTTATTAGTCAAAAAATGTATTCATCAATTCACAAATCATCAATACTTTAAATAAAGTAGCTGGTGACAGAAAAAACCCCCCATAATATTGCATTCAGTTTTCTCAGGGCATTGATCATCTCAACTACTATGTGGCATTGTTTAATATATTCTAATCCATGTGGCTGACTGAGTTTACAGAACATTTAAATACAGTCTAATGTGGAACTTTCTGAGGACCCAACTGAATTACCGCCACCAGTCCAGCGGTGGCAGTAATACACTGAAAAGTCGTCAACCGCCATAAAAAGAAGAAGAAGAAGCTGCTGCAGAATGTAGCATGACTACTCTGTGTCTTGTCCTCATATTTTAGTGTTTTAAACCCCCCCCGCCCTAATTTTCAACAGTTATCTCAGTTTATTTAGTAGCTGTGCTCTGTCTAAACATGTGGGTAGAAAGAGTTATTTCAACATTTCTTTGTTTTGACTCGCCACACGCTGCTAATGCTAACTTTTAAGTAATAAAGTTTTCTGATTTGGATTATTTATTTACCTTTACATTTTTCTTTAAGGGTAATACATTAAACTGAGTTTAAAATGAAATTAAACTGTTCTGGGAGCAGATTTGAGGGCATATTTAGGGTTTACACGATAAACATAGGATTTTTTTTTTTTTTACCACAACACAACAACACGGTTTTTCACTATACGCGGGTGCTCTTGGAACCTAACCCCCGTGAAAAAAGCATGGGATTACTGTATATTAAAACATTTCAAAAATATCTGACTTGATAAGTCCAAACACTCACTAGTACGCCTATACAGCTCACTTTTACCCCCAATAGTTATCTGGTATTGTGCATCACTACAATTGGGATTTAGTTGAGCACCTCATCTCAATGACAGATGCAACACAAAGTAGGAAGCCTAGTGAGTTAAACACTTGCTTGTGAACCTGATGACCACAAAGTTGCAGGTTCAACCCCCCACCCCTACTATTGTGTCCTTGACAGTGTCTCCAGGGGGACTGCCCCTGTGACTAATGATTATAAGTCGCTCTGGATAAGAGCATAAGCCAAATGGGAATGTTTCTATCCTAAAAATCTTCAAGTGGCAAAATCTATGATTTGGTGGTAGACAGAAATCTTACAAGGTAGCCAATGTAAGGCAGGTACTGGTAGGTCAGAACAGGTTCTCCGTACAGATGGGCAATGTAAATGAGACAATCAAGAACCGGCTTTGCTGTCTGGTCACCAACGATCGGTTTCTTCTCGTACACGCTTCCTACATTGTCCAGACTACTCTCCTCATTAGCCAATGGCACAAAGTGGTGTTTTTCAGGGCCTACAGGACGAAAGAAATAGAAGAAATGTTACAGATTTTTGTTATTTAACTGAATGTAGTACATACAAAAACGTACTGCAACAGTCAACAATATATTGTTCTTACCGATGTAGCAAGAAGTTAGTAGGCGAAGCAGATTTCGCGCTACATATCGAGAGGTAACAGTGGGCCCCAATTTAGCTGCCAGCCATCTTACCGTCTTACAGACAGTATCTGATTGTGAACAAAATACACCATGTTAATGCCATATATACAAAAAGTGTCTTTTTCAAAGATAAAAATGTGCATTTTACTACTTACCCAATAATATCTTATGTTCTTTTTCCTCAGAATCCTCTGAAGGGTCATGCTCATCATCCTCTACCCCTATACTTTTCTCTCCTTCTCCTTGTACCATTCCATTCATGAAATCAGCCTCTTGAGAACCCACTGTGACTTCAGACTCTTCTGTGCAGCCAGACAGAGTCAGTTCAAGACTGGGCACCTTCTGTACAGTGTCCTCCGCTGTCACATCATCCTCCTCTAATTCTCCTCCATCTTCCCCATCACTGGCCTGCTTTAGGTCCTGACTGCTGTCAGCGGACTTTAAACTTGCACGATCCTTGGTGGAGTCTCCATCCCCAATAGATATCTCACTAGCACTACTCTTGTCACTTAGTTTCCCCACACTGAGAGATTCTTGGTCTTGGTCTTTGCTCGCAGAGTTCTGGCTCTGCTGTTTAGTAGAGACTCCTGCTGCTGGTACAGACGAGCCATTATTAACATAAAAGCCATTTTGAAAGTCCTCACCCTCAGCAAGAAAGACCTGGTCATTAAGACTGATGCCTGAAGAGAAGTCTCCAACACCGCCCACACATCCACCACCTCCACTGCCTCCTCCCACTTTGCCACCCGAGGCAGCCGATGATGGCCTGCCATCTTCACACTCATAGTCTTCCTCTTCTTCTCCCACAGCACCCCTTAAAACTTTAAGTCCACCCCATTCGTTGCCTGTACCCGTGTTGCAACTTTCAAATCCGGTAATAACCTGCAGGACGTGAGGTAGGAGGCTGGAGAGGAACGTGTGTAAGCCAATACGCACAATAAGCTGTAGCACAAAACAGTCGGTGTAGAGGTAGAAACGGCCCCGAAGGCAGTGGGGATTCTCATATACACCTATCAGCGGCTTCATTAAGTACTTTGAGGCATTGCGGGGCCCGAGGACCCTGGAGACGGGCTCAAATAAGTACCAGGCAGCATAAACAGCTGTAGATTCTTTTGTCATTAAAGCAAGCACAAAGGGTAAGAGGATCTCTAGTCCCTCCGCAGTGATATCACCTTGTAGAAGAGTCTGCAGCTGCTGCCACAAATTGAACACAATGTCCCGACCCTGAATGCTGTTGATGGACTCCATCTTGGATTGATAGGAGTAAATGAAGTGATGCAAGGTTGGGAAATATTCTGGAAAAGGTAATGGGGAGAGAAATGGACTAAGCAGCTGCCAGGGGTTTGGTGGTGGAAGACCCTCATGTATTGGGTCGTACTTGAAAAGTAACGGCGGGTCAGTAGGGTGCAACTTCAACGAAGAAGTCTCTGGCATGTTCCGGTGAATCTGCAGAAGGCTCTCGAGGGCATGATGAAGTGGTAGTGGGACGTCCCGAAGACTAGCAGAGCCAAGTTTCATTATTGCCTGGTACCGACCATGCAACGTTGTGCCTGGTTTAACACCTCGCAGTTTTGAGGAATAAAATATTTCTCCAATAAAGACACCCAAGGCTTGCATGTCTCTGTGAAAGAGAACAGTGAAAGACAGAGGAGCTTTAGATACACTGCTTGACTCTCTTCTGCCAACATCCATTGTATCATGATCTTCGGAATGCAACCCTTTAACCAGGAAGTTGCTGAGCTTCTCCAGCTCCTCTAAAGGCTGTAAAGGTTTGAATCCTTCAGGCAAAGTTATTCTGAAATCATCTGTGTTAGAAGCAGCAAGGCCTTCCTGCTTTTTCATTGTGGAGGTCCCTCTTGTAAGAATGGAACCCCTAATGCTAGATCCCAACACATTTGTGGCATTGTTCAATTCTCCTGGAAAAGAACCATGGGAGGGAGACAATGCCAGAGCTGTGTGTTCTCCACTCGTCCTTCCTCCAGCAGAGCTCCCAGCAGGCACAGGTATATTGGAAGTGGCAGGAGCTGAAGCACTTAAAGAATCAAGTGCCTCTGTTCCTTGCTCAAGATCATCATCCCGATCAACCATTGTCCAACCACTAGATTCACATCCTGTTGCCTCTGGGACCATTCCATCTACACCATCCACTGTTGTTTCAACTTGTGGGACTTGCCAAGAGGATATATTAAGAGGACCAAAGTGGGGAGGTTCTGCTGGTGAATACTGGTATGGTGCAAGGCGGGGTGGATGAGGCTGGTCAAACAATTGAACCACCCCGTAACTGGTTAGATTGGTGTGGTTATCCACCAGGTGTAAGCATACATTCTTAGCTTTTACAGCTTCTTTACCTGTGAGCTTGTAGCCAAATGTAAGATCAATCCAGTGGTGTAGCTGCTGAGATACTTCACGGCTCTCCAAGAGGGATCTGTGCATTTTAATAAATTCCTCATCGGAGTTGCACCATGGAGGTACATCAAGGTCAGGCATATCTGGATGAATTGAGCGGAATATGGAAGGATCTGTGTAGAATTCCGGTATGCATTCATCTGGAGTCCAACTCTGAATACGTTCCATGCTAGCTGGGTATTCATTGGGCTCCCATTGAGAACGAACATGGCTACAGAGAACAGATTTAGGGGTACGTCTAGCTTTGTAGACGTAGTAGGTGATGTCCGATAGAACATCTGAGATATGATGGGGTACATGGAGATGATCTGACTGTCCTGAACCACTGGGACCTCCGGATGCCAGATCAGTAGGAAATCCACCCCCACCACCCCCACTGGCTACTGCTGCTGCAAGGGCTTCTTTGGTCATTTCATAGGTAAAATCCAGCTGTTTGTCACCTTTATTCAAACGAAATTTTGACCTCCTGAGATCACGAAATCTTCCAGATGGCACAGTGAAATCTACCACCCAGGGTAAAACCGGATGATAGTTGGGGTCACCTTCACGCCTTCCGGCTAGTCGGTTCAGTTCCATCAAATAGGACAAGTTGCTGACTCTACCATGAACCCAGTCTAGGACCAAGGATTTGAGCTCATCCAGGCAGTCTTGGCAGTGCTGTTCATTTATGTCGTTTCTTAGACTCATGGCGCCTCTTCCTTTTGTAAATTTTAGTGCTTGTCTTCTTGCGGCATTGTCCAGTGTGACCCTGTCCTCTCCTAATTCTTCATAATGTGCTAGAGAGATCTTGAGCTGACTACAGAGCTGCTCATCAACAACTACGTCCTGCAAGGAGAGCTCTCCACATGACAGTCCTGATGAATGGCATTCACGCATGGCTATGAGCACTTGGTACAAAATAAACAGAACTTTAGCATTGCTGTTGGCAAGCTTGGCGGGACTGTAGGTCACAATGTCATGAAGGGAGTACTGTGTGTATGGGAAAATGATGTACAGCACCTCCCCAGACTCAAGCAAGCATTCAGCTTGGAGAACATTTGGGCAAAGAGTGTCTGTATTTTGCTTGGGAACTGAGGAGTTGGACAATAAAGGACATTCTTTTTCCTTTTCTCTGGCTGGAGAGAGGGATGGTGACACCCGGTCAGTGGAGAGAAAAGAACAGCCAAACAGCTTCTGCAAAGCCTGGCGAACGGCTTCAATGGCCAACACCTGTATTTGCTCTGTAGGTCCTGCGTATTGCTGCACATAGTTCATGTGTGCATCCTTCCACAGATTTCTATAAATGGATAAAGAGAACTTCAGCACCTTCTTCAACACTTAACTTAGAGAAAATGTTTGTAACAGACAAAGCACAAATTTTGGAAAAGTAAGTTCAAGTTTCTTTGCATTTTTTTTGCAATATTCTACTAAAGCAAACCTTTTCAAATAAATATTAAATCGATAGACCAGTTATAAAAGATCATTTTGCAGGCCTTCCATTACTGCTACTGAATTTCCTGACTTTATTATTTGAGCAATTATTTTTGATTTTATTATTTGAGCTGCTTGCAATAATTTAACTGATCACAGTTGTTTCCCACAGTGTGCGTAATCAGTGGGGAACTCCAACTATAAGGCAAAATAACTAATCATTACTGTCAGCTAATTTTTCATCATGATGCCACTGGTATTTTACTAAGGCCCTGTCCACACGTACACAGGTATTTCTGAAAACAGGTTTTTCTATGCGTTTTGGCCTTTCGTCCACACGTAAACGGCGTTTTG
>JBBPDB010000001.1:20487847-20498510 GCA_037974465.1 Brachypetersius altus
AGAACTCTAGAACTGTATCTTTAGACACTTTGCAGCCTGTCAGTAAAACATTTGTTCACATTTCTGTCATTTAATCTCATCAGTGTGACAGAAATCAGACAGTCGATTTTTGTAGCAACAAGAGGATTCAAAATAAAGGAGGGGTGGTTCAATACATTTGAATGGTACTCTGTGTTTGTCTGTGTGTGTATTTGTATGTATATATGTGTGTGTGTATATTTACATACACAGTGTTTTAAAAAGGACACCAAAGTAAGGACTATTATGTTTGTCCTGTAGATTATCTTTGTTTTTATAAAACTGAAGTCATCTGTCCTGCCAATGTGCAGAGACAAGCATCCACACACACGCACACGCACACGCATACACACACACACACACACACACACACACAATTTAACTGCCTTCTCTTGTAATCATTTTTTCCCTGCACAAAGATGCCCAACGCCTCCCGTTCAACCTCTGTAACCCCTCCCCCTCAGTCCCGCCAGCCAATGTCAGTGCAAGGTTGCTGCATTATCTCAGCGAGGCTCTGTTGGGGGGGTGCTGCACTCCCTCCTCCCCCACTCACAGTGATGTAATCCTAACACAACCACCCTCGCCTCCACCTGGTTCAGACACTCTGTCTCTCGCTCCCAGAGACTCGTGAAACATTTAAAGGAGAACGGCGGGTTAGATATAAGACTATACAATATAAAGATGTATTTATGTTGACCAAATTTGACCACCCAACTTTGGCATGCGACAGTATGTCGTGTTTTGCTGCAGTGACCAGAAGATGAAATATTAAAAGAAACAATCAAATGAAGAGAATCATAATGATAGAAAGGCATTAATGTGTTTAAATAACAGCGGCGTCATTTGGTGATTACTTTGGTTAAAATGTGTCATTTTTAAACCTGGACTTTACTTTGGTAACTCCAGGCAGCTGAATGTGCCGCTGTAGCTTCACCGTTAGAAGAATGTGACCTCAGGGTTCTCAGGTTTTGAGAAGTCGCCTCTGCTTTCTCTCTTCTCTGCAGACTCCACGAACTCCAGTGAAAACATCTACACAATGATGAACCCCATTGGCCCTGGAGGGAACCGGCCCAACGTGAGTCTTTTCTTCACTAACCAACAGGACATAAGAACCCTCAGAGTCGAAGTAAACTTTATTATTTATACAGAGAGACTCCGGTTCCACAGTGAACATGTAGTCATAGTCAAACAGACGTAAGATACTGTGCGACAAACAACGGTGCAAGTAAGAAATATAAAGTGTATGGTAAGGGTGAGATTTGTCCTGCTTGTGTGGACAGATCACTGTGCATTGTAAATAAATATGAGAAAAATCAAATGTGCAATGGTTGAAAAATGTGCAAACAGTGTAAACAGTATTGCTTGTATTGCCAGTGTGTTATATTAACATGTATAAACAGTACAACCTGTATAATAGTATAACCAGTATAGACGCTTTAACTGGTATAGACAATATCAGTATAACCAGTAGAGATAGTATAGACAGTATGACAGTATACATAATGTAACAGTATAGATAGTGTAACCAATATAGATAGTGTAACAGTATAGATAGTATAACCAGTATAGGCAGAATATACAGTATAACAATGTAAACCGTATAACAGTATACAAGTGAAAATAGTTGCTTGAGTTTATGCGTTCTTAAAGAACGGTGCAAACAGTATGGCGGTATAGAAGTATAACCAGTATACAGAGAATACACACTAACACAGGAGATATTCGCAGAAAGAGATACTCACAGTCTGGTAGCTTTCCCAGATTTAACTGGTCTGTGAGTCCAGTGTAACTACAAAGTAATAGCAGCTCATAAAGACCAGTTCCTGTTTTCCAAACTGCAAATCTGAATCATCTCACACTTGCCTGAGACGTTCTTATGTGGTTTCTCACTGAATGACTTAAGGGACCTCCCCACAGATCCACAGGAACCGTTCTGCATCTAAACCGTACTGAGTTTCTGACTCAGGTCTGCCTTGTTTGAGTGTTGAATGTTTTCTCTGCGTTCTTTATCCGTGTGATGAGAACCGAACCCAGAGAACTTGTTAGTGACGTCCTGGATCTCCTTCACGTTTCTCACAGAGTTCAAGATAAATTTAAGAGTCGTAGAGACTCCCACTGAAGTTTATCTTCAGCCCAGACAGACAGTCAAGCGGGAACTTCATCGCTTCCCAGATGTTAGTTTGTTTCTCAACTGTTGTTTTTATTTTCTGGCCTCTTTCTATATTTTGAATACATTTCGACCAATCAGAAAGCAGTCAGTTCGGCTGCGGCCCACTTTTGGCCCTGCTGTCGGTTATCTGTACAGATCGGAGTGTATCGGACTGGACCGTGACCTAAATATTGATTGCTCCAGAATTCTGGACTCAAATGTACTTGATGACTGTCCCATTTTGAAGATCAGGGAAATGCTTATATTCGACTGTATGTCCACATGTGATACAAGCCAGTCATGTGTGGGTCATATTTCCTATCTCACATGCTTCTACTCTTCCTGCCTTTATGAATGAAGCCTATGTATCTGCGTGCAGCTTAATAGCCGGAGGTGTGTGTGGCGTCTGAATGAACATAACTCGAGCTCATCTGTTCACAGTTCCCGATGGGACCCGGCCCCGATGGCCCGATGGGAGGGATGGGCGCCATGGAGCCTCATCATATGAACGGATCATTAGGTGAGAGCGGCAGCATGAGGTTTTGAATCACAAATCATTCATTGCTGGTGTTAAAGCTCCCCCTACTGGTGGTGGGCTGCCTTCTCTAAACATGTCTTTCTTTTGCAGGCTCTGGTGACATGGATGGGTTGCCAAAGGTAAATATTGTTCATTTTTGAACACATTAGTTATGTCACTAGTTAACTGTGTATATGTAGTTAAACCATTCTTAAACTTTTAACTAGTTGTGATAACTAGTGACACACACGTGTGTATACAGCCATGGAAAAAATATGAGACCACTTTTCCCTTTTCTGTTCACTGTTTGTACAGTTTGCAACTGTGTGTGTGTCTATTCTTTTCTGAACTATGGCTGTGTGTGTATGTGTGTGTATGTGTGTGTATGTGTGTGTATGTGTATGTATGTGTGTGTATGTGTGTGTATGTGTGTGTATGTGTGTGTATGTGTGTGTATGTGTGTGTATGTGTATGTGTGTGTATGTGTATGTGTGTGTATGTGTGTGTGTGTGTGTGTGTGTGTGGGTGTGTGTGTATTCACACAAACCCTGAATTCATAAAGGACTGTTTTTTAAGCTGACTATGGTCTGGGGAATATAAATAAATGTTTAGAAATTGGACCTTCTCTAATCTGTTTTAACCAAAGAAGAACAAAAAAAAGGCTTTCCATTACGTGGATCATTTAATTTAGGAGACCAAAGAATTTTAAAGGTACATTATCGATATATAAATTACAGACTAATCATTTCTGGTTCATCGAGATGTTAATATTTTTAATTTATTCAGTGCGGTTGATGTCAGTGCGTTCCTGAAGCTGTACGCTTGTTGGCTGCCGAAACCGAGCACAGCTGGGCCGATGAATAAGACATGAGGCTGGGTGGCTTTTGAAGCAGTGAGAAGTGCTTCACCGTCAGGATTCTTACACTCTTCTTCCTGCAAGCTGATGTATTCTCATGCCGTGTTCTTTGTCAGTGTCCCACTTAACGGAACATTACTGATACAGCCACTTGAAAATACCTCTAATGCTTGCTTTACAGCTCTCTCAAAACTATGAAATTTGATCAGCCCTGTCTTTTAACCCCCTGAGGTGCATGTGAGACACGTGTGTATACGTGAGTGGCTCCAAAGATAAATAAGTTTAATCACTGTCAGTGCCTGTCTGGTGCTGCTGCGGTCTTGTCTGGTTGGGGTATGCCGTCTGTTTGATGGCTCTGTGCTGATTTTACCAAGGGCTGGTGCAGGGTCACTCCTGTCATGTTTGCGCACCTGAGCATCAGCCAAGTGTGTAGATTGACATTTTCATTCCGCCATGGCGTGGTCTGGGCCCTGTGGAAACAGTGCGGCTCTTGTCAGATAATGCCTCTGAATTAGTCATGAAGGCCATGCACTCATCCTAACATGGCCAACCGCTAAGCCTGGTATTCTCCTCCTTCCATTCCACACAAACCTGCAGGATCCTCTTGGTTTTTTTTGTTTTTTTTGTTTTTTTTGGGAACACTAACTTCTTCTGGTTGCCTGTTTAACTTTCTAGTTGTTTTTCTTTTGTCCTTTTGAAAATCTTTCCCAGTGTCCAATCTGCAAACCACTGCCGGTCAAAACTTTGGAGCACAAAATGTTACAGGTGAACGTGCAGCATTGCACACTGTATCTATTATAGTAAAGAGCAGGGCTGGGCGTGGTGGTTTGAATATATGAATATTCAGTATTTGTTTACTTATTTGGGTATTAAGATGATGCTTGTCAGGGGTTAGCATTAACATTTGCCAAATGTTTGCATGAAAATTGTTTCCTTCTGTTTCCTTCCCAGTTAACAGAAGGTATGAACCTAAAATGTTTTACAATTGTTTTACAAACTGCTGCTTTTGAGGTTAAAAAACAGCATATATAAGCTTATCCCAAAATATCCCGTCCTCTCCTGAGAGTTCAGTCACATTTCAGGTATATCACATGACAGGTATATCAATACTTTTAATTACTAATCCAGAACACACCCATTCATGCCTTCTCATACAATCGGACAACAGAATTTGTAGGCCGTACTAGACTGCTCTGCTAAAATGTTTGCATTTTATTCATTTTTATTTATTTTACTGAGAAAAATACATTTCAGTGATTGTGTTCCCAGTTTCGACATTTTATAAATAGATACTTCGAGATACAACAGGAAAGACATAGAGACTGAGCCCTAATGGAGATTTCCAATAATTTTCTTCTATCAGTGCATCCGTAGCTATTACGATAGTATAGTAACTCAAAAATACATAAAAGATAAACCACTAAATCAAATACAGATAGCTTTTTGTCCTACGTGCCCACAATAATAATGTTTAAATGCTATATGTCTGAAAATGCAAACAGGCAAATATTAAAAAAAAGACTGAAGTACTTGTCCATATTAAATAGCAGCGCTATAAGAAGAAAGCCTTTGCTGTTGGGGCTTTACTGTAGCAGCAGTCATGATGTGCGAGACAGTGCAGCTGAAAAGTAAGAGGCTCGGTTCTTGAGCAGTCGTGAATTCCAGCCTCGCAGACAAGCGGCTCTTCTCCTGCTTTTGAACCGGCCTCCACTCTGTCAAAATGAGGGATGCGGAAAATGTGCACGTAATTAAATGGCAGCATGGAGGCAGACATAGAGCGATGTTTACTCACAGTGTCTGTGAGATAAAAGCATTAGGACCATTACCCCGTGAGCCAAAGGGCTCCTGGAGTGGCACTGTATTGTATTTCGGCCTTTTTTATAAGGCCTTACAAATTACAGCTCTGGGAATATAAACAACGAGCTTACACAAGGAGCCTTTGTGCTCGCATGTGTCCCTGTCTTTTAAGGTCCGGCATTTTATTATCAGGTTACGCTGGGGTTATTATCAGGTTACGCTTCGGCTTGAGAACAGATTAATAACACTGGCCCTCAATGTAAATTCAGAATGTTTAATACAGTGACTCGACCCTTTGGTTGTATCTGATGAACAGGCCTCACAAAATATGCTGAATTTATATATACATGAGTGTGTGAGAGAGAGAGACTGATAGACAGTCGCAAGGATAAACAGAAGTGAACGCTTTTCTCAATTCAGGACTGTGCTTTTGCTTTGGTTGGAGTGAATAGGCATGGCCGAGGGCAAGTTATCCTCACATACTGCATATCCTGTAAAGTTATATTCTTGGTTGCTGAGAACCATTACTCTTTTATCATGCAAGAGTTAATAAGCACAAATTGCTGAGATCGTTAAAAAGATTGAAGTTGCATCTTAGTAATTGCCACATTTCCTGTATTGGATTCAGGATGGTATTACCGAAGTGCAAATCTTTTTAATGGGCTTAGATTTAGCAGTCTTTACAGATCTGTTGAAGCACCTGCCACATTTGAAATGGAGTACGCATTTCCTTTTCTCTTGAATGCTGTTCCCTTTGTTCAGGTTTTTAAGCTGCTAAATATAGGACTCTCCGAGGCCTGATGAAAATGGTTCTCCTAATTAGGAATATTAAGGTCAGCTGGTGGCCTGGTGGTTGGGGAGTTGCCCTTGTTATCGGAAGGACATGGGTTCGAATCCCAGGGCTGCCAACGACACCAGTTATATGTATATATACCTGTTGTTACGTCAATCTATTCTAAATGACCGGCATGAACACATACCTGTGCACAGCTGGAGCTTTCATGGCAGCAAGGTCACACCGTCATCCAGAAAGTAAAGATACCTTGTTCACATTGAAGATATCCGGCTGGAATCTTCTTGCAGTCACAGCCCACTCTGGCGGTCATCCGATATTCATAGAATCTCGTCTGTTGAATGAATGGAAGCCACACTGGCTGGAACTGTGCAGAGTCAAAGATAAAGTGCTCTGCTCAGAAACAGTATTCTACATTTGGATACAATATGCGCATAGAACAAACTTAAAAATGAAGCATTTCTTTCAACCTTAATGCACTGTTATCTTGCAGTAGCTGAATTCAATATCCTAACAAAAGCACAAGCAAAATGTAGCATTTGCAAAATTCAACCTTTCAATCAATCCTGTTATTTTTTCAGATTTCCTTAATCTACATTGTGTGGAGACAGTTCCAGGGTTTAATACATTGTGAGCACTTTCAAGCCTCTCAGGATGTTGTGCTTGCATTCCATAGCCATGGGCTTATTTAAGCAGTTGGCTGAGGGTCTGATACTAAAGAGGAACACTATAAAGCATATCTAAACACTTCCTGCTGTGCGAAATGTCATAAAGGAATGAAACTTAAAAGGCACTGCTGAACGGTCAAAACGTGATGCTCTAGAAAAAAATGCTCGTAGACTGGTCAGATTTGTAAGTAAAACCCCAGACCACTAGGCATTTTGAAATTAAGTACTTTGATCCAATAGAACTTACCAACGAATAATGTTAAGCACATGGAATACCTCTATGAAGCTTTGAACAAGTAGCATGTTATGTGCACAGAGGGAACAGCCTTGAATATTATTAAAAACAGAACAAAACTGACTTCTGCCATCTTCCGACACTGCTTCTCTTGCAAAAAAAAGTTGCGATTCGGCAGCTGGTATCTTGGGTCAGTGGTTTTTAGCAGCTTTGTAAAGCGTCTGTGTTCCTGCTGCCACAGGGACTGTATCATTAGCGATGTGGCAGGCCACCGCTGTAGTTATATCACATCACGCCACTTGCTACTTTTCTTTTTATAAGGCACACCACAGGTAAATGAAGCTTGCAACCCACTTTATTTTGGGACATAATATATTTTATAGTCTTTTCATGCCTGGGGTGACGAGCAGTTTAAAACACTCCTCATTCTGCAGTTTATGGTGCTGTTGTAAATGATGTATGACTGCTATCGCATGTAATAGTAATGTAAGTAGTGATATTGCACAGAAGATAAGACTATTGGACATACAGTATTGCACATAAGTAGTGATATACACATAAGATCATTGCACATAATAATAAAGAGATTCTCGTAATGCAGTAGTGTGAAAGAGGAGATATGCAAAAGACTTTACAGAGGAAACGGGTCATGTAACGCAACATTAAACTATATTGATTTAAACATATCGGTTGTAAGGGTTCACTGTAAGGGTCTTAGCACGTTGTTGTGTTTTGGTAAAAATTAAAATGCCAATTTTAATAGTGTAAACTCTAAACATGCCCCCAAAAATGCTCCCAGAAGACTTTAATTTCATTTTCAACTCAGTTTAATACATTACCCTTAAAGAAAATGTAAAGATAAACCCGTACTTTACTGTACAGTTTACACTGAACTCCTGCAGTGCTAGAATGTAAATACCGATATTGCTGTTGTACAGACTGCAGTGTAATTCGTACATGGGCGTTTTCTTTGGTATGCCTGTCATTTCCTTTTGTAGAAGTAGGGTAAATGCAGTAATAATTTAATGTAATTTTTATTAATAAAAGTACAGTTAAATGTAGGAGTAATCACCAATCATTTTCACAGTTCAATATTTTACTGTTCAACCGCCGGCGAGTTGTATTGTATTAATAACTGGCACTAAAATACATGAAGAATTATTTATTGCCACAAAATAACATGTTGTATCTGCTGTTTATACGTATTTGCTGTGGTTCTGCCAAAATTAATACATTACCCTTAACGAAAATGTTGAGAGAGAGAGAGAGAGACCTTTTAAACCTTAAAAGCCAACATAGATCCAGGGCTAATCAGTGGGGCTGCAAAAAGTAGAAAACTTTGTGCATAGGATCCCACAGAGTATCCATCATACTTTGCACTACTTCTGGCATTCAGGAGGAATGAAACACCGACACTTCCACGGTGTTACGAGAAGTTTTCTGCTGACTACGAGAAGAACTTCTACTTGACCCTTCTAACACATTTCCAAGCCAGTGGAGATTCTCTTTGATTGGAAAGGCATGCTTATTCAAGAGGAAAATATGCACCATAGAGACACAAGTCACTCTCTGTGTGGAAGAGGGCTTTTAGATCAATGTTCCTCCCTAGAGAGTCGCTGACTTTGCACTAACAATAGCGCTACAACAGTGATTTTTATTATAGGGGGGTGGGGGTGCAAACTTTAAGCTCAGTGAAGAGAAATACATGAGAGAATTGTGGAAAATGTCATTCTGTGATTTTTTTTTTTTGTACAGGCAGATTGCCGTTAAGTTAAAAGCTTATTATTCTAACAAATGCAAGATACAGAATAACCTTTATTATAAACCACTCACTTAGATTTTGGTAACCTTATGTTTTGTATTGGTGCAGCACTTTCATTGGTTTTAGTTAAAGTTTAGCTTCCTTCAGCTTCTAGGCTTGATCGTGAATTAAACTGATTATTATTGCTTCATGTGTATGTGTATTATGTGTTCATAGTGAGTTTTTTTGTTTGTTTTTTAACTGAAATATTGATTTCTTTCAGGGGACAGGTGGGTCGATACATATAACGAATGCATGTACACTAGTACACTGAAATCTATATCCACCAAGCGTTCCGCTGTTGCTCATTACTATCTACGTCTCGGTAGATGCTGGATAAGTTGAGGGACCGCTGGATGAACACGGGTCTGTGGGAGAAAATGGAGGAACGAAAGGCTGTGATCGTAGAACCACGTGGAGGAGCCAAGACTGACTTTGATGAGTTGTTGCAAACATACTACGAGGCCATCAAACAAAGTGGGGCCAGAGGTGAGAGCCCCGATGTTGTTTTCCTTCCATACTTTAATTGTTGGCACCTAATTTTGTCATTTTCTTTACCGCAGAAATGTATAGATTATTTTATTTCGTTTTCCTCTTTGCAGACGGAGCGTTGCTGATTGCAGTGTGCCGAGGTAAAGTGAGTGAAGGCCTGGACTTTACTGATGACAATGCAAGAGCAGTGGTCACCATAGGCATTCCCTTCCCCAACATCAAAGATCTCCAGGTTTGTACGCCTCTCCATGGTGTGTATTACTTCAGAAATGCTGCTGAGCACATGGTATTTAATCCTTACACACCTCACAATAACATCAGTGATTATTTGTTGATAGTAATCTTTATAGTCTTTCTAATCTTTTGGTGGTTTTGGTGTATCCAGGCTTTTACTGTGTCATGGAAAAGTTGGAACAATTGTCACAGTTCGCAGAACCTTTGACGCATGAAGGCCTGGATGTTTGTTATGGACCTTGAGTGAAGCAGACCAAACGAAAGAAGAAAACAAGTTTGGGGCTCCTGAAAAGAACAGAAGCTTTGTTTGTGATGCGTAAACATTTCACAGTAGTTCTGCTATGCCTGTTCTGTCCTTAGTAGATAGGACTGACCTTTTAAGCACCCCCTCCTTTGTCCACCTTACTGTCAGAATATGTTGAAGCTTTCCTAACTATGTCTGTCACCATGAAGACATGCGAAGATGATTGATGCTTCCCAGCCCTTCGTCTTTGCAGAAGCTGTTGGGACGATGACTGCTTTACCTCTGGGGAAGGTCTTTGATTTTTTTCACTTCTGCTCCACTGGAAACCGATTGGCTTTGCCATTTGAATGCGATCTTGGGGCTGGGGGGACTTCAGGTGTGCTTTAATCAGGCATCTCGTTTGAGGCTCTCTTAGCCTGCACATGCCTGAAATGCCACATGTATTCAGGAGCACTCCAGAGTGTTTTTCTCTCCCCATAGTGTCCCCAGATCGTTTGAAATCTGCGACTCTTTTAAAGAAAGGCTGGCTCAAGGTGTAGGGGGGCAGAAGATAGGTTTGGAATCAGCTTTTGTAAAGAACCATGATTTCCTTTTAATGCCAGTATTCTTTTGGGGCTTTTATAATTTTTTAGGCATTTTTATAGCTTTTTTAAAGTATTCGTCATGCCAAAGGACCCTTCCATTGGACATTGGACCAGGTACCAGTTTTTGGCGGGCTGTCTTAATATAAGTTTTAGTCTAGTCTTTGCATCAAGCTGTCTCGTCCAAACTCTTAGTCTAATCATTTACATTTATGGCATTTATCAGACGCTTTTATCCAAAGCGACTTCCATTCTCTAACTACAGGGGACAGTCTCCC
>JBBPDB010000001.1:20523563-20536015 GCA_037974465.1 Brachypetersius altus
AAGCAAGAGTGTGTGTTTACTGGTTAATACACTGCTGTTTATTTAAAATCAATGAAAACAAACCAAGCCTCATTCTTTAGAACTTGTATCATGTACCGAACCGTAACCCCAAAACCGAGGTACGTACCGAACCGTGACATCTGTGTGCCGTTACACCCTTAATCTACAGCAATTTGGAAATAAACTTTGTAAACACTAGAAGCCGTTCTGAAAACGTACTGGTGTGAGATGTAAGCTGAATTGAGCTGTGAGCACTAGCAAACATTCTGAATAAATCACTGCAGATTCCATCAGAACAGGCATGTAACTGATCAGTCATCTGCTGTCAAAGCCAGAATGATGGATTCTGCTCCTGTTTGTAGACGTTTTTCTCAAGAAAAATCTTGCCCCTGGCTTTTGGAGGCCTGACTCCTCCCTTTCTCTGTGTAAGTGTCAGAGCTTGCAAATTGGTGAAGGGAAACATAAGTGAAAATTGAAGCTTAGGAAATAGTACAGAGGAAGGGGTTGTTTTTGTGTGTGTGTGTGTGTATGAGAGAGAGAGTGTCTGAGAGAGCACCTAAGCTGCCTTGACTGTAGGTGGTCCCTGCTTGTGTAAATATTAGAAGTGCTGAGACACAGTGTGTCAAAACACGCAAGCCTTCAAGTGCCACACTAATGAATGGGGGCCACATGTGAAGAGCCATGGCGGTTTGTTTAAGCAAATGAGCCCTGCTGACAGACATGTGCCTTAATGTGCAGGCTGAGACAGCTCTGGCACAGAATACACACACATACACACACACTCTATCTCCCACTCTTTACCTCAGCAAACACTGTGTGTCTGCTGGACTCCTCCCATCCGCTGTTCATGTCTGCGTTTCATAGGGAGACCTCTGGGACTTCACAAAGTGGCAGGCGAGTGGCGTCGGCACTCCGGGTGCTGACAGACATGGTGTGGAAGAGGCAGAAGCTGGCTGAATTATGCATGCCTACTCACAGCACCCAGCGTCTGCCCTGACTCATCATCACATGCTGCACAAGCAGGCAGGGCTCGTCATGGGAAAAGCTACTGTTTATTTAGCCTCCTTTGAGCTGTTTAATTCCTTTCCCCTTTAATCCACCGTCATTATTATAGTACATTTTTAGTGACTTGGCCTCTCGGATTGAGCAACTTCTACAGGTTTGCATTGTTTCCTGGGTGAGAAGTCATTTAAAAAAAAAGGGCTCAGACGAGCACACACATACATACAATGCACAAATAATATATGATATTTTTTTTTCTTTTTGTGTGCCAACCTGTATTTTAACATTGACCTTCTGTAATATGTGAGTAATACCATTAAAATAGAATGGCAATATGTTTGCATTGTCCACCTAAACCAGTTTTATTTATTTAAACTAAAATCTTAGTTGTAACTAAAATCCTAATGCAGGCTTATTTTCTGGATCACACCAAAAAAAAAACAAAACCTAAACGGCAGCCACAAGCCATCCTTTTTTTTTTTTCCTCAAGTTGTGATGCCTTAGAAACTGAAAATATTATGAGTTATCATTTTCCAAAAGGATGAAAAGCACTTTGGGGTTTGTGTGCCCTGCCAGGCGAGGGATTACCCCTGTTAAAAGAGCAGAAGGAGGTGTCGGCACAGGTGCCTCTCAACATTCAGAAGCACAGTTGGCAGGGCTCCAGGTCCACTCACGCATCCGCAGATACTCTCCCTTCCTCTGCGTGTCAGTACACAATACCTCAGGGCTGGCTGACAATGGGAGCATCACTGGCAAAGCAGGAGAACACCTCAAAAGCAAACACAGCCACCGGTCAGTCACAAAAGAAACCGGGGACTGCTGCGCCTTTATATTAATGTGTGCCTTATTGGGAGCACAATGACCCACAGTCCTGCACAGCAGGTGTCACATTAAAGTGCTGCTTTGATGTATTGTGGTCCTCTGTTACTCCGCTGATCCATGTTTGCTCTTTCCCCGTCCGTTTCCAATCACAGCCAACACGACATGGCTTTTTTGATCTGACAGGAAGGTGCTGTGCCCAGGTTTTGTTGTATTTGAGAGAGATAAAGTGAACCCACCTCATCCCTCTTGTTTTGTTTGTGTTGAAAGCTGATGCCGCTCGGTGCATGTCCGTGACCACAGGTGATATAAAAGCAAATAACGTAATTAATGATATAATGTATTTCATTTACAATTGGCACAGGGTTCCATGAATTAAAAAGACCATTCGTTTGGATCAGGATGAGCTTCGGCCAGAAGATGTCAGTATTCTCCACAGTAAATGCTTCGTCTTTGTGGTGAGTCTCTTTGTCAGACAAACAGGAGCCATTGCATTTTCCACAGATCTTAGTACATTTATACTAGTCTGTAGGTGGCTGTAGCTGGGGCTTATGCACCACAGGTGTCTTTGATACAGATATGTGTGAATAAGGTTCCGTATACTATGTGTATTTTCTGCCCCCCATTCTGCTCAGTTGCTCACCGTAAGGTGCCAACCTCGAAGCCAAAAGTTAAGTGGATGTTTAATTTTTGTGTATTTTTCAATAGAGGCATTACACATCATGATGTATTCTTCCCTGTTTTAAAGAGTGAGTCTTTGATTTGCATTCTTGTAATTGAGACTTCTCTAAACACTGTTGACCTCCACCATAACAGCTTAATGATGAACGATTTTGTCCCTTAGTCCCCTGCTTTACCAGTGTTCATCAGTGTTTGCCTTTATGCTGTTAAACTGGGTTTCTGAGGGATGATGGATTGCCACAAAAAAGAGAACATGTCGATAATTGCCGTGCAGTAGATCCTGTAGCGCCAGGGAGCTGAGCATCTCTGTGGAGGTTTGTTTGCTGGAGCTGGAGCGAGTTGGAGGTGCTAAAGCCGGCAATAATGACAAGGCAAACAGGATTATTGACAGAGACACAAAAAGCTTTAGGGATGTCTCAACCAGCTGTGAACGAAGCACCTACTCCCAACACCGTGGGAGGTATGCAGCAACAGCACTCTGTTAACCCCATGTGGAATGGAGAAGCTCCTCTCTACTTCGCCTGTATACTGATGGAGTGGGCAGTTGTGGTGAATCATTATAGCCATGACTCCATGTAGAGTGTTGAACGTTGGAGTTGTGCGAAGGGTCAGATGACCCAGATCCCTCCACCTCCCTCAGATCACCCTCAGTTTCAGAGGGTGCTTTATTTGAATGTGTCATCGTTGTTGACCCACTTTTGACCATGACGCCTCTGCTCCCCTGTTGTGCTTCTCCAGTTATGTGTCCAATTACGCTTTAAAGGGGGGGCACAGGAGGGGCTAGCATTGCGTGTGCTGATTGCGTTGCGGCGCCGTGTCTAATTACCCTCCTCCTCTGGAGCGCCGAGGTGTCGCCAACGTGCTCTCTTCGCTCTGTCGTTCCTGTCCCATTCACTGAACATCACTGCCCCAATAACGCCCCCACACCACCCAATCCTTTTACTTCATTAAGAGAGCCTGCCCGTTAGGAGATAGGGGGCACTGTCTACTAACACATCTGTTCCTATGCATCCCACTTTTTATGCCCATTTGTAGTCAGATGGTAATGAGTGTTTACACCATTCAGGACCTCTCAAAGATTTGCTCGATGGTAAGTGGATGACATTTTTTGCAAATGAGCCCCATCTTTTCTAGCACCAGCTTTGCATAGCTGTTCAAACTTTTGTCTAGGTGGTGGCAATCAGCAATACAAATACAGACAGGAGTCTCTCTTTTGTGTTAGTCTGGTTTTAATTTTTTTTTTGGGACTCTTCATAGATTTAATTGAAAAGTGCTTTAGGGACCTAGACAAGCCATTGTACTCAGGCCTGCTTCAGAGGGATTTGGCTTTTTCGAGTACGGGGAAAGATTATGAAGATGCCTTCGATAAAAGGTTCAGAAAGTGAGGGAAAGCACACACTTCGGACTCTCAGAAAATAATGGAGTTCCTAAAGCAACATGGTCTCCAGGGAGACTAAGTAGTAGTCCCACAAGCAAGTTGGAGCCAACAACAGCCTGTCAACACACAATGAGGTGTGAGTGCCCTTGACTGGACCAGTGCAATCTCTTAAGCCCAGACTCTCCTTTTAGCTTTCTAACTCTGTTTGCTCTGGCAGGAGGGCCAATTAGATTTGAAAGAGAAAGAAAATTAAAATGAACCTGCACTAAACATTGGTCTTTTATTTTGAACGGTAAAGGTGACATCGGTAGCACTTTTTCCCACATGACACGTCATGTTTGCTTGTCTTTGATTTCCATCAGTGACCTCACATTGTTGTCCTTTTGACAAAGGAATAAAAATGATTCTGAGTCACGCAAGGCTGTGTCACGGACGCCTCCTTCTTTGCTTTGTCTCTGTCATAAGTTATTGGCTTGCCGGCTCTACTGCGGTGTGAACGTTAATGGATGGTTAAATTACCAGTAGTCAATATTTACCTGCCTAGCAGTTGATCCCCACTTTTCACGTTAGCTGTTCAGCTCATTGTTTTATATTGCAAATCTGCTATTGCCGCTAATACTAACTGCCAATAGCAGTATGGGTGTTACTGTTGAGGCAGAAATAAAGCTCAGGGATTCCCCTCTCACATGCTGTCACTTGAACAAAAGCACTCTGCTCTCGCTCACCCTTGTGCTCACAATGTGCGCACACAAACACACACTTAGTGCACACAGACAAACAGGCAGAAGCCATGAGAGTAATCTGAAGTGTAAACAAGGGAGGGGAGAGCAGACTAAAGTGCTGCATTGACTTAGGAGAGAGGCTAATGAGATCTGAAGAAGCCAATGTGTGTTCATTCCCGGTGTGTTTTTTTGTTTTTAGAGTGAAAGTGTGTATGGCCAGTTTTTAAAAATGTTCCTTAAAACAATACGCCAACAGTAATTGTTTTTTGCAGCACCACCTGGTGAAAGCATAAATAGCCCAACAAGTCTCTAAAACATTTCCATGCATGCAAAGTGTACACAGTTTCGTCTAATGCAGGAAGGCTTTTATTTCTTTTTATTTTCTATTTTTCTTTAGGAATATCGTGGATTATTTTCCACAAAACAGTGGAAACCATTCCGATATCTGGTATGACAAATTTTTTCAGATATTTTGTAAAAGATTAAATCTTCATTCAGTTCAACTGAAGTGTGTTGCCTTCACTCTAATCGGTCCAATGTGTAGATCTTTTATACTGTAAAAGTAAATACATTTTAAATAAATCTCTTATAAGTTTAGTTCCTGTCCTTTGGGCCCTGCCAGCACCCTTCGGCACACTTTTTCACTCACTTATCTCAGTGAAAATATTTTTTTAATACTTAGACAGGATGTCACCTAACCCAGCACTTATCATACACCCTCTTCTATGTGCGACAAAACTGTTTTCTGATACTTGATTGTGATTTTTGACAAAGTATTGCATCAGTTAGGGCATGGAAGTCTTAATTCTCTGTGCCCTTACAGCTATTTTATAGAGGAGTCAAGCTTTATGTTGGCCAAGGACAGGAACTATAGAATTTTACTTTAAGTCGTACAGTAATCCCCCCGCTTTTCGCGGGGGTTACGTTCCAGGAGCACCCGCTTTTATTGAATAACCGCGTTGTCGTGTTTTGGTTTTTAAAAAAAATGCCCAAAATTCCTATTTTTATAGTGTAAATCCTAAATATGCTCCCAGAACACTTTAATGTCATTATAATGTCAGGTTAATGCATTACCCATGAAGAAAATGTAAAAGTAAATAAACAATCTTTACTTCGTATTAGCAGTGTGCAAAGATTCGTACAAAAGAACAAGAAAGCTCTCTGTGCTAATGCTCAGTTAAGTCAGGGACAAGGTAGGAAATATTGGTATGTATGTATGTATGTATGTGTGTGTGTGTGTGTGTGTGTGTGTGTGTGTGTGTGTGTGTGTCAGTGAGTGAGTGGAGAAAATCCGTTAGCATTAGCGGTTAGCATTAGCAGCGTTATTGTGGTTATTTCCACAGAAAGAGTTTGGTTCTTTAAAAAAAAATCTGTGTGCGACTCCTGATCCAAGTAAAACTGGGGTTCTCTGTATACCAAGTGCTTTGCTGCCCTATCAAAATGTTTCTCTTACCTGTTGCTTGTGAATGTCATTTGAATAGTTGAAAATGAAAAAGTGTTGATTTACAATTAAAAGTAGGGCGTGTTCTTTCTGAAGAAATTACCTTTATGGAGATACAAGGAAGCATTTCTATTCCTTTTATGAAAACAAGAAAGATAAACTTTATTCCAAAACTGTTGTTTTTCAGGTGCTTTATATATATATATACATTCTTATACATACTATACATGGCCTCTGATTTGTGACACAAATAACACCTTGCTGTCTGAGAAGGAATGTTTGAATTTTGGAATTCTTCTCCCATCTATTTGATGATCACACAGTCAGAGTCATTGTTGACACACTTGTCACTCTACTGTCTCAACATTCCAGTTGCATCAGAAGCCAAGCCAGCCTGTCTGTGGGGTGGCATGCCTGGCACAGGCCGGAAGTCTGGGGAGATGGTGAGATTAATCTCTGGAGTGTGACCATTGCACTCTCTTGGCTTTCCATGAAAGATTTCAGTCCAGTTTATTAACTGTGACAGACCTTGGCACTTGGCATTTAGGGGTATGTACAACAAAAATGTACGTCACATTAACCTCCTTCTATGTAGCTTTGGTTCCCTGAGGAGTGTGAAGAAAAGACTTGAAGAATCTTGGTTTATGACATGAACAGAGACGTTTTGGACCCCTTTACTGCTGTAGCAATAGATTAAGCAATTAGAAAGCAATCTGTCTTCCTGCTGGCAGGGACACGTCTCTTGGATTGATCTTCCCTCTTTCTAGAGAAAAATGAGAAATAAAGACAAAAGAAAGATTTTTTTTTTTGTTTTGACCTTTTAGAACTTTTAGCCTCCATAAGTTTTCAAACTGAGAATCCTAAACTTAGGTAACTTAGAAAACATATTAATGTTGCAACAAGGACCATTAAACATGCACTCAACTCAACAATATTTATTTATCAACGTTTACCTTTCTTGGATCTCCAAAATGGGTATTTCTATGCAATTGATTATGACACAAGAATTCAATGCAAATAAGGATCACAGGTTTGAACACACAATTCAGAAGCTAAAAGCAATAATGTATTCTGAAATTTGGCCTGTTGGTGGCACTACAGGAAATAGATATATTGATATAACAGATATATAGATATATTGCACAGTAATAATAATAATAATAATAATATTATTATTATTATATTGCACAGTGCTCTATGAGGGTTCCGGATTCTATAAAAATCCAAGCAGGGCTTGCCACAGAAAACCACTGGAAAATACAGTGGTGCCAAGATGGCCAAAAAACAAAATGGCCGATACAGAGGGTTCATCATTTTCCAGCGAAGGGGATGATGCACAATAGAATATGGAAATATTTGCTTGTTTCTAACATGGCCAAACTTCATGAAACTTGGTGGATATCCAGTATTCCCATAGGCCATAAAGTATACTACATTTATAGTTACTTTAACCAAACATTGTTGAAATAGCTTCCTGTTCATGTTGTCAAGATCATTTTTTGGATGACAGTGGCCATATCATCTGCCCTAGTTTAAGACAAAACTTTCTGAAGATGATAGGATTAACAATCTAGGCCTAGTCGGCAAAAATAGGTTTTTAAAAAATTCTAAATGGTGGACAATGGGTGCCAGTGAACACATTGAAAAGCGTACCTTGAGATGTGGCCTGTTGGTGGCAGTATAGAGAGAGTGCAGAGAGGACTTCACAAGATAACTTTTAATTATCTTTTGCTGAATTTCATTACAATTTGTCAAGAGGTTTTATGGTCCGCCATAGAAAGTATAATAATCATAAAAATAATAATGTTGATGCTTGGCTCCTAATTCAAATCTCTGCTTTGAAAAATTCTGAGATAAAGTAGTACTTATATATCCATCAACAAAAAAGCTCGGGTACACAATGAACTTTGTGTTTGCTTGGCTATTCAGTGGAGGAATGCTAACTGTTTTTAGTTGCAGCAACCTAACCTTTTGTTTTTACTGTGTAGTTTCTTGTTTCTCCACAATTAAACTTGACCCTAGTGGTTGGCTTTACAGTCCTGGCAGGGCTCCTGCCTGCAGTAGCGTTGTAGATTTTAGATTGTATGCTAGGACAGGAAATTTCAGTTGTTTTCTGAACTGCACAGTGCTCTGTTGTTTACACACCCAATTTAGTGCATTAACATTAGGCATTTGCAATTGCCACTGCCCTACTTGAACCATGCATGTCTGCGCATGGAAAACATGAAACTGCAGAGATACTGGGTCCCCAAGCCTGGCACTGAGAATGGGTGGTTTTTTATGCCAACTTGACTTAGACTTGACCTGCCTCACTGTAACACAACACTGTAAAACAACTGTGAAGAGCAGATCTACTCCAGTTGGGAAACGTATCTGAGATTGAGCTACTCATTGGCTTTCATCCATTATACAGAAGGCATCAAAGAGAAGCTGGAAACTACTGCAATACTCCAGGTTGTGTATCTTTATGTGCTTGACTCTGTTTGTGTGCCCTTATCTAGTTTGTCATCATCTTGCTAAGGCAGACAGCTATCTGTACCATCGAACAGCAGTCTGGAGCCTGGCACCTAGTACCCAGTGCTGAATTCCGATTCTACCCCTGTGTCCTCTGCCTCTGGTGCTCTGGCACACTCCGCACGCTTACTGACTCCAGGACAGACACACAGACCCAGTTTCCACACAATTTCCTGATTCTGTAATTATATCAGAGACTTGTTTGTGTCATTTGGAGCTTTGCTGCTATTGTCTGTGCTGTGTGTGTTTATGCGTGATGAGGACCGGTGATAGCAAGCCAGCCTTGGTGGCTCTTTATCTCTATCTAAGCAATCAGAGAGTCATAAATATGTACGCTTACACTCGCATATTCTCTCACACGCACGCACTGGAAGAGCATCGCATACACATCAGGCATGCAAGGACAGGTCTACTTTAATGTATTTTAGGTTTTAAAGTAAAAGGTTAGCACCTCATCCAGTATTTAAGAAATCAACTTATTTTCGCATTATGAGAATATGAACAATGCATGTGTTGCACTGTTTAGCCATCGTCTACGTGTTTAATCAACATTTTTCTAGTATGCGGATGTTTTTCTTAAGCCAGTAGGAGGACAGTGATGGTATCTTGCCCATTAGCCATAATTATGCTCGTTAGGAGTGTTGAGCATTCACAGGAATAGGCTAGGGTGGACTCCGAGCGATGGGAGGTGTTGCTGTCTCTCACATCATCGCCTCAAGGGCAGGTGGACGAGTGGGTGGTTAGGTTGCAACTGCATCAGCTGAGCTGTCTGAGAACGCCCTTCCTGCCCCGGGCGATGACTATCTCGCTGCTTGTTTTGCTTCTCTCTAGGTAATGCCGCCAGCACTAAAGTGAATGGAGGACTCAGAACAAACACTCAGCCCGTGATAAAGAGGTGGTGTTTGCCATCGTTCAAGTGCACTGAGTGATTTAACCCCACCTGTCCGCTGTCCCAGTCGTTTGCTTGCTTAATGCTTCCATGACAATCAACTCTGGTAGAATCATAAGTCTAGAGGGAAACAAGGAAAAGAGGAGACGCGTGGGCAGCATTGGTGATAGAACGATCAGATTGTGATCTTGTGACCCTTTAACATTGTCGCCATTTTTTCAGACTATCAGTGGTGTCCAAGCGAGACAGAGATAAAAAAAGGTCTCGTAACCTTTCCCCGTTCCCCAGTCTGACTCTTTTAATGCTTTGCAACTGACTCACCACTTTATCTGTCTCCATTCACATTCCACCGGCAGGTGGAAAGATTCACACATCCACACTATGTAATGCATTGTAATACTTTCCTTATCCTGTGGATCTCAGGCGGGTGCGTTTTTCTAACGGCTTATTGCCTGCTTGCGTCAAAACAAACTTTCAGGATACTAAATAGGCCATTTTTGAGACACATCAAACCATGAAATTTACTTTTCCATCGGAAAGTAAAGCATAGCAAGTGGGCTATCTCAACAGCGCTGATGAATTTGATGAAGAGATCATAACGTCTTATCCTATGACCCTCCTTGCTATGACTGAAGACACTGGCTGCCGTGAGGAAGCGGGCACCAGTCCAAGCCAAGAGGCTATGTCACTTTGCAGCAGCTTTACCCGCTGTTGGGAATGAAGAGAAGATCACCCATAAAGACTCATTGGACCCTGAACTGAGGACCATAATCCTTAAATGTACCTTCCTTCTCTGGCTTAGGGCACTTACTGTGCTGTAGGTTGGCTTTGCTGGCTGCCAGTAGGTACCTTGCAAGTCATGTATTTAGGGCTGGGCGATTTGGCCTAAAATCAAAATCTCAATGAATTGAACATTTTAATTCGATTGCGATTAAGGAACAATTATTTTATTTATTTTTTTATCTATTTGCCCTCATAGTTCACTGACAAGTTGCTCAGTCTCCCCATGCTCGACATATCGGCGGAATAACATAACATAACGGAGCGGGATCACGTGATCCACGCGCGGTAGTGTTTTTAAAGGGAAAGTAATCGAAATAATCGACCTGGAAAAATTTGATTGATTATAGGTTCTGAATGTCGATTTCGATTACTTTTAGATTAATTGCCCAGACCTAAAATGTAGTCATGACAACAGAAGGACTCGGAAACAGACTTTCTTTTCACGCAAAAAAAACAACAAAAACTAACAACTGGGCAGTCAATGAAGTACAAGCACTATCACTACTATCTGTCTGGCCTGAAGATAAATTTCAGTGGGAGTTTTCTAACACTGTGAGAAATGTGACAAGTATCTGGGTAAGGTTTTTAAAGGCATAGCTAAACAATGGCAATTAAAAAATTTAAAACTCAAAGAAGACTATAATAATAACAGGCGTCTTTGACAGAAAAACAATTCTGTTGGTTTGAAAACGATGGACATAGTTATGGGATGATGACAGGCCATAAACTGTGGGGAGAGACTGGCAAATCAAAGTGCGCTACAACTTCGATGTCACTGCAGTACAATACGGTTGCTGTATACCTATGGAAAAGTGCCTATGGTTCCATGCCATGTCAAACCAGAGGGACATTGGGGCAGACACAAACTTGACATAAACTGTACGGGTATGCTAAGCTGATCACTGCTAAGTGACTTAATGTGAAGAACTTTAGAACATTAATATCCTAGTGGAGACCTATTGTGGCCCATTGTTTCAATCCATTGTGTGCTTGTACACGGCTGGAGTGACCTTCACAGGCCTGATCTTTGGTGGGTTTTCTTTTGGCACAATGATGTATTGGATTCTCTCTCACAGCCTGTTGCTAAACAGGTCTATTGCTTTTGTGGCACGAAAAATCGTTTTGGAGCGTCGCAAAAATGTGACGTCACGCGTCCTGATCCGTGCTCCAGCGCGGTTAGTGCTCACACTACATGTGAACCGCGCCCAAGTCCAACTGAACCGTGCTCTGGCGCACCTCTTCCAAGCGGGCCAGGGACGGCTAAACGAACCGTGCCCTGGCACGGTTCAGAGCACTCACTCTAGTCAAACCAACCGCGCTTTGGTGGTCAAACGCACTCGGGCACGGTTCAAACTGCCTAGTGTGAGTACACCCTTAGTCTAATCAGCCGGTGCACAGCTGATCCCTCATTGTTCAGCTACTTTCTACAAGGTAATAGAAAAAAAAAGTTGTGAAGTTGCATGCTTTACCTTTCTCATGCCGTAGGAGGGCAGTTTTTCTCTGAATTTCTGAAAAACAGAATATCAAGACAAAGCAAACAAGGTGATTAGGAAGAAAAAGCCCAGAAACTGCTTGTGAAGAGAAAATCATAAAAGATAAAATTCTGCCTTATTTACCAACATTTCCTGGTACTTTGGCATCTCTTGTTTGGCTTGGAAATCTCTTCTCAGCTCTGCATCCAGTGAAGGCTTTTGAATCAGATCTTGAAACAAGAATTCTAGGTCTCGGTCGGTGGGCTCCTCATTCACTTTCATCTTCATTGTCTCCTTTTCTTTCTCCTTCACTGAGCTTTCTGCAACATTCACTGTTTGCTCCTGCTGCTCTGGAGCATCATCACCATCAAAGTAACTGAAACACAAAGAAATATTTCATTATGGTGTTTATGACAAATAAGAAGCAATGACAGCAAACGAGTTTGTGAGAGTCTAGCATTGTACATATTTATTCAAAGGGATAAAAGACCCATTCAAAACACTGACAGAAACCCATACACTGACAGAAATCCAGAGGTATTGCATTGCTGAAGAAAATAGTTTTTTCTGTCTGCATTTGTTAACTATCCATGCATTAATAAAATATTAGAATCAGGAAACTTTATTGATCTCAGAGTAGGGCTGGGCGATTTGGCCTTAAATCAAAATCTCGGTTAATTGAACATTTTAACTCGATTACGATTAATGAACGATTATTTTATTTATTTATTTATTTTTTGCCCTCATAGTT
>JBBPDB010000001.1:20536115-20555253 GCA_037974465.1 Brachypetersius altus
GGGCAGAAATACAAGACTGATTGTGTTACTTTGTGTGTGTGTGAGAGAGAGAGAGAGAGAGAGAGAGTTGGGCTCATCTCCTGTAGTGCATGCGGAGTAATAAATGGCACAGAGAAGCCTCTTAATGCAGGAAGAGATTGAGTTGCATTCTTTTGCTTGTTCCCTCTATCTCTGTCTCACAAACACACACCACATATTTTACCTTAATGATGATGAACGACACCAAACTGGTGAGACTGGATGACAGAAGTTTACACAGTGAAAACTTTCGAAAAGTTGACATTTGAAAATATTTTATAACACAGATGTATTTATATTTCTAGATTGTATAGTGTTATATAGATCTACATTTTATACTGTACTGTTGATATAAAATATTCTATTCTATTGTTTTCTTAATCTTAACTTTGTACTGTCCACTTTCTGCCCTGACACAACAAATTTCCCACTTGTGGGACAAATAATGGTATCTTGTTTGTCGGTGATGCATCATAGCTTGTCATGTGATACATAAAAAACCTTAAAAATTAATAACATAAGATAAAGAGAATTAAGAAAAAAACCCACTTTTGTCATTTAATGCACTCATTTACTCGATTTCCTTTTTAGAGGATAGTGTTACGTAACAGCTACAAGCTCTATAAGCAGCTGCTTGGGACTCCAATAACATAACACATTTAAGTTATTTTTTATAGATTAATTAATTTAATATACACAGCATAGTCTGTTTCTCTTATGTATAATTATTCATTGTTTTGCTGTCTTGACCCTCATAAAAAATTGTGCATACCAATAAATATAAGGGGTGGGTCGTATTCTGTATTTTTCCTGAGGTCCACTTATGACGTTTGTGGTTTTATGTACCAAATATAATCCAAAAAAATTTGTTACATGACTGTTTTCAAACTTGCACCCCTTTCACCCTTTATAATTAAGAGCCAAAGTCAAATATACAGCCAAAGATTTCAATGAGATTAGCGGCATTAAAAAAATGAATCTATGCCCACCTCTAGTGTTTATACTTTTCCTCATTAAATAAGATTTGATTCACTAATCAGTACACCATAAAGCAGAATGAGATGTTTGTGTAGGAATTAAACAGACATGGAATAGTTGTCATACTCATAGAGATGCTGATTTTAAAATAAATGGCTCTCTTATTTTTTTCCAGAGCTGTGTATAAATCTGCCATCGCAAAACCAATGAATTCAGAATTGACTGTTTTTAACAGCTTAATTTGCACATAGACCAGGGGGTAAGTGGTACATTATAAGACTGCACTCTTTGATTTGAGAGTGGGACCTTCAATGATCTATGTTTTTTTTTTTTTATTCATACCCCTTAAATATGGTGAAATCACAGTAATGCACAGCCTCTCATGGTTTATTGCCTTAATAAACATCAGCTGAAATGGGAATAAACAAGCATCAACTCAATGAAACTATACTGGGGGGAGTAAACGATAGAAATCATTCACATATGGGACTGATTTTACTCAATGAGTGACTGAACGCAAATGAAAAACGTGTGCAAATAAATATGAAACACTGCTTGTGGTGTGGATGCAAAAAAGAAATGAAAAGCATGTTCTCCTGGAACAGTGATGATCAGTGGGACAAACAGTAAATATCAGTATTCAAGATACTTTATAAGTATAGTAAATAAAATGATCATAATAGCATTAGAAAACACTTGTAAACTATTCATTTGTCTTGTTGGGGTCATGTAATTTTGTTTTTGCTTTCTTTTAACATTAAAATCAGAAGATACAATTTACATTGTGTAAGTGCCTCATAATGATTGGAGATATGTTCTAGATAGAATAAAATCTAGAAGAACATTTAAACAAATGTTGGTGAATTTATGACAAATGACTCATGACAGGGAGGGTGAATTTGTCAGGATGATGTCAGTGTACTAAGCCTGCATTTATTGAGTTTAATGAGATAGAACAGGTGTGCCATTCTTTTCCTGCTCAAACATACCTCCAAAACCTGAGGATTAACTTTATGAGTGCCATTGTTGTGCTACCACAATAAAAATGCCTTATCATTTGCATCTGTAATCATTCAACAGAAATGTAAGAGCTGGTTGCTAAAATTTGAACAGAAAAGTTAATACAGAGGATATCTACTGCTTTCAACTCCCTGCATGCTCCTCCCCCATTCAAGGGCAACTGCTGTTCAAAGCTTCCAGTGGAAATTGATGTTTCTCACTCAGATTCCAACAAAAACTACCTCTACTGACTCTTACCTGAACTTACTCTGCTAGCTATTAACTACCAACTGTTAAGCAGTGATTTAGTCTGTACACCAAGGTCTTCTATTGTTAGTTATCTAATCTCTATCTTACTCTCCGGGTCGACCAGAAGAGGGTGGATTCCACTTTTGAGTCTTGGTTCCTCCTAGGTTTTCTTTCTCCAGCGTTAGAGCATTTTTTCTCACCTCTGTTGCACTTGGTTTGCTCACCATGGGCTCAGACCTGGATTCTGTAAAGATGCTATGTGACAACATCATCCAAACCCCCCGGACCAGAGGGTACCCCCACATTAAATATGTTTCAGACGCCCCTGACTTCAGGAAAAAAACAAAACGCTGCAGCATCAGAGCTGGGCCAGGGCCTTCTTGTGGAATGGAATTAAACTTTCACTCTCTCACAGGCCAGAGTACAGCCCAGATGCTCTACAGCACACCTGATATAACAGTGAACCACCAGATCTACAAGTTTTTAACAGGGAAAATCACTACTCTCAGATCTGGGAAAACTCTTAAGATGGGCTCAACTTGCAGAATTGTCAGAATAGTGTTTACTCCCACAGGAACCACCTCCCCAACTATATTGAATCCAATTCACAACACAAAAAATATGGATCACCTATGAGTCCCTGAGCACCAGTTTGAGAAAAGCTGCCCATTCATCCAATTATGGTAAATAAGATACAAGCCACCCATCCATTCATCCATCCATTATCTGAACCGCTTATGCTTAATCGTGTTGCGGGGTGCCTGTCTCCACTGCTTAGGGATGGTCCTTGGTATTTTTGGGTGGTAAATAAAAAATCTCTACAGAGCACCATTTCAGGTCACCTTTACTTATTTAGGTCTGAACTATGAATTATGCAGAAATGAAACGAAAGTCTGGCCCACTCACCCCTATTGCTGGTGCACAAGTCAACGCCCCCCCTCCCATTCCCCCTCTACCCCCCCACACACACCCTCCTCCTCCTCCCACTACCACAAACCCTACTCCTCTTCCCACACACCCCTTCCACCCCCTTCTCCTCCCACTCCCCCTCACCTCCTCCTCCTCCACCTTCACTTCTGCAGAACTGTGACCTCCTCGGTCAGACCTGCTCGTGCTCCTGCAGCCATGCGCGCGCTCCTCACCCTGACGCTGCTGCTGCTGCGCGCGGCCGGTACCTATGCGCTGCACGTGTTCGAGCAGCCGGGCGTGTTTTTCGGACCCCGGAGCCAGTGTAAGCCCATCCCGGCCAGCCTGCACCTGTGCCACGACATCGAGTACACGGAGATGCGTCTGCCAAACCTGCTGGGCCACGAGGCCATGAGCGAGGTGCTGCAGCAGGCCGCCTCGTGGGTGCCGCTCGTGCAGAAGCGCTGCCACCCGGACACGCGCAAGTTCCTCTGCTCGCTCTTCGCGCCCGTGTGCCTACCGGACGTGGACGAACCCATCCGGCCGTGCCGCGCGCTCTGCGAGGCCGTGCGTCGCGGCTGTGCGCCCGTCATGGCCGCCTTCGGCTTCCCCTGGCCCGAGATGCTGAGGTGCTCCCGCTTCCCCTCCGAGGACGACCTCTGCATCCCCCCGGGAGAGACCACCGAGCACCTGAACCCCGTGACCGAGACAGGTAAGCAGGGGCGTCTGCTCCACAAACTACACCTGGAGATCTATCATTTATAATAAAGACCCAATGGAAAAAACGGGAGGATTTTTGTTGTTGTTTTTATCAGAACATTTGAAATTGTTATCCTGCATAGAACCAACAATTTAATGAAAATGTTCTAGCAGCCCGTTTGTGATGGGTAAAGAGTAGAAAATGTGAAAAATAAAGTAGGAATGCAGCAATGTGGAATTTGAAAATAAATTTAAAACAACCTCATTATGCATGTATCCACCAGTGCCAAAGCAAATAAGTTATTCTCTTTTGAATGAGGGGCATTTTCTTTACTACCATTCAGTTCATTATTTGATGCAACTGCATTTATTATAGTGTTCAACTGATGCCAATTAACCAATGCCAATCAACCAGTGTCAATCAAGTCCTGTCCATCAGCTCATCATATCAAACACCCCCCACACACACATGTTCCAGCTGTAGTTTTTTCCAGCTGTAATTCTTTACTTTCTTGAATCTATCAAGTGTATCAAACTGTGAGACCTGAATTGTCTCTTAAACCAAAATGCCAGCTGCTCTGTCAGCTTTATCTTGACATTTTTTTCAGCCTTCATTTTAGTGAGCAGCATTTTATTTACTACCTCAAACGACCAGTTGTTATGTGAGTGAGCATTCTGTTAATTATTTGATGTAACTGCATTGATGGTAGCTCGTGCCAATCAAAAATCAGTCCAGCATGGCAGACATCACCCCTCCCAACCTCCCAGCTCCAGTTTTATTAGTAATACAACTGAAAACACTCATTATTTCATTCTAAATATTATGAGAGTATTGAATTGTCTTTGGTCTTACTTTCTAGAATGTATTGTGTGTATCAAACTATGAGCCTTGAATTGTCTGTTCAATTGTGGGCTGACTGTATCCTTACACACCTAAAACTGCATCTTGATTTTGTTCCAGCAGTGCTTTTATGTAATGCTGGTGATAGTTAACTTGATAGTTAACTTTAAATGTCAAAATAAATTAGGGATCAACAATGTGGGATTTGGAAAATGCCCATAATCCCATAATGCACAATTGTTTTAGCCTATTACATGAAATGCTTATGAATAAACTGTCTGATGTCTGAGACATTGTTAAAACATAGTTTTTGAGAATTTTAGGAATCATTAAGTCTAAATAAATCCTATAAATCTCTGCAGAAAAACAGTACAAAATACAGTTGTAGATATTCTTTGTATTTTTTGACATATACAGCAGTATTCACATGGTAGGACTATTGCACACAATAATAAGAAGATATTGCACATAATGATAATGGTTTAAACCTACACTATACTGTAGAATCTAGTACAAATTCATAATAAAAGTCTCTGTAAAACACTCTGAAAATGCTTTGTACTAAAGCACTGTGTAAGCACACTGATGACGTTATTTTCACTAACAAGTACATCATGTTTGTCAGATGTTGTATGTTGTGGAGGTTACCTTTTCGGTTACTGTGTCTTTAAGGCTTGTATATGTAAAGCAGCTGTGTTCTGATTGGCTGCCCTATACTTTCCTTCGTAAGCGCTTTAGACTTAGACACTTTTACTGACTATTAAAATATAATTTTATTAAATTAAAATCTTCGTAAAGATCTTGGAAAACACACGGTGCTAAAAGCGCTGTGATAATGTAATTTTCACTCATCTTGACTAACAAGTACATCATGTTTGTCCAGTGGTTGCATGTTATGCTCTATTTTGAAAGGTTCTATAGGGAACCAAAAGTGCTTTTGCTGTAGGACCCCGTTGAAGAGGCGAGAAGTGGCCAGTGTTGGGGTCCAGATGTCCTGGATCAAATATAAAACCCACTTTATATCTCAGTAGAGAGATTGTATTGAGTATTCTTTCCCAGTGAGCTCATTAAAGTAGAAAAATGAGATACAGATAGTTTAGAATGAGTTAAATATAGGTTCAGTTTCCCAGATGAGGATAATACCTAGTCCTGGATTAGATTGCACTGTGAGTAGAGATCTTCTCTAATCGATTACGATTAACTCGATTACGATTAATGAACGATTATTTTGTTAATTTTTTCCTTCAAAGTTCACTGACAAGTTTTGTACAGTAAATATGCTCACAAATGAGAAGTGAGAGATTTTTGAATGAAGGGTGCATTACTTGATTTTAAAATAATTGGAAGCACACACTGTCTACTATCTCTATTTTTAAAGGGAAAGTAATCGGAATAATCGACCTGGAAAAATTTGATTGATTATAGGTTCTGAATGTCGATTTCGATTACTTTTCGATTAATCGCCCAGCCCTACATGTATTCAGGCCTCAGTTTTTTTGACTATGGTAGGAACGTTTCCATGCGTCCTGTCACTTTTTTTACTGAATGAGAATTGGAGAAAAATCCTCGTTGTCAAGTCCAGTTTGGAAATATCTCCGCTATTTTACCTGTCTGTGCATGAAATGTGCCCTTAGGAGTCAATGCTTGTTTATGAAGATACAGAGGACAGCATGATTTTTTATTTAATTAGTATTCTGAAGCAAAATGTGATTTCTAGTAAGTAGGACTACTGTACGTGTGGTATAATCTGAAGTCTCTGTCCTCACAACAGTCTTAAAGCCAAACTTGACAGGCTAACAGATTGCTTCTGCTGCTAACATGGATCTGAGCTTCTTAGTAGCACCGCAGTTGGACGTGGCAGGTGACATACCAGTCCGATCTGCTTTAGGTTTTTTATTTGCACTTTGGATCAGGCTAATTAGCATTACTGAGCATTGGCAGACTGTGCGAAATGACAAACAAGTTTGCCTTGTGTGCATCCTGTTTCCCCTTTAGCCAGGTAATCACCCATAGGAGGTTTTATCCCTTCAGCCTCCACAGTCAGTCACCGGTGCCCTGATCTCCTGTAATCCGTATTTGTCAAACTAAACACGATCTGTGCGGGGGTATCAGCTGGAGGTGAAGTCTCAGGAGCCAGATGAGAGCCTTAGGTTTAGGACAAATATATTAGCCAGGGGCTTTGCGGTCCGTTTTTCAAGGCTAATCCCAAGATCTCCCTTCTTATCGCGCAGGACAGCAAGAGTCTTTTAGAGTGGTTGAGGTGATTCCAGGTTCATGTCATAGTCGCTGCTACCAATTCAGTTCTAAAAGGAACAGTTTATTTGGACTGTAGACACCCAATGTCACTATTTCACAGCCCTTGTCATGGAGAACTCCTACTCTGCGTGTTTTGGTGGTGTTTCCTTCTCACACATCAGCTTCTTAATAAGCTCTTTGGTAACTAAAGCATGTGTGTTAGAGCAGAAAGCACTAAAAAGTGCAGGCAGATTCTCCAGGGCCAGTAAAGGCGGACACTACGATAGGGACAAAGCCAATACTGACTCTATCGGCATACCCAAGTTTTGCAGAAATTTAAATTTAAAAGCACAAATTGTTTTTCTCTTTCCCAAATATTTTAAAAGTTTCTGCTCTGCTGCAAAAAAGCTGGTCAGGGTTAGTTTAATTAAAACCTTTTTCACATTTTTGAAGAGTCTCTTTTGTCTTTGGAACTCACAGTTAAGAACATATGAATACCCCATGTCCTGCAGTGACAGAATGTAGCCAGTAGAGGGGATCGAAACTCTAAAATGATGAAATCTAAGAGGCTGCAGCCAGAGTTGTCTCATTCAGCATTTAAGGAGTTAAAGCAGACATGTCCCTTTTTATCAAAATAGCTATTAACTTGCCTAGACCATCAATTAAACACTTTTTCTTTTTCTAATTGTAAAAGTCAATTTGTTCATTTGGTAAAGTGCATGTATTTCCCTATAAATACTGGGGGTGGCTGTGTTTCATATGAGCGAAGCATAAACACAGCCTGAGGCTTAAACAAATTGGTTTTCCACTTTCTTATATGAGTAATGCCTTTTAAGGAGTGTTGGGGTGTGGGAGTCAAAAGACTGGAGTGGCGGCTTGAGGAATCCCCTATTGTAAACACAATCACTCCGTTCAGGCAAGACAAACGTGACGAGGCAGGAGCAGTGAAACTATAGTAAAAGTGCCTTTAAAGCAAAAAGAAAATGCTTAGTGTGAGTGGCTGATGAAGTTTAGGTGGGCATTTGTACCAATTTCCTACCCTAGTCAAGTCAAGTAGCCCCTTATAGACATGCGTGAACACACCAAAGCACACTGCGTGAACTTTTTTTCTCTGCATATATCCCATTCACCAAGCAGGAGGCGGCCGCCAATAAAGGAGCAGTGTGTGGGGGTGGGTATCTTGTTCGAGGGTATCTCAGTGGTGTCACTAGCAGTCCAGGGATTCAAACTCGCAAACTTCTGATCTCAGTGTGAACTTCCTAACCACTAGACCACCAGCCCCACTTGGGTGCGGACTTGGCAGGCTCGGGCATGATGCTCCTCTTCGAACAAGATTTTTGTCCGTGTTCTGAATGAGTCGTTTTCGTATTGTGTACTTTCTTACTCTCTGTGCTCCTCCATGTTCCCAGCATATAGACTGGAGGTGCTGTATAATGGTGGAGGCGTGAGTTTGGCACTTCACCCTGAAATTCTTCTTGCCAAGTTAAGTGAGGTAGAAAGGAAAGAGGCGGGGGCATGTGACGTGTGACCCTCACTAAAGACTGAACACTATTTTTTGTGGATATTTTAGATCCCTGCCCCTTTTCCTAAGAAATCACACACACACACAGTGAGTGTCTGTCTTTGATAAATACTAATGATGTGATGCAGTCATTTGCAGTCTGTATATCTGCGTTCTTCAGAGCTTCCAACAACAGTTTTGTAATGGTTTTCCACAAACAAGCGCATATTTTAGCGATGCGTGAATTTGGATGGGAGTCAGCGTTATTCCGATTGCGGTGTTTCACTCTGATTGGCCAAACAGCCAATTACAGAAATAAGGCTAAAGCAGAGTTTTATTCCTTAAGCCTATGCTTGTTTGTTGGTCTATGTTCCTCTGCCATCACAGCACATAGTACATCAACCTCTGAGACTCATATTTAATCCGATGGATAAAAACTTAATCCACCCACCATTTCCTTAACGGACTCTAATCCATGCGACTCACACAATATAATTATTAATTTTTATTGCTGCTTTTATCCAAAGCCACTTAGTAACATGGGACCCCAATTTTCTACAGTTGGGTTTATATTTTATTGGAGTCAACCAGATGTACCTTTTGATCAAGGGACACCGCCACAGTTAAGTGTCCCACCACTAAAGCTGGACTTCTGAGTTGGCCCTCCCCCTCAAGCCCACCCTATCCCCCAAAACCCCACCCTCCCATCCGCACTTAATGCAAACATATATGCAGTATTACTTGAAAAGGGGGGCTTTCTGCATAGGGTATGGTTCGGAATCCTCACAGAGGTCAACATTGCTGCAAACTGGGCTACATTTGTCCTGGAATCCTTGGGCAGGTAGAGAATAGAGGAAAAGTAGGGTGCTCTTCTGTCCCTCCTCACTTGGTCGTGTCTCCGTCGCACCTAAACAGTGCTGGTGGGGCGTCAGGCACGAAAAGCCATCCGGTCGCCCCAGCGGATCTGGACACATGTGGATTGAATCAAAATTATTCACTAATTGACTATTTACTGGGCTCCAGAAAGGCCGTAATGGACTTGATATTAAATCCCCCCTCAAGTATTTAAAGCATGTTTCTGAGTGCTCTTTCGAGGAGCTGGGCCCTGTTTTTACAAGGGGGAAAGACTTAAGCTCCTGGGTCAGAGTATGCCCAGCCAAGGCAGCTCTCAGACGGGATTTAGCGACGACAGTGGGAAGCCACGAGAGGAGGGCAGGGCAGAGCAAAGAGAGATCTACTCCAATGAGTTCCAGATGCCCCCCTCTCCCCCCACAACCAGCCCCAACTTCTCACAGATAGATACTACAAGCCATAATGTTCTATGTGGGGCTTAAACCTGACTTCTCTTTAATGGAGATAGACTGCTTTTTATGTGGAAAGTTAAATCGTATAAATCTTAAAAGTCTAGGCCGTCTTTATGTACGCTGCAGAGCTTTTGGGGTTTTTCAAAAAAGGCAACCAGTGAAGTTTTGATCAGATGACAATGAACGAAGGTTCCTTTTAAGTGTTCTTAGATTTATCAGTGATGGGCTTAAGAATAGGAGAGTGCCTCAGTGTTTAAAAGCAGATTACAAGACCACATGACGCTTCCTGTAGTTGAACCCACTTCACCATCCAGGGCTCTGGAACTCAACCGCAGGCCACTGGAGTCATCTAGCCTACAGAGGATAATCATTCCTAGCTCATTTATCATAACAATGTATCAACACTTTATGGGATTCTTTCTTGGATTGTGTAGCTCCCGTGTATATCATAAGCTTATCGAAGCATTTTAAGCAAACGGTGCTTCTGTTGTTCTTCTCTTCCCTCAGATCTGGTTGGTTCCCTCAGCTCTGCGATTCTGCTCTAGGATCTGTTCCTGGACGTCTTCAGGGGATTAAGCGGGAAGCTCTGTTTTTACACCTCTCACTATCTTCACTATTTTTAAGTAAGAAATCACCTTTTATGTTTAAATCAACCTTCAACCAGCTGGAAGCTTTATTCAACTGCGACTTCTGTTCATAAGGCTGTTTGCACAATAAAATACATATAAAACCTAGCCTGCTTGACACACATTTTGTGAATGTTCTGAATCAAAAATCGGTTCACAGGTTGTTTTGAGTGCCAGAAATACCCAGAAAAAATACCTAGTATTTCACCAAAGTAGTATTGTTGTTGGTTATATAGTGAATGTATTGGCACACTGGCTCTATCCGCCAGTTAGCTGCTTCATACTGGCGGTTGAGACGAGGCCCTGTAAAACACTTTGGATGTCTAGATAAGCACTATAAAAGTACAATGATTTATTATTTTTTCATTCGCTAGAGTTACGTTCTTCAAGAGTTTCAGTGCAATGTCAGCTTAACAGACTGTCTCATCTCTAGCAAGTGTTTTGCCATTTTTTTGTTAGAACTCAACTCTTCCTCCACCCCCAAATAACTCAGGCTTTACAGAGGAAGGGTATCAAAAGGAGAATCTCCTTGCACTTATTATATAATACATATGTAAAAAAAAAAAGGTTCATTCATGCTGACCAGACCTCCTGTCAGGTCTACAGTATCACAGTATTCTTTCAGCCTTCCCGTATAATATATTTCCAGAGAATATATCCACTTCAAATGTACACGCATACACGCATCTGTCCATGATTGTACTTATTATGAAATATTATTCATAATAAAAGTATTTATTCATAAATATAAAAAAAGGTTATACATTATAATTAAGAGTTCTTGATCAAACTGCATCCAGTATCATTATGAAAGCCATTGGTTGAGATGTTATTATGTAACAAGTTTTAATCAAGGCTTTGTAATGTTCTGGCACCGCAAAACTTTTAGCACAATTTGTTTGACGATATGCAAGTGGAACGTTTATGGAACCACAACTATTCATCCATAATTAAGGATGAGGAAGGCAAGAAAGAAGTCATAAGTCACTCAAAAATGATTGCAGCCTAAAAGCAGCAAGAAAATCATTTACTCAGAGAACAATAATCAATTCTCCTCATTTCTACATGACATGTAGCACTCCTTGGATATAAAGGAAGCTAAATGATTGTCTGAAAATTGCTAATGAGCATTAAGACAAATCCAGACTCTTTTAGAACAATAGGCTCTTTTCAGACACAAAAACTCTTTACCCACAATAGAAAAGGAGATGGGAGCATCATATGTAGCGCTGAGACATTACATATCGTCAAAGGAAACGTGAATGGAGTGATGCACTGTGAGACGTCAGAGGGGAAATTTATCTCATTGTCCATGAAAGGGCAGAAGATGGCTGTTTCAATAAGACAATAACCCCCACAGGGCTAAAATAACTAAACAATGGCTTCTTTAAGAGTTGACGGTGCTTGCGTGCCCTGGCCGATCTCCTTATCTGAATCCATGTAAACTTTTATTGGGGATTTTGAAGCTGCAATTCCAACAGGATGACCCTGAAACCTGGAAGAATGTGCCAAAATCGAACCACAAGGCTGCAACCACTAAAGATGTCTTGAAGCTGCAATTGCCAGCAACTTTCCCCTTTCAGTTTAGTTTAGTCTTTGTTTCTGCTTAAAAATACATACTTGGTCAGCATCGCGTGTAAATGTGACGTGAATGTACTCACTAGTATGAAATAAAAGCAAAAGTGTCTGAATACCTCACTGCAAACACCACAAACGCTCCCCTGATTATAAATCAAGCTTTATGCCAAACCTCTGCCCATAATATCATAGTGCAGGCTTTGGTCTCCAGCCAGACATCTTACAGGCTAAACAGTCCTCTTAAAAACCACATTAAAAAACATTCAATATTAATAGATACTTTTTTTTTTTTTTTTTAAGAGTAAGGCTACCACCATTATTCTTCTTTTTTACATGATTTTTTTTACCTCATGTTATTTAGATAAACTATATTTAGACTCGCTAGGTAAATATCCCGATTAGGTGTATTCTGCATCTTTACCTAGCACTGGTAATGCTCTGTCTATCATTATAACAAAGAGATTCAACGAGTGACAGTAGTTTCAAAGCATCACCTTTACAACAGAGTTATAGGACGGTACATAGAATACAATAAGGTTTATTCATGGTCATTCATCAAAGGCCCAAGATGTGTCCCTGTTACCAATTTGAATAGACTTTGTTTAAACGAGACATGGGTAAAAGACAAAAAAAAGCATTGTTTATTTGACAGGTGTGCAAAAAGACTGAAATCCGTTAAGGAGATAATTTGTTACATGTTGAGTCTGCTGCACTAATTGGATCAAGCGGGTTAGCAGACCACCATATCCTTTCCTACACATCCCTTTTTCCTTTGTGAGCAGGCTTACCAAGTTATGGTCCATCGTCTTTAAGTTTGCCTCATGGCTACTTGCCTGCGGAGGCTGTTTTACATTTTCACTCTTGTAAGGATTTTCCAACTCAGTCATTTTGAGTCCTGGGGTCTTGGACTTCTCAGCAGAGTTCTCTGTTCTTCCCTCAGCTTGGCTTAATGATCACTATTTAAGCCTCCATCTGGTTGCAAGGGACCTCTCTGATGTCCCATTTGCTAAATGCACTGTTTTGGATACAGCCTAATGCCAGAATCTCTGTTCTCAGCACACACCATCAAGCTGGCCACAAAATTTGTCCAGAAACATGCACAGTCCAGAATAGTCCAAAATAGAGTGTGTTCTCCACGAGCTCACCATATTGAGGTTGTCGTGGACCAGCACATAAGGTCTGCCTATGAATTGTTGAACAAGGATCTTAGGATGTTTTCGAATAGCTTTTTGACCCGGCAGTGGCTTGATGACATATTTCTTGCATAGTCATTTCTAGTATTCATCACCTGACCGTACATAAAACAAATCATTTCAAATAAATATGTAGGCCTCACTGACTTGGACGAACGACTCAATATGTTTAAAATTTATTAGCAGTCTTAAATGTCCTCGACCATATTAAGATTTTGTACTGCATGAATAGGACTGGATTCAGTGAACACTTCAATTCCGAACATTTATTAAAGAAAATACGTTCCCAGTCACTGATTTGCACACAAATGCCACAGAAAATTAAGCTAGTATAGCTAAAAACAAATGTTTTCCAAAAAAATAAAGTATTTACCCCAAAATGTCTCTTGTATCTTACTGATAGACACATTTTGTGCTTTGAAACACTCTTGGCACCGAAAGATTTAGAGCATCATTATGCTTGGTTTAATGGTCTGTGGAATTTCGCGCTCTGCTCTTGCATGCTTCCATTCCACTGCAGTTATAAGTGCAACTATAAACATACTCAAATAAATATGACAATAGTACAGAGCCACATACTTAAGGGATTTAATGCTATATGGGCTATATAGATTTGAAAACTCAAACTCTTACTACAGCATTATGGCTTTGCTTGGCAATTTAGCGTCATGGCTGTATAGAAAAATAATCTCATTGCTGTTGTATCTTAGAGACAGTGTGACTCTAAGGCAAGAGACAAATGTCACACTGAACACTGCATTGTTTTAATCTCCTCTTAGCTGTCAGTCCAGTGGGGACCTATGCTGCTGAGGCTCATCTGATACTGATAAACAGCATCTCTTGACGAAGGGGGGCTTTGGGCAGGGTAGGCTGAGAAATCCCTGTGAGGTCGCAGAGGGGACCCGGGCTTTCTGTGGTACAGAGGAGGGTGGGCTGCTCTGTCACGGGAGCTGGGTCCAGAAGGAGAGGAAGAAGAGGACGATGACAAAGAAGGTGCTTGTGGCAAAGCCCGCTGTGCAGTGAAGGACACGATGTCAGGAACCGGAGGCGCTGGCTGTGGCCGTTGCATAGATGGCGAGTGGTGGGGCACCACAGAGGCAGCAGTGGCTGTGCTGGTGAAGTGGGCAGTGAACGGCTGGTAAGGCATCGGCTCGACAGTCTGCATGCCGTAGCGAGGGTACGGCTGCACTGAAGCCCACATGTTGCAGTTCAGGGAAGGTGGGGGGAGTTCCTCGGAACCGACTGCCCCTGCTGCCCCAACCTCCCCATCCATTCCTCCATACATGCAGGCCTCTCTTGAGCCCAGTGCCTCGCCGCAGTAGGAGTGGGACAGCAAAGGAGGCTCGTATGAAGGAGGAGAAAGGAAGTAGTGCTCTTCTGAAGCAGCTGAGGGTGTGGTTTCAAGATAGGGCCGTTTACAGCCCAGCTCCAAGTGTCTGGCATTATCTGTAGGAAATGGGTGGTTGAGGAAAAAGACAAACCATACAGGATCATTTGCGTTATAGGGATTGTACAAAAGGTGGGCAATATAATATAATGTTATCATGAAAACATTCAATACATTTTCTGTGCATATCATGGATATTGTTGACTGTTTCACAGCAAAGCCAAACCTTGTATAATTAGAGAGGGGTGGGGCCTGTGGCCAGTCCAGCCCTGGGTGTACTTCTCCACAGTATGTGAAGCATTTAATTAACTATTGTTCAGTGTCATGTCTAATATCATGTCAAATGTATCACATCTAACCTATTAAACTCCTGTAATACTAAATATTTTGCTATGCATTAGGTATCTGTCTTCAGGTTATTACCATATCGCTCACTAATACTTTGTACCAGCCACTATGCCACAGTACCTCTGTGCTTGAAGCAATGGTAGATCAGGCTGGATTCTCGGCTTGAAGGGAATGGGGTAGAGAGGGGTTCCTGTGAGTCAGAACTAGGCAGGGGGACACCACTCTCGTATTGATAGTGAGAGTGGACCTGTGGGTGACCACCCAGTATCCCTGCGCTCAACTTTCCAGACAGATGAGGGTGTGGTGAAATGAGCCGCTGCCGTACCACATTCTTGGAGATCACTGGGTAGTCTTTCCTGGAGACAAGATGTTATGCAATTTTATCTTTCAATGTAAATTACTGTATTCGTTTCTGTGTGTGACTCAAGAGACAAATGCCACACTGAACACTGTTATAAGTTCAGTGGGGGACTAGGCTGCTGAGGCCCCCTCTGATACTGGTGAACTGTATCTTTCAGCGAAGTTGGACTTTGGTTCAGTTAGACGGAAAGTTTAGATTATCTCCAAAAAATGAGTTGAATAATATTCACACAGTGAGTTATCGTGTTACCGCATTATTTAATTAACACTGACAATTATTATATTGCCTGTTAAAGCGGTTTTTAAAATAACTCTTATTTTGAAAGTTGGTTTTTCTGTGCTTGACTGCTTCACCTCACTTTATCCGGGACCCTCACTGCTGAAAATACTGACTGCTTCTACTGCTCCCTGATAAAAGAAAAATGTTTCTGCTGGTCCCTGTTCAGAAGAAAAGAAATAAGATTTATAATTTGCTGTTTTTCAAAAGGGGCCTTATAAACTGTTCTAATATAAAAAGGCTCCCTATAAGTTTAGACAGTTCATATAGTTTATAGTCAGTTTATAACACTGATAATGATGAGAAATAAACAAATAATATGCATAATCAGAGAAACAAATATTTTAAATATTTATAGCAGTGTACCGATTCATGCTGCCTTGTCAAAAAATGCTCCCTTTAAACTTATTCAGTTCATTGCACTGATAATGATGAGAAATAGGCAAATAATAGGAGGTGGAAAAATAGGAGGTTATAATGGTTATAAAGCTATAATGGTTCCGACCATGCTCTGGACTCTGAAGGGAACTTGTTTTTCTATTACAAACTACATAAAACATAAATGTCCTGCATTGGCAGATAGCTTTGGTTTTATATTTGATTTGATTACATTAATGTCTAACTTAAGATTTACAGAAATATTTGACCTGTAACTGTGTTAAAGGGAACGCTGCTGTTAAAACGCCCCTTATTTGTTTAAAGTGTTGGCAAACCAAATATTATTACACATTTGTTCATATAGCAGTACTTTTAAAATAAAACTTTTGAAATCTGCGTCTGCGCCTCATCCTTGGATGGATATACATTACCAGTCAAAAGTTTGGACATACCTTCTCTTTGCCATTTTTTTGTTTTGATTTCTACATTGTAGATTAGTACATACCCTTGAAGTCTAGACACACGCAGATCTCCCTCATCACTACCACGAAAACCTTTGGCAAATGGATTGTTTTCAATCTTTAACTGTGTTATCTGCAAAAAAAAAGAAAAGGGTAATGTGATGTCATGGTTTTGTTTAGAGGCATTACACCAATTAAGCTTCACAGTCTGGTGCTCATACCCATAAAACATGATATTCTGCATGTGGCTGAGCATTTCTGTGCCCTAGTATTACCTTATGGTTCTGGTAGGATGTTACAGAGATAAAGGAGGTCTCATGGAACACATGGGTGCAGTAAGCCGTGTTCTTAGAGCCAAAGGCGTTGTTCTCATCTGCTTTTACGATGTGCAGCCTTGGTTGGTATTTGTGCATGGAATTCAGGATGATCTGGGAAGAGAAAAGCATTGCTGTGGACAAACATTCATTTTTGTGGACTAAAATTAATAACCAGGTCTAGATGTGTAGAACAGGGTGATGAGTCATTCACAGTCATTTTCTAACCTTTTATTTTGCTATTAGTGTGTGACAGTTTTATTTTGTTAATAGCTTTAGAGACAATGAGTCCAGTGAAAGACTGTAGCTGCTTACTCTTGGATTCATTTCTTTATTTATATTATTGTATCATACGATTATTATGATAGTATTATAATTCTCAGCTTATTGTAAGATTATTATAATATTATTTTACCTATTTATAGACCTGTTTACCTGTTTCAAATCATTTTATTAAGTGAAACTGTCTTGTTCTATTGACAGATATTATTGCCAATAATTTTTTTGCGGTGTATCGGCCAACCAGTAATGTCCTCTGATCAAAGTTCAGATTTATCATAAAAACTTGTTTTATATTGTATCAAGAAGGCACCATGTGAGGGAAAAAACATTTCTGTACTGATATTTCATTGGTTTAATGCGTGTATAAAGACATCTGCATCTGAAAAAAAGATAAAGAGATCTGCAATCGGCACATTTTACTTCAGTGATAAAGGATGGTCTGGCTTGAATACTAAACACCTTCATAGTTAAAATAACACTTGTAATTTTTTTGTGTGGTTTCATTTAGCATTTGAATAGTTATAAGTAGTTTTCTATGTATGACCATTTTCCAATCTCTCTACATCCCTTAGAATTAAACAAGCTGTTTCTGTTACTGTGCATGATAAATGTAAATGTGCCGTCCCTCATTTAAAAAATCAGTCAGAGCTGAATCATTACTTCTAACCTCAACAAGGTGTATGTAGACTGCTGTAGGTAAATATAATATACATAAAGTCATATACACCGATCGGTCATAACATTACAGATGAAGCGATTAACATGGATTACACAGGTCAACAGGTTAAAATCATCCTGTATCAGTTTCTGTGGGTTCTGTAGTGTTTTTCATGCTGATCTCAGATCTGTGTTTAGCGTTTCCTGCAGGTACAGTGTTTGTGATGAAGCTAGTTGTGGCCTGTCTGACTCCACACTGAAAATACTGAAGCAGTTCTTGATTGGTGCAGCGCTTTAATAAAAACCATATGCAAGTCTATTGCAGATCTAATATTACTCAGAATTCAAAAAGTTGATGTGACTGAAAAAAACTGAAAGCAGATCTGAAATTAGCATGAAAAACTGTGTTGTGGTTTCTGATGATTGACAAGGGGTGAGATATATTAGGCACAAAGTGAACTGTTGAAGCTAATCTGTTGGAATCTGTTGGAATCAGGAAAAATGGGCGAGGGAAAAGATCTGAGTGACTTTGATACAGACCACAAATCATGATGTCTAGACAGCTTGGTCAGAGCATCTGAAAAACAGCAGGTCCTGTATTGTGTTTCCACTTATGCAGTGGTCAGCACCTCCAAAACGTTGTCTTAGGAAGGTTAACCAGTGAACTGGCGACAGGCACATAGGCATCTGGGGCTCACCGTGTGGGCAGTGAACACTAGCAAAACTTTTCTGATCCTACAGAAGAGCTACTATAGCACAGATTGCTGGAAAAAGTAATGCCGGCTACGACAGAAAGGTGTTATACAGTGCATTGCAACTTGCTGTGTATGGCTGTGTAGCTTCTGACTAGTCAGAGGATCTATATTGGACACCAGTGAAAGTGCTCAAAATGAGCATGTGACCATCAGAACTGGACCATGGAGCAATGGAACAAGATGTCTAATTTCCTTCTACCTGGAAGAAATGGCATTAGGGTGCAATATGGGAAGAAGACAAGACAGTAGAGGCAGTGTGATGTTCTGGGCCAGGCTCTGCTGGGAAACCTTGGGTCCTGGCATTCATGTTTAAGTATCTACTGATAATGTCTCAGTGCAAGAAAGCATAGCACGCCTGTTTTGGCAGCATGAGAGGGAACTATATTTATTAACGTACTGGCAAAACAAAAATCTCAGGAAATAAACATAAATTGCGCACTAAAATGCCAAATTTCTCTGTAAAGAATGTTCGCTTATATATGTTTAAAAAAATGTTGTTTGTTTTGGAGAGTTCCTAATTACTGTTAATACATTGGTAGTATGGAGTAAATAAATTGAAAATACGTTTATTTTAGAGCTATACACTAGAAAACTGAGTTGAATGTTGAAAATATGTGTATATATATATATATATGTGTGTATTAGAGATGGGCATGGTCTAGATTAATCTCATTGTAATCTTGGCAAGGATTAATCTAGAGGAAAATTGCCCCCCCCCCCCCCCCCCAAAAAAAAATGATCCCAATGCCTGTTTTTATAGTGTAAACCATAAATATGCCTCCAAATGTTCTC
>JBBPDB010000001.1:20555353-20571812 GCA_037974465.1 Brachypetersius altus
AATTATGTTGTATGTTTGTATTTGTGTGTGTGTGTGTGTGTGTGTGTGTGTGTGTGTGTGTGTGTGTGTGTGTGTGTGTGTAAAACTGAGGTCTAATAATATGTGTGTTTTACACTGTGCTGCATTTTATCTAATCCAATTAGATCCTCTTGTGTGTGTGTTTGTCTGTGAGGGATGGTAGGACACTCTGGCACCAGTCTGCTCAGAGGGTTCGTTTGTTGGGTGCTCAGCGAAGCGTTAGGTCAGGGTCATCCCCAGCACAACTCTGTCAGGGCCACTGAGTGTCAAGGCCTTTCTTTTCACCATTCAGTCTCCTTGGGCCTACCAGCCGAGAAGGCTCTGTTCTCCTCCGCCCCTCTCTTCAGAGGACTCAGGAACTCTAGAGCATAGAGGGCAACCTCAGGTCACCCACTCACTCACCTCTGCATGCAGAGCCAGACGGTAGCCACGTCCCCAGTGAATAGGTTTTGCGCTTCACTGGTTAGTGCAGATACATGTGACCTTTGGCTGGATGGCTGAGATAATATAAGCTGTATCAGTCATGCAGAACTGGGACAGAACTGTGTGCTCAAGTGTATTGATCAAACTGTGTCTGATCATTGGGTACCCTAAAGCAGGCCTGTTGGTCTGTCTTCTGGGAAAGGGCTTCTTTTTTGAGGGCACTAGAATGCGCGCCATGTGGTTTTACGCATAGTTTTAATAGCTTTGCAATGGAACTTTCCTATATGTCCACAAAGGTTATGTAAATAGCATATGGTGTAGGGTATCTGCTGACTTCTGCCCAACACTCACATTAGTCTGATCACTGGTACTATTTTTAACACTGATATGCTGCTGTAAAGACAATCACTCATGTAATACTGCCTGCATAGCCCTTGACCACTTTGCCACTTACAGCACTTCCAAATGATTTGCTCTGTGGCTGCTACAGTTAATCAAATAAACATATTTCCCACTTGTGGGAGTAATAAAGAGTTATCTTAAACTCATTTTAAAAAAAGAGCCCTCTGAGTGACTCTGCAATGTTCAGTTGGCAGTTGGCACCAAATCAAGCGTATATATTAGTAGAACACACTTATTTTAATTATATATAAAAAAAAAAACTAAAATTTTGATTGTGTTGTTTTTGACAGTTTGTTAAATACGTTAACGTTTGCATTTGGGGTTTTTTTTTCACCTTTATTATACTTCAGTAAAGTGTTTTTGCCATCTTTGTAAATGCATATGCGTGTTCTCTCATTGATCTGTAAAGCTTTTAAAAGCTTTATGATAAATCAATACTGATAGCGCTGGAATGGTCTATGTTTTTGCAGCTGTGACAAATTGTTGTTTTCTCAACTGTAGTACAGTTTCATAGACACTGAACATGCAGTGGGTATATGAGAGTTCACCTGGCTGTGATCATGTCACAGTGGAAACTTGCTGTAATCGCTCAAAGCACTCGCGCCTGTATTGGTTAAAAGTGGTTCTGCCTCGTAGAGTGTGTACTGTGCGCTAGTCGGTCTGCAGTGGTACTCGGTGTGAGAAGCTCTCGGCTAGCCACAGTATCCCTGCTGGTGTGGGCGTCAGTGGAGCTTAGCAGCCTCTCACTGGCCTCATTACTCGCCCTTATCACTTTCCAGGCACTCAACTAATCCTGACAGGCCGACCCTTTGCGGATCCGACAGGTTATGAACCTAATGAGCTCGCCTTTGATGCGATGGCTTTGGACAAGCTATCCCAAGGTCCCTCTGGGCAGCACTGCCATGGTCAGACTCCTCACCTCTGCTCTGCTCTCCCTTTAGCCTCATTTCCAGTCTCTCTGGAGATGACCCCTTGTATCTGAGGTTTACATGCAGTGCACTTGTCCAGCACTTCACTGCTGTGAGCAAGCGTAGACCACCGCTCTTAAAAATAACAGTTCTTTTATGATACACAGTTCTACTAAAAACACTTAATTAGTATTGTTTTTTTTAAAGAACCAGTATTTGAAAGGTTCATTAGGGAACCAAAAGTAATTTTTCTTTGTTTGTGTGGTTGTGGCCAGCAACTGATATTCCCTTTTGTTACTGTCTAAAGTTGTGTTGATTGGGCACATCTAAAAGACCACAGTTGCCTTAGTTTTTATATTTATTTAAACTCAACCAATTTTAGAACAATAAAGCTTAAAAAGACATTTGAAGTGGTCTTGCCGCAGTCTTGGACAGACCACTAACTGTATGCTGTGTATAGTCACTGTGGAGTGACTTTACATGCGTGTTTTGATTCGATAGATTTGTAAAATCAGTTTTTAATAGTTAGTTTGTTGTTGTCCACGCGCACAGAAATATTTATTAGGACTAATTAGAACCTGTTAGCTACCTATAAATCCACCAAGACGTTCCTCCTGTTTCTGCTACACCTTAGTGTAAAGGATTGATAGGTAAAGAATTGATCCCAGATATTTGGGGCTCAAGAGTCGTCTGCAAAGGCTTGTAATCGATTCCAAAAAGATACAATCAAGAGAAGGAGAAATTCTGTCTTGACTCTTTAGACCACCTGTATGAAAAGTGGCTCCTCCTTTTATAGACTGGATGTATTTAAGTAATGTATATAACTAACAAATGGAAACGATTTTGCATTAACTCTAAAACTGTTAAGGTCAGTTTCAATTTATAAACTAAACTTTATTTTTTTCCACATATGCTTCTCTGTGTACTGGTTATTGAATTAAGATTATTGTGTGGAATTGACTCCAACACTCCGTAGAATCAGAACTCCAACATTTTAGGAAACAAACAGACCTAACAGTGGAAACAAAGCATTGGCATTTATTATTCCACACTCAAAGCTCATTAAAACAAGCAAAAAAATGCTGAACTAATTGAACGAAATGATTCCATGTTTGTAGGTGGAAGAGGACTACATGTCGAGGCAAATAGTTAATAGTTCTGATACTGAAGCTGTTGATACAGATAGTCAAACAGATATAAACATAATGCATTGCTAAATTCACTACATCATTGAATATGCAGCTAGGTAACTACATCTTTCAGCAAAACAAAAGTAACAACTTGGCTCATTAAGGTTTACATGCTTATTATTTATTATTAATTTGCTACAGTGAATTTAGAGAATCAGAACAGGTGGCGCTTTGAATACACATTGGAAGTAGATTTGTTTTTAACACAAACTTTCTTTGTCCATAAAACCAATGTTTGCGTATCTCCATTAACTGGTTTTATAGCAATCACACAACCGTGAAATCGTGTTATTATTTATTATCTTTTGCTGGTATATTATTATATCTATATTATTTATTATCTTATACTGCTGTACAATTGTATCTTATACTGTTATTCGGCTTTAATGCACATAAAAAAACTCTTTCAGCACCACTTACATGCCCAAAGGGGTCCAGGTGGTTGTTTGTTAGTTTCAGTTTCTGAAAAGAAACCAGTTGCCTCATCCAGTGAGCACCTGTGGCCGGAGAGTCAGGATGGACGTACAGCCGTCCAGGCATGGCTGGCTCTGCTTTTCCAGCCACCATCCTATGGAAGAGGAGAATTGTTAACTGTACTTCTGACAAAAACAACAAGACTTTAGATCTGTGTCTTTTAGTGATTCTTTGCTTTAAGGGATCTATCACTGTCACAACTGTGCAATGGCTTAAACGAAGGCTATTTTTCAGTGTCACGCAACTTCTGTCGGCCGCCAAAAGCCTATTTTTATGCAGAACATCTGTGCATTCGTGATAGATACAGAGTATTATATCCATGGCATAATAAGAATAATTCCCCAAGACTTAGTGTGGCTGCTTTGACTGTAACATCACTGCTAATTATGTGCCTCCAAGGTGTCGCTGAGGAAATCCAGAACCAACGTTGGCAAAAGCTGACATCGCAGCACTTCCCACAGATCTTTAAAAATAGTCATAAAACGTTGGCTTTCGTAAAGAAATGTGCATTTTGTTGAGACTTTCGTGGCAATGCCTTGTTTTGTTTTTGGTGTGCACTAGATACAGCCAGATTTACACATTCATGGGACATTCGTTGCTCCATTTTATGGGCTGATGTGGCACTGCCAGAGGCACAGGGTCACGCAGAGGACAACATGCATCACCCAGCTGTTTTTAGCCCATTGGTTTTGACAGGTCGCCTGCCAGTAACTTGCAGTAATTAACTGTGTGCTAATAATGCTCCGCAGCCACAGCTAGCATTATGTGGTTTAGCAGTAGAGATAGACGCTAATCAATGTCTTTTAATGAGTATTTCATTCCACACAAGCCTAGACTGACTAATCTTTGATTATAGAACATTTTATAAGTTGTGATGCACCAATCACTGTAGTTAATAGAGATAACTTGCATGCATTCAGTGCCAATCTTGGTCTTCTTGTCTCAAAGAGCCCCTAGCTAAAGGAAGATGTGCTGTGGACTAATGTGCTCATACAAAGACTGCAGATGTGAGTGCAGAGGAGAATTATGCATGATTCTCTCAAAGGGAAGAGGACAAACACACGAATAAGACTCTGGACATCTTAAGACAGTTCAGCATAAAACATGCTAATTTGTGTTCTTGCACCATGCAAGCTAATGTGTGAAATCAGTTGCCTATAGGGACAAGCTGCAGTCAGAACTGGTTCAGTCACGCCATAGTTTTCTTCCAAACCAGCATAAACCCCACAGAGAATTAACTAATGAGCAATAATAATAAATTAATAATAATAATGACAGTGATGATGACAATGATGATGATGATGATTATTATTAGTATTATTATTATAAGAAGTTAAAATAACACCATTATAAAATCTACAGTAATCCCCCAGTTTTACGTGGATCAGGAGTCGTGGATTTAGTCACACTCAGATTTTTTTGGAGAACAAAACTGATAGTTTTACACAGAAATCCCCACAATAACGCAGAAACTGCAAATATCCATTGCCTTTTTTTGGCTTTTTTGTGGCAATGAATATATTTTTCACACAAGGGGACTGGAAGCACTTTGTCAAAGCACAATTTCTACGCAATGCAAGCACTCAGACACTACTTCAAACTCCAGAGTTTAGGAGACCTTTCCAACGAGCCCTCATTTGTATTTTTAGTCCGAGTAGATCAGGTTTTATTCTCTGAAAATCGTTCACCTCGCCATGGTGTCTTCTGAGTTGCATATCTCAGCAGGAAATTTAAATTTAAATTTTAAAAATGCATCAAACTGAGTATAAAATGAAATTAAAGTGTTCAGGGAGCATACTTGGGGGCACACTATAAAAATAGGAATTTTTTTTCTTTTTTACTAAAAACCAACAACGCATTCTTTCACTATACACAAAAAGCAGGGGATTACTGTATCGATTTATCAACCTGTCTGTCTGTCTGTCTCTCTCTCTCACTCTCCCTCCATATAAATGTGTGTGTGTATTATATATAGTATGGAAACTCAGGGTCTCCGACTCACCACTTGTTATCACAGAACTTGTAACGATGGTCATCAGCCGGAACAATGTCAATTAAGAGGATGTACTTGGTTTTTGGATTCATCCCTGTGACTTTTACCTTGTAGCTGGGGAACATCCGCCTAGAGACAAGAAATAATAACATACTATAGTTTTTTCGTTTATTAAGAGTTACAAACATACAAGGATCAGTACTGCACTAAAATTTTTCCCGCTTAAAATGTATGATGGTATGAGAATATTAGGTAATTTTGCATGAATAGAATTAATAAGCGCAAGCATTTTTTAATTAAACTGTTTTTTGACTGGTTTCTTTCCATGGTATGACAGCAAAGGGGACCTTACAAAGTCCCGCAAACAACAGATTTCCAGAAAGGAAGCTATCTATTTAGCTTTAATGTGATTTTAACCTTTTATACATTCCACTAAAAACATTAATGTTGCGTGACATTATTACTGAGGTATAAGTATAAAATAAAATATCTAGCACTGGATGGTTCTTTAAAAATCTATTTTTGTGTAAAAAAAAAAAAAAAATCAAATTTTTTAAGTTAAAAGTAGCTTCCCATAATGTAACGATTCTGTTCCAATAAAGGGTTTCCCTAAATGAAAAATTATTTAAGAGCCTTTATTCTTAATATTCTTAATAATGTTATTTTATTTCCGGCCATTAAGTACGGGTTCTTAATTTTTCAAATAAAACAGGAAATTTCCTGGCAAAAACAGGAGATACATTACACATAGCCTCCCATATAAAACCAAATCTATCAAAATATATTGCATTTGTAATTTTTCCAAACTTAAATCCAATCATTGAGAGCTGCGTCCTCCCAACAAAGCTACCCAAACACACCTCAGCTGCCTTGCAAAAAATTTTACGTGCAGTTAAAATGATAAAAGGAAAGATTTTTGCAATTAGATAGTTCCTTCCTAAACCATTTCTGGAGGACCCCCAGGCCTGCATATTTTTGTGTTTACACACCCGCCTTAACTCAAGAACAGCTTGGAAATTAACTGATTAACTGTTGGATCAGGTGTGTTGGGGAGAGCAAAAACACTCAAATGAACCAATCAAGGGGTCTGGAAACATTGAAATAGAAGTTAGAATCTACATGCAAGCAGAACGGGAAAATCAAACAAAATAAAAAAAAGAAAACTGGATTGCTAACAACTGTAAAAGACGCTCAACCACAATGGTCACCTTCCGCTAAACGGCAAATAAAGTTTCATCTTTGAGAGAGAGAGGAAAATCAAGTTCACTCGTGCTTCAGATCTAAATAATCTAAATTTGCAATTGGGACCCATTCAGGGGACCGACTAAAAATCTGACAGGATTTTCCTAGTTAGTTGCAATAAAAAAAGTATTAGAGACTTTAAATGTATTTTGTATTATGTATGTGTTATATGTATATATACATATATGTATATGCTCTTGTGTAGGAATTTAGCAGACACTAGCACGGAATGGTTGCCATACTCCTAGAGATGCTAATTTAAAAATAACTGCAGTGGTCTCTTATTTTTATATATATGGACATACAGTATTTTGGATTGAGGTATGTAAATTTCTAATAAATATATATATTTTCTGCTCTTTTTCTTGCCATGTAAAAAAAGGAATAATGGCATGCTTATTTTGCTATAGTAAGCTAGGTTTGCTGTAAATTTTAGTCACTAGCAATGGTTGTCAAAGAATCAGTATTATACAAGTGCACATTTTTAATACCTTCACTGCTTTGAACTTGTGCCCATAAGGGACTCTTGGTGTTGGGGTAGTTTTACCTTTGCTGATGTCATTTGATTTTAATCGCATTTGCGTAGGTTTATCTCAGCTGTTCTGTTCATGCGCTCAAGGTTAAGCTTCTTTGGAACAGATTTTCACTCCAAACAACCTAATGAAAATCAGTCTTAGGCAAAGGTGTCTCAGTGACAGCTGAGCGCTGGATAAGAATATCGTAGGTTCTTCCAAATGTTTTTAAGTGAGCCGTACTTGTAAGAGCATCAGAGGAAGTGTTTGTTAAAGGCGGATAAGCATAAGATTAGCGATCAGATAACAGCTCAACCTGTTTTCAGGACAGATTAGTTGTGTAAGAAACACACAACGTCACGTTAAAGCTCCAAGTTGTCTTACAGTGTACTGGCATACCAGCGCAATCCCTTAATGAGCACAGCACGAGCCCCATTTGGCTGGAAATGTTACGCACCTCCAAATATGGAGTCAAAATCTGTTTCTGTGACAAACTCTTTTTAGGCAAATATGTGTTTTGGGGAAGATTGAAAGTTTTGAAAAAGCAGCTCAGTGAAATGTGGGAACAATATTTTTGCTCTCATACAAAGAAAGTCAGGATGACAGACAGAATATGCTAATATAGAAGACACGGTCGTAAAATACATCAATGGAACTACCTTTCATGACCCCGTCCCGGGAAAAGAAAGGCTCTCTTTTTCATCCCATCTGCGTCAAAGTAAGATGCAAAAGAAACTAGTGCCCATATAAACCCTAAGTGCTTTTTAATGGTGGCTCAAAATGGACAGCAGTTTATATAGCTAGCTCGTCATTGGTCTCCAAAAGTTCCACCATAGAGCATGGCTTTATCTGGGGCTTCCTTTGACAAGAAGTTCAACCAGCAGTCATACATTTATAACTGTCTCCATATTCTAAATAAATGGCTGCAAAAGCACATGCCCTGCTCTGGAGCACTCAGCCCCATTCGTAGGAGGAAAGCTTCAAAGGCCTGGGGCTGAAGAGTGGCATGTGAAGGGCAGCCAAGATAACATTAGTTCTAATACCCAGTGGGGGAGCTGGGATTGGACAAGGTAAAGCTCTGTGACTGGTGTAGGCTTGAAATCCAATCACAGATATCATGCTGGGTGTGGTTCGGCGAGAGAGGTGCTTTAAGCTGGAGGAACATGGGAAACAACGCTCTGCATGAGCCCCTTTCTAAAGCTGACCACTCAAATGGTCACTCCCCGTGTTCTCCGGAGGTGGTTGGCATAGCCTTAACCCACTCAAGTGAATGGCTCCATAGAAAATAAGAGACCACTGCAAAAATGTTCAGTTTCTCAGATTATATATTTTTTAGTATTGAACTGAACAGCTTTGCTTTTAATAATAATAATATTTCTCTTCATTTTCTAATAAAAAATATTGTTCATATTAAATGAATTATCAAAATAATATAAATTATGCAGTGTTTTCAGAACTTGAATAATTCAAAGAAAAATCTCTTGTTCACTTTTACCTTTTAGTAGTGTTTCACCATCCAACTGGTCTCATTGCAAGAGAGAGTGTCGATTACAGCAGTGTTTTTATATTTTCACTCGTTAAATAAGATTTGAGATGTTTGTTTAGAAATTTAACAGACACTGGCATGGAATGGTTTCACACACATAGAGATTTAAAAATCAAGCTGACAAACAAAAGTAGCAGGTAAAACAGAAAAAACAAAGTTGCACCAAACTGAGACAAAACGGTTCAGTAAATCCAACACAGCATCTGAGGTTTGTTTGATTCTTTTCCTTTCTTTTCATTCAAAAACATCAAAAGTCAGATGTGTGACCAGTCACTAAGCAGCATAGATACTGTTCCCAGTAATGAAATTAAATATGTAAAATTACACTTTTTCTGGTCAAGCCCAGGACATTCCTCTGTGTGCCTACACTCTTCATTTAGAAAATTAATTTACACTTTTTAAAATAAATTGTGATTCGAATTAAAATCAGTTTGCAAATACATACATTTTATACATAACAAAATATAATTAAATTATTTTGTAAATACAAAAGTTTAATAAACACATTATAATATAAAATATAATATAGTACACATTTTTAACACACACACACGTATTCTTATGTGTGTGTGTGTGTGTGTGTGTGAATATATATATTTATTTATTTATTTATTATTATTTTTTATTGCTAACTGTTCACATAAATCTAAACTTTTTAAGAACTGAGGAATTCTTCCAAAAACTTTCATGTGAAGTCAATTGCAAATATGTTTCTTTTAAGAAGCATAAGCATCCACTGAAAGATTCAAAATGTTTTTAGTGGCTTATGTATCACAGAGAGAACCTTTACTAGCACCTTTATTTTTAAGGGTCTAATGCGCTTTTTAAAAGGGTCTTTCAACGATTCTCTATATTATTCTCTATACTATTCTTAAAAAGCATTTTTAAACTAGTTCAATATAGCAGCAAAAGTCAAAGAACCTGTTTTTGCTGAGAGAAACCAGTTTACTAAGTCACCAGTGAGACATACAGGACCTTCCCCACAATGCACATACTTTTAGGATGTCATCTGCATTTACAATGAACAATAAACCATTGGACCCTACGTGAAAAAAATTAAATGAATGAATACCACATAAGATGTCATTCGAATGTTCATGCAGTTTTACTAATTGCCTTTCGCATTTATACGCCAATTGAACTTAATTCTAGCAAAGTAGATCATGTGGCATGTCTAATAGGGTCTTTCAGAGGCTTAGTCCCCATGACGCTGCTTTGCTGGTGTATGAAATTGCGTATTACTTTTGCAGAAGTGCACTACTATGTTTACTGAAATTATACTTTCATAGTAGCTACACTTCTAGACAACCAGTGATGATCTTACACCAATAGTTTGCAAATAATGTTGATGTGACGGTCCGTTTTGAAAAGCATTTCAGATTATTACACATAGTTGTAATGTTTCTGGGTGGCAGCGTTGTCTTAACGCTCTATGTGTGTGTGTGTGTGTGTGTGTGTGGGATGGTGAAGAATGAGGAGTGTGTCAGTGTACGCAGAGTGCCAGCTGTTTCTCTTAGTGTACTCTCTCTCTTGCACGCCTGCCCTGCCAATGATCCATCCTGTCTGTAGGAAGGGGCAGCAGCACCGAGATCAAAAGGAGAGGGATGATGGAGTGGGGGGGGCCTGCTGGGGCCTGGGAGACGCCGCTGATCCAGGGTGCTGCGATCCCCTCATCACCGCCACCGACGCGCTCGCTGACGGGCTGTGTACAAAGAGACTGCTAGCACCGGCCGGCTGCTCTCACTCTCAACAGGCAGGAACGCGGCCGGGCCTTGGACATGCTCAGTGCTCACACAATAACAAGCCACTCATGATGACTCTGAGGAGTTCTTCCAGAGTTCAGCTTTACAGAATGCCCAGTCGAAGCCTAGGGGCGCGGGCTGCACTCTCTCTGACTGACACACAGCTTTTCCCAATGACCCACTTTCACTGCACAGCCACGAGGTGCTGAGATATTACTGCTAAATGTCTTCTACAGTGTTAGATAACCGTACCAGCGGTAGCTGCTGTGGTTACTAATTCCATTATTGCCTCATTGCATTTTGTACAAAAGTACAAGTGCAATCATTTTACTTTTTTTACACTGCAGTTTGTTATAAAATATTGTTGCATTAGGTCATAGAAATGTACTTGTTTAGTTGGTAGATTTTTTAAAAAAAGGAAAAATAAAACAAAAAGATAATTTTGGTACAAAAATAGCTCATAAATGGACTCTCATTGCTGCTCCAACACTTAAAAGAATTATTTATGCATTGTGAGGCAGCATTACTGGAAATAATGCAGCCCGGGCTACTTGGGTCAGCAGTATTTTACGAATCATGGAAAATTTTGTAAAAAAAAAAAGAAAAGTGCTACAATTCAAACTTGTGCTTTTACCTATCAGCTCTGCTTTTGCGTTATTGATTTAAATTGCCGACAATGGTCCATTAAACAAGAATTGAAGCCTGCGTGGCTTTAAATTGTCACTAAGCTGTACATCACTCATTCCATACTGCCCTGCCATAGTACTGCTTCTTTTTGTCACTGTACAGGAACAGCTTCCATGAGCCTGTAAAGCAAAAGAATACACAGTGCAGACACGTCTCGACGCCCTCGGTAACATAACACTACGAGAACTTCTGCGTGAAATCGTCCCCCATTTCGTGTAACAAGAGTCGTTATAGAGTCGAGTTCGAGATTTCGGGTAAGATTTACAGTCCAGTGAATTGTTGACCATTGACCACTGAGTTCTCGGGAAAAAAGCCATTGCAAATGTCTTGTCAGTTCATAGTTGCACTGACATACTGAGTATGTTAAAGAGAGGCTAGTGGTCAATTACATGCTGAACTGCTTAAATGAAATGTGCCCATCTGTTGTGAAAAGGCTGCCTGAGAAGACTGGTTTGCACTGTACAGCTGTGTGTGTGTGTGCGTGTGTGTGTATGACGGCGCAGTGCTTAGCTCTTCAAAGAGTTTAAGGATTCTTCGCGCACTTTATCAGCTGGACAAGGGGAAGCCCATTCCTCACAATGTTACAGCATTAAAGAAAAATTGTGGTGACCTTTTGCATTTTCCACAGAGAAACCTTGAGAAACGGCAGGCTGCGACTGGCAGAGAGCATTGACTCATTCTCTGCTTAATGTCCAGGGTCCCGCTCCTAATCCAGGGGGTGCATTAAATCTAACACACAGGGCAGCCATTTGTGTTTCCAATTAAACATTCATGGACACAGGAATTCAGCCTCGCTTTACCTTTGTATAATCGAGCTCTATAAACACTGCGCGCGGCGTCATTTTACGTTAAACCTTCAAATCATTCAGAGCTATTTCAAGTCCATTTAATTCATTTGTCCTCAAGAGTGAAGAGCGAAAAATCAATCTCTTTCTCTTTTCAGAACTTCAGGGAAGTATCAAATCCACCCACCTGCCTGCTTTAGTGATGATCATCTCTGTTCCCGCCTCGTGGAACTTCTTCCACAGTTCCCGCTCGTGAAGAACCACTTTGATGTTCTCTATGTTCTACAGTGCAAGAGACAAGAGTAAGGATTTCTGTCATAGTTTGAAAACAGCTGAATGAATTCTTAGAATTGTTTGATTTATTTTTGTTGCCTTCAATGAATGATCCCAATGAAACAATGAAAACAACACATGCCCACTTATAGAACACCTTCAAAACAATATGACAGAGAGGCTCTGTCTAAAAATCACATTTAAAGAGTTTCAGAGGGCCCACTGGTTACCTGGTCGACTTCATTATTGTGGGGGATGCTGGGTGTTGCAGGCAGACCCAGATGTGAGGAGTCAGCAGTGAGCTCAGGAAGCCCACCAGACTGAGCTACAGTCACGCCTTCATCAGCCACAGCTGAGGCCTTCTCCTGGAGCATCTCTGAAAAATTACAGTAAAATTAAAATAAATGAAGAATGAAACAATATACTTTAATATGTGAAATACGTGAACTCTATAGGCTTATTGTTCAGTTATTTATTTTGAAGCCTGTTACCCAAAAACTACTGTGTAACTGTAACTGTACAAGGTTACGAGAGCAAGCAATCAGAATTTACATGGTTAAACAAGTTTCCAGCATTTTTATCACACACGAAAGACAAGACTTTTAGAAATGAATCAAAAAAAATAATCTAGCTTTGTACTGCAATCTACTATAAACAAACTTTCACCTTCACCCCTTAGAATAGCACACTCCATAATAGTTATTCATTGTTCATTTTTCACTATCAGTATGTACAAAGTATAAATATGTATGTCTACTTTATTAATATACTATAAAATTACATGTCGACATTGTAAAATTACTTATTTCTTTTAAAGAGATCACTTTGTGATTTAATGTTTACTTTGTTGGTAAAATCTTTAGTTCCGTGTCATTGTTTAATCCCCAGTTTTTTCCTCAAATATTTGTTTGTTTTTAAGCTAACTAACTATGTAAAATATTGCACATAATGGCGTAACACAGGACAGGAGCTTGAAACATAAAATCTAGAAAGGCTTCTCTCCTAAAATACATTCAATTAATTGATTCTAAATATTTTTCATTCATCCCCTTTCAAAATAATGGTTGCCCACTAAAATAGAATGTCTTTAGTACACTGAACAAACATATTTACAGATTTCATTTTAGACGAAGAAGCGATGTGTGGAAAAATAGGTGATACATGCAAAACATTTGTAGACCATATATAAATACAAAAATACAAATACATTTCTTGTTTGTTTTTGTTTTTAGTATTTAGGTAATTGGGTTATGCTACTACATGCTACTTTGGAATGTAATGTTCCTGTTTAGAGTAAATTAATTAAAAAATATATGAATATATATGCATAGATACTAACACAGAGCTCAATCAGTTTTGGTACACTATCTGTGCATTTAAATGAATTACCCTAATGATACATATCTTTGGGCTCAAATTAAACATCTTCACATTTTTGAAAAGCCCACTTCTCTGACGAGGTTCTTCTGCAGATCATTCTTTTTGTCTTTCACACATGAATTTCAAAAGCCACTTCCAGAATTAGAGATATGCATCAATGTGCTGTTTATACATGAGCTAAAAGGGAGCTAATGATGTATTGCTAATGAGAATTCCTCAGATGTCCACAGCTTTTATTTCTTTCTTTTTGTTTGTGAGTGTAATGATGACATTCGACAGTGTACATCATAAAGGCCACAAAAATATAAGAAGCGATTAACATTTACATTTTTCGAGGGAGGGCCCGTCTTCGAAACATGGCCCGACCATTTAATTTCGTGGAATAGGTCAAGATCCGTTTGTTCTAAAGTATCGCCTGATTAAATATTTATACTTCCAACATTACAGCACAGTTTTATGTAAGGAGGCTAAACACTGCCGGTTCCATTAACCAAGGTCACCATCCGAGCCCCTCTCTCACGACCCCTCTCTGCTCCCACGCAAACACCACACGAAAAGGTACGGCTTGCGTCACCATGTGTTGCTTTTGCTCTGGCTCTGCCTTATTCGCACTCAGAGGAGTGCTACGCCAACTGCTACGCGTGGAGAAGACCTCTGCCCGTTTTCCCTCTAATCTCACACCTGTAAACAGAGTGAGTGCACACCCTTCAGATAAAAGGAGAGGAGCAGGATTCCGTGTAAACTTGGGCAGAGATTTGCGAAGGCTAATAAAGATAAGGCCTGACAGCCATAGTGAGGCTGCGGCAAGTCAGCCGTTGACTTTTCCAGTCCAAAATGTGCCTTTCACTTACTCTGTTTAACTAAGCTCAGTGAGCGAGAGCTGTGTTTATATCTCTGTCACTCCAGACATATAATCCGCTAAACTATTCTTGGCAGATACTGTTCTTTGCACACTGGGGTTTGGAAGCCATTTCCAGTTCCCTATAGTCCAAAATACCGAATGACGGCCAAACTTCCATGCACCTCTGATCGAGTTCTTAAGTATGGATACCGTTTTGGTCAGGCTTTCTCGCTGCTAGAGTTCATTCACCCCATGGCAAGTTTTCGACTTGGAAAACTGGACTCAACTGTGTTTGTGTTTGACAGGAACGGTGGAGAAATTTCAGGTGGTTGGAGACTCTCCCCCTCCCAGGTCTTGGCTTTGGCTGAGATATAAAGGTATGATGCATGTTATTAAGACAGCCCTCATAAATTTCCATCTGACCTGCTATTTTGCACTGTAGCTTTTTTGTGCCATATGTGGCACTTTTTTTTTTGCTTAGGTGGATGACATAGTGTGAGTGAACACGTCCACTATTGGACAAAACCATACGACTGCATATTCACCACACGCCTCATATCACTGAGCACATGAAGATGTGATGGCGCCCCTATACCCTGTGCTGAAATCCAGAATGTCTTATTAAGTTACAAAATTTCCACAAAAATTCCACAGGATTTCATGCAAATATAATCATTATTAAATCTATTATTACAGATTTTAAAGCAACTCTGTAATTTTTCAGAACAGCAAGACAGCAGGTGGCAGGTACCTGATTAAATTTGAATCCCATTCTTGTAGACCTACCCTTTTTTTGAGCTCCTGAAAAATGTATACTATATTATTACATAATATATAATGCTATAATAACACTATAATAACATCTACTATTAGCCATAATGAAAAATTTTACCAATGTGATATTTTAGCTGTTAAATAATATATTCAGTAAGGGCTTTTAAATTTACAGATTTTTCAAAAAGTATGTGTTCAAATAATTTCCTAAACAAAGGCCAAATTAAATGGACTATTATCCATACACCAAAATCATATTAATAATAATTATATATTATAATTCTTTATTCTTTCTAATAATTATAATTCTTTCTATGTTTTAACCCAGACAGACCATCCTTTTTGTTAATCAACCAGTAAGTTTATGTACTTTTTTAGAAGGTCAAAGAAGTCACCACATAGGCCTGGTTTCCGGTCTGTGTTTTGCACATATAATAACATTTCAACATTCTCAGTTTTTTTCAGCAAAATCAAGCCGCTTCAGTGGGGAAATGTAAAGCATGTAAAGAAAGTAAACAACCTGTTCTTGAGTTCACAATGATGAAAGGATATTCAGACAGTCTTGTCTGAAGCAGAATTTAGCACTGATTTCATCTTCACTGTTAAAATCTCCCTTCATGTCATTTTCATGTCTTTCCACAAACCTGCCACCACCAGACTCATCCCTTTAGGAAGGAAGGAATTAGTTCCTTCCAAATAATTATGAATCAACTCACACTTGGCTTTCTGCATGAAGGACATCAGTAAAATAAATAAATCAATCAAAAAAACACATGTTAAATCCACAGAGGAGAGCAGAGGGCAGAGCAAGGCCTGCAGCCTGGACATCTGTCCCCCCATAATGTCCTCTGCTGTCCTGTCACCTGGACTATGCAAATTAAGCTCGTGCATGACGAAGATCACGTCCTAATCACACATAAGCCTCCAGACCGCATTCTCTTTTAATTCCTCGACAGGCTGCCCATCAGTAGTACACACACACACACACACACACACACACACACACACACGAGCGCGATATTTACCTCGTCTGATGGACCTACACCGAGCTCAGTCCCTCCATCTCCTCCCCACGAGTCATCGAGATGCGGATCCCAGCGTTACTCGAATCTGCTCAGCATCTCTCTCTCTCTCTCTCTCTCTCTCTCTCTCACTAGGAGCCTGCGCGCCTGGATGCATGCATGCCTATGGCTGTACTTGTGTGTGTGTGTGTGTGTGTGTGTGTGTGTGTGTGTGTGTGTGTGTGTGTGTGTGTGTGTGTGTGTGTGT
>JBBPDB010000001.1:20572215-20583651 GCA_037974465.1 Brachypetersius altus
TGTGTGTGTGTGTGTGTGTGTGTGTGTGTGTGTGTGTGTGTGTGTGTGTGTGTGTGTGTGTGTGTGGTGTGTGTGTGCGCGCTCAGGGCGCGCGAGAATCGGGGTTCTACCAGACTAGAAGCAAAAAAAACCACGAAACAAACCCTCACTCTGAGAAAGGGTGTGTGGTGTGAGGGGTTGTGTGAGGGGGTGGGTTTTTTGAGAAGGGGGGGGGCTCAGTGCGGGATGTTTTTTCTTGGAAATTCAGTAAAAAAAATAAAAAGAGAGGATACGCTGAAGAGCTTGATTTGTTAGAAGGAGAGGAGGGAGACGTACTCGGATATTTCTCCCCCCCTTCTTTCCCTTTTTTCATCCCTCCCTCTCTCCTCTGTCTCATGGCTCATAGTGCTAGGCAAGAGTCCCCAACAGCCACATTCACGTGTGTGTGTGTGTGTGTGTGTGGCAGAGAAGTGCATTGAGTGTGTTCTTGAGTTGCACATAAGTTGCAATTGGCAACGCAGCGTATTAATTAATAAAGATACTATAATTGAGTTTGCAAGTGCAGGTTTTGAGTGCAGAGTGAAGTGTGTGCACGTGTGTGTTGCAGGGAAGTGCATGGAATATGTGTGTTGCAGAGAAGTGTATGGTGTGTGTGTGTTTCAGAGAAGCGCATGAGTACACGTGAGTTGCTAATAGACACGCAGCATATTAATTAATAAAGATAATAAACTGAGATTGTTGGTGCAGGTTTCTGCGGGGTTTGAATGCAGAATGGAGTTTGGCCTGTCGGCTGTCAATCAGTCAGTCAGTCAGTCAGTTCTCCTGCGCTCTCTCTCTCCGCTGTGTCCCTGAAGGTTGTTGGGGAATTGGGGTACAGGCCCGTCCACTGGGGGTGATATACGGCTGCGGTTTTGGAGTAAATGGCTCGGAGCGCGAAGCTGAAAGATCAGTAAATCACCTGGAGCAGGACGAAGTGCTCAAAGGACTCCGCAAACTGGGCGTTTTATTTTTATATACCAAAACTCTTTGGAAAATTTGTTTTGGTTTTTTTTGCCCAAACATGTTGTTCTCTATTTTTAGTTGTGAAAACTCCTAGGACCTGGATCCTAACATAAGAGGGATACGACGATTCTTCTGAGAGTCCTTCATGAATTAACGAGCTCTTTATCTTTATGACTGAGATACAACTAACTTCGTTAACTGTCAAAAGGTTTTTTTTTCTATTCGAAAATATAGAAAATATGAGTATTATATTTAACTGCGTCTGGACGCCCATCACAATTTAATTAAACTGTTAAATTCATTCACGCTATTCTTGAAACACTCGAAGGCCAAGAATAATTGCGATAATTTTTGTAGTAAATTGGCTAATACCATTTATTTATAAAAATATATAAACAAGAACACAATATATAACATATTTGTGATTTTCATATACATTTAATTTATATATTTAATTTATTATAATTTATATATAATCTATATTTTATATACGTTATGTGTGTGCGCAAGTCTATATATATAAATTCTATACGATAATAACTACTACAACTATAATAATAATAATAATGATAATAATAATAATAATAATAATAATAATAATAATAATAATAATAATAATAATAATAATAATAATAATAATAATAATATAATAATAATACATCTATGTTATTTTTCGAGAATAGAAATAAGTATAAACATGAGATGGCTGAAGAAGTGTCATACACTCGCTCAAGAGAACGAGAGAGAGAGAAAGCCAGAGAGAGATGGTCAAGGCCTGTGAGAGCCTCACTCTCTCAGCCAGACTTTTCACAGCTTTTGTAAATCCGTGCACACGTTTAATATTCTGCCACACAAAATGAAGACAATAAATCAGAGAGGGTATTCAGTTTAGACTTTTAAAGTGTGATCGGCCTAGTTATCTGCACATCCCTGACTCCGAAGACCGTCATCTCTCGGTCAATGAACGTTATTTCTAACCGTTAAAAAAAAATTCCCACCTTGACTCTCCGTTAAGACTCGAGGCCCGACCACTTTCCGCACAGCCCCAACACCTTCCCCTCCAGCCTGGACCGACCCCAGGCTGTGAAAACTGTGGCTCTTACCTTCTCCTTGTGTGGAGTGGTGGAGTGGTGGTGTGGTGGACCCAGCAGTCACAGATCTTCACTAAAGGGCTGCCTTCTCAGACCCTGGTATAGAACATGTCTCTATAAAGGGGATGATGAATTTTTTTTTATAGGGGCTGAATTGAGCTCCCTTTCTGAAAGGGAATTTAAAGTTCACTCACTCACTCACTCCCCCCATCACGTGGTGTGGAAATTAGGAGCAGGAGCTGAGAGCTTCTCTAAAGCCTCAGAGCTCCGAGCCCTCATCCCCACGCTTGCGACCCTATGGAGGGGTGGGCGCCTTCAGAGAAAAAGGGGGTTTAGGGTGTTTTACAAATAAATAAAAAATAATAAATTAATACGTGCATACATTCTTGGTGCGCTGAAATTTCGAAGCGATGTTCTGGTGCTGAAAACGAAATGAGTTCGAAAACATTACATTAAATATATATATATATACACACACACTTTAAAGAGAATGGCTATGGCTATATATATGGCCATAGCCATTCTCTTTAATTCCACCCTCCTTAGAATGAAATATATATAAATGTGAGAGAAACAGTCTGGGCCGTAGCGAACCCTATAAATGGGTCTAAACGTGGAAATTCCTATAAAATCGCTTTCTCGCAAAATTACGGCCCATTCATTTAATTATATTTTCCATTATTTGTTTCTCTAAATGTTTAAAGTGAATTCCCGATATCTCAAAGTTTGGCCACTAACAATAAGCCAAATACCACCATCCTGTTCTTTTTATTCTTTCTTTAATAAAATTAAAAATGAAAATATATACTGAGAAACTGAAAGGACCAGCTGCAACACTGTTCTGCTACACGTTTACTGAAGTCAAATTGTGATAGCAGTGTTGAGAAAGAGAGAGTATTTATTTATAAGAAGAAAATAAAAACATGGGTTCCTCAGTTAACATGATTTCATTGTATGGAACCTTTTGTTTTGTTTTGTTTTACTGTAAACAGTCAATTTAAAATGGCACTCTAAACATAGCCATTCAAACCTTCACCATTTGAGCACATTATTCATATTTTACTTTCTGTTGTTTAGGCTCTGAAAAAAATGTCTGAAAAATTCTTCCACTAAATTGTGCTGGGTTTGTCTTGAGAATGGAAAGCGATGAATGTCATCAGGGGAGTCATAGTTCAGTGATTTATGTGTATGGGAGTGAGGGCTTCTATTTCCTTGGAAAAACATTTGCCTGTATAATTGGTCATGGGCGATGAGGGTCTGGGCTAATAAACAACAAGAGAATACCTGACATGGAGCTCAGTCCCTCTCCTCTCTCTGCCTCCCACTCTCTTTCTCTCTTGCTCTCTCTTTCTCTCACTTTTGCTCTTCTTGCCCTCTAGCCTTCTGTTGTCTCACAGATGTCATTAGAGTCACATACTTCACTTAAAGTCTGGGTTATTAACATTTCCATCTTCTTCTTGGTGGTGTGTTTAAATGCCCTGTCCAGTTGTCAGCATGTGGGGAACATCGAGGGTCTTTCTCACACATTTCCTCTTTGTAGTGTTTGAGTCCCTCCATGGCAGGTCTCCAGTGTGGAGCAGTGACATCACAGCAGCTCCATTTCTGGAGGAACCTCACAGCAACCCTCCACCCAGGAACGAGCATAACACCATGCTGCAGAACCGGCATAATACCAGAACCAGCATATTACCATACTGCAGAGCCAGCATAAAACCATACTGCGGAACCAGCATAGCATGCCACTGTACAATCAGAGTTATACCATACTGTAGAACCAGCGTAACACCATACTGCAGATCCAGCATAACACCATACTGCAGAACCAGCATAACACCATACTGCAGAACCAGCATAACACTGTACTGCAGAACCAGCATAACACTGTACTGCAGAACCAGCTCAATAACATACAACCATACTGCAGAACCAAGCTGGTTGTAGAACCAGCTTAACACTAGAACCAGCATGACACCAGAACCAGAATAACACCATACTGCAGAACCTGCATTAAACTATACATTTGCTCTTTGTTGTGTTTGAGTCCCTCTATGGCAGGTCTCCAGTGTGGAGCAGTGACATCACAGCAGCTCCATTTCTGCAGGAACCTCATAGCAACCCTCCACCCAGGAACGAGCATAACACCGTGCTGCAGAACTTGCATAACACCACACTATAGAACCAGGTTAGCACGAGAACCAGCATAGCATGCTACTGTAAGAAGCAGCATAACACCATATTGTAGAACCAGATTAACACCAGAACCAGCATGACAACATTCTGCAGAACTAGTTTCACACCAAAATGTAGAACCATCTTAAAACTATACTGTAGAACCGGCATAACACCACACTGCAGAACTAGCATAACACCATACTGTAGAACCAACCAGCTAAACACAATCCTGCAGAACCAGCATAACACTGGAACAAACATTACACCATACTATAAAACCAGAATAACGCCATACATTTGAACCACCTTAACGCTAGGACCAGCATAACACAAGGTACTTTAGAACCAGTTTAACGCCAAAGCCAGAAAAACACAATTCTGCAGAACCAGCTTAACACCATAATACTGCCACTCTCTGCATCTCAGTGGTGAGTTTCTGTAACCACTGCACCAAACATGCCTCATTTCTGCCACCATTACCCACTGGCACTCTTTGGGACAGTGCTATTTGTTTTCATTTTTATTCACTTTTATAAATATATAACAACCTAAGGACACCATCTTATCAGAATCTCATGAAATTGCTTACACATAAAACACTATTTCTGTTCCTTATTTGTTCTTCATATTCTATTTTCATATTATTAAATACATTCTTACATATATATTATAAAAATATGAATATAATAATATATTGAAATGCAAATAAATATTAAAATACACATGCGCACACATACATACATACATACATACATACATAAATATATACACACAAACACACACACACACACACACACAACTCTTTTGCAAGACTAATGAGATTATAAGACAGTCCAGTGCATTTGGGTACATTAATTCACTGGATTGTATTATAATCTCATTAGTCTTGAGGAAAATAACTAGTTTTGCAAAAAAAAAGTTATCTATTTAAAAAGTTACTAAGATAAAGTTGTTTTATTAAGGAATTACTGCTCAGGACGAAACAACTTGCTTGCCCTGGGAGTTCCACAGAGACTACTCTCCTAAATACTCCTAAGGTGATTAGTAGCCGGTGCTCTCAGAGAAAAAAATAACTATTTTAAAAATGCAAGTTCTCAAAATAATTATGCTATTAAAAGCTATTTGTTTTGCTGCTTCTTACAAAGCTTCAGTCTAAAAGTGATTATTTGTTATGAACTTCTTTTCAAACTGGTCATTTATACAGAGCACAACATGGAGAAGCATATAACATGACCCTGCCATAATTTACATTTCATTAATGGCAGGTAATTAAATAATAGAACAAATTCACATTTCCTGTGATTATCTAAACAATTTAAAAACATTTTAATTATAAAGCCCTTATTTGTACATTATGTTATTCAGCTAACTTCTATTCATGTTCTTTTTACGTTTCCAAAGAATCTGCGGTTTGTTTTTAACTTTCAGCAAATTGCCACATTTGTCACATTTGATATGCAAAATTTATGTGAGATTGGTTTGTCTTCAATATCAATATCAATATAAGTTGAAACCTCTCATCATCAAGTTTACCTGAAACTCGTGATACGGAGGTTCAGAGACGTCAGAGACTACGCTGTAGGGCATGTACATTTATGGCCATCCCTTCGTACCATAAGGTGTGAAATGAGCTGCAGTTTATAAGCAACTAGTTTCCCAGGAGTAACTCAAGAAAATCTTTATAATTAGGTGGACGGCCGGAACCTAGAAGATGGAAAATTCACTCGTGCTTTCCCCTTCTCTTGTAAAGTCACTTTTACAGTCACGGTATTTCATGATGCATACATAGTATATAATTCAGTTAAATCAGTATTAATATTAATTTTTTATTAATCAATACATTGACGGCTTTAAAATAGTTAAAAACCATGTTTCATTTATTTGCAGGACGGTCAGAAAAAATAACAGAAAAACACTTTTGCCTTTTGTGCTGTAACATTATTGACATAATCAAGATGGAAGAGGTTGTTCATGAGCTCAAGGGGAAGTGCAACTCTTCAAAAGCCCACATATTCCAGCATTGTTACAGAAATCAGGCCATTTAAACCAGATTGTTGCTGAAAGCTAGTACAACATTGGTTCTTGTCTGTCATCGAGAAAAGGTGCTGTGGTTCAGATCTTTGTTCAAACGAAATGGTTTGTTTAGCCTCACACCCCTATCAGACCCAGCGTGGTCAGTAGACTGATGGATCTTTTGCTACTATGATCTCACATAGAATGTTTGCAATGTGATATAGCACAGATGGTTATGATGACTGTGGGGAAAAAGAACACATAGCAGCTTATCTTAAGTGATCCTTAAATACCTGATGCCCGCTATACTTTTGGGAAATACTGATACTTTTAAAAGAGGGAGGGAGAAAAAGAGAGATTGCTTTTTCCGTGTACCTATTTGGATTTTCTCTTTGAAAATGCCTTTATCAGTTCCTTATGGCCTATTATTGTTATGCATTAGATGATCTTGTTTTCTGAGTTACTTCTATAAAGTGCTGAGCTCAAAATGTCAACCAGTCATTTACTTTTGAACACGCTGATTGACAGAGGAAATTACCAATCGCATATCACACTGGCAAACAGACCAATCACAAGGTCACAGAAATAACCACCCCGACGATGACAGGCTGGAGTTTGATTTGCAGACTAGAAGACTGCGAATAACTGGCCATATATTTCCATTTAACCATTAAGGGCTGCTTTTTGTCAGATGTGGAGGATTTCTAAAGAAGTATTTGTCGTCCAGTGAACTTGGTAGGAATTTGTAGTTTGCTTAGAGCTACGTGTTTGAACAGCACGTTTCAGGGGCAAAAAAAAAAATCTCTGATGCTGAAAAGCTTGAAACATGAGACGACAGTGTCTGGCTATGCAACACTGTGGATTAGCCTCATACTGGCTACGGGAAGCTCATTAGGCGGCACAAAGTTCTAGAGGCTGTGCCAATTTGGAGGTGCCTAGTTTGATTTTTTAAACACCACTTAAAAGGTGTAATAAATCAATTGCCATCATTGCTTGTGAACCACCAACATGATCAACTCCAGTGGACTTTGGTAGCTGTGGTTGCAGAAGATGCAGCATTTATAGGGTTCTGCCTTCTGCCCTCCATCTGGTCTCAGATTCATAAAAATGCTACCCACGTGTTTGTATGAGTTTTTCTGTGCCATGGACACACTGGCCAGATGGACTAGGATGAACAAGCACATTTTTGTGATGAAAATATAGCCTGTGTTAGCAACTACAATGGTGATATAAAGAAACACAGAAGAGTGAGATTTCCAACACAGACAGTGTTTTGGAAACAGCCAGATTGTGATTGAACCAATGTCTAAACGCCATTAGGCAGTTTTCCTACCATCTCATTTATATTCACAGCTAATTTGACATCGTGGACAGCCCATGCTCCCTGATACACACAGCGGGGTTCTGTCACTGTAACTGGTCTTATACTCTTAAAACTAAGGGCATCGGACAGAGTACTTATTGTTTTTTCAGTCCATTTTTGGTTCCCCAGAAAACCTTTCACTTGCTGGTTCTTATAAACTATGTGTGAGTGTAAAGAACATTTTTAAAATGTAAAGAACCTACACACTATGGTAAGGTTCTTGGAATACTTCTTAAATTAGCAGTCTTCATGTTACATGAAGGTCATATTTGTATTAAGATGGTTCTTTCATATTTCATTAACAAAAAACACATTTTAGGAAAAACTAAAATGGATGTTCTGTGGTTTAAGGTTTTGTTCATAGTGCTCTTAGTTCACAAAAGTGTGAAACCAATAAATATGGTACCATTTCCATATAATTGTCTCACAATTATAAAGCAGTGCAGTGGTTATGAGGCATTTGACATACACATATAAAAAATACTTATTCCATCATGCATCGGTTGATGATGAATTTTTTTCAAATTTAACAAAAGTGTTTCTTGGAATGAGCTAATTATCATAAAAGCTTATGTAGGTGTCATATATCCATATAAATGCAGCGCAGTAAATTGTCACCAAAATGATGAGAAACTAATACAATGTAATTAACAAAATTTATGAATTCCAAATAAAATCAGCCAGTGCTGCCTTTTTGTGCCACAGCTATATATTGTGTAATGTGAATTATATATATTTTTCATATCAAACTTCATAAAAGTGATTTGTATTAAATATGGTTAATAAACTAACATAAAACAGGTTGTTTGCAAATATTTTTTTAGATTATTACTGACAAACAACTGAAGACACTCCAATCTTTGCCTGTATGTATATCCATAGTGTTCATAATTACATATATATTTCCACTATGTAGATATACACACACACATATAGGTCATATATAAACATATATTTGCATACACTTACAGATTATTTTTTGTATTAGTTGTAAAGTGTTCTTTTTATTTTATCTTGTTGTGTTGTCTAACTTTTAATCTATTGTTTTTGCTGCTCTTAGCTTTGTCCACTTTCTTCTTTAGCAATGCAAATGTCCCACTTGTGAGACTAATAAAGGCTTGTCTTATCTTATCTCATTATCTGTATAATTTGAGCTGTATTCTTGTGAAACCTAGTAAACATAAGGAGTAACTGCATTTTGAGAGTGACCTGTTGCTTGCCAAACAGTGAGTCTCACTTTCCTTATAGTGTTAAACCCTCAGTCTCCAGTCTCACTTTTCCACCAGTCAGTGTTAAACAGGCCAGCTTCATTCACACCAGCTATAACAGCTCACTATTGCCCTTTTTAATGATGTGTTATAACTGCTTACTGGTGCTTCTGGTGCTTTTCAAGGTGTTTATGACCAAATTATTGACCATTAATAAACTAATTTTAAACCATATGTAAATTCTTATAACCCTTATCAAGGTCATCGTTTTTGAAAGCGGTACTCAATAGTTTTAAAGTTCTGTATGAAAGTAATAACCCATTTGAATTTGTGAGGTTGTGAAACAGAAGCTGAATCTACAGCACCACATTCCACCATTCCACTCTGGTATTATAAGTTTGGATGTGTAAAAACAAATGCCATGTAATGATTAAGCAGCGCTGCTTGATATGAAGTGAATAGAAACAGTTCAAGATAATCAGATGGGTGAGACGGTCCGACACTATTTAGAGCATGGCTGACCACCTTTTGAGCAAATTAATTGTCAGACTACTACATCTTGAAACTCAGCATGTTATCGACCCCAGCATCTTCCTCTGCGCTGTATTATTTACAGTACTGCAGGACTGTCATCTCAAGATGCTGCTCTGTAGAAAGAGCTATAGCATCTGGCAAAGACCCTCGCATGTCTCATACTAGAATAGGGATGTTAACTCACAGTCAAATTAGAAAGACTGTACAAAAAACAGACTGGACTGTTTAAATCCTGGCCTAGTTGTGGCATAGTCTGCAGGTCTGTCTCTCTGTCTATCTCTCTATCTATCTAGCTATCTGTCAGTCAATCTGTCTATTCATTTTCAATTTAACAACACAAAAGTACATTAACACTTAAAGCACAAATAGCTATTTATAGGATAATGTGATCATCAGGTTTTAGCTGATTGAAAAAATATGGTAGTGCTACATTTGTGTTCAAAAAGCAGTTAGTGACATAATATCCATAATGCCAATCATTGCTGTGATTCTAGTCTAAATTTAATTTTGATAATTATAACACAATGTGCAGTGCATTATTTTTGTTCACTATAAAAACTGACCTAAATGTTGATATGGTTTGCTGTGTACTCAAATAGAACCCGGATTACCAGGAAAAATATATTTATTAACTTATGTTAATATACTGTATATATAGTGTGGAATATGGGCCCATTTTTGAATAATATTGATTTTTGTTTGTGCAGAATAAGAACAGTTCCTCACTGTTTTAGGTATTAAGTATTGAGACAAATGGATTTTATAATGATGTAGAAATCAAAGCTATTGGTTTAAACTGAAAACTACTTGCTTGCCAGTCCATGCAATCCATATATGGCAATTAAGCTGCAAAAACGATTCAAGTTATGAGGAGTGTTTGTGTTATACACTGCAGTCAATCAAAACCAGCATGTCTAACAAGGTTGGAAATAGTGTTGTTAAAATGAATTGAAGCTGTTTTTTGTGCATAACAATACACAAATGTGGGTCTCAGGAGTAAAAAACAACACACAAAAGTGAACCTGAGGAGAAAACAAATAAAACATGCAGGGCATCAGCCTGTAAAAACTAATTAGCACAGCATGGCCATAGGCATAGTAAATAAAGAATCAGCCTAGAATATTTAGCAGCAGAATGCACTAGTGTACGTCATTTTCAATGACTACATTGATAAAGAACAACTAGAGTTGATGAGTTGAACGTTCTCAGAGACATAAATAATAACATCCCTCCAATGAAATCCCTGACAATGCTCAAAGTACAGGAACAATCCTACAGAATTATAAGAATTACAGTTTACTCTGCAAGATGTAAACCTCTCATCAGCATAAACACAAAGGCAGGATTACAATAGTCTAAAAGGCAGAACCGCGAGACCTCTGAAATAAAGTTTTATGGGGAGACAAGATGACGATAAACATACCCCCACATGATGGGGAGGTTAAAGTGTGTTGAAACAAGGAAAAACGTGAGGCAATTCAAAACATATTACCTCCTTTGTGAACTGTAGTTGTCGTGTCATGGCTTAAACATTCTTGGCTGCCACTGGAATGGACTCCCTCATCAAGATGGATGGAGCTGAAGATGACCACAATACAGTGGCTAGTGTCCAGAAACAAAAGGTTTATGTATTTACTAAAATATCTGCTGATGGACTAAATTGTGTTTTACTGTACAGCAAGATCAGGACCAGTGCAAACTGAGTCCAAATGGGGGAAAGTGTGAAGATTTAATTTCACCAATGAAAAAAGTCAGAAACTCCCCAAATGAGTACTGAGACTGAGAACCATGGAACCGTGGTGTGTTTAAGCACCAATGACAACCTATTTTTACTCTTTTTTTTAATAAATTTTATATTCATAGTTATATTCATTCATAACATGCCTATGACAATACACAACAATATAGTTCACTATTCAATGATAGTCATGTAGTTATAAGAGGGAGGAATTCAAGTGTGGACCCACATATGGGCCCTTGGAATTATGCCTAATAATATTTACATTTAAGGCATTTATCAGACGCTTTTATCCAAAGCGACTTCCATTCCCTAACTACAGGGGGCAGTCTCTCC
>JBBPDB010000001.1:20605972-20637761 GCA_037974465.1 Brachypetersius altus
AAAATAATGTTTCCGTAAAACCTCCTGCAGGTTTTCAGTACCCTTCAAGCTAATGTCATCCGAACACAATAGAGGTGCACTTTTTTCTTTTCTTCTTGTACTTTGTTGCCCCCCGCCCCCCTTTTTCCATCTTTTCGCCATCTCTGCCCAAACCTCTGCATCATCTCTCTTGCTATATTTAGCCAGTAGACTGAGGCATTGGCGCCAGACCGTTTAAGACCTGTCAAAGTCCCTCATATTTCCCCTTGTCACATGTACAGCCACCAGCCCCCACTCCTCCTCCTCTATGCCCTGCTCACTATTTCATTCAGTCAATCCATGCGCCCGCAGCGTATAATTCTCCAGATTTCCTTCTCCTCCGTAAAGGGAGCTGATTTAATCTGCTGCTCTTTGGGTTTTAGAGGAAGCTCTAATCTGCTGAGGTGACTTTCTCAGCTCCTGAAGGCCACAAGAGCAGCATCAAAACACTCGTCCTGGTGTTATCCCTCCTTTTTCCTACTAACACAATTGCACATTGGATTTCTCAAACTGCAGATGAACAGCTCTGTAATGATACAAAAATGTCCCCACCTACACCGTCATTTCATATACAACGATGCACGTGTCAGACTAGTCCGTAGTAAAATGTATGAATTAACCCTGGGCGTATTTTCAGAGAGATTTGTTTTAGAACAATATGCTAACATTAAAACACCTGCCGTTTCTGATGCACGCGCGCATCACTGACGTGGTCTCACCTTTCCCCACAGGTAACAGGTGGGGGCGCTGTAATGACCCTCGGGACTGAGGGATTCCTTACATACCGTTCCGCTCCTCAGAGCCGCCCATCAGCACGGCCGACAGACACACAATACAGGTGACCACACAAACACAGACACACAAACACACACATACAGGAACTTTAATTTCTTTCGTTTTTTCATGATGACACGAGCACCCTTTTGCCGGAAAGGCAGGTCATCACGCACTGTAACGTCGCACTGTTCTAATTCCATCATAATTATCCTTATTAATACATAAGTAACTAATAAACAACAACAAAAATAACAGGGATTCCAAGAACGGATGATACACAGAACGAATCCGACACAGGCGTGTCAGAGTTTCATTAAAAAAACTTATATAATCTGCAGACTGGCCACATATTTATCAAATGAGTTGAAATGTAAGTGTGGATGAGACACACTTTTCTGCCATACATTTAATTTTCAGCCATACGGAAAGTGAAAAAATAAAACAAACAAGGCAAGAAAGAAAGAAAAAGATCTCATGAGGTTAGCGGCGTGTTTCCTTTCTTTCCCGTGTGCTCTGTAATCCCTCCTTTTATTCCCTGGCCTTTATGTTGGAAGCTGACCTCGTCGTTTCCCCTTCACTGACCCCGTTCTGAGTATTTAAATACAACAAGAGTCCACATCCCCCCTCTGCACCCCCGGGCTTTATTTAAACAGACCCAAAAATAAACTTTAAATTCATTATTAAACTCGTTTCACCTGTAATGAATCTGATTTGTTAGGATGAAGTTTAGGAACTGAAATCGGAGTGAAATTAGTGGTAAGACCCCCAGCCAAACAAAAATGTGTACATGTATTATTCATGTATTAACTGTTTTCGAGAAACTTGCTGATGGAGTCAAATGAAATATTAAAACGGTAAGATTCTGATATTGCGCTCCTCCTCAGCAGAACGTCAGAGGAACCACGGGGCACGTGCTGACCTGCCTTAATGATCTGCTTTCCTTTTAAAGGTGATTGTAAAGAGAAGCTTGTGTTTTCGGCTCCTTGTATCACGCCACATTTCACAATTTCACATTTTGGGCTAAATATTTCTGGACTATGATTTAAACCTTCATTTTCACCAAGGTGTAGGTCAGTCAGTCAATAGGTCAGTTATTAGGCTACTAATTTTTTCGGTTGCAGAAGCTGCTCTTGCTAAAAAACGGATATCAGTGTAATTTAGTATTTTTGTTTAGGGAAAATTTAGATAGGATACAACACTTTAAACCCACACTTTAAAACATACCAGCACTGTTGCAATTACTGTCAATAAACAGGCTGTTGCAATTACTGTCAATAAACAGGCTGTTGCAATTACTGTCAATAAACAGACTACAATTACACACGAAAACACTAATATTTAGCAAATTTGGTTTTTCAGTGATCACCATTACATTTTTGATTTCTAAGAGACCTTTTTTGCAGGTGCACTTCCCCGCATTAAATAATCCACCACTTTCTATGTCAATACATGGTGTAGAATGACATGGATACGACAGGCTTATGTAACCCATGTCCAGTCAAAAGTCTGATCTTCCAAGAAGTGTGAAGTGCATTCTTTCACCCATACAGAGCAAGAAAGTTATGCATTCTGAATTGTTCTGGAGGAGAACAGGGCAGTTAGAATCAACACTGATTTTTTTAGTATGTAGTCTTTGTACTTTTGCAGGTGTGTTTTATGTATGTGACAATTCAAGAGATACAGCTATTCAGCCAGGTTAAGTGTGGGATGGAACAGGTGTGCCAGCACCGATTAATGAGGATTGGACCTCTGCTCTGAAACCATAGCTGAATACCAACAAGCCATAACAAGCCTGAGTGGAACAGGCTAATGTAAACGTACCAAGTTAAAAGGTACCACCCTAATTCAGAGAAGACAATTCAACTTATCTCCAAACTCAGGGTGGCAGTGATGGGACTCAGGACCTGTATGGACCAGTGTGGAAGGAGAACAGGCCCTGCCACCCCTCACTAACTTCTGTTCTGTGTGCAGTTGATCATTATAGGATAGTAACTTACAGACAAGATGTTCTCACTGGGGGAGAGAAACCTGACAACTCCCTTCCAAAGGAGCTCCTCAGCTTTCACACGACACAACTTTTTGGTAATAAATCTGGAGATCAAATTAAATGTGTTCCCTTTTCTCATTCATCCCGTACACTTCAGGGGTGTACAGGTGTTGAGGGTTTACCTGTATGCCTCACCATTCTTGCAGAAAGAGCGGGTGAATAAATGTTTACATTAAGGTTCACTTGTTCTTGCGTTTTGCTATTCATTTGAATTGAAAATGTTATACCAATGCTTATTTTTTATTAAACAAAAAAATGTATGGAGAACTACGGAACATGAGGACAAGTCAGTGTCCTCATATTTCTATAAATTGTCTATTTCTTTTCTTATCTTTTACATAGTTAAGTATCTTTCCTCCAACTACAGTGGAAAAATGCAGCACATTAAAAACAGACGTTCATAAGATGTGTATTTGAGTTAAGAATTGAAGTGTGATCATTACATTTCCAATTGAGTGAATAAGTGGCAAGTGGTGGTAGGTACAGTCTCTTTCACTTGTATGTATCAGATGCCTGTGTTAACATGATTCTCAACATTAAAAATTATTGTGATGGTACAGTCCTGGCTTTGTCTCTGATGTTGTCTGCCTGGAAGGTGATCAGGTAAGGCTGAAAACCCACCCCCAGAATATTATAATATTATGAATGGGACCTACTCTTCTCAGTTTCATTTTCTTCAACCCAATTCATATTATTCATGTCTTCACAGTGTCTATGCATATTTCACTAAAAGGGTCATTTTATAATATATTATGTAAATAATATACATATATATATATATATATATATATATATATATATATATGTATAACAGGCTGATGTTCAAGATGACCTTGGTGGAATCAGTTGTGAAACCTTTTTTAAATCTTGGTCACATAGACTGGAGCCTAGCCTCAAGCCTCTGATTTTCTATATTTAAAATAAAGGAAGGATTTTGTCTATCCATGTTATTTACTCACATCTGTAAACAGACAGAACAGCTGGTCTTTTTTTAAAGTAAACAGACACAAACCATAGTACATCTGACAGATTTCAATCGCATGGATTTATATTGAACAACAGCATCAATTCAGTGTTTTACAAAAGCGTATTACAGTCCATAAAAAGCATGTGCAATGCATTCACGGAAATACAGTCATGCCAATTTTGCCCCTCATAAATTGTTCAGGGAGCAGGCTGAAATTCCATCCTCGTCACATGCACCTCATGTTTGCTGCATGCACTACGCTGACCAATGCAACCACAACAGCCTTCACATCTTTAACCTACAAGCAGAGCTGATGGCTCTTACATCCCTATTCCTGCTGTTCGTTTACATTTTCATGTGTTTGATAATTATGTCCAATCCAGTTCAGCTGAAGAGAATATTTCCTGTGCAATAGAGGAAAAAAAACGATGTAAAATGGCATGTGATTGTGTGTGTTATGAGAGAGAGACGGAGATTTGCTACAGGATTATTATTTCTCTACAAATATTGTCTTACTGGCAGTGCCCAGACATCTCACACACATCATGAGTTGCTTGAATAAAGAGGATTGACATTCATCCAACATCCAAAAACATTTCTAAAAACATGAAGAGAAAATAATGCTATATCAATGTCCCTCCTATAGGAAACAATTAACTTCGTATTTAGCGGAAAATGTAAAAGGCAGATGTAAGACATTCATACACCCCACACACACAGACACACTAGAAACTAAGGGGGAAGAAAGAAAAACTGATTAATTGATTCAAATCAGTGTCACATATGTGGCATGTAACATTATATGCCTAACTAGTATGGGACTGAAAATAGGTGCTAGTAACTCAATGTAAGTTGTTTTTAATGATCTATAGCAAATATCTTCTAAAAACCGATCTAAAATATTTTACTTATGATCAGAAATATATGTAGCTTGTCTTCAAATGTTTCTTTGTGTTTAACACAAGTCTTGCAAATAAACACAACGTGAAGGCAGTTATGCATTGAAACGGAAAACAATCAGCAACGAAGCGACTCTGAAATGATCGTAACCAAAGAATTCGGGTTGAGGCGCCACAGGATAGTAAAATGTAATGTCTCAGGACCTCACTCTTAAACATTTGTTCTGAGAGGTAATCAAGACACGTATAACGTGTTGAATAACGAGCACATACATAAAGCTACTGCATGAATACACACCAACACCTCAGGTAAGTATTGGCACATACATGTCCATGCGTACGTACACATCCACACAAAGAAGGATTTATGAATGAAGTAATGCCACACTTTTAAAAGAGGGGGCAAAATGACAGCTCCAGGAGCCTTTACTTTACGTGTATCAGTTTGTCTTTCACTTTCTGGCCCACACAAACCAGATCACACCGAACAGCTTTGTAATACAAGCCAGAATCAAGTCGCTCATTCAGCGAAAACCTGCAAACAGGTCTCTGTCTTCTTTCTGAGACGGATTTGAAAGGATTTTCACTCGTAATCACTGAAGGGCTGGCTTGGTTGAAGGAAAAAGTCAACATTGCACACTACAACAACCAATCCAGGCGTGGCTGTAGGAGCGAGGGAACTGGAGGTGCACGGTTTGTGTTTAGGGGAAGGCAGTGGGGTACAGGCTGAGGGGCTGGCTCTCGTTGGTGGGGAGAGGGGACCGGTAGCCTTCGAAGTTGCGAGGAATGCTGCCGCTGGTGGAGCCCGAGCTGTTGCTGAGCGTCTCTATACTCCCCTCTCTCTGCAGCTCTGCTGAAACAAAGAGGCCAAAGAACAGGAGTGAGAAATGTTTACATACACAACAGCACTGGCACTTACTGTACACATCTGGCCTTCCTTATCAAATATGTGAGCATATACCTGAGTCCAAAATGATCAGATAGGATTCATTAAAAGCAAAGCGAGCTGCTGATAAGAGCGGTACGCCCTTTCTTCAGTTTCAGCGCATTCTATAGCAAAAGCATGTTTATAAATAAACAATTAACTGCCATGCGCATGTGCATCGCACCCGTGAGAACTATTCTAAATGTCCTGTATGATGTTGACCACAAATGGACAAAAATGATACCTAATCAACAGTTGTTTTTTGTATGAAATATTTCCCACACAAAAAAGGGAAAATTCTTTTCCCCGTTAGATTTGGGTTGTCGAAACACTGATTTACAGGAAACACTTCATCTACATGAATGTAAACTGTTTTCCTGACACAGGCAGTCTAATGCTAAAAGCTGGGTGTGGTCAGAGGCGCACTTCTCACACAGGTGCAAACTAATTGGGTGATAGGAAACAGGGATAAGGAGAATAGGTAGAAAAAAGGAGGCTCTGGTGATTAATTTGGATTTTCTCAACCAATTGCATTTCTTATCTCAAACCACTTTAATAGCTGTGGTAAATGCAATGGCACATCATGGAAATGGTGCAAGAAGAGCAGCAGTGCCAGGAGCACAATTATTCAATTATGTTCTCTATCTAAGCACCAAACTAGGTGGAGGCAGACCGTTCACTACAAAATTCATACTCAAAAAGAGTTCAGTAAAAGCTCCGAAAGCAGTTTGGATCCTGTATTTGAAATATTAAGAACATTACATCTATTGTATCCTACCTATCAAGTAAGGGCGGTAATTAGTTACAGATAAATCTATAGCTACGACTCGGAATGATGTTAAGGCAATGTTGGATTTGATTTAGCTTTTAAATTAGTTTAGAACTTTTAACATTATGGGGATCACATTTACATTTTAAAAATGGTTGCTCAAGTGGTTCTTTTATAGCACAACTCCAGAGAACCCTTTTTGGTACCAGTGTACTCATGTACTGCTTTTGGAGCTCCAACTGGTTTCCCCATTATTGCACAATGTGAAATGCAAGGACCATATATGTCCAAAATGCAGGATACAAAATCCCTTGTGTTGTACTGACAGTCGAGACTCACCTACCAAAACAGAGCTCAAACATTCCCTCTTATGACATTTCCTTTCACCAGGCATTGTTAAATGAATCATAGGTGGATTTTAATTTGTCTGCATTTGTTGGAACGAGATAATACAACTACTTAATTTCTTTGCTGACTCAAGGCAATCTGTTTCTTCCACATGCATGCTCTGTAAATGATACATCTTAAATCATGCTGAAATAAATCTCTTTCAAGGAGGATCTACTTAGGAGGAAGAGGCTTTGAGATTACATTCTTGTCTGTTGGCATTTCAAAACCCTTTTAATAATCCGAGAAATGAATAAACATTTCAAAAAGCTCGTTTTAATGTGCACATAAATCTTGACACCTATTCATTATTCCAGAACGATAATGGTTGAGGAGGTTTGAACAATAATAATAACGGCTGAAAAGAATTAGCACTATTGTTATTAACTGCTAATATCAATATGCATTAATCTGCATTTCAGGCAACACTTTTCCATGAAGAGACAAAAATACAAATATAACTAAGTACTGCAATAATTACGCAAAGGTGGATGATTAGGCATCACACACAGACAAAATAACATCCAGAGATGGGGAAAATATGCTAATGACTCTGCTAATAAATATATATTGATGTGTCTATATGTATATAATTTTCATGCATACAGGCAAGAATACACAGATGTGGCAAATTAAAGGAAAAGTCTAAATAAAGTGTTTTTGATACAAGCCATCAATGCAAAGCTGGGTTGAGATATGGTGACATTATTCCTTTTTGATGTTATCCTGGAAGACACCACTCTCATCAGGATAGAAATGTTTCAGAACATTAAAGCTGATCAGAAAAAACTTACAAGTTAACAACTGTACTGGACGAGTGGATCTAAACCAAGCATGTAGCACTGTAGGGGTCCAGCATTCAGGCCTGTGCTTGTAGAGAACAATGTGAGGGATGACTAATCTGATCATATCACTTTCTTCCATGTCTCTATAAAGCAGTGCCTATAGTGTTCACACCCCAGAACTCTTAAATATTCCTTATTCAGGGCTTTATGCACTGGAGCTCCACTAAAATATCCTTCTCTCTGTAGTTGTGGCTCTCGTTGACAGTTTTACCATGTCCTGCTCGGCCATTCTTAGTCAATTTCTGATGTCTTTCCTATAGGTGTAAATGCAGAGGTCACTCTAGCCCAGTGTCCCATTTGCCAGTTGTCATTTTTTTGTGTGTGAATGAAGCTCCTGCCAATGAAGTTATTTTAAACAGATGTAAGATCCGTCTGGACGCGGCCTCATCACCCGAGCGACAGTGCGGAGAGGAAAGCAGCATGGTGGGGCACTGGGTGGCCACACTCGGCCCCCAGATCCCCCTCCAAAACCTGGATGATTTGTGCTCAGCAGGGAGGAGAGAAGGGTGTTTGTTTGCTTTGGTGAGAGGGTATAGTGCACATACCCCTGTGACAGGTGCTCGTAAATCCCGCGCTGCAGCCTCAAAGTGAAGGGAGCGTGCCAGCGACGTGACGGCAACTCTGCTTTTCCTCACGCTCCGCACAGATAGCACACACTCACACACACACACACACATATATGTACTCGCACCTTTAGGCTTAAATAAGCATCAACCCCATAATGCCCTACAGTCCGTGGGTAATCGCAACGAGGCCGCGGCAGGTCAAGGTCCACCGGCGAGTCGGACAGCAGTGGCCGTGTGCGTTGAAGACATAGCGTGCCTGCGTATGAGAGTATGCGCTGGCCATGATAAGTTTCCACTGGAAACAGAGCTCTTGGCTTTAGCACTAAGTAAATAATGCCGTCACAGACGCCTCGCATACGCTCTGCTGCACGGGGCCTGCTCAGGCCACAACATCACCGCTTTACACGCAACAGGCCTCTCCTCCACCTCATTCAACCCCACACACACTTTCCCTTTTCACTTCCTACACTACACACACCCCAAGCGTTCTGGCTACTCCGTTCAAATTAGTCATCTTAAGTAGGGTCATCTTAACCAACGATGAATTATTAATCGACAGGTCGAACCTTTTGTCTCCTGAAGTTTCTGCTCTCTTTGCCTCATCACAGCACCACCATCACTCAACATTCCATCTGTATGACAAATGTCATTTACGGCGCGGAAGAATGAAAATATATCGCCCACTGCGCTTATTGTAATGCACTGCAATTGTAGTGCGTACCAGTAATGTCCTACTTTGTGTAATTTGCACATGCAGTCCTAATATTATCTGGATACACTCGTTTATACATACCATGAAAAACAAGAGACGATGCAAAGCATAAATAACCTACAGCTCCTTCACTTCTGATTCATGCAAAATACTGCACACAGTCCTGTAAAAATGGAAAACTTGACAGCAGTTGCTTTTCACAAAAGCAGCCAAACATGTTGCTTTCACTTCCACTTCTCTCAAGATCATGTAAAACCTTTTTACGTCACAGACCAGTTTAATGTAAAACAAGTGTGTTTGTTTTCTAGCTAGTGGTCAAACTTTGTTGATGTACAGAATCATGTATTTTTTCAAAATAAAAGATCTTTCAGTCTCCTTAGTGACTGTTAATCACTAAAATATTTTTATTCTGTCTTTCAGTGCGGCCCGGTACCAAATGACTCATGGTCTGATACCGGTCCACAGCCCGGTGGTTGGGGATCTCTGATGTACAAAATTCACTCCTGCATTAAATTAAGCTAAAAAAAAAATCTACTGTAAATAAAAGTGTCAAATGTTCAACTTTGATGGCTGTAATGTTGACATCTTCAGCTCCTGCTCATACATAAACTCTCCTGGTCATTTCCCGGGTATCGAGCAGATAAACTGTTTATTGAGATTACAGCTCTGGATTGCATTTCATGTAGCCCCCATCCTGTTTCAGCATTAAATGCCCAGGTAAAAGGCATGTATAGAATGAAAACGTTCTAATGCAAATTGGAGTGGTTTTGTTTTTAAGTAAACAATACATCAAACTTTGTTCCACAGTTAACACTGTCGATGATTAATTGGGTTTGTTGACTAATGACCAGTGCACTAATCTGAAAGCATTAAAGGCTACTGTTTCATGTCAATAAGTCTTTTTTCACACACTCATGCTGAAAGGCAAATAGATGCTCACACTCTTCCCTTTATACTGCCAGTGTCTTAATCAAAACGTGGGGGTCTGAGGCAAACAAAAGGGTGAGAGGACTTCTTGCTCCATGGGTCTAACAGTCTAACAGGCTGTTACACACACAACAATGCTTATACACAACACAAGATGCAAAATGTTTAAAAATGATAATCTCATAACAAATCTTCAGTAGATATGATGTGATTAAACAAACAGTGAAACTGTGAAGAAAAGATATCCTATGCATTTCACAATAAAAAAAAGTGTAAGCACAATCACCAAGCAGGATGTGAATCATTATGGAAGAACTTATTCAAGAGAAAAACATTTAAATTGATTTTGGAAACATAATTTGACCTGCAACAAAAAAAGAGGACAGAGAAATCCTTTTGTATCCACACCTCGGACATAACAGTCATCTTAGGTGTCACCACACCAATGGCTGAGACGATCACGGGCTTATGTCGCTTGAGAAAGTTTGCACAGACCAAAAAGGGGGCAAATGAAAAGTCAATTTTCACCCAAATTGCAAGATCTCACCAGTTACATGTGCATTCAAATAACTGCACTGACATCCAAATAAACTGCGCTGTAACAGCGTCGAGCCTTAACGGTGACGCTCAGCCAGCAAGCAGGTCATTCTGGTAAAGGAGTCACTCCTGAAGACCACAATACAAACACAATTACAGTGGGACAGGTTGTGAGTTTGAGAGGCAGACAAGAATTAAGCTGGTGCCATGACCCTGATCTAGTCCACAGCTGGCATTCAATCATGGCTTAAACAGGAATTACCTGTACAGCTTTAATGTTGATGCCTTTAGGTCACATGTGTGATAAATGGTGTAGATCCAAGAAACAGAGAACACAATTTAAGCACATGATGAACTGCAACTACAATTATTTTTTGATCAATGATTGATTGTTATTTATTGTTATTGTTAATCTAGAATTAATGATATATTCATCTCGTCTCCATCATTTAAAGTGGTAAGATCATTTAAATATATAGTTTAGGGTCGCACACTACATTGTCTGCAATCTTGGCTATACTGACATAACAAATATCAACAAATAACAAAAGTCCAATTTTTACTCATTAAAGGTATTGGTGAATTGGTGTCTGACACTATTATAGCCAGAAAATGGAAATATTGTTTTTGCTTATTTTCCTTTATGGACAGTATGGGCAGGAAATAATAATAATAATAATGATGATGATGATGATGATGATGATGATGATAAAAATAATAATAATAATAATAATAATGATAATAACAATAATAATAATAATTATTATTATTATTGTTATTAAAGCTTTTTAATTCCAGAAAAGTGACAATATGGGCCGTTTAATATCTGAAAAGGCATCGCAATATGTAGAAACAAAAGTGCAATAGTGATATTTTGCCTATATTGTGTAGTGCAACACAGTGATAGAGGCCAAATCATCCCTATTGCTTCCTGTAAACTGCTGGAATGTGTAACATGCAAACATTGTAAAGCATTACAGTGCATTATAGAGTGCTGTTTGCACTATTAAAAGAAAGTTGGCGTTTTTCTCCGTAATGAACAACGATGATGTTGTTGACTAACTGTCAGAGCCCGATGCAGGACAAACAGAATCAAAGTAAGGTGAGAGGGAGACGCAAAGAGCCCCCTGTCTCCTCAACATCCCCCTTCCTGATTCAGAACACATTGCTGCAGCTGGGGGCTTGCGGTGGCTAAGATAGATTGAGTTGCGCATTAGGAAGAAACGAAACAGGGATCAAAGTAAACAAAGAGCCCTTAATCAGGCTGCTGGGTCTGAGCAAATGGCAGTGAGAGAGTCAGCCTAATTTGTGCCCTTACTATCAAAGAGAGACAGAGAGAGTGAGAGAGAGAGGGGGAGAGAGAGAGGTGGAGAGGGGGATGAAGGCCGTAACCCACACCAATACTATACTTATCCCATCTGATTGTTTTTTTTTCTTTTTGTTTGCACTTTAATCTCAGTGAGGCCGCAGCTGGCTCTGGTTAACGCTCTCACGTCACACTCCTCCCCAGGCCAACGCCGCCACGGCCTCTGAGAGAAGCGGACACAAACACGCACACCTCGCGCATCTCGCTGCTGTTGCCCAACACTTCTCCTCCACACCCCCACCCACCTGCTTTCCCCTACTCCTTTCACACCTTTTTACTCAGAGACTGACATTTTGCTGCCTCACTGAGAAGCTCCTGCAAATAAAAAGCAGTTTCTGTGTGTGTGTGTGTGTGTGTGTGTGTGTGTGTGTGTTTATATGCAAGACCATTTTCAGGCTTCATTTTAGCCCCCATATATGAGAATAATACTTTGGGGAGACAAAAGTTTTACAATTTTTACAATGTCCCCTTAAAAGTTTACAACAAATGTATAAATAGAAGAGGTCCCCCATTTTGGGCATGCAAAGTTTTATTCCAACACCAAAAGCATACAGTGTAATAAAATATTACACAGTCAAATGAAAAAAAGTTGAAGACTTTCTAGTCAAATGCATGTTTTGTTGATTATCTAAGTGAAAGTATGTGTCACTTAAATAGGATACGTGTTGAACATTGTTTTGTGAGCAATCTTTATGTATTTGCATAGATTAGCATTAAATGAATTAAATATTCAGGCGAATAGGCAATATAAAATTAACATAACATGTTTTGTTTTTCCACCACTATGTTAATTTATGCAAACAAGCATAATGTGCAGAACTGTGTCTTTTGATAATGTGCACTTCTTTACACTCAGAAAATCAATAAAACGTTTATTATACATATGCGTGTTAGTGTAGTCTGAACAAGTAATTATTAAAGTTTTTAAACATTAAGTTAGATATTCTCACTTTCTATTTAAAAAGTAGGAGGCTTGGCTGGCCTAAATCACATTTAAATATATTTACAGTAAAATAAACATATTCATACATTGTGATTTAGTGGTTTAGCTCCTCCCCCTAAGGAGGTCCAGTATTCACAGTTACTGTCTAATATTTCCTAATCAGTTCTTCATCAAGGTAAAACTGGGGCTGCTGCTGAAGTTGAACAGACATATGCAACGGTTTTGCAGAACCTTTTTGCTTTACTGTATCTAATGCTTTACTGTATCAATGTTACTTTTTATTTATTCTAATGTTTTACAGTGTTTTTAAAGGCTAGAACACACTCGCTGTCCGGATAAAAAGCTTTTCTTGGCTGCTCTACAACTTTTACACAGTATGGACTATGCCAGCCCCAAGCTGCGCGCGCGAGTGAGGACGGCAATGGCAGAGAAGCTTATTAATAAGGGCAGAGTCTCCATATTTCAGCCTCATTAAAGAATGCTTTCAGAGCCGGGCAGGTAAAAGGTGGCAGGAGCCTTGCTGCACCCACTGCAGCCCGCTTTCAATTACACCTAATGAAAACCTAGTGTAACCTGCCCTGTCCTAACTCACTCCAGCCTGCAGCTCAGAAAGCTGCCAAGGGCACATTTCTTATTTTCTCATTAGACCTAGAGCCGCACTGACTGGAGGGAGATAAAGTCAGAGCTACGGGGCCTTTGAGGGAACATGCTCTCACTGCATATGGACGCAGTGAGGAAAAAAAAAAAAAAACCCTGCCATATTCATGCAGGCAAACTGGAGCCAACTTCTGTTCTGGTGTATCGCGCAGGGCAGGAGGTCAACGAGAGAGAAGACAGAACACTGTAACACAGAGGAGACAGCAAACAAACTGCCACTCAAAAGCTTGGGCTCACGTCATATCAGTAATTGATATGTCATGTAGAATATCTATAATTAACAGGACGAAAATGTTTTCTATGAATGATCAACGAATTATCTTAACATGATTTTTAAGAATATCTCCAGTATTTTGGGAAGAATAAGATACTAGGATAAATACACAAGTCTTCGATTCACCAAATAAAGTCACGTGTCTTGAAATGTGATGATAAGTTTTAAAATCTGAAACACTCTAATTAATTTATTCTAACTTCATTCTTTACACACACACACACACACACACACACACACACACACACACACACACACACACACACACACACACACACACACACACAGATGCGTAATGATCTATGGTGCAGAAGAGCCTCGCTGTCTAAATTGGAACACAACTGTGTGAGAAAAGGCTGGTCCTGCTTGCACAGCATGTAAAAGTACACTCATGTCATTTCTGAACTGAACCACACTGAGCCTGAGCATTAGCAAAGAGGTGAGAATGACCCTCATTATAAACACTCATTGAATTAGGCATTATAAACCCTCACTGAGTTTCTCTGGAGCCCAGACTAAAACAGCATTAGCGATGGGAGATTATCGGAGATTAAAAATGCATTTGAATAGAGTCAGCGAGACAAACTATAGGATAGAACGAGTTCATTCAAGCTACTTAACCTTCAGGAGTCCCAGTTATCCTACCAGTGCAATTTCTATACTACAATTACTATTTGTTTTTAACTCTGTCTTATTTTATTCATGTCTTTACTATATGCCTCACACTTACATTTCGTTGTTCCTTGGAAACGTGACAATGACAATAAAGATTTATCTTAGTGTAGCTCAAACGTGTTTGTGCTGTGAACATTGTGGACTCTTTTTGGCCATCTTAGACATTTCTTTATTTGAAATCAAAAGAAAAAGTGCATATTTATTACAGGACTATACAGAAGTAATTAATACTGTGTCTGATTAATGATATAATTATGTAATTACATTTCCCTAGTATAGCAAAATGTATAAAGGTGAAAAAAGAACATGCGTCTGTTTACAGCAAATTACAGCAAATGTAAAGAAAAGTAAACAAAATCGAAAGCTGAAAGCACATTCACAGCCTAGTTACGCACACACGCGCACACACACAATGACTGTGATGGATGCTTGAGTGAGATGACTGGCAACACAAGCACATACACTGAACACTTGAACTTGTCAAAACAGAATCTGTAAATTCTACTGAAATAAAGACGTATTACGGCTGCCAGCGTAATTGACTAAATAGTTGCTCAAGGCTAGAGTCTCGAATTCAGCCCAGCGAGATGTAATGTTCATGCCACTGACTTAAGCTGCGTTTTGATTCAATTAGCTGATGTGATTGCCATCCATATTTCTAAATGTGCATTTGATTGATGGGGGCAGTCAGTGTTCTCATTCCAGAGCTGGATTGTGCAGCCCATGGTAGATGTGGTGATATCCAGAGCTTCACACACACACAGTGGGAGGTGCTTTACGTTCCCTTTGTCAGGAGGAAAACAGAGCTGTATACAGCAGCACTTCCTTTAAAAGCTGCTTCATTTCTACGCCAACAGCTCAGCATCTACCCGCCGCCCCCACACACACACCCCCCAGAGCTGTAAAAATCCTGCTGAAAGTGTCACTTCTAACCTTTTGATCGATACCACAATAGCGTCTATAAGCAGAGGTAAAGATATTTTATTAGGACTGGATTCTAGGGGAAAATGTGGATACAGCTGCTGTGTCTCATTTTACTGAAAAAAGGAAACACCTTTATGTTTTGTCACACTTGACATTTGCTGATACTGAACTCCAGCAAACTCTAACTTGCTGCTACAGAATGCAACTGTAATTTTGGATATTACCATGCAACAAATCATGTAACTGTAGTATATCTTAGCAAATCCACAGCCCTAAATTCATAGGATTACTAGTGAACTAAAAGTGGGCCATTCATTCTACATTTAGCACCAATAATTTGTGCCACTGACAGTTTGTCTGGCGTTCACATAAATAGATAAATACAATCAACCTATAGTAAAAAGCCCCAGTCCTTAAAGTACAAGCCACTGCTGTGTGAGGATGGAGAGAAAGGATGCGACGTATGTCTGAGGGAGAGGGCCTGTGTGTCTTATGTGTTTTCTTCACAGTGTGAGGCCATTAGAGCCTGCAGGGTTTTATGTGAGGAAGAGTAGCAGCAGCAGCACTCTTGCTCGCTCGACTTGTTTTCTCTTCTTTTTTCGCTTTCCTAGAAAGACCTGCAACCAGGTCAGGGATCTGATCCTCGCGCAGCAGTGCCTGGGCCAGCTGTTAGCATCCTGACGCCTTTTATCCTCACTGCTCCAAAACCCTCCATTATGTCTCCTGTCAATAATTCATACTGCATCTTTTATTGATATACATACTTATACACATACATGCATGTGTGGGTATGTGTCGGAGACAGTAAGTGTGTGCGTGTGTGTGTGTGTGTGTGTGTGTGTGTATGGGAGAGAGACGATTTGAAAAAAAAAAGCATGGATGAGTGGGTCAGATTGCAGTATTTATCAGAGATCTATAATTCATGACCTCATGCGGGCATAAACAGAGTAAATGTTCTTTGGTTCTAGATCAGCTGAGGTGTCGCAGGTTTAGGCAGCGGGGGCAGTGTGTGCCGCAGCAGAGCAGAACCGTGGCAGCTTTCAGCCACACCTGGACTCCGAGCCCATTTTCTCAGCTCTCCGCTGCCTGCCTGCTTCCCACTTTCAACGTGTTTCATCAGCGACGTGTCTAGACAATCTGGAACAGGGCTGAAACACAGCTGACATCCTTTAAAAGTGCTCCTTTACTCACTCTCACCCTCTCACGCTCGTATTGCTCTCGCCCGCTCTCGCTTTGAAACTTTCTGCTTGTCGCTCCCTTGAGCAAGTTGTTAAGTGCAGTCTCAAAAAAGCCCATAAAATGCATCTTTGCTGCAGGTTGGTCACCCTCTCTCTTTCTCTCTCTCTCTCTCTCTCTCTCTCTCTCTCTAATTTCAAAAACTCAATAAACAACCAAAACTCACAATAACAAAAAAATAAAAAACACAAAACCTCTATGACCTCTACAACCTGATAATTCAACCATAAAACAAAACATAGATAAACCAGATAAATAACACAAACTCTCAAAATGAGATCTATATACTACATTTGAGTTCAATGGTGCAAGTTAACGTGCCAAATGGGACTCTTTTCTAAGCTCCCTTTATCACTTAGAATAAAACAAGCCATTACTTTTTGCATCTTTAAGACTAACATATGTAAACGATCTCTGTCCTGATAAGTTGCCCCATATTTCCTGTTCAGTGAAACACAAAACTACTGTAGGCTGAATAGATGGATACTTGTTAATATGAATTTATATAAGATCTATATTTGCATATGAGAACTGCATGGGAATAAATGGTACACTTTGAAATCTCAAAGGGCCCATTTCATAGAAAACCATCTTTTGCTTATTTTGACATAAAGGAATGGACAGTAGTGCGCAAACACTGTTTAAATCAAACTGCACAAACAGTTTGTCTCCATGGTGTCACAAAACCAACAAACATTTCAGCTTCATGAATGTCAGCTTGAACTACTTTTTTTTTTTTAATTCGGCACAATACAGGCAGCCAATCAGAACAGAGTGTATTATCATCTATCAGTCCTAAAGACACATATTAAAATATACTGCATATAGAACGACTGGAAATGGTAATTTAACATGAATCATGATGTATGAAACCAACCAACCAAAGGATCAGAATCCGTCCTGTTTATACAACAGATAAATTCCGATAGCTGTTTTGCACTGATGATGACAAATCTGTGGAACTTGATTTTGTTAGCCACCCTATACCTCAGTCTCCAAATAGCCAATCAAAGCGTCATGGCTGCAGGCTACTCACCCTTGCTCTCTCGCTTTTTTCTGAGGCTGCGGTGTGAGCTGAGCTAGCATGCTAGCAGGGCTGAGGCTGTGACAGGGAGGTGAGGCTGGGATAAATGATACAATGACATCCGGGCCTGACGTGTCGCCGGAGAGAGCGAGGGATAGAGGGACACAGAGATGGAAAGAGAGTGGGGAGAGGACAGGGAGGCGGCCGTGGCAGCCCTGAATGCAGGAATTATTCTTCATCGTCTCACACTGTCGTGGCACATTACTCTCAAACTCTTGGCTGGCCTGGAGAGAGCGACCCCAGAATGAATGGGTGAGTGCTGAGGGGAAGAAATAATGATGGTGCTCCTTTTTTTCACACTCCGCTCGCCTCTCCTCGCCACCATACTCGCCAGCCCGCTCCAACACCACCTCCCTCTCTCCTGGCGCCTTTTTTTCTAACCGCACCACACACTGTCTCGCTGGCTGAGGCCTGTCTTCCCAGAACAGGAGGGAAAGAACAAAGCCCCCGGGGGCACATGTGACAAAGTGATCAACTAATACTCCCCAGTAAAGAATCTAAACAGTGCACATGGACAAGGGCAGGAAATAATATCTTTTTCAGGGACAATTGCTGGCCATCACCGACATTCAGGTTTATTTCATACAAAAATGAACAAAAACACAAGTAAACATGCCTATATTTATCCACAGATGACTGTGTTTATGCTTTCAGGTCAAAACCAGAGGGCAAAGTAACACATGGAAGGACGAAAAGCATCAGTTGTATTTTATTTGTACAATAAAAACATCAATTGACTGAAAAGACGTTTTATACTGTGTTATTTTGAGGTGATTTGTTACTGTATTTGTATTTTAAGGGGAAAAACATGGGGGCATCTTTGCCCTTTGCCTCTGTTATTTTCTGATGCTGCTAGCTGGACACTTCGCTTGTTAGCTTTAGAGAGTGAGCCTCAGGCGAGAGCATCCAGAGTCGTTACTAGGTCAACTATTGTATTAATGGTAAAGTCATGGTTATTTTCACAGCTCACAGTCACAGACTTAATGGGCTTGTAACAGAGGTGTAATTTACAATTCTACAAATGACTGGCATGACTTGGCCTTGTGAAATGTGAGGAATGCAAGTAGTTTCTGGGAGCAGGCAATGTGAAATTACAACTTCGGTCTCTAAATGATGCGTTGTCCGCACATTACCACTCCTTTCAAAATCAGCAACTGCACTTATCTTGACAAACACGCAGCCTGACCTGTGTATTCCTTGAATAACATGTCGCTGGAGAAACAGTAAGTATTGGTATTAAAGTACCACAAAAGATGTTTTATGCTGTCAGCCTGTAGCAGGAATGGAGGCCTGTCTGCGAGAGTTCTGTTCGGAGCACTAAGCCACTGGCATGCAGCGTGAGGGCCAACAGCACTGAGCTCTGGGGGCCTAAAGGATGCTGAAATACTGACATTAAGGATAAAACTACTAACAAAAAAATTCCCGCTGATATGATTTAACGTGCAAAATGACACAAAGTGCAATTCATTCATAATTTATGATAATAGTTTCAATGTTCTGTGTAGCACTGAGTTCATTCCTCAGTCAACACAATTAAATGAATAACATAAAAAGAAAGAAAAACAATTAGGAAAAGGTGAGGACTGAATACATGACCCCAATATATTCAGTTATGCATTTCATTTCAATAAATATTAAAACATTATCATATTTAGAACTTACCTTGACAAGCTGACAGTTTTATATGATCTAATTTTTCTGTTAATAAGTTTAATGCAATAAACAGTTTGTCTGAATGAAGTTCCAAAAGTGCTCTCATAACCTACTTTAGTCCATTGCTTCTCCTGCAATCCCTGCAAGTCCACTGATGCTATCAGGAGTGATGTATTCACTCGTGAACATGCCCACCGCGGAGGAGGGCGTTCAGCCTGATAATCCCTCAAAAGAGCTTAGTAACACTGAGATAATTAACTGCCTCATCTAATTGATTTATCAGTCTACTCAGGCCTTAATAGGAAATTCTGAGTTTGAAAGAAGCTGGTGAGTTCCTCTTTAGAGTCCATCCACTGTGATGATATGCTGATTTTAAAATGGTCACTGTAAAATAAACAAGCTTTCATGGTGCTTATTTTAATCATTCTTAGTGGCTTTCTTCAGTAAAAACACATTAATACTCTTTTAGAAAAGTAACCGTTTTTTTGCATTTTCCATTTTCCATGTATTTTTAATGTAACGAGGACTGAATATAGATTTCTGCATTCTGAATACATATTTCCTGCCTTTCCCAACCCTGTGTGCTTTATCCATTACATCCCAATGCTGTGTGCTTTATTAGCAGAATTTCTATTAATAAATCAACGACAAATTTTCCGCCATATGACATACTAATCATCTCCTACTCAACACTGATGGTCTGCTAAAAGATCTGGGTGCAGCTGAATTACAGAGATGCTTTCTCTCTCCAGCCTTAAGCACTCCCTTAGCACAGTCTTCAGCGTCGTGTAGTCTCTCTCTCTGAACTGCACTGTACTATAATGTACCTAAAAGAAGCCAACGAGAATGACTTGCTCCAAACAAATGGAGATCTGGATGATTCTGCTTATTTAGGTGAGTCTCTGCTTATTTAGCTGAGTGTCTGCTTACTTAGGTGAGTTTTTCCTTGCAAATATATGCTGTGTAACTCAGCCGTGGCACGATCAGCAGTGGGCGTGAACTCCAATACCGTCGGCCTGTAGCTGCTCCAACACCTCCTCCTCAACCTTCTCCTTCTCAGCTCAGAGCTCCAGCACGTTTCCCTGCAGCTTCTACATGGCACTAGGTTCAGATTAGCACCAGGTTTGTTTGTGTAATCTATCATGCGCATTGTGAAAGCAGAGACTGGATGATTGATTAGCAATGTGCTAATTTCTTGCATGGCGGGCGGCTGGGCTGCTGTACTCTCAGCTGTGCGCTGTTGCTCTAGATGGCTATCTCTCGCTGTTAAAACGAGCCATGACATCAAGGCACGGAGTGCTCGCTCAGATAATGGCCTTCCATTGCACAGATGAATAAGTGTGACTCAGTCCAATTCAAACAGCCAACATTACCTTCATCAAGCAACAACAGTGAACAATGGAGGTTTTCACAAAGCCAGGCTCGAAAAACTGCTCCGCTACGTTTGAAGACCCGCTTGGTTATTAGGAGTAGATTATAATGAGCTGTGCCCGGGTGAAACAGGACATTCGTGTCATATTTCTAATAAACGTCTTCTTTTTATCTCTGTTAATGTATATGCAATCTTGCAAAAAGAGTCACACTGAGTTACATTCTAAGATCTAATCTTTAGTCCACCACAGTTGATTCACAGGCTTTGAGACGGATGAGTTAAACTAGCACACGCAAAAGTTGGTGGTCATCCAAGTACATCAGTACAGGACTGACCAGGCCTTTGAAGTGGCAGCATTATTGGAGTTTAAGACATGTGTGTAGTTTCATACTTCTAGATTCAGGATCCATGAAAATGTACTCTTTCATGTATATGTCTCTGTACTCATGAATGCCTTTGCCTTAGCTAGTTCGGCCGTTATGTTTCACACACGACAGTCTGCCCAGCACTTCCAAAGCCTTCTTGACAACTGTGCATTAAACCCTAAGTCTATGAGGGCAAGGAAATCCTCACTCTTCACCAGCTGATAAAATCAACAGTCCTCCTGAGACAACACACACATATACAAAAACAAAAGGATTAAACGTGGTGGAATTGGCCGGTCTTTCATATCTCATGATAATATCAGACAGTCGTGGATCACATCCAAAGCCTACTTGAACGCAGCTCGAGCGCGCCTAGCACAGCCATGCTTCAATAACAAACCTCTGCTTGAGTAATTAACTCAATCATAAAGCCATTTTGAACAGGATCTGACAATTTTATGAATAATTGTAACATTCTGACAGGCTTATGTACGAAAGCCAGGGTGCTGAGTGATGGACATCTCGACGACTGTAGAGGGGCTGGAAAACAAACAGCCTGTCCTGGGACCATTAGCAGTCACTGGGAAAGCGGAATGAAAACACTGATTTTTGGCGCTGGAGTGTGTCTGGCTGTTTGTTAAAGACGTTGAGAGGCACAGGCAAGTGAGTAACTGTGGCCTAGGAGTGTACTGTTCCCAGTTCCGTGACAAAAACCTCTAATCATCACAAGTTCAGCAGGTCACAGCCCAGTCGGCCCAGTGGTGGTCACAGTGTGTGTGTGTGTGTGTGGAGGGGGATAAAACATGTGTTTTTCCATTAGCCTCTAAGCAGGTCTGTTTGAGAGCCTGTCTAAGTGTGTGTATGCATGTGTGACGGACTCTTGGTGCATTTGTGTGGGTGTTTGTGTTCATCTATGTGTCTCCATGCATGTCTGCTTGAGAGTCTTTGTGTGTGTGTGTGTGGGCACTGGAGAACTGCCCTTAAGGTCTGTGTGACTGAATACTAAGGGATGTTCTGGGAAAGAGAGAAAGTGTGAGAGTGAGTGAGAGAGAGATAGAGAGAGAGAGAGTACTTGAGAGCTGTCGCTAACATCCTCTTGACAAAGCAGCCATTGTGGCGTGGCCTGCTCCACCAGTATGAGTTCTCTGTCAAGTGCACAAAAAGCCATCGGCTCTAATAAGTGTTAAATGAACTCACACTGTTAGTTCAGCGAATGGGGAGAGAGCGGATCTCCCTCACACTTTTCACACTGGCAATCCACATTCATCCAGTTCAACACTGCTGTCAACTAATGTAATGCATGTCTAATGTAATTTTGATGAGAACCTCAAACTGCAGATAGAAGAATTTCTGCTTCCAGTTGACCTACGCTCCACCTACAAACTATTTTTTGGACAGGTTTAACAGAAAACTATGTGGCAAAATCAATCTATTTCCAGTTTGCACACACACAAGCAATCCTCCCCCCACTTGTCTCCACCTCTAACTGTCCTACATATATTTTTTCTTACTCTGTACTGTTGCAATAACTTGTACTGAGATGCTCTACAGAGATGCTCTGTGTTGCTGTATCTAACTGAAAGTAGGCACAGAACAATGCATTTCCTACTGTGCGCTAATGTTAGTTCAGTTACACAGCCAAACAAGACATCCAATTTAACAGTATGACCAAAAACTGCCTGACAAAAGGCTGAACTAATGTTTTGGAAATGTTCTGTAAAGCTGGTCTAACCTGACAACAGCCACATCATAAAAGAATGCATTTGTGGACGAAGCATGATTGTTATGATAACAGCTTGAAAACAGCTTGAAAACAGCTGGACCTAGATGTGCAAGCATTACTACGACTTGCACCTCAGTGTGTTGGATTATCAGGCTGGTAGCGAGGATTTAGGTCTGTGCTCTTGGGCTCCTTCGGCGCATCAGGCTTAAGGGAGAAACAGATATAAATGTGCTTTTGGGGGCGACAGGCATGATGAGAAATGACAGAGCCATAATCCCTGGGTCTGGCCTCAGTGCACAAGGGCTGTGGTGGCACTGGCAGTGGGAGGGGGAGGTTGGAGCTCATGGCACCGAGACTGCTCCAGTCCTGTCTTCTTCCTCTGCTTAAATGGAATTTATGTAGGGTTAGCACCAATAAGCAAAATCCAATTTGCAACATTATGTCGCTGGGCGAAATCTAATTTCAGGATGACTGCATTGCAGGAGTCTGTGGCCAGCAAATCTACCCGTCACCTACCTAAAGCCCTGAATCCCAGAAGCCACAGTAACACTAAGACAGAAATATGGGTGCGGGGTTTTTAAGATGGTATGCAAAAACAAATCAGCAGCAGAAAAACATCAACATTTAATCCTGCATCACCTACACACCAATCCACTCCTGTTTTATAATGTGTTTTTGCTGCCTGAATGCATCTTCGAGGTATGGACTCTACACCATGTCTGAAGGAGTGCTGTGTTATCTACAGAGCTGGTGTACGACACGTTCCGCTCTAGCTGAAGTGCAATTTACCCTGCCTTTAACTTCAGGTAACCGAACAGTCCAAGCTAATTTTTTTTGTCTTGGGGGGTTGTTGTGATGGTGAGGACTGGAATACTTGTCAACCAAGGTAACTCTGACACCAGCAGGTTGTAAATTGCAAGCTGAGGCCTTGCCCAACACATCCACCAGATGCTCAATCTGATTGAGATCTGGGGAATTTGGAGGCCAGTTCTAGACTTTAAGGTCTTTTTCATGTTCTTCAAACCATTCCTGGACAATGACTGCAGGGTGGCAAAGCATGTTATGATGCTGAAAGAAGCCACTGCCATTAAAAATACTGCTACTATGAAGGGGCAGTACTTCATCTGCAACAATGTTTAGGCTGGTGGCACGTGTCACAGTAACATCCTCTGTAGTTTAACCTCCTTCCCATATGGTATCCTGGTGAAAGGGTGATGCAAAAGAACACATGCTTTGTTAAACCAGGCCACCTTCTTCCACTGCTTCACAAATGAGGACTGTGTGTTCTGATATGGTTTAATTATCGCAAACAGTTTCAGTAATTTGTGGTACAGCAGCTCTTCTGTCGAATCAGACGAGCTAGTCACCAATGAGGCGTGTTGGTGGTTCACAATTTATTCCTTGTCAAAGTCGTTCAGATCTTTACATGTCTAATATGTCCCATCCCTTGACAAGTGCTGCTGTAACAAGATAATGAAGGTTATTCACTTCACCTGCCAGTAGTTTTAATGTAATGACTGTACACATATGGGTACCACAGAGAAAAGGGCAGAGAAGAGGGTTATGTTATTAACATAAAATTCTAGGTGCTGCGATTTTGGGGCTTGACTGGTACTTTTGAACACATTTCAAATGGGGGTTCTTCACTGACTGGTACCAGTTTGGTTCGGTTCAACTCTACTCGCATTTTTTGGCTTCTCCATCACTAAAATCTGGTACCTGGTACACGGCACCATCCTTGTTACCACCTTGGTCGAGGTTCCAAGCGTGCTGAACCGATACTAAATGATGACGTGCACATATTGGAGGTTACTGATTGGTGGTCACTATGGTAACGCCAGTGTTGTTGACTGAACGATAGCTTTAGCATTATCATTGCTTCTTTAAGATTTGTCTGGTGCCAACTGTCTCCGTTTTGTGGCAAACAGCCACAAATCAAGAATAAGAAATAAAACCCCTCTGATTTGATCCATGTTGGCGATTGTAATGATGCCGGGTTTTTTTTTACCTCAGCTTAGAGCGCTCTGCTCAGGCTGCTGCTCAGAATGTTTGGTTGCTATAGCAACCAGTTGTAGTGGAAAACTGTAGGTCCGAAACCAAACTGAACCGAGTAGAACCAAACTGAACCGAACCAAGCCGGTACCAGTCAGTGCAGAACCCCCTAAAAAGTGTTCTGAATCTTGACCTCCTGTAGCTTCTGCAGAAATAACTCTGTCCTGTACTTCGGGCCTTCCATGTTCATTCTCTGGCTTTGAAGAACAGAGACAGCGGCCTGTCCTTTAAGCGCTGGAGAAGTGTACTATATGTGACGGCCAAAAAGGAAGAGGGCATGATGGAGACAAAGATGGAGAATTAGTTAGAGAGGAACAGACAGAAGGAAAGGAATAATTCTTGTCCCATGACAGCAAGGCAGCGGAATCTTCTGCAGAAAAAAAAGGTCTGTGCATGTGCGTGAGATGTTAAGTGCGTAACCATCTGCCTCTGCTTTTCAAGGTGACTCTCTCGCTGAACCTGCTACTACAAAGAGAGCTGCTCAGACATGATATGCACAAGCACAGTAACTCACCTACCCCACTCACACACACACACTCCAGTGGTTTACAAGTCACCTGATCATTCCAAAACCCACTGTGAGTGTGAGCAAGTCTCCACCACACAAATTGAGGATAATGGCAATGATAAGTGGAGGAATATCAGTATTTACTCATCTCAACCGTCTGTGGCAGTCCAAGAGTTTATGATTAGATTTGTCCTCTGGCTGGTTTTCAACTGCAGTCGCAGTGTCTGGCTAAAGACGCAGACCCAGCCTGATACAAATGATAGTCATATCTCATCAGAGGCTCCAGTGGTACGTCTCCAGTCCCCAAGTGGCTTATTTAGCGCTTCCCTCCGTGATCACACTGGGCAAAGCTCTCCGCCTCGTGCTGCAGGAAGGGGTTAACTATATGTTCATCCGCCTTGCTGGAGGGCCAAAAGTTGAGTGTAATGTGATCAGTAATGAATTTTGTGTTACATTAGGCTGTATAAATGGACGGACAAGCGCAGACTACAAGTGTCCGGGAGTCGGACTTAATCTAATGATGCAAAAATAGAGACAGAACCAATTACGAGGAGGGCCAACTCGGTGCTGCTGCAGGGACTGCAAATGAATAGGTACAAATCAAATTAGTGCCTAATAGACGCGCTACGAGAGAGGGCCAGTCGATGCTAAACGCATTAGGGCCTTGTGACCTCGCTGCTCCAAGCAGCGCCCGTCCAGGATCCAACCTCCATCTTCCCTCAGAAATCAAAGGGACTGTTGTTCAGTGAGGGGGAGGACCAAAAAAGCTGCAGCTTCCTAAATGAGTTAAACATTTGGATTGCCCAGAGTGGCAATTTCCCACCACCCCCCTCCTCTCTCTCTCTCTCTCTCTCTCTCTCTCTCTCTCTCTCTCTCAATGCGAACAACCTAATTTATTATTATAAAACCTTTAAAATGTGCCATTGCCAAGCTTGTCTGTGCAAGAAATCACTTTAATATGCCAGGACCTTGCCTCTTAAAGGAATGCCACTATTTGTCTAACTTACAAACGCAGAGAAAAAACAAGGCAAACAAACTGTGCGAGTCAAAGCCAGCATTTGGACGAGCAAATGAAACAAAATAGGGTTTGCCGTTTTATCTTTGAACTCAGTTCGGCTTGTTGTGAAGAACAAAGAGTTGCAAATCAGTAAGACTAACTGAAGTGATGGGCAATCAGGCAAGTGGGCTAATTGAGGTGACACATGATGGCAGGTCTTTAACAGAGGAGCACAAGTGCAGCGAGTCAAGCCGCAGAGCTGAGCCCTTTTACTGAAAGGCTGTCACACCATTTACAACACTCACACTCATTAACGCCATTCAACGGCAGCCGTGGAGCACTAATGGCCAAGCCAAATAATCAGCATGATCCATATTTCTCATAAGCAGAGTTAAAAATAAATACAAATAATGAGCTTAAAAAAATGAAATTAATCTCTTGATGGGAATATAAATACTAAAGAGTGTTACATGTACTTATACATCTCAATGCAGCAAACTAGAGGGGTTCTTTTTTTAATGTTTATACTGATTGCAATTGTTTCTAAAAATGCTCCAGCAGGTATGCACTCACTTTTTGGGTCAAGTCGTAGTGAGCTCACCACACAACTGTTATAGTACTTGTAGACACTACGTCCAACGCAGTGTCATGATTTGTGTAATTCACCTGTTCCGGAGCCTACAATGTCTCTGCTGGGTGACTCGGACATGGCTTCCGCCAGCCTCTCCCTCAGGCCCTCCTCTGTGGTGTCCACAGAGGACATGTGACGCAGGCCGAAACTCTCAGGCCAGCTGCCACACACCTCCAGCAGGGTCACACTGCGGTCGAACGTGCCTGGCAGAGAGAGAGAGAGAGAGAGAGAGAGAGAGAGAGAGAGAGAGAGAGAGAGAGAGACAGAAAGCGAAAGAGAGATGTTAGAGACAGAAGTCACTCATGCTGAACATATAAGCTTTACGCTCTGAGCAGCGGAATGAAGTCTGAGTGAATACATTAGTAAAGTGTGTTAAGCACCGTTTAGCTTTCAAAACTTCATGCGAATAGAGGCCAATAAAGAATTCAATAATGCTAACCACTTTTTATCTGACTTAACCTCAGTCAAGCTACGATGAAAAATGTGGCCCCAGAAAAAAGCTTTAAGTCACCTGCAAAAGCTAAAATCAAATGGAGGGAAAACAAAATGCTGTGATATTTTTGCCATCTAAAAACTTCTGTGTTGTGCAAGGTATCAGCTCTAGACGTTAAATTATTTTATTCAATCAATAAATAATAAGACAAACAATAATAATTAAAAAACGAATGTTTTTATTTTTCTATATATAGCACTTCCTTTTCAGTTTCCAAATCTCGATCCAAGATCAAACGAAACGGAAAGATAAAATGAGTTCTAAATGAGCTCCAACTGAGTTCTAAATGAGTTCTAAATGCAACAGCTGCATATTCAATCCACTTTTGATGCTGCGTTTCTGATGCATCTCTCATGCAGTTCCTTGTTCTATGAAACACAGCTTAGTTATCAGAGAGGCCTGAAAACGGGCCTATTGATCTTTGGGCCAGTGGCTATCTGCCCTGTGCAGACTCAGCCACACTCGGGGCCTCTGACAGGCGGTAATGTGCGGGCGAGAGAAGAGTGCAGGCGGCTGCCGGCCCGCCGCTGATAGGGCAGCAGGAGCCTCCCGCTATCTCCTGTAAAACACCACGCCGGCCAGACTCACACACAGCAGATAACTTTATACCACTTCATAAAAAGCAGTGTGTCTCGTGTCTGCCTGCCACCAACTCCTCAGAGAGTGAACCCAACCCCCAAACTCGCCATCAAAGCACTAACTTTCAGGCTACAGCGCCAGGCCCTGATCACATCCCTGCATGGCATCACAATATTATATCATACACCACACCTTTTCACTTCTCTTCTATTTAACTATTTATAATGTCATTTTCTATCCTCTCTTTATCCCTTTTTTTCTCTCTAGGGTATATCAAAGACCCCTGCTCTGCCTCAGTGTGGCTCATTGTAAAAGTAGTCAAGGCTGAAACACACCTTATGACTTCAGAATGAACGCAGTGTATCAGGCTGAATAAGAGGTTTTATGTAAAGGTGTTGTGTTTGGTGATATCATCAAAACAACTATGGTTTCCATGTGTGGTTAGTTTAGCTTCCATATATGGATCGGTTTATAAATGGTACATTTAAAACCTTGACTGTGTTAAAAGGGTTTCCATGATATAGGCCCTAAAAATGCGCTAGGCCACAGGATGAGACTTTAAGTCTGTGGTAGAATGTAACATAGCCCTCAGAAAGTATACTTCAGTACAGCACTTGCATGCAAACTGAGCGGAAAGTACGTGTTTGTATATCTGAGCATTAATGTGGGGCTTAGGTGGGATTTAATCTCAGAGTATGTTTACAGAAAGCAGGCCAGCATTTGTGCATGCATGGACAGATCTAAGCGGGTGGGGAAGTTATCTTCTAACATGCAACATTTCCGATTCCTTAAAGGACCCACAGAACTGAAAACTTCATTAAGAAATTCCACCTATAGAACTGAATCAGGAAAACAGGCCGTTTTCGTGTTCTCATGAAAACCATTGCATTTACTTGTATCCTTTTTAACCAATGACAGTTAAGCTAAGTGCTTTTACATGGACACTAAAAGGAGTGTTTCAGTCTGTACGGAGTTCAGTTGTTTGTCACTGCTTTTTGAACGAAGCACAATATCAGGCCAACAATCGGAGCTCAGATTTCAAAATAAACTCATTAACACAAATGTACCCTTTGCCTAAATGTTGTCAATCAATCAACACCCTCTATGATATATCATTATGTATGAGCAGACAAAGGTATTGTTCAAGATGCTGAAACTACACAATGTCATTCTGTTATAGATAACACTCAGAGATGTTCACAAGTCATTTTTACAGAGTCCAAGTCAAGTCTCAAGTCTTTGAGTTGCAATGTTTAGAAACGGCGACTCTAAATGTGGGATGTTTGAGCTGTATATGTTGAGCTCTAAATGTTTAGAAGATATGCTAATTGGTCACACCCCGCAATTACAATTGGCTGTTCCTTAGCAGGGGACAGGACTGTGTGGTGTGATATGCCATCACTGACATGGAGGATTTGCCTTAAATGATCTTAAATCTAAATGTTAAATATGGAAAATATATCTTGCGCTCTAAATGTGAAACTCCACAGTTAGATACGGCATGGTGACCCCTTTCCGTCTCCTCGAAAACCAGTCACCTCGGACAAAAGTAATGGGACACCGGGGCGAGGTGAAAGGTTTTTAGGTCGTTGAAAAGAGTGTGAGATATAAATAAATAATTCCATGAAATGAACATGGATTACGAGTTATGACTCACGAGTCACAGCACATGAGTCTGAGTCAAGTCTTGAGTCATTCAGGGAAGTGTAAAGTCAAGCCTTTCTTTGTGCGACTTAAATGCATTCCGAGTCTGAGTCTCAGACTTGAGTACCCATCTGTGGTAACACTACATCATATAGTATCAGAAACCACATAAATACGTCTTTTTGAGATTACTTGCTCAATTAGAGGCAAATGTGGGAAGACTCAGGCACGCAGTCTAGGGAAAGCGAATCTGTGTGGCATAGGCTGTACTTGCTAGCTACATTAGCTCCATAACTTCAATACAAAACTAAACAAGCTAATTTCTTGGCTTAGTTGAGTGACTGCATTTGTGGTTTAATGGAAAAACTGTGTAAAACTGATTGACCCCTGGCCCCCATCTCTTGTTCAGTGCTGCATTTCGGCCATTTGAACATTTGCTTGAAAAGGTGATAATTTGAAGCTACAGCTGGCTTTAACAGAGGGTCTGCTTCTGAGCTTCTGAGTGTCTGGTAACAGAGTAAACTGAAGCAGTAGACAGTGCAGTTCTCCACGGCGAGTGACAGAGAGCACATGGGAGCAGGTTAGCAATCTTTGGCTCGCCTTCAGTGCTATAGTGAGAGAGTCTGGCGGCAGAATGACACCAGAAAAGTGGGGGGGGGGCAGGTCAGGAGTTCATCCTCCTCACCAGGGGGAGATGTCTTCATCAGAGCGAGCGACAGCCTGCTGCAGCCTGCATTCCTCATTCTTCACACCCCTCAGCTCTAGAACTTGCCCGATTAAATAATAAACGGCTGCCACGGGCTGAGGCCTTCCACTCGGAGAGACGGGACGCAGAGTGGCCGGTGTCCAGGGCAGCACCACGTGGCCCTTCCCTCCCTCCAGATGTGCGTGTTACTCCCACTTTAATTCTTCACTTGGAAATCTTGCCTCAACTACTGAGATATGAGGACATGGTGTTCACACGGCTTTAAAAAACGGGGGGGAAAAAAAGGAGTGGAAAAAAAAAAATGTGCCGTGTTTTTCATCATGGTAAAATCCGCATGGATTAGTCCTCTCCCAGCTGTTGGCAAACGCGGACCTGCTTATCTCACATCGCTGTGATTTCCTTGAAGATTTAATTTAGCGTGTGTTCACCTTTATAGACAAACCTCGCGCCAGACGGGCCAGCTTTCCAAACACACACCCCCCCCACACACACATATAAGGCTGCATTACCTGGTCTCTAAGCTACCGGAGCATGCCACAGCACTACAAACACATCTACTTAAGCAGCAAAATCAGATGAGGTGGGATTAATTCAATTAAGTTTTATTAAGGGGCCATAAGTGAGCTTGGTCTGACGAGTATTTATGACTGGAAAGTGCATTTCAGCTCAGTTAATGATGGTCACTTGCATGTGAAAACAACAGGCCTGCTACTGGAAAACCCATAGGGTGTAAATCAGGGACCGTCAGTGAGGGGAAAAAAGGCATCCAGGCTAAAGGAGCTCCATCAAGCTGCGGAAACTAATGTCAAAAATGAAAATAAAACCTGTATATCCCTTTTCAGCCATTAATTTTTTAAAAGAAAATCAAATAGACAGCTTTTAATGTACACCTTCAAGATTTAATATAAGATGAAGTCTATAAATGTTCAGTGCAAGTGTTCACTGGATTGCAACCACATTTATTTGCTTTCTGAGTTGAGTCTTGATGAAGTTGTTTTTGTTATTGATGTGAAAATAACTAACCCTGTAAATGGTTCCTTAATTTGTGTTTGTGTATTCAGTGTAATTCAGACACACAATGAAACGCAACATTAGTGATGCACTGAATCATTTCCAAAAGAATCAAAACTCAATCAAAATGAACGATTGTATGTTCTTTGGTTTACACCCCACAGTTATATAAAAAAAAACACAGTTGGATGATAGAAAAGGCAGGAAGGAAGCCAGCACAGTGTGCAGTAGTTGAATGGACAGGGCCAGTAGTTTATCAGCTGCCAGTGGCTTTTGCTGGAGTGAGTATCCTCTTTGAAGTGTTCATGCCAGCTAACTCACCAGATAAGCGAGGCGCTAGGCACTCTTACTGGCTTTATTTCTGTGCCCCCCAGCTCTCCTGCTCTGTGGCCTGCTTCCATGGCCTCTCACATGGAGCTCTAATGTGTTGCCAACACACACACACACACACACACACACACACACACACACACACACACACACACACACACACACGCACACACCCACACCACCCACCTCT
>JBBPDB010000001.1:20644102-20657159 GCA_037974465.1 Brachypetersius altus
TTCCGCCGACATGTTGAGCATGGAGAGCTTAAACACTGAGACAACTGAGCAACTTGTCAGTGAACTATGAGGGCAAATAAATAAATGAATAAATAAATAAATAAAATTATCGTTCATTAATCGTAAACAAGTTAATATGTTCAATTAATCGAGATTTTGATTTTAGGCCAAATCGCCCAGCCCTACATAGATATAAATGTAAGTTTCAAACCTTAATGTTATAAACTCACTACACACAACTGAACACTCCACTCTTGCTGACCTGGGTAGATGTGGGAGAACACACTGTGGGTATTGTCAGTACTTCCACAACATTGACCAAGTGCATGTTTCATTAAAAAAAAGAGGTTTAGAGGAGGTTCCTCAGCGGCTCTGCTGTCTAAAGACATTTCAATATTGTTGACAGACTGCCAGCTTGAATCATGATAATGCGGAGAGTTCATGAGAGCCTAAGTGGCCCTGCTTAATTATGGAGTTTTTGATTTAAAGCGGCCCTAATATTTTGGTGGTGAAATGTATCTGTTCCAATATATTAAACCTCTGAAAAGTACAATTTTGCAATAAATGTCGTCAAGAGCCAAATGTGCACTACAGTGTCAGAACAGATGAGCAGTGTGTGTTGACAACATGCTGTCCTCCACACAACTCCACGCAAGAACACAACGTCCTTGGAAAAAATTCCTAACTCTAAATTCTCCAACATCTATAAAAGCATTGCTCTAGATAAATATAATATATCACTACACTATATTACTACACATATTGCAGGACAAGTTACCTGCATAACTGACACGAATATAAAATTACCCTCTTAAACTGCAGGTTTAGTTAAAATCCTAATAAAATACCAGTAACCTGACCTTGGATCATTTCTCACTTCAACAAGTTAAGAATAACTCAACAGTGAGGAATTTAAGGGGTAAATGCGAACACTTATTATTTGGTAAGTTCTACAAAGCAATACATATACAGTAATCCCCCAGTTTTACGCGGATCAGGACTCGCAGATCCAGTCACACGCAGATTTTTCATGAGAACCAAACTCATCGCTTTAGGTGGAAATCTGCAAGACCTGCAAATATTCTCTACCTTTTTTTTGTGGCAATATTGTTTTTGTTTTTTACACATTTTACTTCTAAATTATTAAGAAAATCTTACTTATTTTGTAACATAAATAGTAGGGATGCACTGAAATGATTTTTGATGGACAAAACCGAAAATGAGGAAACGCTTGGCTGAAAACCGAAACCAAAACAGAAAGAAATTATTATTAATAAATTATTAAAAGAATAAATCTGTTATAAAACTATGAAACTACTTATATAGAATTCAAACAATGCACAATATAAAATAAAATATAAAATGAAATAAAATATGTTAGGCTCCACCCATGAATCGCCTAAAAGAAAGATTATTATACAATTAAATATCTCCTCTCATAAAAGGATTCAAGTGCATTTTACTATTCTGAACAAAGTACATGAACACAGTGCATTCAGAACAAGTGCTTTAAAACTGCTGAAAGATAAAGAACAGTCTCTGAAGGCCTTTAACAAAATAATGTATTAAAACAGAGACTGGCAGCCCATATATTAACTGGAATCACTGGTCAGTCTAGCCCTGTATTGCCGTAACCTAGCAACGATATATTTAGGGTTTACACTATAAAAACAGGCATGTTAGGCTTTTTATTTATTTATTTATTTTTTTTACCAAAACACATCAATGCGTTTTTTCAGTATACGCGGGTGCTCTTGGACCGTAACCCTGTGAATAGCGGGGGATTACTGTATAGCTATGAGAGTGAGCCCAAACACATGCCCTTAGGGATTAGGAGTCAAACTGAACTCAAACTTTTTCAACCAGGAGAAACATTACAAACATTACAAATTTGTGATTAAGTGACAGGGAGAAAAATGGCACACACATGTATGTAGTGCACAGCAGCATACCATCAGAGGAGTGTGTGTGTGTGTGTGTGTGTGTGTGTGTGTGTGTGTGTGTGTGCTCGGAGAGAGCCTCAGATCTATGAGAGATGCGTGAAATCTGGAGCTGGGGGTCGGTAATCACGTCGTGGCCTGTCTTAGGGGGTTTCATTCATCAGGCTGGCATTGCTGGGGGAAGCCGAGCCTGGGCGCTGTCAGGGTCTGCCAGAACACAGGTGACTGATGGAAGCTGCTTTCATGCCAGAACTCACACACCTGCACTCACACATGCTGATAACACACACACACAAACACACACAGTGATCCTGATGTACCGAGTTACCATTCAAAGTCATCTTCAAAGCACTAATACTTATACCTGCACAAAACCACATATCCAAACAGGTACGACAAACCGAACGCGACAAATTGATTTTAGCTCTCGTTCAAGAGGACACTAACAAAATACCGTCTCAGACCAAACATGAAAGGATATTGCACGAACACACTCACCCTAACTAGTTTGAGAGTTTGAACCATGCGCTCATGCTATAAACGAGACAGAAGAATTGATTGTTTAAGTGTTAAGGCCATAGAGGGGTCTGAGAACTCTGGCTGACAGGTTTAGCATTACCTGGAAAGCCATCATGATCAGAGAACAGAGCTGAGAGAGGACTGAAGAACAGAAAGGAGGAGTTCTAGTGGGAAACCTTCATCGGAAAGCAGAGATGGAAATTTATAGCACGATAGATCGGGAGGAGGAACTTCAGTAATGTCGCCGTCACTCTTGGCTTGCTCATCAGAGGCATTTCATTCACACACATTCATACACACAAATTTATTTCATTTGGTGAAGCTGCTTTGTGACAATGACCATTGTTAAAAGTGTTATATAAATAAAATTGTATTGAACTGAATTAATGGTCCTCCTCCAACTTTTTAATTTTACTAATGTCATACCTCCATTTGTCGTCATAACAGAAATCACATTGTACAATATTAAATAGCAGAAAGATACAATGGCAAATACACTCATCATATAAACTTATGAAGTGTTTATTAGACTGAACACGGAAAAAAACCCTACCCTTCTTAAATATATCAGAATTTCAAATTCGATCTTTTACCTGTACTCTTTAAAAGACTAAACAGTATCCATTTGTGACAGTTTGGGATATGAATTTTTCTGTAAATAATAACAGTTAATTAGAGACATAAGATTAAAAAAAAAAAAAAATCTTATGTCTCTAATAAAGGCTGTTTTATTCATTATACAGAATTGATATTTTTTAGAAGAAGGGTGGAATGAGGACAAATAATTTAGCATAACAATTATCACACTGTATTTAAAGTGTAAAATCACCAATACGACAGAATAAAAACGAATAGGTAGCTGCTAGCATGCTAGCTTAAAACGCTGGTTTGGGATGGATACTAATATCTATGACAATATTTCAATAAAGTCACTACGACATCTGTAGTAGTGATCCCACAGTTCAATGCGGAAAACGGACAAACCTCACAAAGTTTGAAACGGTTAAAGCAGGGCATGAAGAAGAAGCCGATGCTGCAGAGTTCCTGTACAGAGTTAGTTCATCTAACAAATCAGCTTTAACCTGTGGTTACAGTAATTTATTAGGTCAGACTGCTGTTATCAGTGAATTAACCAAACTAAATTAACCGGAGAAGACATCACTGACAGCAAAGTAATGGCTGAATACCTGCCTGCAGACATGAATGGTGCTATTTACTCTAAAATTAGGACCCATTACTCATCAAATCGCCTGAATCCATTTAGACATTAATGTGTGCTCAGTCAGAAATGTATAAATTCCAAGGTTGTTGGCTGTTTATGCAGAGTTATGGCACTGAAACACAGCAACATGCCTATTTATATTTACTAGTAAACATAAGTTATTTCCTTCTCTGTAGTATTTAAATGCATCACTCTTACTGGCTGTGGCATTCTCTCAATATAACAGAGTATTCAGTACAATGCCTTTCATAGTATTTCTGGAGAGTTTTAATTTGACTTCATAGTATTTTTTAGATTGTTCTAGTCTTTGTGTCTCTGTTTGCAGTTGTAGCATGAGATATTTCCCAAGGTATCAGTACAGTTTTCTGATTCTGGTTGGTTGTTTTGGACAGAAGATACACCCAGAAAGCTGAAAGTGGTCTATCTTCGTGTCAAATTAGCTTGAACAACTTGACTCAATTACGTAAAAAAAAAAAAGTCAGCAGAGTGTTTGTCATACGGCTAGAAGCTGGAACTGTTTAGCCTTTTTTTATTACTGGAAAGAAAACAACAACTCATCGTTTGACACCTTTCTCAACAGACAAGGATTTATGGGAGCAATGTACTGGTGTTCTGTCCTCTCGAAGACAGACACTCCGACAGAGACCGCAGCTCTTAGACAAGCAGACTCCTTCAAACCACAGAGAGACTTCAGCTCCAGCTTGACCCTTCAGCTGGCTGCTAATACACAATCCCAATCTTCCTCTTCACACAACCACTCATCTTGCAACAATCCTCTCCCTCCTTCTGTATTTATTTACTCTCTGTTTACTCCTCTGCACGTCTCGATAGCTCACACCACTATCCGGGAAATGACCCAGCAAACATATAAACTCGTGCTGCATTCTGTTTACTGTTGCTTTAAAACACGGCAAATAAATAGCTGTGTGTTATTTGGACGTTCTCATGCGAGCAAAGATAGGAAGGAAGTCCCAAGGATCTGCAGGGGCTCTGGGCACATGATCTCATTTGCGGCAATAGAGGACAGGGAGTCAAAGGGTGGGGTGGGGGTGGGGGGGGTCCAGACGTACATGGCGACTGTGATTCCTGTGCCCCAGCAGCTAACCGAGTTAGGGCCGTGCAATTTGTTTTGTGTGGGTCTTTGGAAGAGCTAAAAAATAAAGATGTTTGGAAGATGAAGGTCTCAGCTGGCGGTCAGGTGGGAGGTGAGGGCTCCCCCCTCCCTCTGTCGCACACGTTCACTGGGCCCCAGCCTGTCAGCTGGCATTATTTATCAGGTCAATGATGTGTGGCACGGAGCTTGTGTCATTGGAGAAAGCGATCTGATTGATTGGAGGCAGCGTTCTACCTGACTGAAGCACGCTCCCGGCCATACGGCCTCTGGACCCGGACCTCTCACATCCACAACGGCTCCGACCTGGACGACCGCTGGCTTACACAGGTTAAGACATCAAGTGTTTGGGAAACATGTGGTCGATGTACTGCATTTAAAAAAATGGGAAATCAAAAGAAAGGAAAGATATTTACACAATTTTCCCAGACAAGACATGCTGAGTGTCCAAAGTTTGTCTTACAAAAATTCCTCATGTAGGTAAAAACAAGTGAAGCGCCAACAAAACCCACACTTTTGTAGTCCATGGATTATTCATTTTTAAAATGTTATAAATGTTTTGTGCTTTGGATATTCTACCTTTAAGTATTGCTTTGTTTTAAACTAACACAAAGATTAAAGCTCATAACATTTTTTTCAGCTTTGTGAGGACTGAACTGAACTATTGAAAAAGTAAACGGTTATTAACTTGACTACGAGTAAAAAAAAAGAAAAGAAAAAAAAGCCATTTTACAGCATGAGATTGACTTATGCATTTTTGTAAGTAGTGGCATGATGAATAGTATTGGAAACCCCTCAAGTCTATTTAAGATTACTTAACGAGTAGTTTGAGATAAGTGTGCATGATGCTAATTAGAGTGTAAGCTTCCACTACTGAAATCCTGTAACTGTATTAGGCTCATAACTGTACTACGAAAGTAAAGAAGACTTTAATATTGAAAAAGAAAGTGCAAGAGAAATCTTGACTGAGGGAAGAAAATCCTATTTTGTTGGTTTTATGTAAATTTCATTCAAATCAGCACAGATGAAGTGTTTCAGAGTAGTGTGTGTGTGTGTGTGTGTGTTTGTGTGTTTGTTTGTGTGCAACAAAAAATAGATCTAAGGAAAGCTGATAATTGTATGTCTGCAAGTTTTGTGGCAGAAACTTCTGTTAGTGCATCTCTGTGTATACGTGCAATTAGACATTAAGCCTAGATTGGTACTGAACAATGGACGAATGTGTGGGTAAACAGGCCTTTTCCCTCCTCTCTCCAGGGACGCGTCTGTGATACAGACTTTATCAGTGTTTTCATATGAAAACTACCGTAACTCTCGCCTCGCTATTCTTAACGGAGCCTGCCGCCTTTCAAAAAGAGCCAACGCAGCTGAAGTGGAAAAACAAGCTGTGGACCTAATTAAAGGCCTAATTTGGAAAAACATATTGCATATAATCACTCACAAACGCTTCCTGCGCCGCACAGAAAGTTCAATTACAGGTTTTAGCGGGAGGGAAGCGTGCTGGAGCTGGAGTTGGAGCTGGGCCGTGGAGTCTGATGTGGCGATGCATGGCGGAGCCTCTGCCATGTAATGACAGCTCTTTAGAAGAGAAGGCAACACAGGCTGGGCTACAGCACCAACCAGGCCTGCGAACCAGTCCAGAGGTCATGTCTGCTCCAGTGGCGAATGGAGGGTAGAAGGGGATTTTACTTTGGGTCGCTCAAAATCCATCACAATCCCATTTGATAATGAGGCTATGCTGCCTAACGTGTCTTTAATCTGAGTGCGTGGGGTTATTGCGCAGGGTGTATGAGCGCTTCTGCCTCTCCATGACCACAATTATATTTCCTCTTCAACCCCACAGGTCTAAACCCTCTTAAGTAGGAGTAATCTTATTTGGCCAGGGGAAGTGGACTCCAGCTATGGGCAATGGATGAGCAGGGAGGTGGACAGCGAGGTCCAGGCACTGAGGAGCAACCAATATGAAAACTAGGGCCTAATCCAGGCATCCACGTGGGAACACAGTCATCCTCTCATTCCACCTCTCAAAGCTGCTTATCCATCCATGTCTTTAGCTCTGATAAAGGCTCCCTCAGTATGGGTGGGCGATGTGGCAAAAATATGGCATCTTCACAATGTACAAGGTTTAGTGGTCTCACATTCCTGACGGACGCAAACAATAGCGCAATGTCAAAAAAAAGTGTAAGAAAAACCGAGTAATCTAATGTTTGCAAAAAGAAGCTATAAAACATAGTTGAAGTTGTTGTTTAGAAGCACTTGTGTTCTTATGTATGATCCATATGCTTGCTGATTGTGCTAGAAGTACTCAGAAAGCCCTACAGACCACAATATACCTCCCCTCCCTGTAACAAGCCATGTTTTTCAGTTGTAGGGCCCAGGTCAAGGCCAATCAAATCCTTTCTCTGAATGTCCTCATCTCCAGTGAGACAAGTTTAACACTATAATCTTTAGTTTCTGTGCTTAACCTAATTTGGAGGTGTTATTTTAAGGAGCCCACACTTAAGTGATTAAAACTACAACAAACAAAGAGTGTGTGAAGGAACATTTGAGTCAGAAACACACTGAGCATGACTTAACTAACACAAACTCCACATTCTGTGTCTTGTGTGTGTGTGTGTGTGTGTGTGTGTGGAGTACTAACTTCTTCTCTGGTAGAATCTTAATTTTCTAGCTGCTCTCGATTTTAAGTCTGGATTTACTAGTATGCGGGGAACGTTTTCTTATGGACTACAAAGCACCAACATACATCACCTTGGGTAACAGCATCCGTCAAATGCTGTCAAATGTAAATGTAAGAACGTTTAGGAACCAAGAACCTTTCAGGGACCCCATGCACAAAGGTGCCAGTTACCTGCAGAAAACTGCTACTTTTATCTGAGCACACAAACCAGCAAATACGGTCTATGGGCCACCACCTATCGAAAGAATGCGACGAATTAAACCCATATCTGCACATAAAAGCAATATTCACAGCAAAACAACAGACACATTTACATCACAGACTTCCTTTTCATAGTGTGGTCAGAGAGAGTGACATAAGATTTGAAATAGAATAACAGTGCACATAGCAGAGCCCATTACATAATTAAGAAAAAGGCATGACTCCATTTGGCATGCTAAACTAATATTCCATCAACAATAGACACTGTTGGACAAGGTCCCTCCGGTGGAACAAAGGGTCAAAGACTACAGGCTGAATCAATGCTAAAGAACTTAGACCTTAAACCAAAACTGAATGGAGTCACTTTTAAAGGCACCCAGTCTATACAGGCAAGTGCAAGTACAAAAAAGCTACTGGACATTTAGCAGCCAAAAGCAGGCAGGAGGAAAAGAGGAAGAGGAGGGTGCTTCGCGGAGAACAACACGCCGAGCGGTAATGTGCGCAGTGACATCTGGGACTGTAATCAGGCGGCTTCTTTCAAATGCTGCCAAAGCAAACAAGGCAATAACAAATCCACTTTACAGCTCATCGATCTGCCCCAGCCCCAGCCAAGCTAAACACCAGAGGACAGGAGCCTGCCTTTTAAATCTGGACCCCAAGGTCACTTTCTCGGTGACCCTCAAAGTCCACATACCCCCCTCGGCTCACTGTCATAGCATCCCACCTACCGCAACATACACACACAGTGACACGTACTGTACATGAACCCACCCAGACACAATTACTGTAAGCGAACACGCCCCATCTAACAAACACCTGCAAATTTATGACACAATATTTCAGCAAATAATAGGAAAAACAAGAGTCTGAAATTCTCCCTTTTCCATAAAATTGAGCCAAACACTCACACAACCCCATCTGTTACGCCTTATCTACAGGCATTTATATGTAAAAACGAAATTGGATAATAATGCAAGCATAACGCAGAAGTAGATTAATGAAATTACCAAAATCATGGCAACGCCCTGTATCCCGCCCTGTATCCCGTCCTGCATGAATTTATCGCTGCTTGCAGCAAACGTTTGCCTTTCATTTTTGCTTGAGATGTAAAAAAGAGATAAATAAACAAATATTGCTTTTGGACGTATTGAATATTTTCAAAGGCATAACACATATTCCTCCAGGTTAGAACACTTCCAGATGGCGGGGAATACAATAAGCGCAACGCAGGGTGGAGGCGTCATTGATTTCCTCTGGGCGACAGTTGGGTGCTGAAGTGAGTCTGTGGCATTGGTGGACTACGCGCCACTGTTAAGCGTGTGCACCATGAGATGGGGTGGAAAATGAAGAAGATTGGCTAATATGATTAGAGTGCTGCCTGACCAGCAGTGCTGAGGCTGTGCTGTGGGCCTGGCCGAGACGGCAGTGGTTCAAACGTCGAGAGCACGCGGCGAAAAGCACTCTGTTGCCACAACACGTGCAGAGCTCAGCGTCCATCCAGCCAGGACACAGCCTCCATTGAGAGCGTAAATGAAGTATACGTCCTTAGAGACTGCGCCGTAGCTCACAACAAAAGAAAAACCTCCACAACACACATGCCGAGGGCCACAGGCGCCAGCACTCTGGCAGGAGGAGAACAGATCCCGGCTCCACTCCTGTTACCTCCTATGCTATCATTCCCTCTCCAAAAAAAAGTTCATTAACATAAAGTTCAAACAGTTAAGACAAAGATCCTGCAAAGCTAAGCTAATAGAAACAATACATAATGCTATAAGAACGAATAAAACAGTAATTAACTGTAAATGAGTGAAGAAAGTAATGTCATTAGCAATAATAAAAAATCAAAGAAAATAAAAAGCATAAGCCAAATAGAATAAGAATTACAGAATAGTAAAAAAAAATAGTTAATAGTAAAAAAAGGTCTGTTTCAAATTTATACTCCTACAATGGCATTTAAAAACAGTTTAGAAAAACAGGTATTTGTGAAAAAATGTAGTAATAATAAAAAAAACACCACATAATTAAAATAACAATGGAGAAATAAAGGAATAACAAAGGTTACAATAACATCAGAAATAGCATTAATAGTATTAACTAACGTAACTCAATAAAAGCAGATACAAAGAGTTACAAAGTAAAGCCCTGTTAAAAGAGTCTTGAGCATTAAGATTCGGGCCTTGCTCTGGACGGCGTGTGGTGCAGGATGATATCAGTCCTGTGCTGGTCAGTTTAAGACAACAGTAAAAGCGGTATGATGGAAGTGAGGCCGCCGCTGCTGCTGATTGGTGACCTCAGCAGGTTTGAGCTGTGGCCAGTAAAAAAAAAAAGTGCTGGCCTGTTGGAGGGTAGAAAGTGTGTATCAGCAGTGAAACAGCACACCTCGCCCAGGCCGTGTATGGGGAGCGTCGCCATGGTTATGGTCAGCTGTCCCGCCAGCGGACCCCGTCTGCACGGCGCTGGAACCGCAGCAATGACTCACGCGCATGTGGAAAGCCAACCCAATAGTGCTCTTCACACTCACACACGCACCCACAACACACATTTACACACACATGCCCCGAGGCCGAGGGGAGGAAGAGTGTCAGAATTAGATCTGATCCACCGCAAAGGCAGCCCATGCCAGCGAGGCTTCTCCAGATCAAAGCAGTGGTTGGGTTTCTCCTGCCCAGGCTGGGAGAGGCAGCAGGGGCTCGGCGTATGTGCGTGCGTGCGTGCGTGCGTGTGTGGAAGAGAGCGAGGCTGCTCTTCATCAGCGCGTCTGAGGCACAGTGACAGTATCTGGGCGTGAAAGAGCTCGTATGTCATGTCTGTCGCATATGTCTTCGCATGTTTACAAGGAATATCAAATTAGCCGTTCTGAGAGGAGGATACGTTACTGGGAGGCAATTGACAATTTCCTTGTGGTGTTCTCAGCTATTCTGAAAGTTTACAACCATAGCACATTATTCTTCTGTGCTGTTATGCGTTTCTAATGGCATTGACACACACACACACACACACACACACACACACACACACACACGCACACACGCATAAACACACACACATAACTTAATATACACTACATGCCTGTATAAGTTCGGGTCCATCCTTAGATTTAAAAAAAATACACCCACGGCTGTTTCAGTTTTATTGCAAGAAAACGTAAGTAAAAAGTAAAAGTAATGGTTTTCAGAATTTTATTTTCTGTTAGAACACATTAGTAAGCCACAAACTATTGGTCTGTTCTTTAGTGCCTGACATTCACTTTTTGCTGTATCATGAAACCTCACACAGTTCCTTCTGGCTTACGCGTCACTGGAGAAAAATGTAATTCTTAAACAGGATAATGATCCCAGACATTCTTCAAAATTGTACCAAAATAATATCTAGTCAAAACAAAAGCAAAACGTACTGAGAATGGTGTCTTGGCCTCCCAAGATCTTAGATTATTCTCCCACTGAGCTGCAGGGGCGAGCGGAACCGATAAAGTTCGAATTGAGGTTCCGGCATATGAGACCTAGAAGACTGAAAAGGTGCTGGGAGGGTTTGGACACAAGTTATTTATAAAAATTGCTGGAAAGGATGCAGTGAATCTGTGCTACTGTGATAAAGGCAAGGGGTGGTCACTTTGATGAAACTCCTACAGAAACATCCATTAAACTGCACATTATATACTTCAAAACTAGCGAACAAGATTTATTTTTAGTACTTCTAATTATTAAATTTTTTTATTTATATCAATATAAACATGTCAATCCTTACTTATGTAAACACTAAAGAACGCTTATTACGCTTTTTACACCACATTAAATATATGATACTGTCACAAATAAATATTAAGTAAAAAGGAAAAAAGACAGAGTTGTACACTGAGAAATGATACATAGCAGCCAAATGGATTTTGTCATTGATTGGTACAATATGAAATAATTTTTGCTAATATTTTTATTCCTAAAGTCTGCAACATTTCAAGACTTTTCAAGATTTTTTTTGTAAAACTTTTGTTTTTAATATAGTTCTGTGAGTTTGGATCAGTCTGGTGGCGGTTGCTGGACTTGCCGTTTATGTGAAATGAACTTGATAAGAGGAAAAAAAAAAAAGCTATGAGCAAAAGTGCTGCGCACGCACTTACTGCATGTGCTGCGCGTGTGCGTGCGTGTGTGTGACCTATGAGAGATCTGGAAGCCCCCGAGTCTCCTCGGGCTTCGTGATGGACACTGAGCTCACGTCTGAAACAGCAAGCTGCTTCCAAACCACAACCACATCATCTGAGAGCGGAAGAGAGGGAGGGAGTGAAAGCAAGAGAGGCGCTGGAGCTGCCATGATGCTCTCATTAGATCAGGCTGATATCATCCCTACCACTACCTCAGACCTTCACCACTACAAACAGCCCTGCAGAACAGAGCACAGGGAGGAGAGAGGAGGAGAGGAGGATGAGGGAGGAATCCTCTGCAAATGTGTCCAGCCCACCGCAATATCTGGGTGGAACATCATTATATTTACATTTATTCCTTCAGAAGATGCTTTTAACTTTACAAAAACTATTTAGAAAGAAGCAGGAGGAAACAAAAGCAGTTGGCAATTAAAGATAGTGGCCCAACAGCCAATAATCTGCTACAGTTCTTTGGTTTCTCTGCACTGTAGAAACTAAATTTAGTACAAACAACATAAATGTACTCAAAAGTACAGCATGGTGCTTATGGACCAATGATGTGCCTTATATGAATTTTATACATAAACTGAAGCAACTTAAACCATGTATACTGACGATATCAGAATTTTTGTGTAATTTATCGAGATACACTAAAGGGTTGCCCATTCCTTATAAGAAACACGCAGAGAAACTCTAAACTAAAACACAAGAGCCCATTCAGAGCTTGAGCTAATTCTATAAATTCAGACGTGGATCTCTGTCTGCCTGCTTTGTCTGTCATCGAGTGATCTGTCGTCAGTCAGACATGAGCAATTTTTACACAACTATTATGAGCAAAAAGGCCAAACTAAACAAACCTCCATCCACACCGTCCGGTTCTGGGTGAGGTAAATAAAACGTATAAACACTGACGCAACGTGAAGACGAGTCAGGCGGAGTGATCAGGAGCTAAACAGTGAAAATGTCATTTCCTCTTTGAAAACCATTTAGGTCAGGTGAAGGAAAAAGTGAGAGAGAAAGAGAGTGAGAGAGAGAGAGAGGGAGAGTGAGTGAGAAAGAGGAAGAGAGAAAAAAGAGAGAGAAAGAGAGATGAAAGATAGAGACAATTAGGGAGAGGGAGCAACAAAGAGTGAGTAAGAGCAAGAGAGAGACAGATGAGAGAGAGGGAAGGAATCAAAGACTAAAAAAAAAAAAGGAGCAAGAGAGAGAGTGAGTAAGAGAGAGAGGGAGGCGAGAGACAGAGAGGGAGAGA
>JBBPDB010000001.1:20681580-20699499 GCA_037974465.1 Brachypetersius altus
ACACACACTCACACACACACTCACACACACACTCACACACACACTCACACACACACTCACACACACACACACACACACACTCACACACACTCACACACACTCACACACACACACACGTGTGCAGTCTGAGTGCAAAACACAAGCAGTGTTTGTTGCGTGTAATCATGCACAGATGATGATGACTGTAGGAGAACAGAGCACATGTTTGCATGTGTCTCTATCTCTCTCTCCCTCTCCCACACACTCAAACATTTCTTCAGGAAAACCTAGCCATCTGCAAGTGCAGTATCTAAACACAGGTGTACCCACGCCAGCAACACACTCGAAAAATCATGTAATACACACTTGTGTGAATGTCACAAGTGACACAAAGAGTCAGAAAATGTTATATGCGACTTAATGAAGTAAAACCAGTCATAATTTATTTTTACATGAACAGTTTCCAGCCTTTCTATAACTTACCTCTGTTATGTAAAAGCAGTGGATCTTGTGACGAAAATGTGTTGTTTTTGCAGCTTGTTTTCCATTTATGAACTGTTTGGAAACTTCAGTGTTTACATCCTTCACTAAAATACCCCTTTGTGACTTCTGTATAAGTGAAGCCTAATGGTTAAGTCTAATCGAATTGATTACTAATACGGTGAACTGATTTTGGTTAACACCCAGCTGTGTTGCAGAAGGTTTCCAGAATGTTTAGGTTTTTCATTATACAAGCCAATGTCAATCAAGACAATGTTAATTAAAGATTAAAGGCTCAAGACAGACAGCATCAAAGACCAGATTCGGAGAAAGTGCGCCAGTGTGATCTACATCCATTTTGGGGCAAATTCATTCATAACTGCTGATTTTTCTCACACCCACGTGTGAGAGGGGAGGAGAGACTCAAATTGGCTGCTGACAGAGGGCTCTGGGCATCCCTCTTGAGGAGATATATGAAATATAGCTTGATGAATTTGAGAAGAGTGTGATATCTGCTCATCTTTCAGCTGACTTTGAGACTCTCCAGTATCGCAGGGCTCATTCATTGCCATTCATCAGAACTCACACAAACATCTTAATACAGAGCCTTTTAAAGGGGCCCAGCTCCCCAAACCTCAGCTTCCACATGCAAAGTCTGTAAAGTGAAAGATTTAATACCCTGAGATATACTGCATCCTTTACTCAGAATGTCTTGATCTTTATTTTTATCAATACGTTTGGAATAAATGGGCACTAGCATTATAGTTATAATGCATTATAGTTATGGGCACTAGCATTATAGTTATAAAATTATACAGATTTTGGCACATGGTCTTCCACTAAAATAAACAAATAAACAAATAAACAAAAATAAACTACAAAAATGTCACCTTTAAAGGTGTGCAGTCCATATTATTTACCAAGCCCTAAGCCCCAAGTTAATATTTAATATATTGAAATGTTGGTGTTGCAGACATCACATGGCTGTTGGAACTGTTTCCAATTTCCTTTAAATTTCAAATTATTCCGTGCTGCTGACAGATAACCCGCTCCTGTCTCATTGCCACAAGCACCAAACATCTGTTTATGTCTGTTCTGTGACAGTGATGTGAAGAGTGCGGTAGGGGCCAACAGCTGCAACAAAGGATCGGTATTAGGCTTAATCTTATGATGTATTAAAATCACCCCGACTGGCTCTGATCCTTCAGATCCAACTAGTATATCTTTTAGCGCCGACCGAATGATGTTGAGCAACACTAGTCCTTCATAACTCAATGTTTAATGTCATAAATAATTTCTACATACAGCCATTAAAACAGGAAACACCACGCGATGCACTTTCCGGGTGTTGCGAGGCTATCACTGGCCTTTTGTGTCTGAGAACCACCACACCTTCGCATAGACGGCAGTACATTAACACGGAATGCCAGCCCATTGGGTGTGCTCTAACGAGGGCTGGAGCCATCCGTCTCCATTAGGCCCATGAGTCCGAGCTCCAGCAGCCATTAGCTCCTCGGGCTTGTCTAAACACGCAAGCGCTGACTGGCCTCACACCCATCGATCCTTCACACACCTTCTTACTGGAAGATCAGCAGCGGCCCCTGGCCACCCTGGGTCAATAGCACTTATGCCAGGAGCCTCAGAGAGGAGTCTACACACTTGTGGGCGAGCACTCACTTTATTTGGGAACGTTTGGGTGCATTAGTGCCAGCACTTGTTTGAATTAACAGCCAGGAGCTCCTGCAGAAGCTCCTTTCTCTAAGGCAGGGGTGAGTGTTGTTATGAGACACCAGGAGAGTGGTCTAAATCAAGGTTTGGCTACTTTGAGCACCATTACAGAGCATTTCATCTCTGGATGGACTGTATCCATCAAGCGTTCTGAACGTTGCTTACTAGCACTAAACTGTCATCCAGTCATTTTTCGATGGAGGTTTGTGTGCGTGTACCTGTGAACAATTTTGTATGACTAACATAAGATAGCGTGATCAGAAGAGGACAACAAAAGCAGAGTAAACATTGTTCTAACCCTCAGGTGGCCTTTGCTCGCATCTGGCCGTCTGAGCAGACGATGGGAGAGATCTCCAACAGGTTGCCCCTGCTGCGTTTTAATTGCTTCTGCGAAGAATTGCCGTGTGATTCAGCTTTTAAAATGAAATTTGCGACATAATAAAAGTCGGCGAGCGGGCTGGAGAGTTCAGACAAAGTTCAGCGCTCAGCTCCACTTCCACGAAAGCCCTCTCATCCTCTCTGCCTCCACAGCTGAGGGGCCAAAAGAAAACGGATAGCAAAGAAGAGTTACTGTGTGAAAATCACAGTTTCACTTGGTTGTACTTTCTGGTTCTCAGGGCAGCGCAGGATTTTTTGGAAGCAGAGAGAAGACAGGGCTAGAGTTCAGCAAGGGACCCTAATTTTAACCTGCCTGCTGTGCACGAGGCCTGCCAGTTTGGTGGGAAGTCGTGGAGGAGGCCTGACCCCCGCAACAGGAAGAGACCCGGCCGCCTCCGAGTGTCTCTCTGTCAAAATGTCCCGGGGGACCGCAGCCTGGCAGAACACAGAGTTTCACTTTCCCAGCATCCTTCCACACGCCAGCCTCTGGCCCGTACCACAGAATCAGAGGTTCCCAGGCCCGTGCCCTACTTCCCAGCTCACTTTTCTCCAGCAACCCAGAGTCCAGCCTGTTGCAGCCCGGACTGCCCCTAGTACCTTTTCAGTTTTTCGTGGACTTTGCCTCCTCTTTCTTGCGTCATGCACCAGTGCTCACTTGCTAAAGGACGTGTAGTACAGGTTTAAAAATAAAACTTGCAAACATGGAGCTGGGACAGACTGCTGCTTTAATTTAACTGCATGTAAAAACAGGCAAGCTTCACTCTCTATAATAATATAGCATTTTACATTAGTTAATGCTACCTGGTATTCAAGAGATATGCCTATCTAACATCACCTGAAGGTCTTTATCGTCGATGTAAGATAAAGAAGCTTGTCATAGGGTTGCAATGGAGAATTAAAATGAATCTTAGGATGTGCCACCCATCTTGAATCAACTCATGGGTTTAAGGGGCTAGAACCATGTGCTAAGAATGGGAAAGCCCTTCGAGACGGTAGCAGGGATTCCCTGAGGTTTAGTGTGGAGGAAAGGTCTGGGAGTGCTTTTCTGGAATTAGCATTCAGGGATGGCCTGTCTTTTCCCAAGGTCTAAACCAAGATCAAAATATTTAAGATGAACAGCATCACGGGATCCTGAGCAGAGCAGCATCACGGGATCCTTGGGCTTTGTAATGTGGTCAGACCACTCTGCTGTCCCCGAGTTATGACAGGCTGTGCGCGGTACTCAGTGTCCACAGTGAGAAATGGAGTGCCCCCCCCATCACCCTTCAGCAGCAGCAGTGTTTCTGTATGCCTCCAGCATCACCCCTTGGAGCAAATCACTTTAATGAGGGCCCTTCCTGTCCGCCTTCAGCTGTTTTCAGGTGTATGCCGATGAGCAGGGTGTCCCCCCGTGGGCTGGCCAGCAGTGAGTGGGCTGAGAATGGGGGACAGTGTTGATTGCGGTGTCAGAGGGTGTTCGTGTGAGGAGAGCGGAGGAGATGCTGCCTCGTCGTCTAACAGAGGTGTCACAAGCACTTTCTCTTCTTTAATAATGGCTGCATTCATGGCAGCGGCAGCTCGACACACACACTCACACACGGCCGCACGTACGCATGCACACACGCACAGGGGTTGGGGGTATAGAGCACTGAGAATGTGTGTGAGAAGTGGGAGTGTGTGTCAGGTCAGACAGTGAGGGCCATTGTAGTGAGTGGGCCTGCGCTGGGGGAGACGATGCATGGGATGAAAAAGGTCACGCTGAGCTCCACGCTTTTTTTAATCAAAAGAGGCGGCAGGACTGACACACTCTGGCAACCGCGTGTGTGTTTATGTGAGTGTGTGTGGGCGTGTCACTCTGGACTCTCCATCACATGTCTCCTAAGTGATGGTTTATGAAGGCCTGCCACACATGCACACATGTAGCACCATCAGGTGGAGGCACTAGGAGTGCGCTGGGTGTGTTCTGGAGGTATTTGCGAGCGGGGAAGAGTGATTGCATTAAGGGCTTTTTCAAAAAGGTGTTAGATCTGGTTTGACGTTGTCCTCTTGTGGAGTGTAAACACAGATATGCGCGACACAGTGCATGGCAGCATATGGCTGTGGGTACAGCTCATCAACACAGAAGGGTTGGTTGGTGAACCATTCTCACATATGAATCAGTGTACAATGGCTTTCTCTCTATCTCTCATATTAGTGCTCGAGCTTGGGAGCAGCTGTCGAGGTTTCTCTTAAGTGCAGTGTCTGTCCATGGCCCTGCAGTTCAAGTGCTGAGGGGCTTCAAAGCAGCATTGTGTCCATAATAGCAGCTGCGAAGGAACCATATGGAGAATCAGCAGACAACCAAAACCTAAAACACATGGGTGAGGTTACATTTAGGGACAGCAGATAAGCCTGCAGTGAGGCTTCGCAGGCTGTATCAGTTTGGCTGTAGAAATCCTGCATGTCCACTGTCCAGAAGAGATGTTCACTAGCCATTTTTACCAAGTCCAAGTCAAGTCTTTGAGTGACAACGTTTACAAACGGCAACTTCCACCTCATTGGAAAGAGTGCGGGATATAAACAAACAATTCCATGAAATGAACATTGTTTACGGGTTTTGACTCACGAGTCACAGCACCCGAGTCCGAGTCAAGTCTCGAGTCATTGAGGACGAGTCTAAAGTCAAGTCACGGACTCGAGTCCCCATCTCTGCTGTCCAGAGCCTTTAAGCTGTAATGTCTTGTGGCCACTGGAATTACGCACTCAGGTCTGTCAAGAAACCAAATACACAAATACACTATTTTCCAGTCAAGGGCAGATAACTGGTCTGTCAGTTACACACTGTGGCTGATTTCTCAAACAAATCTGACACAACTTTTATAATATCACTTAAAACATCGCGATTTTGTGGTACAATGAACTCAAGAAGGCCTCTGAGACGAAGCACAGGGGGTCTTTCTGTCATCTCTTGATGCAGAGGTGGTTACAGCAGCAGAGGCTATGTGAAAGGACCAGAGCAGGGAAGCTGTGGCTGGGTGTGATTTATTGGGGGTGCCACTCAGCTCTCACAGTGAGCAACAGAGAGTCCTGACCCCTGCAGGACAAGGCTAAATGTGGCAGAGAGAGAAGTTTGGTTCCCATGCAGTCATATTTACCCAGTGCTATTTTGGAAATGCTCTGTGCTCCCTGGGTCCAGTGCTACTCTCATCCTCTCCTCCCCTCTGGAGCCCCGGGTTATGTGAAAAGCCAGGGAGGAGAGAGCAGTGCCAAACTGACCACCCCAGCCCCCTGAGCATCCCTAAGCACTGGAGTGATCCCCAAGGGCCGTGTGGCCAGTGAGAGTACAGGGGTGGAGGTGGGGGAGTTGCTGGAAGTGAGATGGGGGGCTGAACAGGGGCCAAGGCTTGCACTTCTGCTTCCTGACCTGGCAGTCATTCACAGGGACCCTGCTAAGTGCTATTTCCTATATACACTGGCTTTTCATAACAGTCTTACCACATTGCCTTCCTCTGCAAAACAGGCCCGACGTGACGCGTCCCTCCACTCGCTCCCTCCATCAACACACCGTCTCAATCTCTCCGTCTTTTTTCTGGCTCAAATTTCTTCATGAGGATTCATTACACTAAAACTACTCCTAACCTTTCTTTCTCTCTTTTTTTCTGTCTGCTGAAGACGCTTTTGTCGTTTAGACACCCTCATCGTCATCCTCTCTTGTTTTTTCTGTCATTTTCTGCGGAAGGAGCATTTGGAACCCATCAGTAACCAAAACCCTAAACAAAGTTTTATTATTGTAAAGTAATCTTGGCCTTAAACTTGCAGATGAAAGAAGCAAATTTTACTGTTACCAGGCACTTAGTAAAACTGAGTTCTTTTTTGGGGGGGTCTGCTCCCCCACTAAAGCACATAACATGGACATAGATATCCACTTTTGGGCTCAAAGCAAGCTGTTTCTTTAAGCTGTCAGTGTGTGTGTGTATGTGTGTGTGTGTGTGTGTGTTTGTGCTGGAAACTGTGCTGTGATATCTTGATGAGTTGCATGTTGCTGCCTGATCAAAGCACTCTACAATCTTGCTTGCTAATAGCACAATTATCTTCAGAGTGGCTCTAAAGCCAAGGCTCCTTTATGAGGCAGTATCTAATGGCAGTCACTATCAGTGGACGGCTCTTGTGTTCTGCTGTACTGGTACAGACCTGGCTTTTAAAGCGGCCCAGCCTTGCGAGCCTTTAAAGGACGTCTCTGTTTTACCGAGGCAGCTAGGTTAAACCCCTCTAAATAAATCTAAGCAAATGCAGCTGGTTAGGTGGTCTAAGTGTTCGCTAGCAGAGGCACAGAGGGGGGAAAAGAGCGCTGCTTTGGAAGAGGGTGGGAAACGGGACATAGGGAGTAAGAAATTAGAAGACAGGTGGAGACAGAGGAGAGAATAGGAGCCTCTCCTGAAGTGCCAGCAGGCCTGGTGTAAGGGGGTCATTTTATAGGGGACAATTTCCCTCAAACCAGTCATTATGTACCACCAATTGTTCATCTATGTGTTGCAGGGACAATGTACAATCAAATTAAATGTCTTGCATGCTGCATAAAAAGCGAAGAATCAAATAACATTAGAGTATAAATAATACAGGGACCATATCCGCACTGTACTGTAGTGTCTGAAGTGGAAACGTACATTCGAGGACAGGTTTCCTAAACAGGTAGAATCCTCCTGAATCAACCCACCAGCCCAGGTTTTCGAATGCGCTAAGGTGCTAGACCTGAGAGCCAGATATTTCACAATAAAAGCTGCATTTTACAGCTCAGCACTGGTCTGTTCCAGACGCTGTAAAACGTGATTACCACTACAACCACATCCCAGACCCACAGTCCTATCGGTGGGATTTATTCCCGTCCAAAAGATGGAGGTCAGAGACAAAACAAAAAATATTTCCAAGCACATGGACGCCTTCCAAACGCCACGAAACGGCATGTAAGTGTGAATGCAGACAGAAGAGTCATGCTGAAGAGCCAGGCAGACTTCCCCCTCTTCACAGCCTCAAGGACACAAGGAGCCATCTGAAGTAACACACGCCAGAGAAGCCATCAGCATCCAGAACTGCTGCCCTGTCAAAACACACTCAGCCTTCATGTGTGGCCTCTTGAATGAACAGGACTCTGCTGTCGTGTTAAGATCAGGGAACAGACTGAACCAGAACCAGATGACCAGTGGCGCACAGCTTCAGCATCGTTGTACTCATTAGCGCAGTCCCTTCTAATCCATCAGGACCAGGAGCTCAACTGCACTCTACCTGAGTAAGCAGATACAGGATGTGAATTTTAATTTGAGAGGAAGCAGGAGACAGAGGCTGTGAATCCGCATCCAATTATTTCGAGGTCCAAAAGCTTAAATCTGGCAGCCTTGGTGGAGCCAGTAACACCCCCCCACCATACATACACACAAACGGGCCACTACACTGTGACCTCAGGATTTGTCACACTAATTGAGTCCTTCTGCGGGAGATTAAATAGGTGAGCCTTAATTGTGTGGCAAAGTAACAGCCAGCTGGCCTTTGGCTGGGAGAAAAGTGAAGGGGCTTGATTTACGGATAGAATACTCTCCTTAGTATTTCTAATAATTTTATAATAAGCATTTGGGGGAAACAATGACAATTCTTAATCTCCCTTTTCCTACTTTTTTCATATGAGCCTCTTGTTCTGTCCTATATATATATATATATAAACATATATATATATAAACATTTCCATGCAAGGCTACGCATGCTCCTCTATCTTGACACACTGCTAAATAAATCAAAAACACAGTATAGTAATATCCAGCTCTTCATTCATCAACTAAATGTTTTTAACTATACTGTTGGGTTTCTATGGGGTCCAGCTGTGCCTGACATCTTTTCCTACTTTAATCAACGTGTGTCACATTTATCCAGGAAACATACATAATGGAGCAGGTATGAAAACATACAGATCTCCAAACGAAGCCAAATTGTCCTCAGATCAAGAGAAACAGCCTGTAAAAGTCAAAAAACACAGGCCTCCCCTCCAAGAGTAATGTTTGAGAAAACATGAGCTGCAATTAAGATAGACACACTCTGTGTGTTACCAACCAACCAACTAATCATAGACATTGAGTAACGAAGAACAACTGAGTCAAACAACGCCACAACACTTAAATCTCTACCATTCATTATTACTGGTTTGAATTCGAATCATATAAGCAGCAGAATTGTCTATTTATAATCTGATACTGATCGACCAAAGCCGTCTCGTGTTCCTGACCACGCTAAAGACTGAACATGTTCAGCTTGTGCTACAGCCTACATGTAGCAAATCTGAGAGAAAACTGCTAACCAAGGAGTGTTTACTGCTAACATGAAACTGAGAAGACATTTGGATATTTTAAAAAGTTTAAAAAAGCAAAGAGAGAGTGTTCTCTCGAATCCCAAACGGCAGACGAATGAGAACATAAAAGCGGCAAATTCTCTGGACGGATATGAAAGGGTGAGAGGACTCCAAAGCAGACAGAGGGAGAGAAAAATGTGCCCTCTGTACGTCTTCCTGCGTCCCCGAGCCGCGGTAATGTTTTGCACAGACCGGCTTTCGAAGGTCATCCGATAGCTGCTTTGCCCAGCTGTTTTAATATTTAGTTTCTGCATCTCCTTCTCCCCCACCACCATCCTAATCTGTCACACTCCTACAGATTACCACTAGGGGCTAAAGATTACACAAAAAGACCAAAAAAAATTAAATAAAGAGGAATCTGCCAAGCTCTTAATCCTGAGCTGGGAGAGGAGGAAAGAGCAGAGTGCCATCTCTGTACACCAAACACACAGCAGGCCGGAATGCCTGCAGCTACACGTGTCACTCAGCGTGGCAAACGCTCAGGAGGGGACTGATTACAGAGATTACAGCTGGCTTCTAGGGGGTGTGCATCGCAGTGCCAGGGGGCCTGCAGCTCTGGGTCCTGATTTAAGAGAAGCCTGAAGGAGGAGCTCGGGGAGGCCTGGGTCAAGGCGCGAGCCGCTACGGGTAAAGTTACTGTTCACAGTGGCTCGCCCAGCAGGACACTGCACTGCTCTCACTACCCCTATCTTGATGCTGGAGATGGGGACTCGAGTCTGAGACTCGGACTTGAGTCGCAATTAAGTCGCCCAAACAAAAATTTGTGACTTGCCCTCAACAACTTCGAGACTTGCCTCGGACTCGGGTGCTGTGACTTGTAACTCGTAAACCATGTTCATTTCATGGAATTATTTATTTATATTTCGCACTCTTTCCAACGACCCGAAAACCGTGCAGCTTGCCCCGGTGTCCCATTACTTTTGTCCGAGGAGAGTGGTTTTCAGCTAATAATGGTTTTCGAGGGGTCGTTGGAAAGGGGTCACCGAGCCCAATCTAACTGTGGAGTTTCACATTTAGAGTGAGAGACACATTTTTCATATTTAACATTTAGATTTAAGAGCATTTAAAGCAAATCCTCCATGTTGGTGAGGGCAGATCACAACACGCAGCCCCGCCCCCCGCTAAGTAACAGCCAACTGTAATCGCGGGTTGTGGCCAATTAGCATCTCTTCTAAACATTTGAGCTCAACATTTACAGCTCAAAAATCCCACATTTAGAGTCGCCGTTTGTAAACAAAGACTAGAGACTTGACTTGGACTCAGTAAAAAATGACTCGGGAATATCTCTTCTTGATGTCCACGTTTGAAAAGGCAGCATCTTCTGAGCCACAGCTGTCGAGAGCCATGACCATCACACCTCTATCAGCTTGTATGACATCCCATTTTAAAACCACGGGCATTAAGACAGAGCTGCCCAGATGTCTTTACGGACCTCGCTTTGTGCACAGATATACCAGAAAAAGGCCTTCCCAAACCAAAGCCCTAAGTTGGAAGGATTTCATTGTCTGCAATGTCTCTGTATGCTATTGCATTAGCATTTCACTGGAGCTGAACTCCAAACCTGACTTTATACTATAGTTTAAACTGTTCTTGCCTCTGTTTGTCTACGCAGTCATAGCATTCCTCCAGGATCATTATTTTTATTCTGATTCAAACCCTGAAAACAGTCCAATACCATTATCCTTCCCGACCAAACTTTATTGTGGGTATAATGATTATAGTACGTTCTTCTGGCATCTGCTATGCCCCATCAGACTGAAGTGTGATTCATCACTCCAGAGAACAATTTCCACCCCTGAGTCCAGTGGCAGTGTGCTTTACACCACCCTTAGCCAATCCTTCCTACTGTGCAAAGTGATTCCAGCTACTGGTCCATGGGAAACCATTTCATGAAACTCCTCAAGGATGGTTCTTGTGCTGTCATTCAGCCATTCTCTTGTAACAGCACAAATAGCTAATTTCTCTGTTACCTATCTACTTAACTTGTTACAGAAGGTCATACGTTTAGAGAGCAAGAGAACGCAAAAATGTGGCAAAAATAAAGAAATTGTTTGGGTTTTTCAGATCAGCTAGAATATGCCTTCAGGAATAAAACACTATTAACACTTAAATGTAAGCGTTTCGTAAAAAAGATAATTATTGATAATCAATGCTGAATTACATGTAAATATCATATCATTAAGTTCTAGTTCCACAAGCACATGGTTGACCCTCAGGTCTGTGGCCTCTCGCTCTGATTATCTCACCATATGTTGTGACAACACAGGCCTTCCCTCACATACAGGCCGCCCCAGCCATGCCAAAACAAGCGCTGCACACTTTTCAACACCCCCCGTCTTCCCCTGCTGACGTCTTCATCTCCATCTCTCGCTACCCCAGCTCCTCTGCTCTATAAAAAGTTCCAACCTGGGTGCTGATGAGAGAAGGAAGAGTAAACACATGAATGGAGGGGTTATAAGAGGGTGAGCATGGCCAGCAGGCCGTAGAGAGTGCACCGACGAGGCTGGAGCATTCACGCCAGCTCCTGACCGCCGGCTGACCCGCGCTGCTCAACAGCTGCTGTGTTTGAAGTCCCCCCCTCGGCGGCTCGTGTTTCATTCCGGGGACTTTTCCTGACAATATTATTCGTTGGAATAATCTGCTGCGTTAGATGCTTCAGTATCACCCGACCCGATTCCGCTGCTGCTGCGGACTTTGTGCTGGCTACTGATCCGTATCCAGCCGGACACCTCTCTCAGACTTTACCAGGCCTCTACCAGGAAAGTCACGGCTATTTCCAAGCGTACACTGGAAAAAAGGCCTATCAGCTCATCGGGAGTGTGGCCAGGCCGCCCCTACCACAAACACACATACGCAGAAAAGTGGGCAGATGGAGGGAGACACGTTAATGCTTCTATATCCTGATAAATGAGCCTGTGACATGAGTGAGGTGTTGTCTGCTCTCAGCCCTATGGGGGTGTACTCTAATATACACTTACATGACCCCCCCCCCGCCCCGCTCTCGTACACTCAATAGTGAGTGGTAAGAGCATAGTCTCCCGGTAGCATTGCCCAAGGCAGGAGTGCAGCTTTGGTCGGTTAACGCTGCTACTTAAAGAGAGTGCAGAACAGATCTCCACTCTAGGAATAATGTGGTCGGCCTGCCACCCTACAACACACTCACGCTTGACTGCTCAGACTCACTTTCTCTCACTTTCTTCCTTTCGAGCACACACACACAAGAACGTGTGCACATCTGCAACACACAAGGCCATGCTAACATGTCTAAATTCACTGGAACACACACAAACCCCCCAAAATAATTCTATATTAAAATAAAACATAGTATGCAAATTGTATTATTGTATGTAATGTATTATTGCTAGAAAACATCACCAAGGTCACACTAAACAAGACAATTGCTTTCCACACACAGACAATCTATTACATCCTTCACATATAAAGCATGGACTAGCATCAATATATACTTTTTAATGTATTGACCCAAAGCATTACAGTTTCTGCTGACTGCGCAGTATAAAATATGATGTTTGTATTTTTGAGGAGTATTTCTCTCACCCAATAACTGGTAATAACGTGGTCACACCTCGGCCTTTCTATGTAAACGTATTGCCCAACAGCATGCAGCCCTAGCAACGCCACTCACATTGCACTAATTTTAGACCCCTTCATTCTCTCACTTTCACTGCATGCACTGAGCTCTTACACAACAAACATTGCTCCGGTGATGGAGTTCAACTCAGAGATTTATAGAAAAACAGAAACAGCTTGAATTACTAACCCCTTAAACTCTGGACTGGACATCCACTCTTCATTTTTGCAGCTACATTTCACAACATCGAATAACCTGCAGAACTTAGATACTGGCCATAAGATCAATAACTGAATAATAATGCAGGTTAAGGTGCATGATGTAAACTCACATGACATTTCCTTCAGGCTTTGAGAAGTTCCATAACAGAGCTGATCAATATAATAATAATACAAGACCACATTTACAGATACAATCTCAAATGACTGCCGTCCACTGAAGCATCACAGACAAGAAAATGAAACAAAAGACGTTCCCTTGGAATACTGTTGGCCATTATTACGTTAACTGTAAGCTGTTTGAGTGGCTGTAGTGTCTGTCCTGCTCTATCAGCTTGCTGCATCATGCTCTATATGGCTAGGTTATTAATTATGCCCTCTAGACATAAATATTAGATCTAAATGTAGACTAAATAGCATATCACAGATGATGTTACATAACCAGAATGACATGATATACGAAGATAAATAACTGCCTTGCTAAGTGGCCAAAAAAAACTGTACGTACCGTGTATAGTGAAAAACCGTGTTGTTGTGTTTTGGTAAAATAAAATGCCTATAATGCTAATTTTTCATAGTGTAAACCCTACATATGCCCCCAAATCTGCTCCCAGAACACTTTTATTGCATTTTAAACTTAAGTTTAATATATTAGCCTCAAAGAAAAGGTAACGGTAAATAAATAATCAGAATCAGAAAACTTTATTATTTAATTAAACGTTAGCATTAATGGTTAGGATTAGCAGCAGGCAAGGACTCCTACACAAAAGAAATGCTGAAATAACTCTCTCTACCCACATGTTTAGACAGGGCACAGCTTACTATTACTAAATAAACTGAGATAACTCTTGAAAAAACTGTTTAAAACACTAAAATACGAGGACAAGACACAGAGCAGTCACGCTACATGTTGCAGCAGCTTCTTCTTCTTTTTATGGTTGTTGACAACTTTTCAGTGTATTACTGCCACCGCTGGACTGGTGGAAGCAATACAGTTCGGTTCTCTGAATAAAACCTGCGTTATACTGAATCCGCGAATGCTGATCCGGTTACTGTACCTTCAAGTTGAACAGAAACTCTCCTGCAACTAACTGCCGTAAAGTTTCTCCATGCAAGGCCTGCCTAATGTCTGTCCTAAATGTATTAATGTTGAGTATATTCCTGTTCTGTTTTATACGAGCGCCTAATGGAACTGAGCTAATGGCCTATCTCTAACTGTCCCCGGCTCAACCTCTTACTCATCTCCTTCTATGACTTTTCCTCAGAAGTTCAAGTAAAGTTGAGAGGTGAGGAGGTCAATGCGGTTGGGTTGCTATTGGGAAGGGGGCAGACCCACATGCTGTCTGCATCCTGGACTGTGTTAGGGGGTGGTGAGTGCATGTGTGTCGCGTTTGTGTGCATGGACTCCAACTCCTCTCCTTTCATCCCTCACACTTCCACGTACATGTTACAGTCCCTCACCGAGGACTGGGCTTCACTCCCAGAAACACACACACATGCATGCACGTGTGCAGATCCCAACACACACACACACACACAAACACACACACACACACACACACACACACAGTCTCCCTCTCTCACCCATACTGTGTGGCTGAACTCTCTCCAAACTTTGCCAAAAGAAAAAAAAAATCACACAAATTATATTGTATTTGAAATGATAGCCTACAGTTTACATTCTTCCACAGAAGGAAGAAACAAATATGAGCTTGTGGAGTGACACTCCATTTTCTCATTTTCAACACTGAACATGTGAAAACATTCTCAGTCTGCCGCTCTTACTGATGTGTCTCTGCCGAACCTAGACTGGCTGCTCTAAAAGGGAAATATATCAGTGTGGGTTAAAGCCAATGTAACCAAGCAACAGAGCAGGACTCTGGGAAACAGAGAGGACCAGTGGAGAACTCTATTATCAGCTGCTTTAGAGCTTTCTAACTTTTGAAAGTGTTTAAAAAAACAATATATGAAACAGTGAAAGGAATTTTAAACTGTTTTGCCGCCATGCCCCTTTGTATCTTCTGAGGATTCCCAGTCAGTAATCAAAACTAAGCCTTTGGGCGCATTAGCGTAAAGTGGCTTCACATGCAAAACGAAAATGGAGACAAAGTGAGACGTGCTGTCACCACTTTTCCCCTGCTTTGATGAAACGATTTCTGTTTGATGTCATTTGCAAATAGTTAGTGGTTTAAAACCTGCCATTCACTTAGTAGTTTAAACAGCACATACACAGCATTAAACCTAAAAAAATAACTTATTCTGAACAACACGTTTAGGTATAACCACCTATTCAGGCTCCAGGATTTTAGCTCCGCCCCTTCACAATGACGCTATAAGCAGTGTTGGCAAATGGGGCACAGTAGAGGACAGCCAAATAAAAAGAGGGATTGCTTACACGTTAGTATTAAAGGACAGTAAGAAATCACCTTGTTTAACACTAAAGGATAAAGACATGTTGGGAAAAGGCCTTGTGAAAACAGAGGAATATGACTCATATGTTCATAAACCCATATTTCATAAAGGGGCTTCAAGGAAAAACAAAAAATACAAAGATATTGGTTCTTTAAACCAATTCGTAAATAACCCAATACATTATTAAGACAGACGGACAAAATTGCGCACTTTTGCACTTTTAGTGCGCGATTTTAGTGCATAGTGCGCTAACACTGAAAACCAAGCTAAAACTCCTGGATAGTGCACTGAAATCATCCAGAAAACGCAGTGCAGAACGATGGACACTCTGCACTAAACAGGCGCCATTTTGACCACGTATCAGAAGGGGCGGGACTTTCAACGTGTTTTCGAGTTGGATAGTGGCGACAAACAGTGAAATACACGCCTAAGCAGAGGCAGCTGGTTTATAAGCTCGTATAAATGTGAGCAACGTTAATAAAGTTATTTTACTGATGTACACTACGGTAAAACCGGCAGATATTTTGCCAGCTGGAGAATCATGAGCAAATATTAGTCCATCACTTCCGCTAAGTGCAAAGCGTTACATTTAGGACAGCACTGACTTTATGTTAGTGAACATAAAACAGCAACAACAATACAATGACAGACAAATATTTCTGGTGCTAGTGGAGTTGAAAAGCAAACAAATAAACAAACATCAGCACGCACAATGTGTGAAATCGACTAAACCAAATTCACTTTTAGCAAAATGTAGGTGATGTACTTTGTGTATTTACAGCACAACTGCATAATATTTGCACTGGAATTCTACATACTGTTTAAAAAACCCATATTTGATACATATTTGAAGTCAGATTCAATTTTGACAAAATTCAAGGTCAAGAAGAGACATTTAACTAATAATAATAATTCTACATTTTATTTATAGAGCGCTTTTAAAGACACTCAAAGACACTTTACATAGAATTGAAAAATATAAAATTTACATTAAAAACACTTACATATAATCAAAAAACGCTTTTAAAACACTAGTAAGAACGAATGAAAGGGTCCAGGTAAACATGCATGTGGGTAAAGTAACAGTGGTTAGAGGCCATAAGCAGATTTGAAAAGATGGGTTTTGAGCAGAGACTTGAAAGTTGCCAGGAGTAAAATGCTTCTTGATAGTGGAAACATGTATATTATCTCACTTCAAAAACTATTCTACTGTTCATATCTGCAGAACCCTTCCCCTCGGCCACTGGTGGCAGTATAGCATCGAGCCTCCGAACCCCCTTTTAGTTGAAGCATATATGAAACACACTACAGGCTTTTTTTGCAGACAATGCAAAGATTTATAACAAAGTTCTGAGCGGAGCGAGAAAAAAAAAAAGATACACCCTCCACCCTTCCATCTTCCCTCTGGCCTTTTTTAAGCTGGGGTCCTGTGCTGTTGGCCCTGGATTATTCCTCTCAACACCCCCATAAAGATGACAAAGCCCTGATCAAAGCTGCTGGCTGGCCCCTGGGTTTATCCCAGTGCGGAGTCACTCGCAGTGCAGGGCAACACACACACACACACACACTCCGAGGTCACGTGGGATCTCAGGCCAGGCCACGCTGCCAAGTCACGAGCAGTTTAAAAACAGGACGAGTCGTTTAAAAGCCACTCAGAAGTCTGCTTGGGCGGAAAGTGACACCCGAACGCCAGAGAAAGGAGAAAGGGGAGGAGAAGACAACAAGGCTTTAGCACGTCGGAACAAAAATCGCTAATGGAGAAGACATGCTATCTTAGCGCGATGGCTCTGCAAAAGCCATTAGCTGGCCGTGCTCCAGTCAGCGATTTCCACTGCCCGTCTCTGTCCTTCTCCGGCTGCAGAAGGAGGCTTCTCGCGTTTCTCAGGGGGGAGAGAAGGTGTGAGCAGTGGCCATCTCTGACAGTGAACTTGAACGTTTGAACCGGCGAGGGCTCAGCGGGGGAAGGAGTCAGATAAAGCAGTGCAGGCCAACGTGTGAGTGAGATAGTTCAGAGAGGCCTTTGATCCAGCAGTACTGCACTTCAGATACACATACTAAAACCACCGCATGGAACGGACAGCAAAAACAGCCATAAAGGGGTGTTTCGTCTGGTCGTTACGGGTAAAACAATAACAATGAAGACAAAGAGAGGGTCATTCAGCTTTTTCGGGAAATGTAGGATGATTCACATGATCTACAATTAGGGGTATGGAAATGCATCCGTGCGTGCTGAGCCTGGCTCCTCGAGTGCACAGATTCTGGAATATTAGCAAGGTTTAAAACCATTAAAACAATATACAACAAATCGTGCATTTCTGGCTCACATAGAATTCACTCAAACATAGAAATCACCCCAAAAATAGCTTAGTATACAGTTTTGACTGTGTACCATTCACTATAGCAGAAATACTCAATACTCAAACCCTTCTATTTGTTTATACTTGCTTTAAATCCTGGGTTCATTATTTAATAAATAATTTTTAAAAAATGGTACATACTATAAAAAAAACATTATTATGAAAGCTATGTAGTTCTGGAAGAAATTTAGATTAAATATAATTCTCAATCTAATCAAACTGAGCCAGTGAAAAGTGATGACATTTAAGATGCATTGTGTAATTTCCTTAAGAATCATAATCGAATCAGATCACTGTAAAGACAGAGATTTATACCCCTGTCTGCAACACACCATAAAGTACTTTAGAGATGACATGAGATGAGAGTGTGAGTCTGTGTGTGTGTGTGTGTGTGTGTGTGTGTGTGTGTGTATGTGTGTGTGTGTG
>JBBPDB010000001.1:20705393-20718131 GCA_037974465.1 Brachypetersius altus
GAGAGAGAGGGAGAGAGAGAGAGAGAGAGAGAGAGAGAGAGAGAGAGAGAGAGAGAGAGAGAGAGAGAGAGAGAGACAGAGGATATGAGACAAATGGTTAGAGAGACAATGAGGTAACATGCAGAGGCCAAGGATAATCATAAATACAGTTTATAATGACTATTGAAACGAAGTGTTGCAGCAGCAGCAGCAGCAGTTTTATGCCTTTACTCTAAAGGAATTCAGCACACTTTTCTCAAAACAGTGCTAACATTTATTTATTGCTATGCATACAGAGCTCTGGAGGTCACAAAGGGGGTGAAGAGGCAGGGCAACAGAGAGGGCAGGTTGGTGCAGTTCTTCCCGGTCCACGTCCCGACCCCTCACCTTCTCAACCAGATAATAGCCCCATGTGATGGGCCCTGCAGTGTCCTCCATTCTCACCGCTCCGTTCCCTGGAGGAAGTCAGGGGATAAGAGCGGGAAGGAGTTGTCAGTCATACAGTCAGTCAGTTGCTCAGCTGGGCCCGGCCCAGAGCAGAGTACAGGCCCAGCGTGGCTGCAGGGAGGCGTCAGCGTGGAGCCGGGCCCTAGGCCCACCTTCAGACTTGGCTATTGTGTAGCAACAAGCTGGCCCATTCAGAAAGCCTGTGTGTGGCTAAACTCCACTAATGAGCGTAGCCGGCTGAGCCGCACCGCATCACAGGGCCCCTATTCAGCAGCACAATGCGTGGGCCAGGTCCCAGCAGTGAGCACGGGGAGAGGACGCAGGGGGGGTCAGTCCGGGGCGGTCAGGCCAACTCAGCCCCTTGTCACAAGGGCCAACTCCCAGCTCTTGCAGAACACACTTTAATGACCAACCAATCAAACGAGGACAGAGCAAGAGGAGGGGCAGCATGTGGGCAGAGAGAAAAGGGACACAAGCCACAATAACAGCCGTGCCGACACCGACTTGAGAAAAATTATGTTCTCGCTTCCTCTTTCTGCACCACAACAAAAGGATCCTGCTACTGTAAACCACTCAACTTTTTTTCCTGCTAATGAATGTTGTGGTTTCATTGGAGGCACTCTTCATCCTCCCAGTGTGCTACAATATCAGCATATTAGAAACAGAAAATGTTGCTGTTCATTCTTTGGTGTTCCCCCGCGCCAAAGCATTTCTCTCCTTTTAACTAATTTAAGCCGTTATTCTTTAAATCCTTCATCTCCTCAGTGGTTCAGTCAGCTACCACTGTTTCTTCCAAAACACTCAGCATATGATTATTATATGATCATTATACCAACTATCATGCAGTATAGAACTAGCTTCCTCACAAACACTGTACCTGCAGGAAACACTAAACGCAGATCTGAAATCAGTATAGAACTAGCTTCATCACAAACACTGTACCTGCAGGAAACACTAAACACAGATCTGAAATCAGCATGAAAAACACTACAGAACCCACAGAAACTGATACATGATGATCTTGACCTGTTGACCTGTGTAACTCACATCAGTTAGTAAGTAAAGATTAATACCTGAATACTAAGTCTGGGGTTTAAAGGGTTAAAATGTGGGCACGGTTCAGAAAACCAGTTTCAAAAGAAAAAAAACAAAGGAAGAAAAGCCCAGAACTGTGCTCATACTGCAGCGGATGCATGGATGCTGCGTTTGAGAAAAGAGAGGGGGGGGGGGGAGCCAGCAGCGCCAGAGCTGAAGTCACATGAGTGTGGTGGCCGAAAAAGCAATAGGTCAGCTTCCATCAGCTGGAGAAGCCTTTTTCACAGCAGCTATTTTCAAAGCTCCCAGGAGCAGGCTAGGGCGGCCATTAAAACCCTGTTAAAACACTTCTGATGTTGTCAGCAGCCGCGAGGTGGAGTGGCCCCGTCCGATCGGCGAGATGCTATCTGCCTACAGCAGTTCACCACTGCTGTCAATACTATGAGCAGGAAGGTGCAAGATGAGCAACAACCTAATTTGGCCATCAAAGTTTCATGCATTTTCCCCAGGCAAGAGCGGCGGAGTGCTGGAAAAGGAGGTGATGGTAGAGGGGGAGGGTTAGAGAGCCCTGTGCTCACTCCACTGAATGACCTTCATTCCTGAACCTTTTAAAATCCTTTAAAATGCATAGCTTACACTGCGAAGTATTAAAAGGAAGATGGGGCAGGGTGGGGGAAACCATGCTGGTCGCACTTTTAAAGTTCCAACCTCAGGCTGAATTACATTTGCAGCATTGACACGTATAATAGCGACCCTTTCAGCAAGCTCACTCTGACCTCGAGAAGCTTTCCTGTGAAGAAGAAGAAGAAGAAGAAGAAGAAGAAGAAGAGAGAAGGGCTTTTATTTATTCAATATATCTGCTTCCATCACCGCATAGCAACATCGGAACTTTCAGACAGGAAACATTTAGAGAAACTTCAGGAGCCCGGCCTACCGCACGAACGCGCTCGCAGCTATCGCCTATATGCAACAGCAGTGATCAGATGCACATAAAGTGCTGACCACTATATCTGTAAAGATCGATATGTGGGCAAAGCTACCTGGGAGCACTCAAGAGCGAAAAACAAAATGGAAAAGAGATGAGCTGAAGACATCTGCAGCTTCTGAAGAGGCTTGATAATGGATTTATAGGTGAATGCCTCTGTGACAGGTTGATTTCAGAATCGAATCTCGAAGTAAAAGGTTAAAAAAAATGGCCGGATAAACATCGAAGAGGCCATATTGCATTTTTTCTCCTATTTTACTGGTTTCCCTGAGGCCCACTTGACATGACATTTGTGGTTTATGTTCCAAAAACAGGTATATTTCATCCTGAAATGCCCGTTTTCAAACTTCCTTAGATATAAACAGGCTACTCTCACACTGTGTCTTTTTAAGACAGACATATGGAGATGACCTCTGTTCTGACTGGATGCCTCATGCAAAAAGCATGCACAAGTAAAGCATTCTTTTTAACTACGGAGTGAATGGGCTGGGTTAACCTGAGGTATGATGAGCAGGCAGATGTACTACTTGCATAGTGAAAGTGACCATTCTGTCATACGGGAACACACCACAGCAAACAGTGTGAACAGCACGAAATTCAACCTCTGCATTTAACCCATTTAACCCAGTCACCAAGTGAAGCAGCGGGCAGCCAGGAACACGGCGCCCGCTGAACAGTGTGTGGGCACGGTTCCTTGCACAGGGTACCTCAGAGGTGCGTAGCAGGCTTGGAAATTGAACTCATGACTTCCTGATCACAGAGTGAACGCACTAACCACCAGCTGAAGAACCCATCAGTGTTCCGCTCCACAGAGATCTTTACTAAGATGTGAATGAATAGATGTGTGACGTCACAAAAATAATTCATTCAAATAGGGCTAATTTACAGCCTGACTGACCTACATGAACATTCTGAAACATTCTGAAGTCTTTTTGGGTTGAAACGGTTTTTTTTTTGTGGCCCATGAAAGTATGAAGCACTTTCTTATGAGTATATAAAGTATAACTAATGGCAGTGGTGGTGGTTAACCTCAACACAGCCTGAAAGAAACAAGCTACTATTTGCTGAGGCTGGTGGAGAGAGAAGAGATAGAACATGTGGGTGGAGAGAGTTATTTCAATGTTTCTTTTGTGTACGAGTCTTTGCACGTTGCTAATGCTAATCGCTAATGCTAATGGTTTTTTAAGTAATAAAGTTTTCTGATTCTGATTATTACCTTGACATTTCCTTTAATGTTAATGCCTTAAATTGAGTTTAACACAAAATAAAAGTGTTCTGTGAGCAGATTTGGGTGAAGATTTAGGTTGTTGTTTTTTTTACCAAAACACAACACAGGGATTTCTGCACACCACCTAAATAAAGAGCTGGACGTGTTTTAAGTAGTTTACAGAAGTTCTGAGGATGCCTTTAATACTAAAAGGATTTGGGTGATTACTGGCAATGTACAACTATGTCTAAACTAAAGAAGTACATTTTGGACTCTTGGCTGAACCACTACATCTGGAATAACTGAAAAATAAAAAAGTGTGAATCTAAATGTTTGCAAACCAGGTCCTTTAAGAGCAGAGAACGATGGGTTCCCCGTTTGAGCATTAGTCCCTCCTGAGGTTTCCTTCTGCAGCTTTAGGAAGTGTTTAGTTGCCTCTGACTGCTCACTAGGGGCTCGGACCCGGATTCTGTAAAGCTGGTTTGCGACGACATGAGTTGTAAAAAGTGCTATATAAATAAAACGAACTTGCCACATGATTTTATAGGCTATGCCGGCTTCCAAGGCAGTCAGAGAGGATCAGTGGATGACAAAATAACACCATAGTCTCGTGCGTGCTCCACTCGTCCCTTGAAACACAAATAACATGGACATTTCACATGCATAGTCAGCATTTTATGGCTTAAGCTCCTATCCAGGGTTACAAGGTCGAACCAGAGCCTATAAAAGCCGAGACACAAAGCAGCGTGTTGACCAGAATTCTAGGTGTTCGAGTGTCAACCTCATAGTCTTGGGAACAGTTGGGAACGCTTTGAGATGATTCATACACACCACTAAGACAAAATAGAGCTCGGTGAAGCCAGAGGAACTCAGGAGAACTTTGAAAGCAGGAACACAATGCCACGCAGTTGGCTTTTTGGGCAAAATGTTAACCAAAGAGAACAAACAAACCCGAAAAGACTGGAGATTGCAGCAAGACGCCTGTGGTGACTGCCTGTTGTGGGTGATATTAAGGTCCCTGGTGTGTGTGGGTATCGGTGAATGTGTGTACTGAGAGAGCTAAAAGGAAGGTTTTAGTGGGAAATCCAATTTACACAATGTTCCTCTTACCTCAGATGTAGTTGATCAGACAAGATGTGTTCGTTGTGCTTTAGATTCATACTGGAGATGAAGCTAATGCAGCTAAAATCTAATCGAAGTTCATTCCCCACCAATTATACGCATCCATAGTGCATCTTCACACACTTTCTCCAAACAGATTAAAGGTTTTCTGACACCATCAGAGAATGGACAAAGATACTTTGGATGGGTAAACCACTTTAATCCGGCTTCTTGAATCCATATCTGAATCCATCCATATCTGAGTCCATACACTTTTATCCATACAATTCAATACAAAGTAAAGGAAGGGAAAGAAACAAGCGTTCTGAAGAACTGGTGATGGAAAGCAGCTCAGATCACATGAAAAGTGTGTGAAGGGCTAAGAGAGCACCTTTACACCAGCACTCTATTGTTAACCAGTGACATGGCCAGGAGTGCTCACCCTGCGTGAGAGAGAGCTCATGAATAAATGATGGAGAGGGGAATCAAATCTGCAGCTGAAACTTCTGCTCGACTGAGTTCTGACACATTAGAGAAAACTGTCAATGTGAATGAGGCAAAGAGTAGAACAGGCCTGGGTACATCCAGACTGACCTCATCACAAAATAAAACAGCCAAGAGGTTACTAATCAGACCCCCAAAACGAACCAAGCTCTTAAACGCTGAGATCCTGAATTCAGCTGTTCTAGCAAGACCCTAAAATGCATTCAATGTACAGTTAAAAGATCCAGTATCACGGAAGGAGCATTCTCCTCCGAAGCGTAAAGGAAAAAGTTAGATGTAGTCCGTAAAGCATCAGAACAATCAATCCACTCCCTTGTTCACATGGTTCTTAGAAAGTCATTGGTGAGCTCCAAAGACGGCTTTTAAGTCACTGCACCAGAGAGCCGCATTTACATATTCAAAATATTTAGCACTTCCCAATATACCCTTATATTAATGAATGTGGCTTAATATAGACTAGTCAGTCAACAGAGATCATTTACAGATCGTCATTGTCAAGGCAGATCATACAGTTCCATTTTTGACAACTGCAAGTTCTAGCAACAGTTTCTTTGATTTTTTTTTTTTGTTCTTTTAGCTTCAATTTAAAATATGGAAAGTTTTTTTCTACTGTAAAATGATCATCTTGGATATATAAGGTTTTGAGCTTTGTCTCCATGATAATGATATACTAGTCTTAAAGGCACTAATAATATAAAATTTGTCATTTGTAATTTGTCATTAGTAACCAGTACATTATTTATCTAAACAATGAAACAATGTATACCCCAGCATCTTGCGTATTTAGCACATTGCTGCAGAGTTTCCATTTGACATTTCTTTAAGGTTTTATGATATTCCTGCCTCTGCATCTCTGTGTGAAGGTGCAGGCATAACAAAGCAATTTCTAACTCTGATATATACTGCTCGAAAAAATTAAACAGCACAATGTCAATCACACGTCTGTGAAATCAAACTCTCCACTTAGGAGGCAACACTGATCGTCACTGAGAGAGTTTAGACTGTGAATCAGTGTTGCCTCCTAAGTGGAAAGCTTGATTTCACAGACGTGTGATTGACTGGAAGTTACATTGTGTCGTTTAAGTGTTTGAGCAGTATATATAAATCTTGCACAAAAACTAATTTAAAAAACAATACAAAAAGTGACTCCTTTTTAGGATTAAAACTCTTGCATTTCAATCATGCCGAAGCAAAAGTCATGCTTTTTTGCCTGCAAGAATGAGTCTGATGGGATCTGTTCAAGAAAAGGTGGCAAAACTCTCGTCTCGGGGGTGAATGCCTGTATATGGGTATTGAGGACAGAGTGACCCAGCCAGAGCATTCTATCATAAGCGCGGCTCCAGGAGGAGCCTGGTGTGATAAAAGCAGATTTAAGGAGGCTCCAACTCACTGAGCTCAAGAGCCGTTCATGGCCCTTAGAAGTCCCTTCGTGGGGGGGGGAAATGTCAAAGGAGGGGGCGTGTGCGTGCGCGTGTGTGTGTGTGTGTGTGAGCGTGGGTGAGCGTGGGTGTGCGTACAAACCCATATGTATGCACATATATGTATCTGGTTGTGGCTGACCACTGAATGTGTGTGTGTGTGTGTATTTATGTGTGTGTGTGTGTGTCTCCGCGCCCTCTCACTCGCCCCTGGTCCGTGTTCCCCTGCTGCGCTGGAGTTTATTCACAGGAAATGTGCGGGGAGCATCATGCCTGGCTGCCTGATGCAGAGTGACGTGGCGTCTCTAGCGAGAGGAGAAGTTAGCATGTCAGGCAGGTCAGCGCAGGGCAAGCAGACAGTCAATAAAATATTCAGTACACCATTCCACCATCATGGATCTAATACCTCCGAAAAAGTCAGTCAGGAAAAAAAAAAGGGAAGCCGCCACACGTTTTCTGAGCGGGCTCACGGGTGTTAGAGGAAGAAAGATTTGTTCAATTATGATCTAATTGACTCGCGCGGTCCATGTGCTCCCTTCACAGGAAACGACATGGATTTTCTCCTGGAGGTAACACGAGGCCGGGGTCCGGCTAGTGAAAGTTCAAAAGTGCACCGTGGCCTGCTGAAGAGAGCCACTAGCACACGGCACACAATGCAGGAGAAAAGGAAGCCCCCGCTGCTGCTACCCATTTTAGACTCACTTCTATTTCTATTTTTCAGCCTTTCTTCCTTTTTTTTTTTGTCTGCATCCTTCCTGCCCCTGGGCACATACTAAATATATGGTTGACCCTAGCAAGCACCGCATCTTTTCATTGTGTTAGTATCAGGATGCCCTAAGACCCAGTGCTTCCCATATCCACCACGCAGGTCAAATCTCTGCTTACAGTTCAGCACTGCCTTAAAGCTATAAACTCTAAAAAAGGATGTTTTACAGATGTTATACAGGCATAAACGGAACTGGAACGATATGATCAGAATACTTCTAGAGTCCACAGCAATGCATTATTTACTATTTAAGGCATAAGCCATTTGTAAAAAAAAAATCATTTGAGAAGGTAAATATAAGTTACAAGACGCTTTATAGGCAATTTTAGACCCCTGGTCTCCGCAAAGTAAGCCCTGCAACAAACAAACAAACAAATAAATCGCATGGGACTGTACGTAACCCTGGCCAGAAGCCCTATTTACACATCATAACATATAAAAGTCTTTGATTGTTATTTAATAATGTAATTGTCATCTTTCCAAAATCAATTTATTTGCTAAACAATTCAAAATGGTTTGGCAGTTGGTACTTCTGTGCTGCATTTCTTCATAACGTTTACAAGATTTCGCATTAGCAGAAGGATGTCCTGCTGTTGGACTCATGCTGAGGCAATGTGGCATTACTCTGCTGAGATTATATAACCAAGACACAATATGCTCACGCACTGACCACGGGCGAGTCTCTCTGCCGCAGGACCCCCGGCACAAGGCACAAGGGCCGAACGAGTGTATGTGTGTAAGCATATTTTTTTTCCCCAAAGCACCTGCCTTTTATTTCTGTTCATGGGTGCCTCAAACACGTTCATGGGTGCCTCAAGGAACGAGGACATGTACTTGAAAAAAAAAAACAGGACTGGTTTTACAGCTCACGATTGGAAGCTAACCTAAGTGGTTAAAAAAAAAAAAAGGCTGTATCTGCTCCCAAAGTGGTGGTGGTTTTTATTTTCCAAAGGCACGCTATAATACATCACAGAAGTCTCGAGGCCCATAGTTTTCAGATACCTATAAATAAATGCTTTTCACTGCTAGCTCGGCCCTGCTTTCGCACACAGTCTGGGCTCGAGTAAATAGCCCTGATGAAAAACATTCTGCTCTTTGCAACACCATGAGCAGTGCGAGAGCGAGTGGGTGAGAGAATGGGCGAGAGAGAGAGAGAGAGAGAGAGAGAAAAGAGAGGGGTGCAGTGCCTTTGAAAATAGACCCACTGCTTTTCTGCCATTTTCATGAGCGAACATATCGCCCCGGACCTCCCACTACTCAGCCATTAAAGTGTTCTGCTGCAGAGCGTGATGCACCGGGATAAACAAAACATTGGTGGTCACACACACCCTCAACCTAAGTCTAAAACAAAAGCAGCGTTAAAGGACAGTGTCTTTTTCTATATAAAACACATGCACAAACATTAGAGACACTAATAATGTTCTATTGGCAGGGTTTCCACAGATAAATCTGTGGCTTCTTATTCACAGCTGAACGTCACATTATATGATATAATAATAATTCACAGCTGAACGTATCATTATATTATATTATATGAAACATATAAGCTGGGCCCTGGAGAATTCCAGGCTAGATGGAGGTCAGGATGAGAGAAGCTAGGCAGGTTTGGGCTGTTCGGTCCAGATCGCCCTTTCCTGCCTTATGTTTCCAGTGCAGTGAGCAACACGGGGAATGCTACTGGTCCAAAGCTGTTCATACAGAGCTAACTTTCAGGACAATGGGGCATATTTTGCAAGATGCAGAGAGCTGATAGCACGTGTGCCAGTGTGACAAAGGGGCGCCTCTCTCGAGCCGCTGCCCTGGCGTGAGAAAGGCAGGCTTGTTGTGCGCTTTAGCACAGGAGTCCGTTTCATTGACCGGCCATTCATTTCCATCTTAAACACGGCGTCCCGTGAATGAAGCCAGGGCCTTGGCATAGCTGGGCCTCCCACTCGCGCAGGCCTGGCCGCGGCTCTCACGCTGCCTCCCCCCGCACCCGGCCTGCAGAAGCCACCTCCAGTAAAGCAGGCCACATTTGTTTCCACTTAGGTCATATGATCTCTGGAGGTCTAATTTGAACAAATCCCCTGCTCCAGCCACAGACTGTACTCCTCATGTGAGATCTTTAATACGCAGGCCCGGCGCTAATGTTGCACTAAAGTAAATAAAGAGGCGGCTCGAGAAGAGTGCAGCGTGGCAGGGCCGGCGTGGTCAAGCCCGAGCCTTAACACTTCCCACTCATTACTTTCATAAGACTGACACTTGAGTAAACTCAAGCTCCTGAAACCCTATCATTTAGCAGCAAGCCATCTCTCACTGGCACGACCTATAAACGCCCTTTTCCTCCTGACAGCACAATGCTCACCGCTTTACAGCTCTGGTCATTAAAAGCAGGAGTGGGCAAAGAAAGGGCGGGGGGGCGGAGAAGGGGTCCGTGTAAAAGAGAGTGTTGGAGAGAGGGGGAAAGTGAGAAAAAGAGACACTAAAAGCTGCAGGAAAGGAGGGGGTGAGGTGTGCCCGGGGACAGGCGGGCCGCCTCAGGCTGCTCTCCGCATTGCAGATTGGCCATTTTCTGCCGCTGTGATCCGCTCATGGCCAACGAGTTCTCTTCCCCCAGCGCAGGGAGAGGCCACCGAGCCCTGGGAGACGCAGCGTCTCCGAGTGCTGCCTGGTGAAAACTTAATGACATGTCCTGTTCAATTTCCATATCTCTGGCCGAGGATATGAGCCCTTCTCCCCGCTCCGCACCGAGAACACGGGGCCGAGGCGAACTCATCAGCACCATGTGTCGTCTCCCCCCGCACACCATTAAGTTTTCATGTTAAATAAGCATACACACGAGAACCGCACTTGTGTTGGTGTTGTCTTATAGTACAAACAAGGTTTCTGCCGTCATTTCGCTTTACCTGAGTGCCGGAACACACCAAGGCCATTTTCCCTCAGTGTACATCAGGAGCACCACACACCAATACTACTTTTGAGATTCTACGGTGTACCTTAAAAACGGCAGGGTTTTCAATCATAGCGCTTTCAATATCATAAACGATATGAATTACTTAGAAACATCTATCTAAATAAAATATAAGTAAATAGCTCTTAATAAAATGGCCCTGCCTTATCAGAGATGGACGCTTATATACTTATATACTTTTTACTGTCATCTGTAACACTTAATTCATTTATTTTTTTTTAAATATGAAAATCCAGACTAGTTGACGTTTTTGAACAACTAGCCAACTGCTAAAATTTAAACGCTTAATGACAATAAATGCAGAGAAATAAAATCGAATGCTACACCAAAACATCACAAAAAGTATCAATTTACTCTTATAATTTAGTTGAAATTGTGGGTTTATAGATAGTGTAGGTGCTAATTTGACACTGGGGACTTTACAGCAGATGTGTTTAAGAATGTTGTGAGGTAATCTTTATTATGAGCAGCCTTACGCGGATAAAACCGAACCGTCTACGCTTTAGTGGCATTACTGAATGCACAGGATGCCGCTGAGGTAATGCACTCGGACGCTGAGAGGTCACTGGAACACGGGGAGAAAGAATCTCGCGGGTTGAGATGGGAGAAAGGCAGAGGGGAGGGTCGTCTAATGTCTGGCAGATGACAGATCCCTGAATTCCTTCCTCGCGCCCGTAAGACAGCGGCCGCTCCGGTCCGGACACTGTGGCTTTGTGTTGCAGCTTCACTGCAGGGCCCTCTGCTGATTAGAATGCTGGCTGAAAATAAAAACTGGCCATTGACAGCACTGCCCTGAGGTTCTCCTCTGAAATCATATTTTGCAGTGGCGCACAGGAACAAAGACGGCCCAGTTCGGCCAGTCGCCTTTTTGTCACTTTGCACAAAGGCTGCTCCTCAAATGCACCCCCGCAATGCCGGCCCCTCAGGACTCTCTCTCTTTCACACATACACACACAAGCACACACACACATACATATATATATATATATATACATACATACACACACACACACACACACACACACACACACGGTCTGGGATGGGGCAGATCTGATGGACACATGTTTTAAAATGCAAGTTATGCAAGCCTTGACACTGGAGACAAATGTAAGCCCCTCAAAAGTTTTAATGAAATTCTGTGAGGGGGCACCCCTCCTCCTCCAGACATGGCTGGATCGCAGTGAATTACGTCGGGCATATGTTTTTAGAGCAGCTCTCCTCTGCCCACATTGTGCCCTGACATTTGCAGCAGTGTTCTGCTTTTTTTCCCCTTGTTCTCTGAAGAGGAACCCGCTGGAGAAGATAGCACTGGTGGGAAAGGGTCCTCAAACGAGCTAATCACTGTGATAATTGTGGTAATTGCGCTTTATTAAAATAATGACTGGGCAGAATGGGCTTGAATGGACAGAGCGAAAGAGCATGGCTTTCCCTCTCTGAGCCTGTAAGCGGCCCTCAGACGGGGAGGTGAAGGCAGGCTCCTTGAGTACTCCTACACTTATAAAGAACAGCACCGGTCCCACGCTGGGCTCTCTCTCTCTCTCTCTCTCCCGCTCTCTCACTCTCTCGCCCTGTAGTCCTCAGCTAGGCCTGGGTCAGGCATGGGTCAAATCGATAGCACAGTGGGGAGTGCCAGTACTCATGTCTCTCCCGCCACAGCAGCATGCTCCTCTGTGACCTGTCTCAGGTCTTTACGCACAGAGGAGTCAGAAAATACCACAAGCTTCTGAAAGAGTTTGCAAGGAGGGGAAAAAAAAAGACTTTTATAGTACCTAGCAAGCACAAAGTGTCCCTGCTGAGAAGAGACACAAGCTTCTGGAACATTAAGGTCATCATCAATATTTCTAGAAACCTGGTAAACTGCATGTTTCAAAATAAGATATTTAGACCAATTGGGTCACACCTACAAATACTTGCAATGTGCTTCCATGCATCTACAATAAAGAGCAAAATACTGCATGCACATTAAATACTACACTACTAAGACTAAGACTAAGTGCCATGTCTCATTAGAATAAATTGTCTTCTCAATCCACAGTCTTTTAAAATTACACAGAAATAAGGAGCTAATTGGACTGTAAGCTTAAGTATATTACAGTGTTTTTCAAACATCGCCCTGGCTGTGATCACCCAGATGTATTAATGTATAAAAAAATATATACCCATTTTAGAATTTGTATTTTTTTATTCTTCAGGGAGAACAACGGCATAATTAGAGGACAATCTCCCCTCAGTCTATTACGAGAAGGGTATACTGACAACTGCACACACTCAAACAGAGAGAGAGAGAGAGAGAGAGAGAGAGAGAGAGAGAGAGAGAGAGAGAGAGAGAGAGAGAGAGAGAGAGAG
>JBBPDB010000001.1:20730096-20759071 GCA_037974465.1 Brachypetersius altus
ACACACACACACACACACACACACACACACACACACACACACACACACACACACACACACACACACACACACCCTTGCTCTGAAGCCTCAACGCCTGCCCTCTGCTCCTATGCTGCACTTTCACTGCTCTGCGGCTGTGTGTGCAGTATACTGCTGGGTAATTGCACAGTAATACTTCATTATGGCAGCACTGTAATTTCGGGACTGGACACTTCAAAGAGCGGCAGAAACCTCTTCACAGACAGCGCAAATTATTGCGAGTCCGCGTAACCCTCTCTTTGTTTTGACTGGTATTGTTTTTGGCTCTGCCCTGTAGTCCAAAATACACACGGAGAGCAATCAGAGCATATTTTCAATGGTATAATTGTTGGAGCTGATTACAAAGTACAGTAGTGTGTTAAGCGGCTAGAAAATTGGCATACGCCATTATGTGAGGCCAAAAAGAATAAAATCTGATATCAAAAAGCTTATCTAAACAAAGGGGAGCGTTGGCGGTGTGAGCCGCGATGCTGGACGCGGGCAAGCGACAGGACACCTCCGAGAGGGGCTGGACCGGCCAGAGGTGTAAACGGGTCCCCAACTCCTAGAGGAGCTCCACTCGGTCAGCACTCTACAATCACATGCTGCTCATTTCTGTTTTTCCGACTGATGTCCAAGTCAGAGAGCAAAGGTCGCACCCAGTGTTGTTTACCTATCTAATAGATTCACGGTAAGTCTTGTGGCAGGCAATGTGCAACCAAGAAAAGTTACACACACTCACTACAGCTACGACCAAAAGTAGGCACCCAAGTAGGCACACTAAGACAAATAAAGGTGCCAGGAAGAGTTTAGTGCATCAAAAGGGCAGAAAAAAACACTTTTGGTATAAGAGGATAGCTATTTAAAGAACCATATGAGAGCAGAGATGGGGTCTCCAGTCTGAGACTTGGACTCAAGTCGCACTTAAGTTGCACAAACAAAGACTTGTGACTTGACTTTAGACTTCCCTCAACGACTTGAGACTTGACTCGGACTCGGGTGCTGTGACTCATGAGTCGTAACTCGTAAACATGGAATTATTTATTTATATCTCGCACTCTTTCCAACGACCGGAAAACCTTTCACCTTGCACAGGTGTCCCATTACTTTTGTCCGAGGTGAACGATTTTCAGCTAATAACGGTTTTCGAGGGGTTGTTGGAAATGGGTCACAGAGCCCCATCTAACTGTGGAGTTTCACATTTAGAAATATATTTTTCATATTTAACATTTAGATTTAAGATCATTTAAGGCAAATCCTCCATGTTGGTGAGGGCAGATCACAGCACGCAGCCCCGCCCCCTGCTAAGTAACAGCCAATTGTAATCTCATCTCAAGGCGTGGCCAATTAGCATATCTTCTAAACATTTAGAGCTCAACATTTACAGCTCAAAAATCCCACATTTGTAAACACTGCCACTTAAAGACTTGAGACTTGACTTGGACTCGGTAAAAATGTGAACGAGAGTAAAGAACACATCTAAACATTTAAAGAAGATTCCCATAAAGACTCTGAATGTTTTAGGGCTTGGAACTATGGTTCTAGGAAAAACCTTTAACTAAGACCTATACGTTGAACCTCAATTACAAACAAGGCTCTCAAAAAACCAATTTGCTTAAAGTTTTTAAGTAATCTAAAGCAGTTCTTGGAATCCCTCCTAAAACACCTTTTGGCAGCATTATTTTAAAGAGTCCAAATCCTGAAAATGATTAGGAAGTTTAAGTGTAGTAGGTTTTTATTAACAACTTACTTAATGAATGCCCAAATGCCTAAAAGAACTGAGATAAGCTAAATGTTATCATTGAATTGTACAGTTGAACTGAAAAGCAATGAAAACAACGTTTTTGGAGGATTTTCTAAAATTCTTTATTCGACTCTTCATAACACGAACAATAACAGCAACCATACAGACTATGAACTAGCTTAAATAACAGAGCCAAACAAAAGAATCCAATCTCTTCATTAGACTAAACATATCTGCAGTGCAAATACTGAAACAGCGAGTGCTGTAGAACTGAAATGGCACACGCTGGACCACTGGGGATTCAGGTCAGGGTAATTAATAGGTGTGCAACACTGGTGGAATAAGAACAAGCTTCATATCAATACCTGTTCTTTTTGTGCACTGTCCAATTATACAAAGCATGAACAGTTAGTTTTGTGCTCGATATCCTGAGGGCAAGCAACTGACCGTCCACTGCCCGTCACAAACACATTCCTCCTAAGCCACTGTTGTGAGCTTTAATAAACCCTTTTGACTTGACTTTACAGAACACTTACAAAATTCAACTCAATCTAATGGAAGTTAGACATTTGCTACTCTGCATCATCAAAACTGGGCACATTAGACAAAATGAAAACTTTGCCACCATGCTAACGTGAACTTAATTACACAACAGCTTCGATTATCTTAACAGCGTAAAGTTTTACTGACACTGTTCTGTAAAGCTCGTCCAACAACAGTTACAAAGGAATGGAATTGTGGACAAAGCATTGACAGGTCAATTTTGAGCTCTACTGTCTGTATAAACGCAGTTGGACACTATCCATGTGCTCGGCTTCTCCATCAATCGGACAACAGAGGATGGTGTTCTGATAAACAGAGTAAGTGTCTGTGATACAGCGCTGCTACTAATCACTCTGCGGTCCATTCTGGCACTAGAGTCTCTAACCTGGCGGGTCAGGGGCGCGGGCGGTCCTCCATTGTGCTCTAGAACGGCCTTCCTTTCCTCTCCTCTCCTCTCTCCTCCCTCCTCTCTCACACACAACGATGGCAAATCAATAAAGGAAATGAAGGGAGAGCAGGAGGATGGAAGGGAGAACGATGGAGTGGATGTGCATGCTTGAAAAAGGAGAGCAATGAAACCAAACAACAAAAGTGAAGTGAACTAAAACAAAAAGGCAGCAGGAAGGGTCTCCTTTAGGATATACCTGCAGAAAAACGACAACACAAAAAGAAAGAAAAAAGAAAAAACAGGTGTGTGTTTAATGTCGAGGTGGCCATCTTTTTCCAAGCATGCAAATCATTCCGTCATTCCACCCGCGGCACAGTGTGGGAGATGCAGGCGCAAAGGCACAGCAGTGTAACAGAAGCAGACATCACGCAGACGGTGTTGCTGTCGGTGATTTAAGCCTGTATCACTGAAATATAACTTCATAGTCTGCCGACAAAGTGGAGGGTGCATGTAATAATAATTGCAGTGTCCTTCCGAACAAGGGCAAGGGAGCACAGTTGGCGAAAGTCACAGCTGAGTGAGGTAAACTGCCATCGTGTGGAGACTTACGCAACATAAGGGGGAAAAAAAAGAGTGTGTGTGTTTGGGGGGGGAGTAACTGCAAACAAGCAAGTGTTGGATTCAAAAGTCCAACATGTTTGTGCCTGTGTTTGCACTCACAGCCTCCCAGAGCTGCTGGACTGTTCACTTGAATGGTTGGGGTTGGGGTCCTGAGTGTAAACCGACTGTTGGGTGATGACTGTTCTCCACTTTAAAGCTCCATTTTGCCCAACTTAACTCAATTAAAAGTAAATCGGGGAGCCATGAGTAACAGAGCCATTTCTTCTAAGGCTTTTGCCCTTTGCCTCATCTTTCTACAGGACTGTTACACTTTGGATGCCATGTATCCAAAACTTAAACTTGGCCTCACAATTCTCTGCACGAGCAAACAGCAGGAATGTGACAGTTACTGGTGTTAAACCCAGTCATAATCACACATTTTCATCAATAAATCTGATATATGTGTGCAAAGCTAGAAGTTAAATGTCTGATGCTGAATAATACAAAAGCAACATGGAACGAAAGTGTTTTCAGTGCATGCTGGTGCTTTTCAAAAGTCCGATGCCAAGAAGTAGTATCTGTGCTTGATCTGGTCGGTGTGTGCGGTTGTAGCTTGTAGAGTGGTCACATACTCAGCAAAAAATAAAATTGAACTAGAATGAATTTTCGCGTGTGCACATCAGAGCTCACATGAACACATGAAACGCATGTAGCCGCGGAGAGAAATAGCTCAGAGTATCAGAGGAAAAAAGCCCATTCAGCAAAAAAAAAAAAAAGCTAACTTAAACTGTCAATCTTTAGTGTCCTTCAGGCTCAATATAAACACTTTTTTCACCCAGAAAAATTAAGACATGGCCTCCAATCGGCTAACTGAACTGGCTAGCTGCTTGCTAGCTAACTTGCTGCATTAAAACAAGCCTTTACAGGCTAAAATTCTTTCATAAACCACAACGAACAGTGACGCATTGTTGTTTTCATAACTGACCTGTCCTTAAGTGCGATAAAGGCTGTTTATGGGCCGTATCTTTAGCCTTTGCGATGATGCTCACTTGGAGACTCTCTCTCCCTATTGATTTTTGAGGTGACTCACCCCACCGCTTGCTCTCCCCATACATTACAGAGGCAACTTGACCACAAAACCCTTATCTTTAAAGGATCAATACTCCGTCCACGATCATCTAATTAAAAAGTTGCATATATGCGCATCTGGGGGGGTGGGGTGGTGAGATCTGATGCACATGTTGGAAATTCTCCACCTATAATATTAATAATAAAATTTAACATGAAAATAGAAAGCAGTAGTCTGAAAAGCATGTCTGCATACTCCAACGGAAAACTAAACGAAAATAAAACTGAACAGTCTGAAGTACTCAAGCCCTCTCTTGCTTGTACTGTAGAATCTAGAATGGTATGCCAGTAAAATGCCTTAGAAAGAAAGAAAAGACACCAGAAGTTGCACTATCATCACATCTCAAATTTGTCTCTCTTCCCACACAGAGGAAGGCATTGTGTGGGCCACACTGTGGCGCCTGAGGTGGCACCCTATCACTGTGAGAGAAGACAGAAGAGGGTGACATGCATGGCAGCCGTGGTTGGTGGGTGGGGGGGGTAATAGGGCAGCCATGTGGACTGACCACTAAAGTGTTGTAGCTAACGTCTCACGAGAGAAGAGCCTCGGCCCTGGGCTCATAGTACAGGATATAAATATCGCAGGCAGGGTTCAGCTGCAGTAGCATGGGGCAGGAAGAGGAGGAGGACGCTGGAGCAATAGCAGGAAACACTCAGTGCTGCATACACCCAGAACGTGTGAAGTCTTCAGCAGCCCAGCAGAGAACATACACAAAGAAAAAAAAAAACTCAACTCTGAGCGCTCTTACAGTGTTGGACTGAGGAGGTTATTGTGCGGGAGTCTGGCTTTCTTCCTGTAACTGCAGTGGCATGGAATAAAGTCATACTAAATAATAATAAATCACGACAACAAATCTTGCCATTTTCAGTGTCTGATCACAGTGTCTGATACACAGTTGCAGAAAATAAAGCAGCTGGTATCGCATTTCATTTCTTTATTGCATGTACTGGATACTGAAACACTTTTTAAATTTAAGATTGACCAGAATTTAACCTGAGGGAATTGTAACTTTAACTGTTGCTTTTGTTAGTTTGCTGCTTGTTGATTTATCCATAGGTCTCCTACAAATTGTGAAGTACAATGTGAACGCAGCTGGGCTTTAGCCTGGGCTATTACAGATGGTTCACACTTGAAAAATACATTAACACTTAAACATGTTAAAAATGTATCATGTTACTTTGGCAGAGTTAATAGAAATATTTGAAAATAAAAACTAACTGTTCACCTAGAAATTAGACAAAACTAAAAAGGCAATTCCGAATAAATGATGTATTTGTTATATATTGTGTGTGGCTCCTACCATTATTCTCATTTTCAGACTAATACTGCACAGCAACTAGATGCTTGAAATGATTTTTGCGTTGCTCACCACAACAATTAAATATGAGATCTGAATGTGGTCTGGAGGAACAAGAACATGGGAAGAGTTAACAGTGCAGCTCTTAATAGCCAATATTCTTTATTTGCCACATACACAGCATGTAGAGACATGAACTTGCCAGGAAACTGTGCAATAAACTTTACAAATCAATTTAATTAAAGAAAAAGCTGAGAGAAATAACTATGGTAATACAAATGATCACAATATATAAGCATTGACATTATGAAGAAGATCTGAACAATGTGTTAATATAACAGATCAGAATTCATATGTACTGTAAAATGCAGTAGACGCAATGGTACACCAATAGTGCTTGACTTACTAGAAAAATTTGCATTCTTTCATATTATGAAGTTCAGTGCAAAATAATATTTAAAAACTGTTTAGATAGGCACTGAGTGATTTTATTAATATTAATAAATATACTAAATACAACTAAAAATAATAATTACAGATAAAAAAGAACAGTAAATATTAATTTCATGTAAAGTATAAATGTGGCCAGTATTGGCTTGACTCAATCGGTTCTTCATTATATTAAATCAGGAGCTGCTGACAGAATCCAAACAACGGATGGAGGAACCGAGGAGGAACCTTGAACCGAACTACTTTTATGCACAGATTCTGATACTTTTTACTGCTTTCCAGTTTGTTTGTATTTACTCTAATACTGACTGTATTATACATTTTCTATTCTTACTTAATAATTAATACTATTTTAGCTAGTACCTATTCAACTGTCGCGTAATTTGTTGTTGAGAGTGAAAGAGAGAGAGAGAGAGACAGACAGACAGACAGAGACGGTGAGAGACACAGACACAGAGAGAGAGAGAGAGAGAGAGAGCTATTAACAGATACGTCACTAATAACATTACACCTCAAATTCCTGCTCTAAATGTGTGGAGGTGTAAAACGGCGTAAGTCCTCGCTGCCCAACGCCTAAAAACAAAGACAGAAAATGTATCTAGAGAGAAGGGGTTAAACCCAGGGGATAAAAACACAGTCAGTGCAACAAAGTGAGTCCCGTCTCCCCAGCCCCCCCAACACACCCCATGCACCCCCCTTCAGCCCCTGCTTTGACAGAGAGGGAGAAAGGAGAGCTGGAGAGATGAGAGTCCAACAGCAACAGCTGTTTGTGTTCGTGCATTTTCAACTAATTTGCTGAAAGAGATTTAAGAGGCAGCCCCCTAATTTGCATAACAGGCAAGCAATCACAGACACATGGATGACTGACACACACACACACACACACACATCCATCTCTCTTGGTCTTAAAGAGCCAACATAACAGAAAAGCACAGTATTCTTTCTGGTCTTCATAGCTAAATAAAGCTGCAAAATGACTTTTAAATGAACTGTTTTTGTGCTGTCACATAAACAAACAGGCTTATATATAAACTTATTTATCCAACAGCATGGTATCCCCCCCTTTTATGGTTGTGGTTATAAAGGCTGCTTCAGCTTGGACTGCTTTTTGAATGGGAGCCAACACAGGGCAGCCAATCAGAAGAGAGGTAATTTACATATATTGGTCTTAAAGGAACAGTGACCAAAATAGGTTTAATTAATAATAATCATAATAATAATAATAATACTTTTTATTTAAGGGCACATTTCAAGGCATTCAAAGACACCTTACAACATAAAAAAGCAAACCAAAAATAAAAATAAATAAATAAAATGTATGAGCAACCATTAAAGTGCAAAACTGCAAATGATACAGTCATGAAACTCAAAGAGGATAAGCAAGTTTTTAAAAAAAGTCTGGATTTGAGGGTTAATGTGGTCGTGACCTCGAGCGAAGGAACGAACGCGAGTTGAAAAGTGAGCACTGACGGAATACATGTGCACTCATGTTAATGCAAACTATTTCTCAGACTGAAAAATTAGTGTCAGTGTGATCTGCGATAATACAACAAGGACCAAAAAAAAAAAAGATTTGGAAATCATACAAACCACCTCAGGCATTCATCAAAACGAAGGCGATTTTTACACAAGGACTGAGAACAAAGCAAATGAATGATTAACCAGCCCTGCATTTCTGATGAGCTGACACACACACACACACACACACACACACACACACACACACACACAGCATCATAACTGTCATAGTTAAAGGGGTCAACGGCGCTAGGAACAGTGTCGGTGGGTGTGAGCGGAGAGCTAATTCTGTTGGGGTAGAAGGAGGAAGAGGAAATGGGGGGTGAGGGGGTGCACGGGTGACGTGTTAAATGCACCAAACAGACATAACCTCTCTGCATCCGGTGCTTTGGCTCGGCTGCTAATTCATTCCGCTACGTGTTGGCGCACAGTGTTCGGTCTGCTTGGATAGTTTTCCTCCCTCAAGTTCCCGGCGCAGTCGATCACATATTCATAACTGCCACAGAACCTTACCCCGCCGCCGCGCCCCATTTCATTGCTGGAAAGGGAAAAACGCAAGCAGTCAAGCAAGAGTCTCAGGACCAGTCCTACTTTCATGTCTAACAGAAGAAAAAGAGGGTGGGCGTATGGGCCGCGGGCGTGTTTGCATGCTGTGTGGAGAAAACTATTGAGGTTACACTCTTCGCAAGAGTGGCTCTGTTCAGTTCACAAAAACGCTGTGTAACAACAGTATAAAAAACCTTTTTGAAGCTATTGTGAAGCAATCTTAAAAGGTTCTTTACAACAGGTCCTCTATTACGAGGATTGCAGATAATAATAACAATAATAATACTAATGTAGTTCAATTTGTAACCATAAATAAATAAAGAACAAAAACTTCTTTAAAGCGCACTTAAACAAGCAGGAAAGAAATAAAAAAGACACTTTCACTGATTCGGATGCTCTCTCTCCTCTTTATCCCTGCTTTCCACGAGCCCCCCTCGCCTTAAGCCCTGGTTCATGGCCTGTGGCTCGCGAGCCTTTGATAGAGCGGAGGCTGAAATCCAGTCGGAGAGGTTTTATTGAAAACATGGCTGGTCGCTTTGGGAAGGCTGCTGCTGCTCTCCTGCAGATCCAGCAGCAAAGACACGAGCGAGCCTGCTGATTACAGAGACAAGCCCCAGACTCCCGCTTTAATGAGCTGCAACCCCAATGCGTCATGGCGTGCTCTGCCAGAATGTAAAACTAGACGAGGGGCGAGCTTGGTCCTCTTTATCCTCCACCCCTTGTTTACAGGGCACCCAGAACTCATGCTGTTTTTTTTTTGTTTGTTTAATCACAGGAATGACAAAGCTGGGGTTGGGGGTGTTGGACCCAGACCCAGAAGATGCCCCCTGCCCAGCAGAGTCTGTAGAAGTCCGTACCAACCTCAGCTCGCCCTTGTTTGATGGGCAAAGAGTTTATTTAATTATCATGAACTGATATTGTGCGTTAGTGGCCTTTTTACGAGCCTGATTTCTAGAGTTAGGACTGTAGTTCTGAGATTCTTGTGGACGTACACAGGGCACGTATGACAAATTTGTCTTCAGTATTTGCATTTATTTAAAATCTTAACTGAATATTTACACATTTCAAAAGTAATTTTATTAAAAAAAAATGAATGTATTTATTTTGAACACTGGGTAACAGCACACTGCAATAAAGTTAGACTTGGATCCATTAAGTTTATCCAATATTTTACTTTATAGGACTGGTGTAAGATTATTCTATTATAGGACTGGTGTAATCTAACTCCTGAACTTTTTATTTTAAAGGGCCCACGTTATGAAAAAAAGAATTTTCCTTGCTGATTTAAATACTGTAGTAGCAAAATGTTTTTGTGACATCATACAAACCAACACAGCCTACAGCTATTAAGCTCCACCCATTTGTGCTAAAGTTATAAGGAGTGTTTCCAACACGGAGTGTTTTCTGAATGAGGGCAGCCAGTCAGAAATGAGGTCATTCACATGCATCAGTCTTAAATGAACAGTAACAGAACAGCCTGTTTATCTGTAAAGGATAAACAGATGCTAACAACTGGTCATGATGAAAATAATGACTGTTTTGGGAAATGAAGCCATGCAAATATCATTAGCAAAAACAAATAAAATACTAGAAAAATATAGGATATGAGCACTTTTGTCATTTTATCCAGATAATTCCACTGTTAGATCATTTTTCTCACTTTTCTTTAATCTTGATTTTGTATTTATGATGTGAGAACCCTGTCTTGTAGAGAACAGGACATTGTCCCACTGCTGGACTGCTGCAGCTGAGGGTGGCTTTGTGCACGCGATGTGGGCGATCCTTGTTGTCGACTCTAAATCAAACGTGGTGTTGTGAGTCAGAAGCCCAGACGTGTTTAGTCACATCGAGAAACGAATGCAGTTCTGGTTTCTCTGCTTCCCAGGCTTGTGTGCCGTCTCTGGTGTTAATCTTTAGGCCCTAAAAGACCCCGTGTCACTCTGGAGCACATGTGTATGTGCATGACTCACTGAGTGAGTAACTTGTCCCACGACCAAAAAAACAAGCTTCTTAAACAGATAACTAATCGTTTCTCGTTCCGGCGCTGCTCCTTTGCGGCCGATAAGAAACCCGGTGCAGAGGCAGCCGCTGTCCAGCGTAATGAGGTGGTCTGGTAACGTGTCGTGTACATCCTCAGGGTGCTGTAATCTCCTCAGAGACAACGGAGAGGTGTGCAGCAGGGGCTTTACGCAGGAACAACAACAAATCAAACACCGGACAAATCAATGTATGACACAGCTGTCGCTACATTTCAATCAAACCGAGCGTAGCAAGAACTCACGAGCATTAGTTCTAAGAAGCGTTTCCTGTGTGATGTGTGTTTTTCTGGGTCCGACTCGAGTCCTGCGCATTAACGGAGATGTGCGTCTTCAGCAGGCTATGTGGAAGCTGTTAGTTAAATCAAGTTAAGCCATTTCCGCGCTTTAAAGCCACTTCCCAATCAAGTGCCTGCAGGAAGATTGCAGATTTGATGTATGTCTGCCACAAATCTGGTTTAAAGCTCCACCCCTTACAGTATTCATTTAGGCCTCAAGTACATGCATACTTATAGTCTGACCTTATCCATTCTATGTTCTTATCATGTACCTTTTGTTGTCATTTGAATTTCATGCTGTCCTCCTACAGAATTACACTCTGACCTATATTCCTTCTTTATGCACTACTTTGCTTCGTACTAAGACTTGTTCGGATTGTATGGATGCATGTCAATATCAGAATACGAACCAGCACAAACCCCAAATACACAGACGACAAACTCGTTTTATATACAGTGACACGATATCCGCTGCCTAATTCTCTTTGGTTCAGTGTTGCACAGCCTTTATATACAGATAATAAACTTACTTAAGTAATTCTTTTTTTAGATATAATCTATAACACATATTAGGATGCCTCCAACGCACAACCCTGTTGGCATATAGGCTGCACGTATAACTGCTTTAAAATTGAAATTACTATCATAGGCAGACAGGTTTAGTTTAGATTTGACCAAAATGTTCAGACCTTTTTTTGCTGACGTATTTAGAGCAGAATATTTAGGTGATGGTGGGCTGCTAAGCTATATTGTCTAATTTATTTCTTTTTCCACTTTTAATACACATCACATTTCTCTTACTGTACCCGTCCTGGATTTCTGAAGAGTGGTTCTCCAGAAATGATTAAAGTACTAAAAGTACTAAACCTAAACAGCATGCATAAGAGTAACTAAATAAAACCAATGTTAAACATTTTGAGTGGCCTGTGATCTCTCCTCTCTTCGCAGTTTACACTATATTCAGTTCTCCTGTGCTCTGCAGGCACCCTTGCATTTCTCAGTGTGAGCACTGCTTAAACTAATATACGCTGTAAATACTAATTCAAATGACTGCTTAATTACTTGAATCTATGGTCTATGAAAAGACAACGAATCCACATCCTGGAAAGGACAGTGTTCAATCTACAGCAATATGTCATGAAAAGAAATTCTTGCCAATACAAAAATCCTTACGGTGCTACTGCATTCAAATCTGAGAGTAGAATATTTATAAACCTTTTTTTTTTTTTTCCAGAAAAAGCCTAATTCATGCATGGCAGTTCCTCTCCGCTCCTGTACAGCAACTCAAGACGGCAGGCCAGCGTGGCATATGTGTAAATGGACTAATGTGCATGTTACATTAACTTCCGACACTGAACACATTTGCACAAGCAGAGCACATTATGTTCAACGTGCACACGCACACACACACACACACACACACACAGCTCGGTGGGCCTGGGCTGACCATGCGAGGCATGACAAGATCTTTACACTCAAGCCTGCCAGGCTCCTCAGGCCATGGCCAGATGCCCTGCACTTGCCCAATTGCGCCGTGCCGCATTAACCTTGCATGACAGCCAGCCTCTCCTGAGTGCGTCCCAGGCCCCAGACAGATGGGAGGAAAGGTGGAGCATGTCATGTGTGAAGCGGGCAGACAGCTTTTGGTGTGCTCACCATGATGGGGAAGTGTGCGGATAGTATAGAGCGGCCTTTGTTTACACAGAGCGAGGGGTTGTCTGGTAAGTGTGATGCTGTTACCTGTGTATAATGAAGAGGCTGATACAGGAGTTGTTTCTCATGCCACAGATGCATTAATGGGTGTGTGTGTATGTGTGGGTGTGTGTGATTGATACATGGGATGGTGGAAAGCAGCCGCTGCAGGAATGACCATGACCGACTCTCTGCAGGAAGCTCAGGCGTTATGAATGACCCAGTTCCTGGGAAGTGTGACAAGCAGCCAAAACATACAACACACACAGAACATTACGCACAACATGACGGAGGATGTAGCTCCTGGCTTCATGTGCGGCGCTCTTCCATTCAAACTTCCAGGCACACAAATGGATCTACATGCACAAATATGCTCGATACAACATGATATGAACTACAAAGAATTCAACGACACCATGCAGGACCGATACATGGGAAATAAACACAAGACACTGTAGTGAGTGACTGCCTAAAAGAGACAGTTGCTGAATGGAAAAATGGAAATGCCACCATTCCTGCCACAACAAATTTTGCAAAAAAAAAATTAATAATTAAAAAATTGAATGTACTTCTGTTGTGCTACATCATCCCAAAAAAAAATCCCACTTCAACCAAAACACAAACCGAACTGGAAACTGTTACATCCCTAGGATTCGTTCATTCGTCCTGTGGTGTTTGTAAAAGACAAAAAAAAAGGTATAAAATGGCAAAAACACAAAGAAATAAAATTCTTATGAAAGTGACTCATATGCACTCACACAAATTACAGATATAGAGCAAGGATTTGGCCCTGGTCTGTGAAAAAAAATGAAAAAAACTTCAGTAACTGCAGTACAAAATATAATATAATGTGTGTGTGTGTGTGTGTGTGTGTGCGTGTGCGCACTTGCGTTGCTTACCAGGCCAAGCCTCTGAGCAGAATTTAATGAACTGAGAACGACCTTGATCGGTGATTCAGAGCTGGGAGCATGGGCCACTCCCCCTCTGCCAGCCTCTGCCCTCGCATTCATCAAGTGCGTGTTTTGATCTCTCAGGCACATCGCATGTGTTCCCCCTACCAGCGCCAGCCACGCTGCACTCTTATTGGCTCAGCTGGCTCTGGAAATTACCTCCCTCCCACCCCCACCGCACACACTAACAATAATACAGTGGCCTTGTGTCACCCTGGGCACATCCTACACTGAATCGTTAACTTTTGATTAAGGCTGGACTCACAGCCTCACCAGCAATATGGAGGGGTCAGGCAGCTGCTTTAATACTCAGGGAGAGCCATTACTCCTCTTCCCTGGCAACGGAGACTAACCACAGGCAAGCGGGCAAAGAACAAGCAGTTTTTATACACTTGAATGAAACACCACCGGTCCGAATAGGCCCCGGTTCAACCGCTGCCAGGACACATTCGCGAGCCTTTTCCCTGAGCAGATTATCGCTCCGAGACGCCGCCATTTCCGGGAACGAGCTGTGAAGAACAGCACGGATCACTTTAATTTGTGTTTTTTTTCTGAACTGTGATTACACACGGGGACAGAGAATAAAGTCACCGTAAATCACTGCGACCAGAGTCGATCCAACAGCCTCTTCCCACTCTAATGACTAGGCTGAGGCTACATGTGCTGTGTTTGTGTTTTTAAGAAAGGAAAACACAAGTCACACAAAAGCTAATCACACTGGTGCTGACCCTAAAACATACAGTAGGCCGGCGGCGCATTACCGCTTCGGCTGGCGGATTACAAACGCAGGCCACGCCGTTGCAATTATTGCGCAACACTCGATTGTAAAAACGATAGCGGTATATTCCTTTACGAGGCGAGTCCTTCCTCTGAACCCGTCCTGATCGCTTCCTCTGAGAAAGCAGAGAGCACGGGGAAAGAAATGACTTTTCCCTGCTCATTTCATGTGGTCTTCCAGCTTCGAGCTGGAAGTAATGAGCTAATTGTGGCTTTTGATGTCAACTTGCAACTTTTTCCCCCCTCCAAACCATGTGTGTTATTCTTCGAAGTCCATAAAGCTTTTCAAACTGTTTGGCAATCATGGCCAAGAGCCTGAGAGGAGGAAAAATAACTGAGTTCAACCAAGCCAGTGTTAATGCAAGGTATTAATTATGCGGAATGAAGAGAGAGAGAGAGAGATACAGAGAGGGAGAGAGAGAGTTGGTGGATGCGCTCCATTTAAAATATGATCAGTTTAATCGGGCCCTCCTGAGTGCTGAGCTGGGGTTGAGGGACGGCTGCAAAAACAGGAGCGCAGATGGAAGAGAGAAAGAAGGAGAGAGAAAGAGAGAGAGAGAGAGAGAGAGAGAGAGAGAGAGAGAGAGAGAGAGGACAAAAAAAGAGGAGGAATGAATGAAATACTGCTGCAACTGAATTCCTACTGCAACAAATAAATAAATAAATAAACACAAAGATAAACATACATTTTTCACATCCTTCAGTCCTAAGGAGGCATTCAACAGTTTCAGAAATAGAAACTGAAGTCTAAAGTTATTCTGTCTCTATCTATCTCTGTCCCTCTCTCTCTCTCTCTCACCCACACACACACCACCAAGGCTCCAGTAACTCAGAAGCGTTTAAATATCATTACTCTTGCTGTGAGGTCACATCCACGCTGACTGGCCCTGTGAGTGGAATGGATGACTCTCTATCTCTCTCTCTCTCTCTCTCTCTGTCTCTCAGAGTGCAGGAGAACCTCGAGTCTGGCTGCAGTCACGCACGGCAGGATTTACGGGCGGAAAATTGCAACTCTTGAATGGGGAAGGTGAAAAGAGGAGACAGAGGCCAAGATAAAGATGAGAGAGGCGTGAGAGGAAGGCAGACAGGCTGAGAGAGAAACGAGGGCTCCACGGCTGCTCTTTTACTGCTAACACTGCGGGAAACCTGACCAGTAAATACCAGCGCTCACTCCTGAACACTTTCACAATACACGCAGTCAGACACGGTTCACCTTATTCACACAGCGGCAGCTTCGCTTAATGCAAGGAAAGGAGTCATTAGTCAGTGTGAAAGAGAAAGAGACGAAATGGTCGTCCTGATGTACTGACTGAGGAAAGTCATTCTCTTGATAAAAATGATATATTTAATGCCTAATAACTACTATACTAAATTAAGCTACAAAAAAGACCAGACCGTATTAGTTTGATATGCTGTGTGTAAGGCCAAGGATGGGCCACAAGAAAAAAATCCTTGTTGATGCAGTTTGGTGACAGTGACTGTAATTACACCATTATCTACATTATATCTAATTAGATCATTATATACTGGTGACAGTGAAGTGTGCACTGATCTGGAGATGAATAAGGTAAGTTGGTAGCAGTGGGTCGACGTCTTCTTGTGTGTATCTGCGGTTAGCCGAGCACCTAACACAGCCTTGGGAAAATTGCCGGACTCACTAATAAGTAAAATAACAAAAATACACCGTTTTTATCAGATAATCATGTTATTACCACAGCATGCTGGCTGGTAGCAAAAATAGGGTACAGCACGGTACGGCATTAACACAAACACTGAAAAAAGTCGACTTGTAGTGTGTTTTCCTCTCTCTGTGCACGCTTGTGTACGCAATGCAATCTCTGCCTCTGATTGGTTTAGGCTGACACATGTTCCTTGGTTTAACCAATTATTATAGTCCCTTCATAAAAGGGGTGGTTCCGTTGGTGTGAGGGGAATCTAAACACAAGGCCACAATAAGACGAGAAACACGACAGCAGAGAAGACAGACACACATCACATGTGTGGAGATCCTTCACTCTAGACACACAAACAGCATGGAGACCTGCAGAACCTGCAAGTCGGTGTTAAAGTACAGTAACAGAACCGGCGCTCTGCATCAGAAACGGCTCCGCTAGCTAACAGGGCTAACCCTAGCACTGCAGGGAGTCGTCCTGCTGTGGCTTAAACTGTTCCCTGTGTTCCTCCGCTGTGTGTGTGATGTCAAAATGACTTGTCAACTCGACTTTGCTGACCTAATATGTGTATATATATCTATATATATACTCTGCTAAATGGAATGAGGCATTACAATCGCCTCTTCCCAGGCCATTTATGGGTGAGAACATTCACAGGCTGGTTATTATTGATTGAACCCAAACAAACAGTCAAGCATATCTTTTTATATATAACTGACCAGAGTTTTAGTGTCTGGAGGTCGTCGTTTTATGAGTGTGCCGTGTTCGTTTCTCCACGTTTGTTTTGGGTTTTTTTTTGCCTCTGTCAGACATTGTAAAGGTCTCTCTATCATTCTCTTTCTCTCTCTCCCAATATGTTTCAGAGGTCTCTCGGCCATTTTTAAATGATCAGTACTCGGCCCATTGAGTACTGAGCGGCTGGAGGCGTTCCGACATTCGTCACAAGCTCTGAGGAGCAGCGGCGCCTATTTTTGCTATAAATAGTATAATAAAAAGTAAAAGAATGATAAAAAGAAAACATAGGAAAAACCGTCAGTGTTACGCAATCACACTAATGGACAGTTTAACTGTAAATCCTATCAAAACAGTGGTGAGACGATTGCATTTCAGTATAACCAATAGACAGTAATACAAAGGTAGTTATTGATTAAACCCAGAAGTTATGCTGCATTGTGATGGGAATCCAGTGCCAATGGCAGAGCCGGCATGATGCTGATCCTAAAACTTCTCCATCCTCCTTCTAAATTGCTGATGTGAGCATTTGCAATCATCTGGCACTCCCAAACCAAACAAAAGGAATGCGTCATTCCCAACACACCAGTGCACAGATGCTCATCCCTAAAGCAACGAACAAAAAAGATTAATGAAACCAAGTCAGGGTTTGGCTTTACTCTATCCACCTCGGTAAGAACAGAGGATCTCTCTCTCTCTCTCTCTCTCTCTCTCTCTCTCTCTCTCCCACACATCCCCAGCAGGGATTTAGCCTGGCCTAGAGCACTCTGATCCTCTCCAAAGTCCAGGCAGATTGTCGGAGCTTTCAAGAACAAAGCAGCAACAGGTAGCGAGTCCTGGGGAGAGGGCTGAGGAGCCGAGAGAGAGGGGGGATGCTTTTGATAGGGGCTTCACTGCAGAGGGCCACTCAAATTCAGACGACTAAGCAGGTGAGGCAGCACCTCTTCTGCTGCCGTCTGTGGAAAGAGGTGCACAGAGTACCGCATGCAAAGCACAAGAGCGTGTAACTGCTCTCTCAGAAATTCGTCTCAGCCTTTGAAACAGTCCCACTCACTCCAGCAGACAGACCCTGAATATCTATCAGAGAATTAGAGCAATGCACTCCATCCCTACACTATGGGCGCAAGGCTGGCCATACAGGCCTAAACTCTCATCACAATACATGTGGGTGTAACACGTGCCTGCATTTCTGCATGACTAAAAATGTCTTCTGTCCTAAGCAGGGAATATGAGAACATAATTAAGCAAATTGGACTAAATTGTAATAAAGTGATCCAATGTTACATAAGAGAGGCAAAAGTGGGCAAACTTTTGTTTTCGGTATCTGACGTGACCCGCTTGTGCAACAATAACTGCAATTATATATTTCTGGTAACTGTCAATCAGGCCTGAACAACAGCTGGGAGGAATTTTAGCACATTTCTCTGCACACAACAGCTTCAGCGCTGGGGGTTTGACATGTTTCCTTTTTGCTTCAGGTCCTTTCACAACATTTCTATTGCTTTTAGCTCAGGACTGTTAGCTCAGGACTGTTAGATCATTTAAAAACCATTGGCTTTGTTCTTCCATTACCATTCTTTGATAGGACAACATGTTAAGGGTTGTCATCTTGCGGCATGACCCTCTTTCTATTGAGATTCAGATCACAGACAGTCCTGAAGCTCTCTTTTAGAATTTGCTGTAATAATTCAGAGTTCATTGTTCCATCATCGATGGCAAGTCATCCTGGCCCCGACCATGACACTACCACCACCATATTTCACAGATGAGTGCGTTTTTAATGTTAGAATGCAGCGTTTTCCTTTCTCCAAAGTCACGCTTCGCATTTAGACCCAAAAGTTCATCAGTCCAATAAACATTTCTCCAATTGCCCTAAATGATCTTTAGCAAACTGTAGATGGGCAGCAATGTTATTTTTAGAGAGCAGTAGCTTTAGAGATAAGATAAACCTTTATTAGTCCTTCAACTGGGAAATTTGCTTTGTCATGGAAGACAGAACAAAACTAAGAGCAGCAAAGATGAAAAACAATAGAATGGAATAAAATATTAATGTACATTATTTATCTGACACTTTTATCCAAAGTTACTTCCATTCCCTACCTACAGGGGGCAGTCTCCTTGGAGCAACTTGGAGTTAAGGGTCTTGCTCAGGGACCCAGTGGTGGAGCTGAAGGTTGGAGTTGAACTCATGACCTCTTGGTCCAGAGGCAAGTATCCTACCCACCAGACCCCCACCACCGTTCAGTGTTAACATTAACATTAGCCAGTGCAAGAGAGGCCTTTAGTTGCTTAGTAGCTACATGGCGTTCCTTTGTAGCCTCACAAACTTTTATATAACGTGTAAAATATCAGGCAACAGTCAGTTCTGAAAGCTGAAGGATCAACTTGCAAACGTAAAGATCTGAACACATTGTAAAGTTAGGAACCACTGCTCTAGAGGTTAGAGCTTTAGCCCTGTGATCATAAAGTCATAAGTTCAAATCCCAAGACTGCTAGTGGCATGACTGAGGTATCCTGAGTAACGTACCGCCCCCACACTCTGCTCCCTGGGCGCTGTGTTCCTGCCCGCTGTTACACTCTGTGAATGGGTTAAATGGGTTAAATGCAGAGGAAGAATTTCACGCTGTGTGCTGTGGTGTGTTCACGTATGACAGAACGGTCAAATTGAAACACAGTTAGGTAGCTGTCTCCTAACTGTGACACACATCACCATTGAGTTTCCTGAAGAAACAATTCCACAAGGTTTTGCTGCTAATGTTGTTCTGGAAAGCGGCGTGTTCATCTTGGGCCTGGTGTTTGAGGCAACTCCTCCAGAGAAAGCCAATGGTGGGTGGCTAGATCCTGAACTGCCTAAGACCAGCCTTTCAAAAGTCCCTCAGAGCACGCTATACATGATATATACATCATGATACGGCCTGACATATCAGTAAGCGAAGCGAGCAAAACAAATCTCTTTGTTCCTTTCAGCAAAGGCGCCGGTTATCGGGGGGCCTTTTCTCTGCATGTGCGTGTGATTGTTTTGGAGCTGAAGGAGCTCTTATCTCCGCGCCTGTTAACGAGGCCCTTCATTAGGAAGCCTTGTTGCCATCCACGACGCCCCGTTGCCATGGCGACCGCCCGGCGTTGTCACTCAGCCCGGGACGTCTTTATCAGAGGAAGGCTGGCGAGCGTCCTGCCAGAAAGCCCCTATCTCCCCCTTCCACCGGGAGCGTTCAAAGCCAAGGCAGCCCGAACTGGCTCGGAGTTCTCCGACGGCAGCGTTCCTTCCTTTCTCCTTTACAGACCTCGATTTGCATTTTACTTCAGCGTGACTGCGCAGACTTTTTTGTCGCAGCTCTTTGCAAAACAGTGGCCTGAGTGGAGAAATAAAACACTGAGGTAATAGCGAACAGACCGATCGTCAGGCTGTGGTACCACCTTCATTTGACACACAATTATTCATAAAATGCATAAAAACAGTAAAGGCATTCTTGTTGAAGCCTGAGTTCTGTCTGTAGCTTTTTTGTTGTTTGTTAACATATACCATACACCAAGCCTATTCAACAAGCCGGCCCTTTTGCATTTTTTTTATAGCCCGCCAGACTGCAAGGAAACCAGTGTGTGATTCATGTGATTTGATCAAATGATGGGTTTTGGATCATGATTGGCTGGTCATCCCCTGCTACTTTCGCCAAGATTGGTTACCTGCTGTGTTGTATAAAATTAGGCAATCCGAGCACAGACGTTGCCATATTATTAGCCAATCGTAGCCGAAAGAGGCAGGATTTGTCAGAAAATGGGTGTGTTATAGAAAAGCAGGGCAAAGCTGGCAGTAACGAAAGAGAATCCGGTCAAACACACACACAGCGAGAGGAAAATGTTTGTAGTTTTAGCATAATTATATTTCATTCTGCAACTTTGGTGAAAACTAAACATTAACATTTATGTCATTTAGCACGTTTTATCCAAAGCCACTTCCATTCCCGAACTACACGGGGCAGTCTTCCTGGAGCAGCTTGGGGTTAGGGGTCTTGCACAGGAACCCAGTGGTGGTGCTGAAGGTAGGATTCAAACCCATGACCTCTTGGTCCAGAGGGAAATGTCCTACCCACTAGGCCGCCACACATCTACATTTTGGCCTCTACATTTGGGGTGAAATGAGAATTGGTAGATTACTCTGGCCAGTCCATTCATTTAAATTCTTGTGCATCACGCCAGCAATGTTGTTGGCTCGTATTTCATCATGGCGGCGATGTGTTCACTCCCTCATAAGATCCTGTTTTCTGGATTTTCAGCACGCCTTCACAACAAATACTAACCATTACCATTCCGAGATATGCCCATTCATTTGAAGGCTATTACAGCTTCCAAACAGAGCCAAAATTCATGGACGTGTCAATGTAAATCATGCTCGGCACCAGCCGTCACCCCCGTCCCTCCCCTCCCCATTAATCTCACTCAGCTCTGGCATCAGCGGCACCTGGATTCTCATCATTATGAGCGGAGGGGGGAGGCCTGAATGTGAAAGGGGGACATGCAAGGCCCGTGCTATATTTTTCACCTTATTGAAAGTGACACTGTGAGAAATAAAGGCCTGGTAAACACCATGAAAACTATTTCATATGTGCAGATATGGTGATTATTCCCTAGCAAAACAAAGAAAGTAATCTGGGCTGGGCTGCAGCTGCGGAGCTTGCTGTCGTGTATCGGTGTTCTTATCGCTGAGGAAATTAGTTGCTGGTGCAGTTTTTTATATAGCACCAGCAGGGAAATGTGTAAGGGACTCTCTGTGCATATGCTATTAGTAAAGCAAACCCAGGCCTGCTCCTGTGGACAGATGGTGGTCTAGCTATGAATTCTGACCCTCATTTGAGGTTTTCTCAGTAAAGCCGTGCTTCTGTGTTTGGTATTTTGGTTCCTTTGGTCTATTTCAAAGCAGTTCTGCTTTATTTATGGCCTTTGCACCATTCATCTGAATGATGTGGCGAATAAATAAGGAATGAAATAAAGGTGATAAGCTTGTTTGCCACTCCACACAGACTAAACTTTAGGCCCAGAAATAGTGTGCTTTCAGAAGCACAACACTACTGTTTTTATTATTATATTTACTGATATTTATATTCCACCTGCTTTTTGTCATTTCTTCTCCAAGGCTGCTTGGAAAAAATTGTCTGAGACCCGCCCTGATGCGCTAGTACACAGCTTATCCATCAGATGATCAGGGGCTGAGTATCATTCGTATAAAGACGTTATTTTTGTGGTCAAACTCTTGGCCAAAACCAAAACTATTATTATTAAATTATTGAAAGAACAAATCTGTTGCAAAACTGTGAAAAAATTTAGCATTCAAACTATGCACAATATAAAATATGAAATAAAGTATTTTACTTAGCCCCATTCATGAATAGCCTAAAAGCAAGATATTATACAATTAAAAATCTTCTCTCATAAAACCAGTGTATTCAAGCACATTTTAATATTCTGAGCGAAGTGCACGAACACAGTGTGTTCAGAACAAGTGCTTTAAAACTGCTGAAAGATAAACAACATTCTCTGTAGGCCTTTAACAAAATAGTGTATTATAGCAGAGACTGGCAGCCCATATATGAACTGGAGTCACTGGAAAACTTTCTTGCCTTTTCAGAAACACAGACGGAGTGGGTGTGCTGGAAGGGTGTCGCCTCTTCTGGGCTCCAGCGGGATGTTTTTGATTTTATATGATAAATGAATCCCGACGTTGAGAAAGTCTTTGTAGATGCACCCCCTCTAGAAATTTCGGCATTGCTCGCTTTACAAACGACTTTCCGCGTGTCTTTCTTAGAGATATGGAAATGCGTCAGCCGGCCGACATGCTGACTCTCATCTAGTCTGGAGCTGCAGGTTGTGGTTGTTGATTGTGTCATCACTGTTTCGGTCGGCTCAAAAAAATAGTTAAAAAATTGCATTTTCTGTTTCGGCCGAAAATCTTCAGTGGCAGACAATTCGGTGTATCCCTGATAACCAGCCTGTGTTTAGCTCTTGTATCCCGCTGATCTGAGGCCATATCTGAATTTTTCTGGGTGAAAAATGGACAGTAAAGTGTGGCAGGTTAGGTTTTTGTTACTCACTTCGCATGCTCTCCCAGAAATCTTTTCTAGTTAGCATTATTACATTTCCTTGTTCTTAAACTCCATTGTTCCTTGAAAAAGTGACAATGCCAATAAACATTTATCCTTTCTCATCTTATTATTGCCCATTTTTGTAACGGGCACACCGTGTTTGTTTAAAACGAGTGAGACCTTCCCTAATCTGGACAGAAGGTCCCTACATGTTTCTGTCCATATAATGCGACCACCAGAAGTAAACACTCTTAACAGGCCGTGTAGGAGCAGACAAATAAAGGACGTGTGTGTGTGTGTGTGTGTGTGTGTGTGTGTGTGTATGTTGCTTGGTTGCATGAGATCGCCCCACATTGCTCTGGGGCCTCTGTGCCTCCGACCGCTCGCGATAAGCTTTTCCATTGGCATTGTTCTGTGGAGATAGAACTCACTGAAATGAAATCTAAAGGCTGAAAGAGCCAATTCTCCCTCTCCCTCGCTCGGCCCTCTCTCTCTCCCCTCTCTCTGTGAGCTTATCTGTCAGAAGGACAGGAGAAAATGGGCACGCTGAGAGAAAAGCCCAGGTTGACCACCTCCCTCTCTCTCGGCCCGCTCTTTTCAAGCTGACCACCGCCGGACATTTCAGTATCTCCACCTCGCACACGACTCAAAGGTTTTGTTTTCCCATAATCCCGCCAAACGCGCGTGCGTGCGGCGCGGTGCAGTGGACAGAGCGCCAATTAGGTCCCCGTAGTGCTGGAGGACGGGCGCGGGAAGACGGAACAGCACGCCGCACAACACAGAAGGAATTTCACGCTCGCTTTCACCTTTAAAGTGCCCATTTCTTGAGCTGCTCACATTTTTAATGTGGTGTATGGACCCTATAGAGTGTACGTTTAATTTTTTTTTAAGGCATATGGGCCCTTTAAGTCCTACTTTCAAAGGGAACGTCGGAAAAATCTGCCCGGCTCTTCGTTTCTCAGGCCACGCCTCCTCCTCCTCTACTTTTACTTCTCCTTCCTCTCCTCCTGCCTCTCGTTCAGAGCTGCTGTCTGCCTCCAGTGAGAGCCGCCCAAGAGAGCTGTTCTCATTAACCTCCAGCGCCCGAGCTCGGCACCGTTTAAAGCCAGAAAAATTCACCTCCCGTGTCAGATCGATTCTTTTCACCTATTCTCCACGCTTACGGAGGGATCCTGGACCACGTTTCTCCTCCACAGCTCGTCTCACCTCCTCTTTCCGGAGTGTGTTCTCCTCCTTCGACATTTCAAACTCAGCAATCCCAGTTCAGCATCTCTTCCAGCTCAGCGCACTGAGATCGCCTGCAACAGAGCCGAGTGCCCTTCAGCTCAAAATGCTGCAATTAAACTAACACACAGACGCACACGGGCCTGTTTTTATGCAACGTGAGGACGTGGCGTCATATATACGTCCTATATGCAGCTCTATAGGTGATATTAGTAACTGCATATGTGTGGCAAGAATTACTGGAACCTAATCCTAATCCTAAATAAATGTATTTCTGAGAAAAGCATCTCAGTAAACCAAGCATTCAGATCTTGGGCTCCTGTCTCTCTTGATTATAACAAAAATAATAACAGTTTGCAAACTAAACAAAGTGGGCAATAGTAGAATTAAACAAGAAACACAAAAACAAATTTTTTATACAAAATATGGAACACCTTTGGTTGAATTATGTGAGTATTTATGAGTAAAAACTGAAAAAAACAGCCTTCAGTAAAATAGTCAATATTCTGTCAGAATCTCACACACACAAGCACAGACACACACACACAAAGCGCACACACACACACACACACACACACACACACACACAGACACAGACATGCACACACACAAACAAGCACACATACACACACACACAATCATAGACCCTCACACACACACAAGCACTTACGCACAAACACAACCACACACACAGTCACACACACACACACACACTAGTCTTAACTGAAAACATGGAGGGCAGTGATGAGTAGCTGAGACAGAGAGAGAGAGAGAGAGAAACAGAGGAAAATGAAGAGCAAACATTCACCCCGACACGGGGTCCGTCCATAAAAGGCTTTCCTCTGTCAGAAACTGTAACAGCCTGGTAAACACGTCCTTCAGATACCAGTTGACCAGCAAATTTCTGTCTTATCTTCACACACACGAACATTCGCACGCACATTCAAACCACTGGACAACTTAATAAGACAGGCTGGACCTCGGGGGAAACGTTCTGGGCAGGAGCATCACTCCCAGACGGACACAGTGACTGGGGGAAAACAACACTATAGCCTATTAATTACCTCTATCCATTCTGCCCCGAGCTGAAACCGGGGCTCAGACGTTTACAAACAGAGGAATATTTCCCCTCCAAGATTCACGGAGAACGTTCGCACCCAAGACTGTAATTAGACGCCTGACAAGCAAAAAAAAAAAATCATCAATATTGACGTCCACTGCTTATGGGCGGTAAACGTGTCAGAGTGCGCTGATGACAGCAAGTCAATTGCAACTTGTTTCCAGCAAATGGGTTACTTCAAGGTTATTGTGGGACGGGGAAAGGGATTTCTGCACCAGGGTCAAAGATCAGAGCCAAAGACAGCAGTGACAGGGGCCTATTTTAATGCTCATTTCAAGGTCAAAAAATATCTTTATGTAATACAAAAGGACCAGGCCTGTCACTACCAACTGTACTAAAAAGGGTGGATTCTACTAACTATGTTAAACAAGTAATGAGTTAAGAAAGGTCAAATAAAACGAGTGAACAATAACAGGCCTATTAAATGCTCAAAGAGTTTTGCTACAGTAGTAGCCTTTTAATGCTACTTTTTAATTTCTAATATCTTAATTTTGGCCCTCTGAACTACCTGTAGGCTGAAGCTCTGCTGCATGTTGCTACAATAGGACCTATGTTTATAGCTCTTTCGTTCAAATGCAGTTTATACATGACAAGTTCCATTGATGGCTCTCTAGAAAACATTTTCCAACTTCAGTTATAGTGAAACGATTCATCATTTATGTATGATGAACAGTTCAAGTTGGATCACAATAATGGATACTGGATTCATGATATTCTCATTGATGCTAGTGATGTGTTGGACAAAATCCATGAAGAAATTGATAACTATAAGCAAGCTGTAGCACAATTAACGCAGTGGACCAGGACCGGGAGGAGGACGAGTGCTGAACTGGTTTGTTAATTAATGCTGGTCATTTGTAAACCGATGTTTAATGAATGTCCATTCTTTCCATATTGGATTTTTACACTCTTAACAACATACATTTAAAAGTAAAACAGAACTGATGACGAAAATCACATTTAGACAATAACAGACGGGGCAGTGTTTACCTGAGAGTAAATCGATCAATAACAAATTACCATGAACACTGAACATGAAAACTCGCTTTTCGTTACGTTCCAAAAGCACCTGCGTAAAGTGTAAAAACATGTTTTTATATTATATTTTTATAGTGTAAACCCTAAATCTGCCCCCAAATCTGCTCCCAGAACTCCTTAATTTGGTGTGAACCTCAGTTTAATGCATTGCCCTTAAAGAAAATGTAAAGGTAAATAAATAATCAGAATCAGAAAACTGCATTGCTTAAAATACCATTAGCATTAGCGGTTAGCATTAGCAGCGTGCAAAGACGCGTACACAAAAGAAGTGTTGAAATAACTCTCTCCACCCACATGTTTAGACAGGGCACAGCTTACTAATACTAAATTAAGATAACTGTTAAATTGGGGGGCGGTTTAAAACACTAAAATATGAGGACACAGAGCAGTCATGCTGCAGCAGCTTCTTCTTCTTCCTCCTCTTTTCTTCTTTTTATGGGGTTTTATGCTGTTGACATCTGACTGTAAGAGAGACTAATTGGAGAATCTGACATGTATTAACATCATGCAAACTGACAACTCGTTACTGGAAAGAAAGTACGTTATAACTGCAGATTTTAATTTCTTTCGTTCTCTTCGACCGAGGAATTGTGACAGCCCTGAAAAGTGCAGATCTTTACGGAGGCCCGGCTCTAATTTCTATAGTGCCTGATGTTGAAGGGAGATAAGATATGAAATAAATAATGCATCGTTTGAATAAATAATGTACGGCATTTAATATACTACGGGGGAAAACAACAAACAACAAACTGTTGCTGCTTGAGTCATTGGAGTAATTTGTTCCCTTTCATTTCTGTAATTGTAATTAAAACAGAGTGGCTGAGAGTTGCGTGTACGGCGCGGGCCGCCAGCGTCGGGCCCTTCCATCTTTCTTCTCTTATCAATTAGTGTAACAATAATATTGCTCCCTTGCTGCACGAGCCATTAGCATTTTGATTGAACATCTCAAACACAAAGTGGCAAGGCTGTTTAATGCCACAGGATTGTCTCGCGCTGTTCGGCGTTCGGCGTTCTTCTCCGCTGGGACCTGTCACTTTCATCCGAATAAAGCCTCCAATGGGGGGCTTTTGGTTGGGGGGGGGGCTGGGGTGGGATGTAAAACATTGGTTGGAGAGGGAGGGTGGTGGTTAGTTGATTAAAAATAAATTGGAGGAGTGAGAGGAAAGAAAAGAGAGAAAAGTTCAAACGGAAGGTGGAGGCGTTCAAGGCTAGAGGTGTTCGTCTCTCCGAGGGTCGGAAGGAGCGGAAAAAAGAGCCGGATCTGGTGCATCGGCGCTCTCTGGCCAACCCACTGGGGTTAGAAAGACAATACGCCGCCTTGCTGGGGCGTCCCAATATCTTTTTCACGCAGAGGACCTTCAGAACAAATTTCCAGCACACCTTCAGCTAACGGAGACTTCCAACAGCGAACAAAAGAGCAAGAAAGAGAAAGAGGGGGCTCCTTTTATTCCATTCCAGCTCAGACCAGGCTTTTATTTTCGTCTTCTACCTAAAGGTGCTTTCAAGCCTCGTTGGACTGGAAGCATTTTTCAAACTTCGTTAATGCAAAAAGGCCCGAGTTACGTGGAAGAACGGACCCTGCGCTGGCATTCAAGGCAACTATTTTTGGTCGGGTTGCAAGAGCAGAGCGCACAAAAGCACAACTGCATGTGTGTGGTGTAGGAAAAATATACATGACTGCAATACTTAGAGGCATTATTTTGAGATACAAAGGAAATTTGAGGTTATCAGACATTTGAAGCACATTTCCAAAACATTCCAAAGCATTTTTGTTGCAGTTTTTAAAGTGTAATCCCTAAATATGCCCCCAAATCTGCTCCCAGAACATTTTAATTTCATTCAGTTTAATGCATTACCCTTAAAGAAAATGTAAAGGTAAATAATGAGAATCAGACAACTATACTGCTTAAAAAAACATTAGCACTAACGGTTAGCATTAGCAGTGTGCTAATACTCTCTCTACCCACGTTTAGACAGTGCACAGCCTACTAATACTAAATAAACTGTTCAAAATTGGGGAGGGGGTGTTAAAACACTAAAATATGAGGACAAGACATGGAGCAGTCATGCTACATGCTGCAGCAGCTTCTTCTTCTTCTTTTTATGGCGGTAGACAACTTTTCACTGTATTACCGCCACCACTAGACTGGTGGCGGTAACACAGTTCGGCTCTAAGAAAATTCTGCAGAGTTACTGTACTCGTGAAATAGTGGCACCCGGTTAAAAAAGACTGAAATCAAGTTGAAATGCAGGAGCAGGTTCGGTTATCAGGCCTTGTGCTGCTCTACAATTGGTACGGTAATGTGGTGCAGGTTTATGATACACAATATACAGTTAAGATAAGTACACTTTCTCTAAAGAGAACTCATTCTAATGCTCTAGATTCAAGATCTGTCACATTTATGGTTATACAGGCCCACTGTGTTGTGAAATGAGTCTGCGAGACAATATAGTTACATAAACAGAAGATTAAAGGCTAAAACTAAGTAATAAAAAGATATAGAAAAAAAAACATATATTCAAATAACCTGTGAACTATCTTCTAGTAAACACTACAAGCGTAAATCTGTTTTCCTGATGAATTTAACATATTGAAATGTGGCCTGTGCAAAGGTTGTGGCTTCATTTCTTTCACTTGTGAACGATCTGAGAGAGGGTGTTGAAATTTTTACCACATCGACTGGTTTGACTGAGGCTTGCAAACAATTTGGAATGGACAAAATGCAGCAGCTATACAGTAGAACCTGTATAGCTTTTTTTTTTTAAAGAAGAAAGTGTCTGAGAAAATGCTTTTTATTCAACGTTTACAACAATAAACATAAAAAGAGCAGGAGAGAATCCAGGAAAGCGTACCGTGGTCATGATAATGGGGACATACGTTACACAACCTATGAATAACACATATTCTGACCAATACTGTGTGAGAGTGTGTGTGTGTGTGTGTGTGGTCAGGAATCACAGAGAAGCTGCATAGCAAAGACATGAAAGCTTCCATTAGAGGGCCCTGAAAGATGTTGGCAGCACACTCCTCCATAAGAGTGACAGCAACATCAGTGCTTAGCCCACTGAGAGTGTGTGTGTGTGTGTGTGTGTGTGTGTGTGTGTGTGTGTGTGTGTGTGAGAGAGAGAGAGAGAGAGAGAGAGA
>JBBPDB010000001.1:20849317-20868918 GCA_037974465.1 Brachypetersius altus
CGGGAGTTTGTTTCACGGCGCGTGACGGGGATGAAGGGTGGTTTGTTTCACCAAAAACATTGACCAGGAGCCGCCACTGATTCACACATATTCATACACACACACACACACACACACACACACACACTCTGCGGGTCTTTGGTAAAGTGTGTGTAAATGCCTCCTGCCACACCTCCTTGAAAGTGTTCCCACGTGACAATCTTCCCTTTTTACCATTAATTAGGTCTATTGTACTAAATTTAGCTGATGTGTTGAAAAGCAGTGGCGCCGCTTGATATTACATTGACATCTTCGCTGAATCAAATTGAACGTTTTTGTCTTTACAGTTTATTTTCTACACTTAAATCCAGCTATAAAGGCAAAAAATGCAACAATTTGGTTCGTTTTGACAGATTATCTATATTTCTCCCCAGAGACTGCGACTGGTTGTGCCGTTTGACATTACATTGATGGCTTCGCCCACAACATTCAGCACAAAACCAGTCGGAGCCCCTGGGGAGAAATATTTGATAAGCACAGGTTAATGTGTCTAAAATAATCAAACTGCTGCATGTTTGCACTCACAGCCACCCGACACAGATCTGACCTCCACACAATCTATTCCCTAAGAGCTATAATTTGACTCACATCTCCGATATTGACCGAATATTTGCACTATTGATTAGCGTTACATATTTGACCTGTTCTCTCTCTCGTTTTGCCCCTCCGTCCCTCTGGTCCAAGCAGGGCTGTCGTCCTTTAGCAACTGTGAAAAATGAGCCCTGCGTAGGAAACAGAGGGTGCCATTAATTTCAATTAAAAACCATCCACCTTCACTCCTAAAATGCAGTGGGCGTGAAACAATGCCTAATTACGTCTGTTTTGCTTTCAAACACCCAGGGGGGAGCCAATAGGCCTTAAACTGTAGGTGGCAACTGTTCGGTTGAGAGATGCCTGCGCTGATGCTGGAGGGGAACTGCGAACCCTTTCGTTTCTGATGAGATTGCAGTTTTAGCTGCAGGAGAACAGCGGTCAGCTGCACTTCTGTATGGAGTCCTTTAACCTGCGACCACTGTTGATCTATGGTTACCACCAATCAATAGTGTTTATTGCAAATGTATGGTCAATATCGGAGATGTGAGTTGGTGGTGGTGGTGTAGTGGGTAGGATACTTGCCTGCAGATCAAGAGGTCGTGGGTTCGAATCCTACCTTCAGCTCCTCCACTGGGTCCCTGAGCAAGACCCTTAACCCCAAGTTGCTCCAGGGAGAGACTGTCCCCTGTAGGTAGGGAATGGAAGTCGCTTTGGATAAAAGTGTCTGATAAATGCGGTAAATGTATGAATAATTCAGGGCTTTAATGTATATATAAATCTGTATATACAGGAATCCCCTGCTTTTCGCAGAGGGTTACATTCCAGGAGCACATACATATATTAAAAACCGGGTTGAGTGTTTTGGAAAAAAAAAAAAAGCCTATTTTTATAGAGTAAACCCTAAATCTGCCCCCAAATCTGCTTCCAGAACACTTTCATTTCATTTTAAAGTTTAATGCATTACCGTTAAAGAAAATGTAAAGACACCGCTGCGAGGTGAAGATCGATGGATAGATAGATTAGATACATAGTCTGCTGTAGGTGTAACTGCTATGACTGGTTGGTCTGTTTTGAATGACTGGTAAAAATGAGCGCCTCCTCCTGGTGTTGCAGGTGAACTGGTGGCGGCTGCGCAGTCTCCTGGACACGGTAAAGACACATGGCGACAAACACACACTGATGTTTCCGGGGGACAGGGACCACGCGCTGATCCCCGGGCTCCAGCCCTTTTCTGAGTACAGTCTCATCGTCATGGCCTTCAATACACGAGGCAACAGCCCAGGGAGCCACCCAGTCCATTTTAAAACACCAGAGGGAGGTAGGAGGCCTTTTAGGTGGTCCAAAAATTGATGAAATTATCTAAATGCCTAGTATTCAAAAATCCGTTTGTGCTTTCTGTTATTCCAGGCACGATTTATGATTTTTTCCTCTCTGTCTCTCTCGCAGTTCCAGGCCAGGCTGCTCTTTTCAGGGCCAAAGATATTGAGAAGCATGCAGTCACACTTACCTGGTCTCCTCCACTGGAGCCCAATGGATTTCTCACCAGCTACATCCTGCAATACCAGCTGAGTACGTCGATATCCAGCTCTCTCCGCCAGCTGCTCTGTGCCTCGTTCTCTCAGTCGTTTCTCTGTCTGGCCACTAGGAGATATCATTGTGCCACCAACCTCAGGCAAGGCAGTGGCGTACGCTCTGCAGAGCTCTGTGGAGGGACTTTCTTATATTCCATGGCTGAGCCTAAACAGCACCAAGTGTGTTACTGCTGCATGCGTGCTGGTGGCGATTATGCAAGGCTGGCGTAGAGAGAAACAGAGAAGCGTGTGCTTTTACATGAGGTCGGCAAATGTGTCACTGTATAGAAAAGCATTCAGGTCTCAAGAAAGACGCAGAATTGGCTCTTTAAACTGGTGTGGATGGAGTGTGGATGATGACTGTACATATAAAGGAAAGGATCTTGACCCAGAGCAAGCATGAGAAGCACACGTGGACGAACATCATGCTTATGTTCCGTGGCACAGTTGCCGTCAGATATAGTAGCCTCTGAGTAATTTAATTTTTTCCCCATCAGTCAAGCTAACTAAATAAATCAATCAATAGGAAAATAAGTCCTTCTGGGGGGCCTCGGAGGGCGTTGGTCCTGCAGGTTGTGGGTTCGAATCACAATGGCTAGTGTCACCACTGAGGTTCTCTTGAGCAAGGTACCGTACATACAGTGCTCTCCAGCACCCCTTTTTGGTGGCTGCCCCCTGCTTCACTTGGTGAATTGGTTTTAATGCAGAGAAAGAATTTCACATTGTTCACACTGTGTACTGTGGTGTGTTCACGCATGACTATAAGGGTTAATAAATTAAATAAAATTAAATATAGTCCTGCACAAGAAGAGCCACCCCTCATTTCTTCATATTTTCCCTCCAAAGATCGAGATGTTCTTGTATATTTAATGTGATTCAGTGATGAAGAACTAGGAGCAGATGATTCCAGATGATCAGGCGGTGATCAGTATACTGGTGGTGCTGAATGCTGAGTGGGTGGAGCTCCTTTATCTAGGCTCCTTGTGTCTTTAGGCACTTTGCAGCCTGTCAGTAAAACATTTGTTCCTTTATTTAAAAGGATAAAATAGTATTATTGCACTAGCAACTTGATTTAAGACATTAAATAAGAAATGAGTCTCAAGACTTCGGCACAGGAAGTTATATACTTTAAATTAAGCAACTGTGTTTGTAACAGCCTCAAAAACAATATCTGAACCAAACAAACATACAGCTTATAATGAGTGTGATCTATTGGGAGCCACTTAGCTGGATTAAAATTAGACCATGCTAACCGGTCCCTGGTGCTTCTCATTCGTTGTTATCCACGTTAGCATTTTTGGGTCAGGAAAAGGTTTCCTCTCTCCTCGTGACCCTTTCTAGCCGCGGGTCGCTGGCTGGGCATGCGGCCTCCGAGTGAGAATAGTGATGAAGGTGGGAAGGTTCGTTAGCTAATTGTGTTTGATGATGCAGCTGATCGCTATGGCCAAGTGCCATGCTACATATTAAAGGGAGGGACATTTTTATCAGGGGAGCAGCGCGCCCTTTGAAGTAGGGCTTTTTGAAGTGCCCTCGAAGGAAGTGCCGTGTGAAATGTTGGGGATAATGCACACAGCTGTCCATGTGGCACGCAGCCGCAGCGGCGCCCAGAATTTAAAACGCCGCCTCACAGATGTTCCCGCGGCTAAGCATGGCTGCTCTGGGCTTTCGCGCACTCAGTATTTCACGCTCGTTGCAGGTCTTGGCGAGAACGTTCGGCAGCGGTGTTTTAGCACGTCGGAAGAACTCGCAGCCCATCGTATCGATGAATGAACTGAACTTGAACTCGTCGAAGTGTCCTTTACAGTGTGAAGCTGGAATGCGTTTCATGTGCTGTTTACTCTGGATTTGTATTCAGTGCGTTGCTGAAGTGTCTCATCATTCGGTGCGAGAACGGCATACACAAACAAATCGATTTGCACATTTTCTTCAGTATATAAGACTCGGGAACACGAAGACACAGTATCTCATGGGAGATCCGCCAGTTTGGCAGGGTTAGTCTCAGCTGGTTCTGAATGATGCTTCTTTTCCCGCCTGCTTTCCTTCATTTGTGCTTGATCTGTAGCTCCAGCAGTCGCTAAATATGTTGGCAGAGCAGAGTCAGATGAAATCAAAGCACAAGATAAGAAAAGACGCATCACAGCGCCGATAAACATCGAGCTTAGGCTTGTTTTAGACCCTGATTGTATAGATTCAGACTTAATTCAGTGAATTTATCATGTTTTGCACCAGCTCACTCTTTACAAACTTGCTAAAAAAGCTAATTGGTATGAGATTAAATTAGAGGCTTCACAGTTTGCCTTACAGCTTTAGTTTTTTAGGTGTTAACTTCGGATGAAAAACTGCGTTTGACTTTCTGTTAGACAGACTCTTATTCGAGCTTCCTCATCCACCTTAAACCATTGTGCAGAATAAGACAAGATAAGATAAACCTTTATTAGTCCCACAGATGGGACATATGACAAAATCTGCACTATTTAAGATGGAGAAGCTAATGGATGGTGCATCCTAGTGAGTTGTACTGCTGCTCTTTATGTAGTTCAAGTCTTTCTTTGGTCATTATATGCTACACCCATAAGATTCTTTGAGCTTGACTCCTAACGCCTACAAGCTTAACGAGTTTAAGCTGCTCTGCATGAAAAGTTCTGGGAAATAAATGTACATGTACAGTAGGGCAATAACACAAGTCGACTACAGAGGCACGAGTCGTCGCCCCCCTGAGAGAAGTTGACTAGAAGTGTGTTTTTTCCTCTCTCTGCCCTCTCTTGTATACACAATGCAATCTCTGCCTCTGATTCCTTGGTTTAACCAATTATTATAGTCCCTTCATAAAAGAGGCGGTACTGTTGGTGCGAGGGGAATCTAAACCCGAGACCACAACAAGACGAGAGTCACGGCAGCAGAGAAGACAGACACACATCACAGGTGTGGAGAGCCTTCCCTCTAGAAACACAAACAGCACAGAGACCTGCAGAACCTGCAAGTCGTTAAAATACAGTAACAGAACCTGCATCTGAAACGGCTCCGCTAGCTAACATGGCTAACGCTAGCACTGCAAGGAGTCGTCTTGCCGCGGCTTAAACTGTTCCCACTCTCAGTTCTACACTTAAATTTACCAGAAAATTCAAGATATCAGTCTTTGTTTAGTTGTGTTAAATTGTCAAGTTGACTGTTAATGTTACAGAGAACTTTATTAAAGTGTGACATCATCAAACGACTCGTGGACTCGACTTGAAAAAATTTGGAGTCATTAATGCCCTAGTTTCAGTGTAGTCCAATGATACAGTGGAAATAATGATCTAGTCTATGTTTTTCCTGTCATAACCTGTGTGAGAGGGAACTAGTCCCCTATCCTTTGCACCTGCATTACAATCCTTTCGCTTTGAGTGTAAACACTCTGGAAATGTGCCAGAGGTGCACAAAAGCATTAAGTGCAGTCAGGTTCTACATCATACTTCAGATCAATTAGAACTCCCCTAAGAGCAGCCTGACTCTCGTCTCACACACCCACTGTGGAGGGAAGGCCAGAGAGTGTTCAGAAGCAGGGCCAAGTCCTGCTCTGTGCAGAGCTCCATGGTGCTCAGAGTCATGTCTCTTGACAGTATTTAGAAAACACAAAGGGATCCACAGAGGATGAAAAGCATGTTCAAACTACACTGGTCCAGAAATCCATGAACGCAGCCACCATAAACCGCTGTGTGTGGCCCGCAAAGACTTTTAATGATCATGTTAATGATTAAAGATTCCAGCGAATGTAACTTCGCTGCAGTCACACAAAGAACAATAATTTGCATGAACGTAGGTATGCAGAGTTTAAAAAGCGGTTAACTTGCTATTGAATGCTATTGAAGTTATAGTGTAAAAATGACCTCCATTGTGTTCCATAGGGAAAATAAACTGATTCAAAATGTTCTTGTACAATTGAAAGCAATGTTCAATGACGTCAAAATCACATCCGCCCCTAAGAAGTTTTTAAATGTAGGGGGGCCTCATATTATGATACAGATCCTTTCCTTCAACAGTGAATATCGGTGTAAGTCGAATATCGGTGTAAGTCGAAACACACCCTAGACTCAGTCGCTTACTGATCCCAACACAATAAAATCATAATCTAGACCATATAAACACAACTAAGAGGAAAATGACATTAAATGCACTGTAGTAACAGAAAAAATAACATAAAATACTTGCAACTCCCTCACGCACATGTCGCGTTACTGTGTATTCTACGTTTACTGCGTATTATTCCGCAATGCACAGCCTCACTAGTTATGAGAGTGGGCATAAACTAGAAAGACTGCATGTTGAAACTTTCATAGCCCGAGGACTCCCTGTAAAATGACTGGTTACCTACTAACTTGATAACTACCACTCTGGTTGTACAGCCTTAATTAACACATCAATGTTTCTTCGCTTCTCAAGAAGGAAGCTGATGTTCACATCCTCAAATACAGTGGAAAGTGAAGTCATTTAGAAATACATCATTACACAGAACATTCAGCAAGAGCACTACTTTGTCCCATTCTAACATAGTATACATTCTTTTCTTTATCAGAGCATAACTGCTGGAGAATATTACTACTTTTGCAGTGTATAACAACTTCCACAATCAGTCTGCTGTGATGTCTAAGGTCAGCGGCCGCTAGAGGTCCTATGTGAACTTTTATTTCGAAATTTGGTGTGTGTTCTCACTCAGTGGTCCCTTGGCATGGGAGTTCCCCTAGCCTGCCTGTGGTCCTGCAGTCGCTAGAAATGGCGACAGGTGTAAAGAGTGCTTTGATCATCATCCTCCGCCGTCGAGAGGACGACAGCTCAGAGACCCAATCTGGAATTTGCCCTGTCTGTCATCATAAGGGGAAAGGTCCCCCCGCCCCCTTTCTCATGCTTTACTTCCCACAGAATTTTGCTCCCCTAAAAAGTAGCTGCACCAACTGTCAATGCTATGTGTGAGAGACCCTTTTTCCTGTAGAGACATCATGGCTTGCAAACAGTGACGTGGCAGTTACTCGATGCTTAGATGTACAAATGAGCACAAACTAAATTTGAATTCCTTCATGCAAAGGAAGGCATACCGTGGCAGCAAGCTGCTTTCACCAGTCTTCTACATGTCCTCTGTTAGAGTTAGTGTGTTTGGCCTGGCTTCAGAGTTTCGGTTTGTTTTGTGTTTTGGCCCTCATGCCTCTTTGTGTTGATAAATAAAGCCTAATAAAAAAATTCTGTGTCTGCGCCTCCCTCCCTGAAACCATGCTGATCTGACATCTTATTTACACACCATGGAAGAACATTTCTGCACTGTAACAAACTTTAAATGAACAAATTATGTACAAAAAACATAAAATGAATCTCAGTAATTATGCAAAGGAACAGCCCATATGCAGCAGCTTTCTCACATTCTCTTTCTTCTGCTGACGTTAGCTTAAGCTACTGTTTTTGATTTACCTATCAAAAACAGGCATAATTCATTTTAACACTGACATTTATTCATCTCTCTTTATAGCTTAGAATTATAAAGGGTGTAACTGTGCCACTTTACAGCTTTAAGCCTGATTTATGTAAATATCTTCTGTTTTGATGTTCTGCCCTATACTGTCTCATTCAGAGAGCACTCCTTGTCATTTAGGATGGGTGGAGTTAAACGTATAGGTTTAATATATGTACATCAGGTCACAGTAGAAGCAATTTTGTATCTTAAGTTTCCATGTAAAGACTTTTTGACCTCATTTTATATGCATTTATACTCCATTAAGCATCAAAAATGTAAAAAGTGAGGAAATGTAGATTTTTCTGGGATAAGTGCCCTTTAATAATGTCATGGTGAAATTTTAAGCCAAAAAAAGGTTCGCCCTCTTACCGTGGCCTCGGTTTCTCCCCTGTGCAGAGTGTACAGGTGATGAACTGCACTCTGGGAGGGCGCCCAAGGGTGAGTCAGGATTTGAAAAACGTGAAAATCGTGTCCTAGTGTGTCCGCAGTCACGAGCAGCATACCTGTGAAGGAGAGACAATTGTTTTTTTTTTCATGGTTAATGAGCTGTGGGCAACATGAAAAAAAGTACTTAAGAGCAACTGAACCAAGATGACACCCAGGATGTTTTCAGAGCGTGAACATAAACAAGACGTGAGCACACAGGGATGTAAATGGCAGTCGTGTAGTGCAGCCGTTGCACTGCAATTTGTACTCTACAAAGAACCACATGCCAAGCGCTCCCTTCGGCAGTCGGGCCGGGACATTATGCGGATCTGTTTTAAAAACAACCACAGGAGAACCCATGTGGAACCTCGGATGACAGAGCCTTTCATTCTTCCACTTTTATTTGAAGCTGGTCAAACTACAGAAAGTATAGACTCCTACTGTAAACAACACACTTAGCAAACCACACCAGAACAAACCCGAATCTAAACTCGATGCCCGTGGAAGTCCACATACAACATCATTCTAAAAACAGAACAAGAACTGTGGGGGTTATTTTTCCAACGACATGAAAGTCAAGTCACTTTTTTTGTCCTGGAAACACGTTCTAGCACACAAAGGTCTCGGCTCCTGCCTCTAAATCTCACGTTCAGAATTTAACACGACAATAATTAGCCATTTTCCAGTGCTCCTGCTTTAATGCTGGGGTTGCAGAAGACTGCAATTAGAGTCTTTATAGAGTGGCTTGACAAGTGAAGAAAAAAAAATAAAGGAGCCAAAAAGAAAGGATATTAAAAGATCTTTCCAAAGACCAAAAAATTGATGCAAAAGTGCCCGATGAGCTCATTTAGCCCACGCTCCGGCATCCTCACGTTCACACTTCAGAGCTGCAGCTGCTTTAGGCGTGGCTATGCCGCCACTTTGGGTGGCGAGCAAAGGAAGCGAGTGGGGGGGCACACAGAGTCACACAGAGATTGCTCATATGAACAAGAAAAACAGAGTCAGGCAGTGAATTAAATGGTGGTTAGCTATTTATGCTGTATCAGAAGACTAAACCATGCTACGGCCCGGCCATAAACTAACCCACGCCCCAAATGAGGTGCCAAGCCACAAGAAGCATTTGCGTCAACTGGGAATACATGGAAAAGATGGCCTTCTAATTATAGAGGCTGGAAACGGAAGCAGCGAGTGATTAGGAGTTTAGGCGCTGCGGTATGTTTATCTGGGAGCTTCCTCTCGCTCACCCCGCCGCCCTCCCGCCTGCTCGCACACTCCCTCGCTCGCCCTGGCTTTGACAGATGAGGCTTGGCCAGCTCAAACTTGGGACGCAAGTTGCTGATGGTACACTCTGCTCTCCAAAAGCCAGTGGAGACTGGAAACCCAGCGCTGGGGCTTTTGTGGCCTTGTTGAAATACAGAGCCTCGCGGAGAGGCGTCAGTTGGTTAGCCCGCGGGAGGCTAAATTAAAAAGCGGACTTTTCGGTGCTGGTAAGCCACTGCAAAATTTCAGGAACCTGAGACGTTTGAGCAACTTTTGACACATCCTATTTATAACACCTCATCCCCTGGGCAAAAAAAAAGTCTTATTTACGACATCCGAGAAGAAACGTCGGGCAGCCGACCACGCGCACCCCCGAACACCAGGGCAAAAACGTGCAAGTGACTTGCAAACCAGGGACCTACCGAGTTCTAGACTCTTAGAAAAGAGTCACCATGGCTGTTAGGCTGCTACTATTTCCCTCTATATTTCACTTCAGTGTGCTTTTGTTGTTTTCCAAACAGAAAACATCTGCCTGAATCCCATCGACACGGTGAGGATGTTTTATTTCACCGAGTCACTCTGCCGGACCCGTGCGAATGATGTCAGCCGACTCTAGTATCCATTTTTAATTAACAACACTTGCAGAAAAGCTTTGAGAAAAGGAAACCTCAAATTAAACACGTGTGTGCCAAAAGCTTAGAGGGACAAATCCGGTGAAACGGATCTTCTATAGCAGAGGCACGGAGTTCAAAGTGAACGAAGATACAGAGAGTAAATAAACAGCATCAGTCACTGAGCTTTGTCTGCAGGGCCGCTGTAATGACATGTGCGAGCACACGGTGTGTGTTTGTGTTCGTGTGGGTGTCCGCTGGGTGATAGCTCCCTTCGCTATGCTCACTGAGGTGTTTATGAAAGCTGTGGAACACACACATGCACAGAGCAACAATAAAAAAGGCTCCAGCTTTACATCAAAGCCACCCACTTAGGCCTAAAGCAAGCAACACTTTCTCAGTCCAGAGGCCACCCTCACTCCAACCATCAGATAACACCAGAGAGGAGAGCCGGGGACCAGCATGGGTCGGCGTCCAGTCGATAACCTGTTAATCTTTCACAAACTAAGTGAGAACTTCTAAAAGCGAGCTCGTTTGATCCCGGGCCGGTGGCAGCTTTGATTTCCTTGCTTGTGGTTCGGGGATGGAGAGGCAGATCAGGACCTTGAGGACAGTGGAGCGTGCAGAGAGATGCATGGTGAGCTGTGACACATGTAACACAGTTTCCATTCCTCTGGCCTGAAGTGGCGACTGCAGCAGATTCCAAAGGGGACCAGAAAGGAAGTTTGCAGCATTCTGTGGCCTGTTTGTCTATGCAGAATGGTACCAAGCATGTGTCTTTCCAAATGGCAAAATCCTCCAGTGGGCAGGCTGGCAATTCCTAAGCTATCAACACTCTTGGCAATGAAACCTTATCCACGACTGAACCCAGAGACTTGGGGAGAATGAGGCCACTTAAAAATAAAGGTGCCAAATGAAAGGATTCTTTGAAGCGATGCTTCAGAAGAAACACTCACAAACAGTTCAGTTTTTAATGATCAGATATAAAAGGGACAATAACTTTTGAACGTAAGTTCACATGAAATAAATGTTCTAAAGCAGTTAACCTGCAAGCCAAGAACCATTTCGGGACCGTTGTTTTTACGGATGATGGAGGAGTGGAAAAGGAGTGTTTGTTAAAATTTGATTCCTGGTCAAATGCTTGGACAGGACAGGACAGGAAAGAAAGAAAAGAAAGGACAGGACAGCATGAGAAAAGAGAAGAAAGGAAAGGAAAGCAAAGGAAAGGACAGGACTTGGACAGGACAGGGAAAGAATTGGAAAGGACAAGACAAGACAGGGAAGGGAAAGGACAAGAGAAGACAAGACAAGACAAGACAAGACAGGGAAGGGAAGGGAAAGGAAAGGAAAGGACTGGACAGTAGAGGACAAGGAAAGGAAAGGACTGGAAAGGACTGGAAAGCTAGATAATCTATAAGTAACTGAGTATTAGGAATCTGTCCAAAGACAGTCATTGAGTGAGGTTGTCATCAGGAGTTCACGATACCAAACACAACTTTGTGATTAATCTGGTCATTAATTATTGAGTTGATTCCGGTGTATTTAAACAAAGAAACTGATTCCGGTGTGCAGCCTTGGTTTAAAACCATTTCTCAGTTCCCTTTCCTAGACCCAGCCATGCTTAGGGGTCTTACGTACGGCTTCACAACTGAACATTTGTCAGGTCGTGGAAAAGCACCTTCTCCCTTAGAGGCTTATCCGGCCTAACACGGCCTTTTGTGTGATTTTTAAAAGCCAGAGAAACAAATTGGTAAAACCCCAATCTCCAGATAAGAGAAGGGAATGGATAAAACGCATAATCCTTTTTCAGCAGACAGACAGTAGATGATAATCTCGTTTCATCTAAATGTTCTCTTTTCTTTTCCATAGTGTTCTGTTAACTAATTAATCCCCCAAAATATTCACCATAGCGGATCAGGTTTCCCAGTTCTTCAACGCTTCAATGCTAATACCATTCAGATGGAGGTGAGCCTGAGCTGAAGGTTCTTGCTGGACAATGGCTGATTCATTTTCGACTGGGAACGAAGTGTTGGGTGGCTCAGACCAATGCTGAGGATCTCAAGAAGGGCAAAACAAACCAGGCCAGCTGAGCCTGACCAACACAACCAGGGAACAGCCACAGAGTGTAGAGACATAAAGCTGTCAGCACAAATGTGGCCCACACAGCCATTCCAGCCTATATAAACAAGGATGAAATGTAGAGGATGCGTTGAGAGGGACTGGAATGACTTCATTCGGTTCAAGTATGTGTGTGGGTACCACTAAGACTTTGAGGTAAAATCGTTTGCGATCTTACTGCGGTTTTACAGCTAAGGCCCAAGGTACCGCCTTCCCAAGACAATGTTTTTATCACCTTTATGGAAACATCATAAAACCAGCAGTTTCAAGCACGGTTTTACAGTTTCTTGGACAAACAGTTGGCGCGCAAGAAACTGAATATATTCAGCTCTCGGGATCCTGCCTGCTGGAGCGGAATTACACATTTAAAAGGATTACAGAGACATTTTCCTGAACTGTGGATCCCATCACATCACAGATATACTCTACGGTATACCCCTTTTCCACTACACTGGTGCTGAACCCAGCCCGCATTTACACTAGACAGGAGCCGCATGAGAATATGTGACAGGCCACGCCCACTAAACAAAAACAAACATGGCCGAACTCAGTTCCTGCCTGCTAGTTATTCTCCAAACTTTGAGGATTTATTTCAGCGTCCAAATGCAGCTTATTCAGCGGGTTATTACCGTTAAAGAGATTGACTTATACAACGCTTATGCACAAGACTCCGCCCACCGCTCGTGACATCACGGGTTCTTGCTACGAGACCAGTAAAGTTCAGGCACTGGTTCGGTGCTTGTTTTAGGGCACCGGCACCAATTTCTTTTCTGTGGAAAAGCGTGGCACTGGTTCCAAAACCGGAAACAGCACGGAAACCAGTGCAGTAGATAAGGGGTAACGGGGGTTTCAAACCTGGGGTCCGGGCTCCGCTTAGGGGGGTGCTAGAGATCGCAGGGGGTTCGCAGAATTTTGTCTGCACTGAGGTTACCAAAATTATATAAGTACACATTAAATTCATAAAATCCTAATGCCTGAGAAACGTAAATGTGTGTGGGTGTGTGTGTGTATAAGAGTATAAGCATAAAAACCTACAACCACTGTTTATTTTTTGCAAATAAAAGTTTGTAATTAATCATTTCATTCTGTTTGTGTGTCTATGCGGGTAGGGGTTGGGTTTGGGGGTGCTGGCTTGTCTTGGACACAGGCAGGGTTGGGAGGAATAAAGGTTGAGAACCACTGCTCTATCACACATTATGGGGATATAGGCCAACTGTCTTAGAAATCCTTTTGAAATGAGTTTTTTTTCATTGTTTTGTGTCATTTTTAATCAAGAAAACGACACAAAAACAAAAACATCCATAACATTAACATTATCATTAACATTAATGTTTTTAAAACACATAATTTATCCCCATAATGTGTGACAGAGCAGACTAACAAGTCCGGACAAACGCAGATATTCAAACAGCTGGTAGACTGGTGGTTAGGGAGTTCTTTGATCAGAAGGTCATTGGTTTGAATCCCAGGACTGCCAGTGGCACCACTGAGGTACCCTTGAGCAAGAAACCTTCCCCTTACACCTCGCGCGCTGTGGTGTGTTCATGTATGGCAAACGGTCACTTAATATTAGCTTGATCATATTAACAGATTTGCAGAAAAATACATTATTCCACAACAATGTTATTATTTTATTGTTTACTACTTATGCAATACAGATATACAGAATTTGTTAAAAAATGAAATAGAACCACAATTAACAAAACCAAAAAAAAACATCTCCAATAATCACATCTTTAAAACGGACATTACTGGATGCCAAAAGGAACTGGTGGGTGGAAATTCATTCATGGCATTCCGTCAGCCAAAATTAAATGTAAAAATAATGTAATGCATGCAGCCAAGCATCAGACTACAAATAGAAAACGGGGGAAAAATGTCACAGGACATCCTCTAAAAAGATCTGGGAGGAAAAAGCAATTCATTACGGGGAGGTATTTTTCAACAGCTCATGTGTTACATTCACTTATCTGGCAGGAAAGCATATCAGAGATCAAAAACAACAAAAAAAAAAGGGTTTTTTGGGGGGGGAAATGCAGATCATCAGATTTCATAACAACTTTATAAAATATAACTCCACTAATGCCCAGCTCCCTGCTGGCAATGTGCATAAAAGGCCAACTTCTCAGTCTGGGCCCTTAATCCCCTCTGATTGTCCCACTGTGTTCAGGCACTGAGTAAAATAGGAATCTGATCCTCAGTCACAGTCCTATTAAACTCCATACACCTCACCAAATTAGATGGCTTCCTCACTGCCCAATCCAGGAGTCATGAGAAAGAGAGAGAAGGTGGGATGTGACCCTAATTGCAAGCTCTGTGTGGAGACATTGCTTATTTTAAAGTAAATGAGTAACGGCAAGCTGTTTGAGTTGCTGGTTTTTATTGAGTGGTACCTGCCTTCAACAATACCAAGCTGATCCTGATTTCACGATTAAAAACAATTGGCTGAAATTATACTGTTTGTTTGACACGATAACATACATTATCATCAATTAAACGACAGTTTAATGAAACTTCTTCGACAACATTGCAAGCGTTGTGCGGTTAAACGAGTTCCGATAACTTTTGGACTGTAAAATTCAGCTTCACAACTGAAGCTGCATGAAAATGTCATCGTTTTGGCTTTGAGGGGTAAATACAGCCCACAGAGGGCACGAGGCAGGACCCACCGGTAATAATCGAACAGACCCAGTGAGCCAACCTTCCCCTTTAAGAGACAAGAGAGCTGTGCTTAACTAATCTACCATGCAAGAGCAGATTCCTTGATGCTCATCAGTTGCGTGATTGAGTAGAATTAGAGTGGCTCTCCGGGGCCCCGGGGCCTGTTCACACTCGCGCTGCACACACTCGCAGCCCGTTACACCCACAAAACAGCAGCCTATTCAGACTCAAGTCTGGCAGTCACATCCTCGCAGCAAAGCCAAGAAAAAAAGGATGTACAGGATGAGGTGAATGCTGCACCCGACTGCACTGCAGTATCCTTTAATTACACACCTATGAATAGACCATCCAGCACCACAGAGCAACTGCCAGCTACCCGAGCGGCCGCCATTTTCTATCCTCGTCCTTCTGTTGTCCGTCCAACACATACATCTGGGCTTTCAAGTCAGTGCTAAGTTGCTGCATTGTTTCAAGCTGGTCTTTTCTGATTTTGAAACCTAGCCACTCCAGAGGGAGCTGTGGTCGGCCTTGCAGAGAACGCGACACTTTTCGCTGCGGCTGCACCCGTTTATGCCTTATTCACTGTAGGCCAGCGGCGCAGCAAGGATGCAGAGAGGGTTTTTTTCCCCTGCTAATTAAAATCAAATGGGCCCTCCCACGCCACGGTGCAAAGGAGGGCAGCACCGGCAATGCTGGAGGTCCTGTGCCCTAATGAAGTCAGGCACCTAACATTACTGCGTGCACTTCTGGTGAGGAAAACATGGCTCGGCGCCCGTCCGGAGCCCTTTATCAGTCTCAAGAATTTAGTGATTTTCCTCAGCTTTCGTAGTTCTGAGCAATTTTATAGTGGGGGAAAATGTACTGTACTGTACTGTTTATGCCCAAGCAAATACAGTGATAACAGACATCATGTCATTTCAGATTAAGGCTGGCGGGTGGAAGGTTAAGCTGTTTGAAGTTTAGAGCTCCCTGCTGTCATTTAAACCAAGTCACCCGAAGCCCTCCCAGCATGGGGCAGGAGACGCAGGACAAAGGGGCAGCCTGGAGGCTTAGCACTCGCTGGACCTGAGTGGGGGCCTCCCTGAACCAAGCCAACAACCACCACCTAAGTCTTAAAGAGTGTGCAAAAAAGTACATCAACCTTTAACTGGAGAAGGAGGCTGATACAACTGCGCCTGCTTCCCAAAACTAGTTTAGTTACGCTAGAAAGAGTAATTTGGCCAGATGTGCTTTCCAATAAAATGTCCATCTAACTGATTTTTTTTTAAAAAAGGCAAAATGTCACTCGAACAATATTTTATACTGATATACTGGTGTTATAGCAGAGGATGTGGTTGTACTTGTGTGTGTTCCAAGCAAGCACGTCTCTTGAGCTGACCTGTAAACATGAAAGGCTATGCGGTGGTCGGACACTGTGTGGTTCACAAGGGCGCCGGGACACTCATTTTATCTCCATTTTCAACTTTGCTCCACATAGGTTAATAGGCCAAAGGCTTCTTCTTGCCCAGAGGCCTAAAGGTTAACCAACAGCGCCCCCAAGAGATCAGCCCCTGAGTCCAAAGACAGGTTGATTCTGCCCCTCTATTCTTTCCTCGCAGTTGATAAGTTGATAATCACTCCTTGGATTAAATTAGTCGGTGGTGGTGCAACTGTCTCATCTGTAACATTAACAATCAATTCGTATGGGATAAGGAATCTAGTCACAAAGAGGTCCCTACACAAAACTGTTCCTGAAAAACATTCCCAAAAACTGAATTTGATAGTTTACTTTCATCTACCCATCTGTCTAGCTGTCTTAACTGAACGCGATGTGTCTTAGGTTGGGAGTTTAAACTGAACTTTTTGTGTAAACCTTATTTAGCTGTAGGATTAAATCTGGATGATTTTTATACTATTTTTATTTTGAATTTATATCATGTTATACTGACCAATTCTGATTTTAATTTTTATTTGTATAAAAAAAAAATGTTCCACCAGATATGGTGGAAAATTCATAGACATGGTCATTTGCAGCAAGCCAGTGTAACCTGGGGTGATTTCTATGGATCATTTAATCCCAAGCAAAAATAAAGAATCTTGATCCGTAAAAAAAATGACTGATTTGGGCGGGACTAAACTCACTAAAAACTCTCCATGTCCAAATGAAAAGCATTTCATCTAAATAGCTCTATAAATAACAATACTTGATGCGTGAATAATCTTAGTCCTAAAATCTAGGCCTACAGTTGCAGAGAGACGGAGAAAAATCTGGAAATAAAAGAAATTTTTATGAAATATAAGCTACACCTTTTGCCTTGAAGACCGCAAATTTGAAAATGTAATCAGCGTCAACATGCGAAGAAAAAGTGACATTTTGATCTTTTTTTTTTTTTTTTTTTGATACCTAAAAAAAAAGTTCTTAGCTAAATCAAAAGAATTCAGTAGGTCAGGGGGCTTTGGTGTGTGTGTGTGTGTGTATATGTATGTGTGTATGTGTGTGTGTGTGTGTGTGTGTATATGTATGTGTGTGTGTGTGTTTAACAAGAGTCCTAAGTGAACTGCCCTCTTTTTGTGGAAAAGAAGGATGAAGTCTAAGTTGTGAGAACACCATTGTGTTTGGAAAATGACCCGTTCTCAATGAAGTTTCCCACAGTGTGTTAATAAGGACAGGTATTTGAAAGATTCCTCTAAGGGCACTGGCTAGCAGAAGCTTTCAGCACCTTCTTATTAGCGGGCCACTCTACCTGCGACAGTCGCCACACAATGAGCTGACTGTGGTGGATTTCCGGAGGGGCGAACGCGCTGACGCGAAAAGCCAAAAAGTGTCCCGAAGCCTGGTCATCACAAAGGACTGGCGATGCAAGGTCAGGCCAAGGGCGGCCCGATATTACTCTAGTGCTCCCAGAATGCCTGATCTTCTGATGAGCCTCTCAGATGAATCTGAAGTGATGAATAGAACTTCTTATACGACGTACTCTATAGTAGTGCGTGTTGTGACAAGGGGGAGTGAATGCATAATGGATTACAGACTTGACCTACAGCCTCTAAACTCAGAGATCACTTCGGATTTCTCCTCATCTCTGACGGGTGAAACTGGACCCGCAAAGCGCTGGGGGGGGGATTCAGCGCTGCTTTCTCCAAGAGACACTTCAGAACTAACTGATCGATGAGAGCTACTGTGTGTAGCACTTTTGTGTGCATGTGGTGTGTTACGAGGTGAACTGTAGTGGAACTAGCCTTTGAGGCCGTGAGGCAGTAATAACCTGCTTCAGCTCACAATGCCTGTGGTCTGCACTCTCTCTGAAGTAGACGATCAAACAATAGAAGAATCATATCCTATCATTTTCTCGTACATTATACTTTTCCCTGAGGTCCATTTGTGTGGCTTTACGTACCAAAACACTCATAATTCACTTTCACACGATCGTTTTCCAACCTCTCTTTATCCCGTAGAATTGAACAAGCTGCTTTTGTTACCGTGCCTTTAAGACCGACATATGTAAATAACCTCTGTTATGATTGGCTGTCATGTAACGTCCCATTAAAAACGCAGTCCAGCCTGGGAAACTCCTAAAAAAGCTTCAACGTGACCGGGCGAGCTAAACTGCCGCAGGCTGAACAGCCTGACTTTCATGGCATAGCAAAAAAAAAAAACAATAAATTTGAGCTTAATTTCCATTTATGGCATCGAGAGTGAATGGTGTGTTCTGGTCAACGCAATACAATATCAAACTTTTTTGATAAAAAAAAAAAAAAAAAAAAAAGTAAAGAAAATTTGGCCCCTTAAACCATCCCTGAAGAAACACAAGCCCAAGCCACTATAAACTTTTAATTTAGGAGGCATTTCACAGGCCAACACAATCAAGTCTTCAACACTCCCCAAATCCTTCCCAAATTCCACCGTAGAAGAAGTGGATAAGAACTCTAGGAGCCAAAAGCAAATACGAAAGCGTTTTTCTTTGCCAGGTGTGGGGTTTCTGTGCTTTGGTGAGATTCAGCGAGCCATTACAAGTGTACACTTACCACTTGGGTTGAATGCCATGCAGGATATGGGTTTATCATGAGCTGGAAAATGAGCGACCACTCCTTCGCCATCAGAGTCTTCACTCACAAGTACCTAAACACACACACACACACACACACACATTTAGCACCATGTCAAAGGAGTCAAGTAATGCCTCCTAAGTAGTGTCTCAAAAACGTTGTTTGCCATTGGCACAGTGTTCGGGGGTGTGGTCTAATCAGTGCAATTACATACAGTGGGATCCCTAAAACAAAGCTGCGGTTTGGCAACTTATGAAAACAACATGCACTAAGAGATGTATTTCATTCGGCTGACCAAATGTGATGTTAGGCGAACTGCAATTACTCTTCTTCTAAAGAAGTGTACATGCAAGGGCTTGCTACTCTCAAGCCTTAATGCAAAGATGCTAAAACAACTAAAGCAGTGCTTTAGCCAAGGCTTTAACATCTAATGCATTTGTGGGCACGCACACACGCACACACACCTCTGAAAGCCAGCATACGGATGCAGAGAGAAAAGCAGTGAAGTGTTGAAAGAGTTAAAACACACACAGAGGGAGGAAACTCTAGACCGTCTCTATGCTTACAGATATCCAAAAGAGATTAATAGCTCCCAGTTAAAAGAGCAGGACTATGGATCTGTAATTCATCCCTTTATGTGTTGCTACAGGAAACTAACCACAGAGCTGGAGAAAACAGAGAAGCACAAGAAGGGAGAGAAAGAAGCACACAGAGAGAAAGAAACAGAGACAAGCAGAAAGACAGATGGGCAGGCAGACAAAAAGTGTGTGAGAGAGAGAGAGAGAGAAGAGAAAGAGAGAGGAAGAGGGAGGTAAAAGAGAGGGAGAGTGAGAAAGAGAAAGACAGAGAGAGAGAAAGACAGAGAGAGGGGGAGAAAGA
>JBBPDB010000001.1:20875796-20888973 GCA_037974465.1 Brachypetersius altus
TTCTGTCGTGTCTGTGCAGTCGTGATGTGAACAATTTCCTCCGGGATAAATAAAGTTTTCTGATTCTGATTCTGATTGAACTTCATGAACATGTTTTGTAGCCCATAGACCTATTATAACATGTTTAAAAAGAGGTATGATATGTCCCCTTTAAAATGCAAAAGGGGACATATCATACCTCTGCATTTTTAGCTCGTATTTTCTTCATTTTATGGGAACCGTTCCTATTTGCATTCAGCAGTCAAACACTGGCAAATGGTCCCAAGAAATGATAAACGTGTACCTAGATTTGTTTTGCCCTCACCATTCCTGAAGGCTTTTTGCTGCCTTTTAGATGTCAGATTGTAGACAGGATGGCCTTTGAGGTGCCGATAAGTGGAAAGGTTACAACTGCAAAAGACTATGTGCTAAGCCACATTTAGTCTCTCATTTGTCTGTCTGAAAGGTCACCTCGTGCAGTCAAAGGAGCAAACAACTTCTGGTAATGGATGTGCAGTTTGGAGCAGGTGAATAGAGATAAATCGGCTTCCCCTTGATGCCCCGAGGGAAAAGGTACACGTACCATTTGAGCACCTCAGTGAGAAACTGTTGCATAGAAGCCTCAGAAGTAAATCCATAAACTGTCACTCACTCAGATCGATCTGCCCTCTGTTAAAAGTATAGCATGCTTATCTGCAGTTGCTTCTCTTATGTGCAATATTACTTGGGTGCAATTTTTCTACTCCACATTAAGGCAAGAACCACTTAACTAGTCCATCAATACCTTCTTACTAAATATATTCTGGTTTGTATAACTCTTTTTTTTATTTACTGCATAATTCCATGTCTTCCATCATTTGTTTCTTTTCAATATTAATGTACAGTGCAGAAAATAATAGAAATCAAGAAAAAAACATTTTTGGTGTGGAATATTATATTAGTACTAAGCAAAATGTGCAATTTATAATGTGCAATTACTACTGTTTTTGTCAATGCTTGACACTCCACTGCATATTTCTGTACATAAATATCCACATGGTTCTTTTAAGTACATATATTTATATATCCACTCTGTACATACATACATACATACATACATACAGTCAAGCCTGGAATTATTCATACTTAGTTAATTTATTCAACCAGCAAGTTTCTTCTTGATTGGAAACGACACAGGCATCTCCCAGTAGATAATAAGATGATATACAAGAGGCATCACTATGGAGAAAAATATTTCTCAGCTTTTATTTACATTTGAACAAAAAGTGGCATGTCCAACATTATTCATACCTTTTGCAAACTGTCACAGTCTATGGAAAAATACCCGCAGCAATTATAGGAAGTGTTTGAATGCTGTAAGAGCCAATGAAAGCTTTCCCATTGATTACTATGAAGGGTATGAATTATGTTGGACATGCCCCTTTTTGGTCAAATGTAAATAAAAGCTGGGAAATATTTTTTCCAGAGTGATGCCTCTTGTATATCATATTATTATCTTCTGGGAGACGCCTGTGTCGTTTCCAATCAAGAAGAAACTTGCTTCTTGATTGGAAATAAAATGGGGCTAATGAAGGGCCATCTTATCTTATATTACCTTATTAGCAACAGAAGAATGCTTTGTACAAACAGCAAAGAGTCTGAGTCCAGGCTCCAGACAATGTACTGTGTTTTGATGTGAGAGGCAGTAAGTCCTAATTGAGTATCCAGAGACCAGTGGCCTTTCTTCTGAGGGCTCTGTCAGTGGCAATAAAGAACAGACTGAAAATAAGAAGAAAAGGAGGAAAAAACAGTCCTCATGGGTTCGTACAGGGATTAATGCAACAAATTTGCCTTATACAAGACAAAAAAGGAGCCCCTTTCTGTCAGGGGTACAGAACATGGTGCCAGGAGAAAATACAACAAAAGAATGGAAAAATGAATTCTGCCCATGAACCAGACAAGCTATCACTGAAAACTGAAAAACTTTTGTGAACAATGCAGTACACACAGAAAATATTAACATTTGAGAGAAAGAGCAAGATAAAATTCAGAAAGAGTGAGATAGAACAATATGCTTCTAGGTGGACATCACTATGAAACACAGGGTACTTAAAATGGGCTTAACCTGAAAACACACCAATTAATTTGGCCAATAATTTGTGAGCTAATCATAGCATCTCTATACCAACACACTTGGAAAGAAACAAAAACAAAAAAAACATCTGATAAGAAAGACTGCTCCTCTTATGGGCCTGATGTGCCATGCATTTCTCAAACTATGAACAGTGATCTTGGTGCTTAATCGAAACCTTTGGTCTTGGCTGCATTTGCATTACGCAGGTTTTGGAACAGATTTTCACACATCTGTGCAAATTATGCAGAAATCAGCAGATCAGTCAGTGTTTCTCATTATAGTTTTTTCCTGCTCCCAGCAAACCTGATCTAACTAATCACTGATCACTGTAGCATTACTTACATGCAGGGCTTATATTATTTCCTGAATGCCGACAATTATTTTATTGCAGTTTTTTTAAGAAATCCTTATATTTTGAAAGTTCATTGCTTTTTGGGGCATGCAGCGCTAAACGTCTCGGCTGGTTTTTGCGGGGTTCTGCCATCCCATTACTTTTGGCCACACTGCATGGACAAAAGTAATGGGACACCTGACCATTACACCAACAGAGACTTTAATGACACTGCGTTCAGGTACATAGACTTTCATATGGTCCCCCTTTGCAGCTGCTGTTAACCCTTAGCTTTGGCTGTGTATCTGATTTGATTACAAAGTTTAAGCTGAGATTTACAGAAATATTTGAACTGTGACTGTGTTAAAGGGAGCGCTGCAGTTAAAAAGCTTTTATTTGTTTAAAGCTTTTGTTCATATTGCAGAAGTTTCAAAATAAAAGTGCACAATTTGAATTAATTATTTAATTTAGCAGTTAATTTGTGGTAAATCAAAATAAAAATATTTTATTGTTGCGCAGAATTACTTATAAGTGGACAAATAATAAACATACAAACGTATTATAGAACTATTATGTTGTAAAGATCTCAGTAACTCCTGCTGCTTAGGCTAACGCTAACGCTGTCAGTTTCAGCTGGCCTTCACAGATACATTGTTTTTTGTTCATAGGTGTCACGGCTGGGTCACTTGTGCCATGTCTCTGGCTTTATCAGTCTCTGGAATGTTGAGCTTGGGTTTCACTGCTTTTTTTTTGGTTTATACTGCATCCATGATTCTTCTCACCTTCTCTATGGATGCAGATCTTACAATTACGGCTTCTGGCCTTATAATTCTAGCTTCCTTTTTATGTGAGTTTACGAAATTTCCTTACAATTACGGCATCTCTAACATTAAATACTGATGCAGCCCTTAGAATTATGGCACCTCTATGGACACAAAATATGCATTTTCTGAGAAATGTGTATATGGTTTAATCGCACAATGAATTTCATTTTTACAAAAAAAAGTGCAATATTTTAAGAAAAAAACCTTGTGGGGACACACATGTTGTTATGTGATGCACATGTTGGTTATGAAATTAAGGAATACTGAGGACAGTCCAAAAATGCTCATGAAGGTAAGAAGGTCATGAAGGTTTGTAGCAATTACCTATTTTTGTAATTTTGGTCCAAAACACAAGATGAGAATTATCCTTCTTTTGTACAGCAATGTATTGTTTGGGCTGTGTTTTGATGGTTTGTAATAATTTTAGAATAAAAAATCTGCATTTTCTGAAAAATGTGCATGTGATTTTATCGCACAATAAATTTCATTTTTCTAATGGATGGTCCAAAAATACTCATGAAGGTAAGACCTTACCTATTTTTGCAGTTTTGTTACAAATCACAAGGTGAGAATAAGCTTTAATTTGTACAGCAATGTATTGTTTGGGCTGTGTTTTGTAGTGATTTTAGAATTAAAAATCTGCATTTTCGGTGAGAAGTGCATGTGGCGTAATCTCACGATGAAGTTAATTTAGAAAAAAGGTCATTTTTTATGAAAAAACCTTGTATGAGCACAATTCCTATGTGATTCACACGTGTTGGCTAGGAAATTAAGGAATACTGAGGACGGTCCAAAAATGCTCGTGCCTTATCTATTTTTGTAATTTAGGTCCAAAACACAAGGTGAGAATTATCTTTACTATGTACAGCAATGTAATGTTTGAGCTATGTTTTGATGGTTTGTAGCAATTTTTGCAATAAAAATGCGTATTTTCTGAGAAATGTGCATGTGGTTTTATCGCACAATACATTTCATTTTCCAAAAAAATTTGCAATATTTCAAGAAAAAACCTTGTGTGGTTCACACGGGTTGGTTAAGAAATTAAGAAATTCTGAAGACGGTCCAAAAATGCTCATGGCTTTAGCCTTAACTATTTTTACAATTTTGGTCCAAAACACAAGGTGAGATTTTTGTTTAATTTGTACAGCAATGTATTGTTTGGTCTGTGTTTTGATTGTTGGTAGCAATATTAAAAATAAAAAATGTGTATTTACTGAGAAAAGTGCATGTGGCTTCATCTCACAGAAAATATAATCTTTCAAAAAAAGGCATTGTTTCAAGAAAAAACCTTGTGTGGGCACAATTTCTATGTGATTCACATGTGTTGGCTAGGAAATTAAGGAATCCTGAGGATGTTCCAAAAATGCTAATGAAGGTAAGACCTTACCTTACCTATTTTTACAATTTTGGTCCAAAACACAAGGTGAGAATTATCTTTCATTTGTACAGCAATGCATTGTTTGGGCTGTGTTTTGATGGTTTGTAGCAATTTTTAGAAAAAGAAATGTACATTTTCTAAAAAATTGTGCATGTGCTTTATCGAACAATAAATTTTTTTTTTCCAAAAAATGTGCAATATTTCAAGAGAAAAACCTTGTGTGGACACATTTTCTATGTGATTCACACATATTGGTTGAGAAATTAAGGAATTCTCAAGATGGTCCAAAAATGCTCATAAAGGTAATGCCTTACCAATTTTTGCAATTTTGGTCCAAAACACAAGGTGAGACTTATCTTTTATTTGTACAGCAATGCATTGTTTGGGCTGTGTTTTGATGGTTTGTAGTACATTTTACAATAAAAAATATTTTTTTTCTGGGAAATTTGCATGTGGTTTTATCACACAATAAAGTTCATTATTCCCAAAAATGTGCAATATTTCAAGAGAAAAATCTTGTTTGGACACATTTTCTATGTGATTCACACATATTGGTTGGGAAATTAAGGAATTCTCAAGATGGTCCAAAAATGCTCATGAAGGTAATGCTATAGCCTTCCCCTTTTTTTTTTGCAATTTTGGTCCAAAACACAAGGTGAGATTTTTCTTTAATTTGTACAGCAATCATTATTTGATCTGTGTTTTGATGGTTTGTAGAAATTTTCAGAATAAAAAATGCGTTTTTACTGAGAAATATGCATGTGATTTTATCGCACAATAAATTTCATTTTTCCAAAAAATGTGCAATATTTCACGAGAAAACCCTTGTGTGGACACATTTTTTCTGTGATTCACACATATTGGTTGGGAAATTAAGGAATTCTGAGGATGTTCCAAAAATGCTCATGAAGGTAAGACTTACCTATTTTTATGATTTTGGTCCCAAACACAAGGTGAGAATTATCTTTCATTTGTACAGCAATGCATTGTTTGGGCTGTGTTTTGATGGTTTGTAATAATTTTTATAATAAAATATGTTTTTTTCTGAGAAATGTGCATGTGGTTTAATCGCACAATAAATTTAATTATTCCCAAAATTGTGCAATATTTCAAGGAAAATCCTTGTGTGGTCACACTTTCTATGTGATTCACACGTGTTGGCTAGGAAATTAAGAAATTCTGAGAATGGTCCAAAAATGCTCATTAAGGTAAGACTAAGCCTTACCTATTTTTGCAATTTGGTCCAAAACACAAGGTGAGATTTTTCTTTAATTTGTAGAGCAATGTATTGTTTGGGCTGTGTTTTGATGGTTTGCAGTAATTTTAAGAAAAAGGAATGTGCATTTTCTGAGAAATGTGCATGTGCTTTATCGCACAATAAATTTCATTTTTCCAAATATTGCAATATTTCAAGAAAAAAAACAAGTGTGGACAAATTTTTTCTGTGATTCACACATATTGGTTGGGAAATTAAGGAATTCTCAAGATGGTCCAAAAATGCTCATAAAGGTAATGCTATAGCCTTACCTATTTTTGCAATTTTGGTCCAAAACACAAGGTGAGACTTATCTTTTATTTGTATAGCAATGCGTTGTTTGGGCTGTGTTTTGATGATTTGTAGCAATTTTGGAATAAAAATCCTGCATTTTCTGAGAAAAGTGCATGTGGCTTCATCTCACAAAAAAAGAATTTTTCAAAAAAAAGGCAATGTTTCTGTCACGGCCGCCTCGCCCTCTCCCCGTACCCACCGATCCTTATCCCCAGAATAATAGTTGTCAGTCCCTCGTTTCAGTCTTTTCTGTTTCTCCCAGCCTCGTGTCTGTCCCCCCGTTCCGATTTCCTGCTCCCTCCCTTCCCCTTTCCCTCCCTTGTTCCCTATCTAGTCTCCATGTCTCGTTTGTACCACTCCCCCAACCTCATTGCTTCCACCTGTCCCTCGTTTCCCCGTCATTATTTAAACTCCAGTCCGGCTCCAGTTCCCTGTGTCCGTATTTGTCTTTGTCTGTGTGGTGTGCCTGGTCGTGTCGTCCTGAGTCTGGTTATTCCCTTGCTAATGTTGATTTATGTTCTCTGTTTGTTCCCCCTTTTTAGGCTTGTGCTTCCGAGAGGAACTAATCAGGCCCATCCTCTGTGCCCTGTGTATGTGTGGGCAGACTTCTGTATTATCTGCATTGTATATATCGCTGAACAGCGAGCCCTTGGTTTTCTGTAAAAGCAGCATTGTGTGAAGCACGAGCCTTTCCCCTGGGTTCAGCATTTTGGTTGTTTTTCTTTGGTTTCCTGAGTGGCTGTTGTTTTCTGTTTATTTCACTGTGTGGCCTGCATCATTAAAACTTCTGTTCCTCTCAGCCTTGGCGTCCTCCCCTTCCCTCTCATCCGCTGCACCATGACAGTTTCAAGAAAAAAACTTGTGTGGGCACAATTTCTATGTGATTCACACGTGTTGGTTAAGAAATTAAGAAATTCTGAGAATGGTCCAAAAATGCTAATGATTGTAAGACTAACCAATTAAAGATTTGTCTTTAATTTGTACAGCAGTGTATTGTTTGGGCTGTGTTTTGATGGTTTGTAGCAATTTTAAGGAAAAGAAATGTGCATTTTCTGAGAAATGTGCATGTGGTTTTATCGCACAATAAAGTTCATTGTTCCAAAAATGTGCAATATTTCATGGAAAAACCTTCTGTCGCCCCACTTTCTATGTGATTCACACGTGTTGGCTAGGAAATTAAGGAATTCTGAGGATGGTTCTACCTTACCTCACACTTACCTATTTTTGCAATGTGTCTTTACTGAGAAATGTACATGTTTTTTCCCTCTTTTTTTTTTTAAACATGTGCAATAATTTAAGCAAAAAAACCTTGTGTGGTCACACATCATGCCAGATGACTGTGTCTTTGTCTGTGTCTCCATCTCCATCTTCCAGCTGTGAAGATCACATGTCGTTCATCTGGCTCACTATTCCCAGTAACTGATCTGGCAGAGCTCCTAATTTGCATATTTGAGCTTTTCTATCAAGAGCTGTCTTTGTTTGTATTTCCCTGGCATTGTTCTGATTAAAACATGTTAAATTATTCCCACCAGCAGACAGCTTCACCTCCTTCTGGTCATACCACTTACACATCTGGACACACAAAGAAGTTCTATATATTATATTATATATTAACAGAAGAATGGTAGACTAAAGAAATGGATCCAGTTTATATTCTGATGACAGAACTGTGACCACACCAGTAAGCAATCTAGCTGAAAATATACACCTACTCAAGCTTTGTTATTTCAGATGGTTTTGTTAATGTTATGAAATGAATTTAGGATTTCCATCTTAGAGCTGAATGCTATAACAAAATGTGCTATAATGGTGCTTTGTCACAATATGCTTTTCTGAGCGTATCAGTGCTATTGTCAATAACATTTAGATCTACATTTGCATTACTTCTAGAAGTGAATGATGAGGGAGCCAAACTGTTCTAGCGATTGTCAAACAGCAGAAACAGAAATACAACCAACAGGAAGCCTTCAGATTGGTACTCGGTGACAGTCAAAGTGTGATGTACAAACAGATACATGGCTTTAATACTTCCTTGAGAAGTCTGACTACTGAAAGTCTCAGTCCATGGTTTAGAGTCCAAAGCTTGTCCCAAAGCTCAAAGATAATAATGATGGTGACTAGTAGGATGAGGATGGTCAGTGGTGATGCTGCTCCTGATGACAAAAGGATGATGACTATAATGTCCCAATGAAGATTATGTCCAGCTGTCCTGTAGGTTGCCATGATTTCAGTCCAACAGTTGTTCCCTCTGGCGCTGTTCTTGTCTGTCGATGAGAATTGTAATGGGTTCCTGTTGATGTTTCCATAGACGTTGATGTTGTATCCTCTCATGTTGTTAAGAAGACCATTACAATTCCTGAATGGAGGACAGTGAGACTGAAAGACGCAAAGGAAACGATCCTGTAAACATGGTTACATGAAATTTTGTTGTTTTGCTTCACAAATCTAAAAACAGGCTCAGAACAAAACGTGCTTAATGTCTTTTAAACAATGAGTCCAAAGAGCTGATTCTTACCCAGATCCTCATCAGGGATGCACAAGAAGATAAACTCCTACAGATATTTCTCCTACAGGAAATATGATTTTAGGGCAGGAATAGTTTTAGATCTGGATTATTTCTCAAGTTTTATCCTCATGATCTTCAGTTAAGATTACCTCTAGGATGGGGACACAGAATGAAGGATGAATGTCCTGCTTGTGATCCTCCATTCCTAAGGAAATATGAAAATGTGAATGATAAGATTACATAAGAAATGTTACAATTTTTAAATGGTTATTCAACATAAACAGTAAATACAGGGGGTTTACAGTTGATGTCTGTTGATGAGGATTTGTCACGGGTTGGGCCGTGAAGCCCAGACCCAGAGCTACCTGGGCAGGCAGGCAGGCAGGCCCCTCCGGGAGACTGGACAGGACCCTCTAGCTACAGAGCCAGGGAAAACAGAGGCTGAGCCACGCGAGCGGACCTCCTCCCTTTCTTGGGAAGTGAGTCGATGATGTGTCCATCTGTCACGGGTTGGGCCGCGAAGCCCAGACCCGGCGCTACCTTGGGGCAACCAGGAACAGGGAGGGAAACCAGAGGTCATGCTGCGGTCACTTTATTAAACAAAAAATAAGAGAAACAAAAAATTATATACACACACAATCAGGACGTAAAACACAGGACAGGTGAAAACAAAGGAGACAAGAACAGAATGTCAAAATAAAAGGCCTCAAAGCAAAACAGAGAACAGAAACAGAAAACATACAGGCAGCGGCCTCTAGCGGCCGCCGACCGTGACAGGATTGTAATGCGTTCCTTCTGAGGTTTCCGAGGACAAGGATGTATAACCTCTGATGTTGTTAACATTTACATTTAAGGCATTTAGCAGGTCACTCTGCTGCTCGGAGACTCTACTCCAAAGGGTTCAAGCATGGAAGACAGTGAGACTGAAAGACACAAAGGAAATTATCCTATAAACATGGTATCTAAAATGTAAATGGAAATAATAGTATGTTATAGTATAATATAGTATAGCATAGTATGGTATGGTATAGTACAGTATATCAAGGTATAGTATAGTGTAGTATAGTATAGCACAGTATAGCATGGTATATTATTGTATAGTATGGTATAGTAAAGTATTGTATCATATAGTAGAGTATAGTGTACTATAGTATAATATAGTATGGCACAGCATAGTATAGTATAGTATAGTTTAAAATCCAGGGGTGGTCTTCTTGGTTGTGAAGGAAAGGTGAAAGCAGCCGGTGTCTCAAGGATGTGCGAGTGACTGGAGTCATGGCGCCGGAAACAGCCATCCACATCTACTGAAATTCCCCTGAACGTTGTGGTCACCTTGGTTCTCTGCAAATAAACACATAGACATGAAGAAAATGTTTCAAGACTAATACACTCTAATAACAGGTTAAAATCATCAGAGATAAGTTTATGTGGGTTTGTAGTGTTTTTCTTGCTGATTTCAAATCTGTGATTAGTTTTTCACGTAGTTATCATGATGAAGCTAATTCTACACTGTATGATAGTTGGTATAATGATCATATAATAATCATATACTGAGTGTTTGTGAAGAAACAGTGGGAGCTGACTGACACTGATCATTATCTGTCTGACTTCACACTGAAAATACTGAAACAGTTCTTTATTGGTGACTGTGCTTTAATAAAAACTGCATGCAAGTCTATTGCAGATCTAATTTTACTCATCATTCAAAAAGTTGATGCGACTGAAAAAAACTGAAAAACTGGTTTAGAAAAGTGTGCTGTGGTTTTCTGGATACTGGCTATTCTGGATACTGGTCCTCTAGGAATAGAAGTCTTAAGATATGAACACACAATTACAGTGAATGTCTGTGAGAACCAATACATCTTAAAAATAGTTACAAAAACAAACACATAGACGATACTTAGATAAACGTTTTCTTTCTCGATAGCAGGGGTACTAACTTTATAAAGTAACACCTCAATAGCACTGCAAAAACACTTTAATTAAACTATTATAAAGTAGGAACTAAAGTATCATGGCACAAATTTTTAAAAATTAAAGTGCACTCTTACTGTCTATCTCTATGCATTTAGTCAGATCAGTATTCTGATGCAGTTTACCAGAATAACGCATCACTAATAGATAAAAGTCATTAGGATTTTGTACAGACATTTTGGTCCTGACCTGGCCCCAACATTTATAGCACTACAAGTATGTGTTTATGGATGTGTGTGTTTTCAGTGGAGCTGCTGGAGTTGGGAATGTGTACTTACTTTGGCAGCACTGATGACAGTGGCAGTGTAGGACTGGGCATTATCTCCACAGGCCCCGCCACGGGACTGATGACACCGGATCAGCTGTTTGGGCACACACAGACACACACACACACATATGAACACAGACAGAGCAGGGTCACATTATCGTCCAAAACCTTTCAGCTCTCCCCGCTCATTAGTCCACCGAGCTCTGCCAGGGTCTGCGCCACGGCGTCTGCATCCAGAGGGGCTGGGGGGCTATTAGGACATCTCAGCCTCTAACCTCTCCTACATCTTACCTCCTCCAGGGTCTAGAGCCCATTCAACAACTGAGGAACATAAACTCACTATTGGTCAGAAACTCATTACCTTGCGCCAGGCACACTGCCCCATCTGTTCATTACCGAGGAACGTCTGACCTCAATCATAAGACAGCAAACAATGCTCCATTAAGTGAATTGCAGCGAATCGGGAACCCACTTTAAAAATGCTGCACTACATTAAAATTGCACCCATATCCATCTGAACGAGACGCTTCTGCTTTTTAAGTATTTTTAGCGGACCCTTCTGGTAACAATATGAGCATTTTAAGAAATGTACACATAATTATCTCCAACATTTCAAGAAAAGACAAGAACATGAGTGGTTCTGAAGGAGGCTGCTGTGACTCGCATTATTGCTTCCTACCTTGTTCTCCGCATAGGCCAACCATCGGCCTCCTAGAGCTATCGGGTTCAGGTTCGGACCGGGACAAGGGAAGCAGCCTGCCAGAAAACATAACATTTCTACATTACATGGCTTATTTTGCAACAAAATGTAATGCAGGTGATAATTTATGCTGATTAATGGCATGAAAAAAGACATTTTTACTCTTTAAAGGGGCAAAAATGTTAAACCAATTGCTTTGGCCGTTTCTGACCACGCACAAGCAGTTACAGTAAAATATTCTTTTGTATTTAAACTGTTACCAAACAATGCATTAAAATAGATAAGGCGCGGTGCCACTATTCACAGACTGTCTGGTAGGTATCTGTAGAGCTTTTATTAGTCATGTCTGAGTGTATGAGGAACAGACACCCTCGTACTGTCCTGAGGATACTCGCAGAGGCCAATTTGCGCGATATTCGGAGTGGGGGCTGTGGCATTTAGCGACTGTAGGATGGCTCCTGAGCTTATTAACTGGCAGACAGATTGACCCTCGAGAGTCATATAGGAAAAACTGGCGTCATAAGGCATTATGCGGCCGAGCCAAAGAACCGTCTGCGTGGACGAGGAGGAGAAAATGCATGTGCACAGACACACGCAGCATTAAGTCGCAAGTAAAAATGCACATGATGTAAATGCCAAAAAACACAAGTGCTGACAGACAACAGCATTTCTGTTTCTACCCTCTCACACATGCATAAGCACACACACACACGCACTTTCGGTCTGAGCGGGGTCACGCGAGTGCATATCACACAGTGAGAAGTGTGCCGACAGTAATTTAGTGCTCAGGGCTCAGATAAAATGTATGCAGACAGTAATTTAGTGTGTGGAACTGGGATCTGAAACTGGGACGAACAGGACTTGAGGTAAGCCACAAGTGCAGCAATGCAAAGCCTTTTGTGCCTCTCCAAGGCGAGGGGAGCCAATGCAGTGAGATAACATGTGTTTAACACATCCTGTGTGCACAGACCACAGCATTTCCACTATTGTTCTCAGACCTCACATCTATCTCCAGAGAAACTGGGGCCCTGGCTGAACCAAACACCGCTCGACTCGGATGACGAGTAAAGTCTATGTTTCTTCATATTTAAATATGTAAACATTACTGCGGTGATACCTCTACAGGGTCTTCATGAGATACTTTTCCTTTTACTGTTAAGGTGCAACAAATGCGGAAGCAATCATGCATGAAGTAATTACCAAACTTAATCAAAGACATATCCAAAGACCTTCTGTATACAGGACAGTACGCCGCATGGCATAAATGAAAAGAAATGCAAAGCGTGTTAAAAAATCTTTTATCCTGTCATAATTTCTCATACAAGGTTACACAATAAACACATAATTTTCTCTGCTTTTCAAAAACATGAATGTTACGCTGAAATTAAATTAAATTAAACTCTGCGTCAATATCAAGTTGTGTTTGAGCAAGGAATCACTAAATTACACACGTCAACAGATCAGAATCATCATGTATGAGTTTCTGTGGGTTCTGTAGTGTTTTTCATGCTGATTTCAGATCTGTGTGTAGTGTCTCCTGCAGGTACAGTGTTTG
>JBBPDB010000001.1:20904976-20915475 GCA_037974465.1 Brachypetersius altus
TAATCGACTCTCTCCTCTCACACTGAGACCAGTTGGAGGTGAAACACTACTAGAAGTTCCTCAAAGCTCATTATTGCATTTTGTTTAAGAGAGAATGAGAGATTTGTTTTCTTTGAATTATTCAGGTTCTGTAAACACTGCATCATTTCTCTTATTCTGATGTATTTCCTTTAAAATTATGCTTTAAAGAACAATTTCTTTATTTGGAAATGAGGAGAAATGTTGTCCGCAGTTCTTAAAAATGAAGGCAAAGCTGTTCAGCTCAATACCTGCAGCTATAAAAGATAAAACCTGAGAAACTGAACATTTTTGCAGCTTTCCCAAATACTTGCTTTGTACTTGGACACATTTATACATGAGTTACTTGTGTATGTATGACCAGTGAATTAAAAAAACAACACAATTCATGAGGGACACTTCATATTTAAGGTTAATCTAGGGTTTAAACATCACACTGATTTGACTAAGAAAGACTTTGCTCGGGGCAGTTTGCATAAAATAACAGTATCAAGACACAAACTGCATTAGAGCAAAAAAAAAAAAAAAAAAAAGTGTAGAGGGGACATACTGGGGTTGAATAGCACTTTATTTGTATAGGGACAAAATGTACTGTGCAAGTGTTTCATTAAAAGTTACCTACCGTTAATGTGGAAGTATGTGCATGTAAATATTCACATTAAGAAATTCTAATTCGCTGCAAAATTAATATTGGCCTTATATATCAATAATGAGTCTATTTATTAATAATCAGTACTGATATCAGCCCTGGAAAATACAGACTGGCTAACCTTTAGTTACAATGTAGGATAAGCTTTTTCAGCATCCTGTCAGATCACTGGGAAACACACACGCTCTGACCTGTGGGTCGTACGTGACCACAGCTTCCAGGTTCTGGGTGTGATTCGGAGTGCAAAAGTCTCATGGGGTTTAAAAGCATCGCTTCCCAAATCCTCTTCATCCAGCGTCTCTCAAATGCTCAGAGATTTATCATTTAATACACTTTAGAAAGGATACCTCACATCTAAACCGTGATGAAAATGCAATGAAAAGCACAGCTTAATATTACAATAGGCTTTAGCTAAGTCCCTTTAAAAATAGGAGCTGGAGTGAGCCGGAGCGAACCAAAGCATTAAGTGCCAGCAGGACTTTACACGGATGCAGCGTCGCGCGGGGACAATTAGAGCCATCCCAAAAACACTCTTGATCCCTGTGATAACACTGCATTGTTTTGTGTTGTGGGATGTTTGAACAAGAGGTGAATCAGTGCTGTTCTCAGGCAACAGTTTTTCTGGTGCATTTCAACTGTTACTGTCACTCCATTGTGTACCTGTGCGTGTATCTACATAGTTTTTATATTTACTAAAGTATATTCTGTCTGTCTGTCTGTCTGTCTGTCTGTCTGTCTGTCTGTCTCCCTCGCTATTCGCAGGAGTTACGTTCCATAATACGTTCCATAATTCGCAGGAGTTACGTGTATAATAAAAAAAATGCATTGTGTTTTGGTAAAAAAAAAAAAAGTCAATTTTTTTAAACTAAAGTGCCTATTTTTATAGTGTAAATCCTAAATATATTGTTGCTAGGTTACGGGAACGCAGACGAGACTGACTCCGCTCTGTCTGGCATGTTTTTGTTTTATTATTTAATGTAAATATTCAGCAGATTCATACATAGTATTATGTAGCTTATATATTTTATTATCTCACTTTGCTACTTTGGCAAGAACTTTTGAGGATAACACAATCCACTGTCTACTTTTACAAAAGGACTTTTCTATGTAAAAGAATTTATTTGTATAAACACTTCTTAATTTAATGTATCCTTTCTTTAGAGTTAGAGATAGAGAGCGAGCGAGAAAAGAGCGAGCGAGAGAGAGAGAGAGAGAGAGAGAGAGAGAGAGAGAGAGAGAGAGAGAGAGGGTGAGTGGCAGAAGAGCAGCAGCCAATAAATAATTTAGCTGAATTAATATTTGGATTACTATTTATGTTAATAGGAATTTATATATTTTTTAATAATTTAGAACTAAAAAAAAAGCACAAAAAAAAGGGAGAATATTTGCAGTTGCCACGCTGTTCTGGAGATTTCCGCGTAAAACAGTTAAATCATTAAAATGCATACAACTTGCATAGGTTTACCTTTAGTTTCCATATAAATTTATGCATATATTTTGGTCCGCTTCTCGCAAGACTTTTTTGGCTCCTCTGCAGCCGACCCAGTGTCCCGGAGTTGGTCCGGCACCGGGCGGCTGCAGAGGAACCAAAAAGGTCTTGAGAGGAGTGGACCGTCATCTGAACTTCCATGTGCCCTCGCCTCTGAAAGAAGTCCAGCTATAATCTCTACAATGACAGAGGACTACATTACTGGAAACCATGCCCACATCCTCTCTTGAGAAATCTGGAAAGTTGAGAGGAGCTTGCAGGGGAGGAGGGGGCACTGTTTTCTGTTGCCTGCCCAACAACTTAATTTCTCCACATGTCCACGAACAAAAGCAGGCTTTCTGAAGGCTGAACTTTTGGCCCCTTGAACATGGCCTCTGCGACGCCCACAAACAGTTAAAGGCCCCGTTTCAGTCCGCATCCATGTGAGCGCGCTCTTAAAATTCAGGCACTTTAATACCTGCAGCGCTAAATAACACAAAAGAAAATAACGACACTGTGGAAAGTCAAATCCCCTCCAGACATAAGCAGGGGTCCATCAAGGACTGCCTAGAGGGTGCATTCCTTTGCAGGCCCTACTGATAGTGGCGCACAGCACAAAGTGCAGCAGTATGTGCTTTCCTGTCAGAAAAATCACTAGATCCATACATTGTTTGGACTTAAGGCATAATCCGTTCCATTGATAAAATTACGTTGAGTGTGCCCGTCTGTAATTCTGCCGCGAAGGCTTCGGCACACATGTTTTTTCCCTTTTCTGGTTTTCCTTTAATTTGCAAATCTTGTAATCTAAGCCTAAAGCTGACTGAACCAACTTCTAAATCAGCAGTGCTGTATCAGCCAACTCTCCAATGTGTTTTCCATTTGAGTGTCAAGACAGCATCCACTCTCGTGGTTGACAAAAGCTGTTATTTCAAAATGATTATATGCTAAAAATTGTGAGGACTTTGGTAAGATCATGAAGTATTTCCTTTGAGGAGAAGCAACTATGAACTGCAAAAAAAAAAAGAAAAAAGAAGACGACGAAGACAAAAATGAAATGAGGAGAAGCAGCAGTAGTGTACAACCATTAAACAAACACTTCTCGTGGAACGTAGCAGCAGCCACTCAATTCCGCTGGAGGGAGAAGGTTATGATTTTCAACAAGAGGCATGTTTTCAACATTAGCCCAACCATCACTGGAGGACAAAGCCAAACCATCAGAGCCTGTCTCACAGCAGACACGGAGCATTTGTCTGAGCAAGAGCCTACAAAGCACTGCAGTCTTGGAACCATTATGACGGTGGTCCCCATCAATGCAGGATGAAGACAGTCTTCTTCATTCCGTTTCCTGAACGGGAGACACTGAGTTAAGGTTTAATGTAGTGGAGAGTGTCATTAAAGACAGCCACAAACACACAGACAAACAAACACACACACATGCAATACACCATGGTAGTTTCTCTTATGTACTAAAAAATACTAAAATACGAGGATAAGACACAGAGCAGCTTCTTCTTTTATGGTGGTTGACCACTTTTCAGTGTATTACCGCCACCAGTGGACTGGAGGCGATAATATATTTTGGCTCTCAGATAAATATATACGCATATATACTCATTGTGTACATGCATACATTTAGTTTACATATACATATATGTATATATTTTACAATACAGATGTCCATATTTATATTTCTAGATTGTATAGTGAAAATTTTATACTGTACTGTTGATGTAGTATTTTATTCTATTGCTTAATTTTTGCTGCTGTCCACTTTCTGCCATCATAAAGCAAATTTCCCACTTGTGGGACTAACGACACAGATCTCCCTTCAGTCAGGGCAGTGACTTTAAGGCAGCCTGGTCACTTCTGGAGCCTGTCGGTCAGTCGGTAAGGCTTGGGCTGCCTCTCTATAGACCATTCCTAAGGCCCATCAGCACAGTCGAGAAGTCTTTGATGCTGCTTGTTATGGGAAGCAAATTACAGGTCTTCAGAAGTGTTTAAGATTTGTGCCTCATAACGTCTAAATGTCACACTGAATGAAGGCTATCACTTGGGCTCCTGCATTTTAAAAGGGGGAAAATGCCATAAACTGGACAATGATGGAACATTCCATTAGACATGTAGTTAACCTTAGCAGTAGGCCACAAGTTTGAAAAGTCTCTCCGCTCAGGATTTTACACGAGGCTCATGTGCATCAATTAAGTCCATGGAGGCATGGCATGGAAATCACAAGTCAGCATATTAAACCTTTTAAAAAACAAACTAATAGTCTTTAAGGGCTGTCTGGAATTAGCAGGGCTTAGACATTGTTAAAATCAAAAATTAAAGTTCCCAACAATCTGCTTCAGAACTACAGTCAGTACAGTCATACGCAGTTTCAAACTACACCTAATTATATCATACGCTATACATTCTAATGTTTATAGATCTGATGCATCTGATGCATCTCTCAGCAACAAGAGCACTGTTTGCTTCTGTTTGCTGCATCAACAGAAAAAGCAAGGATTTTACTACATTTAGGATAAAGAGCATAGTGTGGGCATGGACACTGATCTTGAATGTTCAGTTCTGAATTGGAAACACCATTCAGAGACGCCACTTCACTGGCCAATAAAGGGAGGCTTTGGTAGTGTTGTAGTCAAGACCGTCTAAACCGAGACCAAGACCAAGACCAAGACCAAGGCACTCTAAAGGGGGTTCTCCACTGACTGGTTCCAGCTCAGTATGGTTCGGATCAGTTCTACTCTGTTTAAATTGGTTTCGGACCTACAGTTTTCCACTACAACTGGTTGCTATAGCGACCAAACATTCTGAGCAGCAGCCCGAGCAGAGCGCTCTAAGATGAGGTAAACAACCTGGCATCATTACAATCGCCAACATGGATGAAATCAGAGGGGTTTTATTGCTTATCCTTGGTTTGTGGTTGTTTGCCACAAAACAAGAGATAATTGGCTTAAAGAAGCAACATTAGGCTAACGTTAATGCTAACACTAATGCTAATGTTCAGTCAACAACACTTACGTAACCATAGTGACCACCAATCAGTAACCTCCAATATTTACACAGCATCATTTAGTATCGGTTCAGCAGGCCTGGAACCTTGGTCAAGGTGGAACCAAGAATGGTACCGGGTACCAGGAACCAGATTTTAGTGATGGAAAAGCAAAAAAAAGTGAGTAGAGTTGAACCGACCCGAGCCAGTACCAGTCTAGCTTCATATGTGCCCTGGTTTTCTAAAACAGAAATGAAGGCTCCTGTTATGCTTCTTGTCTAATTGAAAACCACAGTTCATTCATTTTCTGTAAGCGCTTAGCACTAGGGTTGCAGGTATCTGGAGACTATCCCGGGTACTACGGGTGCAAGGCAGGAACTCACACCAACAGTCAGTGTAGAATCCCCAGTTCACCTGACAGGCAAATCAGTATTAAATCAGTAAATTCAAATTGTGAAAGCTAACAGCGTTATGGACAGTAGATGTAAACTGCAGTGGATCATGTGTGTGTAGGTGGGTGGGTTGAGATGCGGTCTTCCTTGCATTATCATTAAAAGACATTAGGGAACCCTTGATAGAGCATAAATATTGGCTTACTTCCTACTAAGCAAATAATTAACATGTGACTCATCAAAACGCTCATCTAGAAAGACTGATGTTAGCCAGAATAATCACAGCACAAAATTACTGATTGGTTATGCAAAAGAGACCTCAAATAACAGCCTTTTGGTTCAGTAAGGAGTTTATTTTGAAAATAATTAAGCATTATAAAGAACAACCTTGGTTCTGAGGGTAAACACCGGTTCTAGACTGTTTTACACCGGTTATATTTACTGAGTTCTGAGGGTTAACTCGTCTGCTCCCTTCTTCCAGAGCTCAATTTTTATTTTTCTTGGAGGATCACAGTAATGGCGATTTTCCCTAAGGAATCCAAGTTCATTAAAAACATGTTTATTTTGTAATATATTCCTCCACCAAAGCGACTTATTTGGCATGGGCGCGACATTAGTCATCCGGCTGTGAACGTAAATGATTGATGGCTGGTGTACTCTCTGAAGGTAATCTCCATTTCACAGCACAACAATCAGCTTCATGCTCTTTGCCTCGCCTTACACCCAGTGTCACACAGCGACGACTTTGAATGCGGACATAATGGACAATTTGCAGGAAGCAAATTGCGATGGCTTCTCGGAATGAGGAGTGCTCTCTGTCTTCTTGGCTTTCTTTTAAAACTTTCACCTTTTGAAGTCTGAACATGGATACGTCTGGCATGCCATGAACATTTCCACGGATTTGGAAACAGCATCATAAACGGCGAGGATTGCGAACTAAAGTATATGCCACGTTGAGATGCAGACGCACATTTGTATGCATTACATGACTTTAGCATTAATGCCTTGCAGTGTGCTACGGAGTCCACCCTGTTTATTGCGTTAGAGATGTCCCGAAATACTCTCAAGGTTGTCTTTCCTCTCTGCAAAGCTGCATGTGGTGCTTTTCCAAGAACATGCATCCAAATCCACAGGCCTCAATCAAACTGGCAACTTCCAGTCCGTTGGCTCCTCCAGCCAAGTCGATCACACTCACCCCCTCCTCCTCCACCCCCGTCCCCTCCAGCCCCTGGAGCTGTGCAGTGATGGGAAGATGCCATCTCTTCATCCAAGGTTCAGTGTTCATCAGCAGTTCAGTGCCAGTTCAAGTTTTGAGAACTGTAGATTAAATGAAATACAAACTATTTTAGTTTATGTAAATGTACTGGCCACTTTATTAGAAACACTTACCTTGTACTTTCTCTCATCTGGTCACATTACTAGAAATGCCTACATTGTACTTCCACTCAATGACCACTTCACTGGAAACACCTACACTGTACTTCCATTCGCTGCATAAAATTGGAATTGCAAATTATAGACACACTCATGCCGTGAGCTTGTGCATGGGGTTGTAGAAATGGCAAAGATTGGGCTGATATTCTTTGCTTATTGTAACTCTCAGGGGACCATTAGCATTCCAAACTGCAAAAACAAATCTTAATATGTTTCCCTTGATTGTAGGGTAACTGGTAGTCTAGTGGTTAGTACACCAGCCTAGTGGTTAGGGCATTCGCCCTGCGATCATGAAAGTCCAGGTTTGATTCCAAAGACCGCTAGGCACAGCTGAGGTACCCTGAGCAAGGTACCGTCCCCATACACTGCTCCCCGGGCGCTGTGTTCATGGCTGCCCACTGCTTTCTGTTCACACTGTGTGCAGTGGCGTGTTCACGAATGATCACTTTCAATTTCACTAAAATTATATACTATAACCCATTAATCATTGATCAGTATCTGATCTCAAGGCCACTGTTGACCAGATATTATGGACCATGTATGGTACATTATAAAAGGGGTCCTTCACTGACTGGTACCAGTTCGGTTCTACTCTACAGTTTTCCACTACAACTGGTTGCTATAGAGAACAAACATTCTGAGCAGCAGCGCAAGCGGAGGCTCTAAGCTGAGGTAAACAACCCGGCATCATTACAATCGCCAGCATGGATCAAATCAGAGGGGTTTTATTTCTTATCCCTGGTTTTGTGGCTGTTTGCCACAAAATGGAGATGATTGTCTCACCAGACAAGACTTAAAGAAGCAATATTAGACTAACGCTAAACGCACACTTGGAACCTCGGCAAAGGTGATACCAAGAATGGTACCGGGTACCAGGGACCAGATTTTAGTGATGTAAAAATTAAAAAAGCGAGTAGAGTTGAAACGAACTGAGCTGGTACCAGTCAGAGAAAACCCCCATGAGACATCATGGTGGCACTTTGAAGTGTGTGGTGGTGGTTTACCAAACAGGTATGGGTATTAATAAAGAAGATTTGGAGGACATTTCTGGTTGTGGACCTCGGGTTATGACACAGTTCCGTTCCTATGAAATAAACTCTAGCCTACGTCACTTACCGATCCAAACACAGTTATAAAATCATGATCTAGAACATAAAAAAAACCTACTAACCCGCAGAAAAAGGAAATATTAACTATCTGCGTTACTGTGTTTTCCTCCACCGCACGCAACCAAATCTTGGTGTCATGCTAGAGTTAGGAATCCTGGAGAAGCGATCTAACATCGATGATCCACTTTTATGTCTTTTACCGTACAACTAATGCAACATGTCATCTCGCGAAGTCACTGTTACCAGCTGCCACTGTAACTTTATGAGGCTCCAGTCCATAACACTGTATCACCGGAATCTCTTCATTACTGTCTTCAAAATATGGAGATTAAACAATGTCCTGCTCTGAACTTTAAACCAGTCGAACTGGTTAGGAGAGTTTATTTAAGATTTTTTTAGGTTAGGATGCTTCTGTAATACACTTTTCTTAATTCAAGGTAGGATAGGAAAATTGACTCAGGAAGGCTTTTTCTGTAATGGCTTTTTTCCTAAATAAAATCTTAAACCACCGTTACCATGGTTACTGCACAGTTAAGATAAGATTTTCAAGTTAGGAAGTTTCTGTAATACGGCCCCTGCAGTTCCCTTCTCTACAACATCCGAAGTATCCGACCCTTTCTCACCATTGAAGCTATGCAGTTACTCGTCCAGTCTCTGGTCATCTCTTAACTGGACCCCTGCTACTCCCTACTGGCTGGACTTGTGAAGGTAACGAGGCACTTTAGCTGATTCAGAATGCACCTCTGAGGTCAGTCTTCAATGTTCCTAAATTCTCACGCATCTTCTACGGAACCTTCACTAGCTCCCTGTGGTGCTTGCATTCAGTTCACAACCTTAACGCTCGCCTTCAAGGACAAGAATGACACCTCCTTAATTATCGGCACTGATCAAGCAGCATCACTCCTCGTCCTTTCAGAGTTTCAAGCACTGCTCGTCTGGAACCTTCGCTGCTCAGAAAGTAGAGGAAGACCTGCACCAGGACTCTTTTCGGTCTCTGCACCCCAGAGGTGGAACGAACTCCCTCTTCCAATCAGATCTTCAAGACCCACCTCTTCAAGGAGCACCTTGGTGACTAACCAGTCCTCTCATTTTTCTCTTATATATCTTGTTCTGTATAAAAAAAACCTTGAGCACTTACTCTCCTACTGTTTTTCCCTATTTGTGCATGAACCTCTGTTTTTTCAGGGTTTGAAAAACAGAGGTTTTTGGTTTGACAGGGTTGACAGGGTTTGTTATGGTGTAACTCAACTAGCAGTAGCTTGGTTAAAAGCAGGCGATTTGAGTTTAGCTGTACAGGTTTGAAGAATAGATGTGGACGACTGAAGCTCTGATGTACGTCGCTCTGGAGAAGAGCGTCTGCTAAATGACGTAATCGTAAATGTAAAGGTAGTGTGTAAGTACGCTGCTAATAGTGTAAGCCGAAACACTCACGTGGGCATGAGTGTTGTAAACACAAAACATCCTAAACAAACACAAAACAGTCTCGTATCACGAAGCATTTCTTTGGTTAATAATTGAGAATGGCAGATTGAACACACTGATGAATAGGAACTTGGAAATGCAAACAAATATAACAAAAGTTACAATTCTGGAATAAGTTTAAAATGACACACTTGAGAAAGACACTTTTATTACGGTTCAATCATTTCATGTGAAATTATTGTTCGCTGAAATTGAACGATTTTTTGAACTTCAGGGCCGGCAGAAATCCAGCCAATCTGTGTAAAAACGCTGTATATTTAGTGCGCCCAAGAATGACTTCATTTCCTTTATTTCAACCCTTCATCATGTCATAATCAGAGAACAGGTTGGTGGACTGCAGAGTGACCACTTAAGTGGAACGATAGTCAATCAGAAGCAATAGCCTCCTCCACCGAGAGCGGGCAATTACTTTTCTAAAGGAGATGGGCTGGTAATTTTTCATGGCGCACTAGAACGAGTGAGGAAGAGGCGGCGAGGGGGGGTGTCATGTAAATGGTTTATTTGAGTTCACAAGCCTTGAGTTGAAGAGCCCAGAGGCGAAGATGTTTCGCTGGAGTGGAAGGCGTGATGTGACCCTCAGGGGCCAATGTGTTTTGAAAGGGACCGATATTTGTTGGTAAATGATGTATATTATATATATTTACTAGAGGTGGGCATAGGTAAATTGTTTTAACGCCGTTAATCTCATTGGAATCTTGGCATTAACGGCGATACCCCCAAATTGTGCTAATTTACAACTGCAATAATGTACAGTACTGTGCAAAAGTCTTAGGCACCTGTGCAAATAGTTTGAAGTCATTTCTATCAAAAGTGGCTTCTTTCTGCTGCAGAAACAGCTGAATATTAGAATAAATGCAAACAAACAAGCAGTAAAAAGAATCAAGATTTCTTTTTTCTAAACAGTAGTGGATATTCTGTGAGCTGTTAGAAGAACACAGGTTTGGATCCAGGTTTC
>JBBPDB010000001.1:20920310-20936194 GCA_037974465.1 Brachypetersius altus
ATAATCAACACTTTAGTCTCAGGGTGAGTCTTAGGCATGTTTGCAGAGGTCTAGTTGCAGTTGATGTGAAGGTCTAGTGTACTGGGGTTCTTTTTATACACACCTGAGACCTAATTGATCCATTATTAATCACAGGTGAAGCTAATATGACAAGGCGACAACACTTATGTCTTTGCAACAATTGACTCAATGGGCTTTACCAAGCTTTGAATATTAGAATACTTTTTGACAGTTTCGTTTTGCATTGAAACATTACTACAAAAGCTGTTGGGAACAAAATGAGCCATTTCTTGTAAAAAAAAAATCTTGATTAGAAATGTATTTCAGCGGCACTTGAGGTCAATTTGTACACAAGCGACAAGACTTTTTTCAGTGACTGTAGCGTACATGTCATACTGTATTGTTGATTTAGTACTTTATTTTATTCTATAGGTTTTAATTTTTGCTTTTGTTCTGTCAGATTTCTGTCATGACAAAGCAAAGCAAGTTCCCACTTGTGGGAGTAATAAATATCTTTATATCTTATAATAAAGGACCACAAATGGTGAAAATACTGTACATTAATTTGTTATTAAATGGGTGCAGTTTTAGTATTAGTAAATGTTAAGCATGCAAATGTAGGAATTCTCAGTGTGCAGAAAGACTTTGACTGATAAAAATGATAAAAAGAAAAGAACAAAACAAGCTCAGTCGGTGGCCCGGTGCTTCAAATATGCCTCAGATGTCCCACTGGCATCAGTTCTGATTGTGTGTGGAGAGAAACAAAACTCCTGCAAGAAGAAAGAGGCTGCTGTCAACAGTTCCAACCGCTGGGACACTGTGCTGCACCCCAGACCAGCCTTTTCAAAAGAGAAAAATCGTACTTTTTTGCTTCCTCTGCAGAAATGATGGTAGATGGAAGACAGTTTGAAGCGTAGGGTCACCATCTGAGCATAGGTATCTGAAGTTTTGGGAGCTTGAATATGTAAAAAGAACCACTATGGCAGAAAGCTCAAAAACAAGTACATTATGAACGCCTTTACTTCTCAAATCACGTACAGCGTTTGCAAGTTTGACCGAACTTTCCATTGAAGCTCAAGATTCCCTTCAGGCACCTGTAAAGAAAACATCAAAGTGTGGATCTTGAAGCAGCAGAACGGTCAGTAAACAGACGCTTTCCCTCGAAGCTGGCGTTCTGATTTACCAAACTACAGGAATCACAGTTCACACATGTGATGTGTGTCTGTCTTCTCTGCTGTATGTCTCTCGTCTTGTTGTGTTCTCGTGTTTAGATTCCCCTCGCGCCAACGGTACCGCCCCTTTTATGAAGGGACTATAATAATTGGTTAAACCAAGAAACGCCTGTCAGCATAAGCCAACCAGAGGCAGAGATTGCATTGTGTAAACAAGGGAGAGCACAGAGAGAGGAAAAAAACACACGACTAGTCACTTCTCTCAGGGGGCGTCGACCCGTGCCTCTGTAGTTGACTTTTGTTTTAATGCCTTGGTATAAAGTGACCATTGTATTATACGTGAACACGCCACAGTGTGAAGAGCACATTCTTTTTTGTGTTTAACACATTTAACCCATTCACAAAGTGAAGCAGTGTGTGTACCTGACTCAAACGTTCCTCAGCCGCACATACACCACAAGCGCAGACTGAACCTAGACCAGAGTGTTTCTCCTTAAATACGTGTGTGAGTGTAAGCCATGCCCTCTAATTACCTCTGGCCTCCCTAACGACAGGTGAGAATTATCTCACTGATTGTAATGAAGCTAACACCACCAGGGACAAAAGCGACAGACACACAGACAGACACACACAGACACACCCCTAGTAATCTAGAAGAAAGGAAATCTAAGAGGACAATAGGACAGCAGTAGAACAGTTAAGCCCTGGAAGAAACTCAGGTTAGCTCACCAGATAAAGGAACAGCAAAGGGAAAAGGCGCAGACAGGAGTGCCTGAAGGTGGCTGTATAAACTGGGGCTGCAGGTTTGAACAGGACGTAATAATAGTAGTTTGGTGTTAAAAAAAAAATCGTTGCTAGTTTTCCACTCGTGCAGTTAATCTATGATGGAAGCAATGTGTGGTTGAAAACGACGAATGTGATAGAAATATTACATTTCAGTTTACTGAGATGAATAGAAACGCTCTAGTCAGCTCAAATAATCCCTTGTGATAATGTTACAATTGCGTCAGGCTTTTTGTAGAAATAGCCTGGAAACTACAGACAAATTCATTTTTGTAGTCAAACGATCCAGATTTGAAGCCTCTGCCATGTATTGGTCAGGGATGGTTAGTCTCCATGCTGTATTCTTACAGTTCCACAAGTATGTGGTTGCAGGCATCTTATGAGTAGAAAACTTGCCTTGACATATTTTTAAATAAGCTGTTGTCTTTCTACATGGAAAATAAGCTCTTCTGTTTCCTTGCCCACCTCAGTTATTCCAGCATGTGTTTATCCTGGAAAGTGTCCATTCATACATACTTTTGTTTCACTGGATCAGTTTTAGCCAATAGCGAGTCATTAATGCTGAAGGCTGGACTGATGCATGATCATGCAAAAACATGCTGATATTTCCTAATGTGTGTATTTTTATCTGTTTTGTTTTCATAGGAATTATTGCTGTATGGGCAAAACAGTAATACAGCATGTTATATACATATATATCAATCATATTAAGCAATGTTTATTATTTGTTATTAAAAAAAGATTCTTGTTTTCTTTCCTGCCTCTAAAGGAAGATTTCTGACTGTCACTCTGTCGGCTGAAACCTGTCGGGTTTGATTGATAAACTGATAAAGTCGTCCACAGTAATGCTAAAAATGCTTTACACGACCTTTAAACCGAGAAAGCCGTTCTCTTCTTCTGAGGTTTTATAGGTGTTACAGTGGTGATGTATTGGTTTTAATAAGCTGAGCTGTGTTCGGCTGCAGGGCACTTCTGTTCTGTCCAGCAAAAACAGGAAGTTTGATTCTGGATGTTCTGACCCGACCAGTGCAGTTCACACACCCAGCGGTCTGCAGAAAAAAGGAAGGAAGTTCAGGGCACAGAGGAGCTGAATTCACAGGAATTTCTCCTCTTTTTAACTGATTTCTGTTTCAGAACATGCTTGTATGTAAACGCAGAATTTTCTCACTTTCATAAACCTTTGCCTTTTAATGCGTTTCAGGAAAGTGGGTGGAGGCATGAAGTGTTTCAGTTCTGGAAAAATCTCTGCTTTAATGTAAAAGGGCTGAACTCATTTTCCAAAGCGCCGTTCGTCTGCCTTCGTGGAATCCCAGCTGTCTTCTTTCCAGATAAACTGGGGCTGTGAGTTCTAGAACTACAAGCCTGATGTTCTCGCACAGCTGGGAGCGCAGACTCCCTAACGGCACTTGGCCGTCGGCCTCGGTTCCCAGTCTGTGCTGCTGATGTGGATATTAACCTGGTTTTACTCGTGTTAGAAATTACAATTAGGCTGAACTTCCTTCAGTTTCTCACAATAACGTGGAAACTGCAAATATTCTCTGGCTTTTTTGGCTTTTTTGTGGCAATAAATATATTTTTTTTGGTGTTTTCACACAAGGGGACTCAGGGCAGGCTGTAGCCGACCTGGAAGCACTTTTTTCGAATTCCACACCAGGGTTGAGCCCCCGCGCTCCAAGCGTGATTTCTCCGCGGTGCAAGCACTCAGACACTTCAAACTCCACAGTTCGGTAGATCTCCAGGAGACCTTTCCAACCGGTCCTCATTTGTATTTTTAGCCGGAGTAGATCAGGGGTTATTCCCTGAAAACTGTTCAACTCGCCGCGGTGTCCCAATACTTTTGTCCTGTGGCAGGGAATTTAAATGAAAAGAAGTGAATACGAGTTTACCTTTCCATTTTCTTTATACACACACACACACACACACTTACGGGGGGTCCTCGATTTACAACAGTCTTGACATTACAATGTTCACTCCCGCTCAACTCCCACCATTACCGTCAAACTTATGGACCACGTGGGTGAACTAGTTTTGTTGCGCGGTAGACGATTTTACTGTGTTAGTATCGTAAGCGACTCAGACTAGGGAGAGTTTCAACTAAGACCAAAATTCGGGTTACGTCAGTGTCGAAGGAGCAGATCTGTGGCGTAACTTGAGCACCCCCTGCATTATTTTTTTGTTCCATGATAAACTGATTATATAAGAAAATAATGGTCACTGAGAGTAAGGTCCTGGGTCAGAGATGCCAAACTCCTGATAATGGCAGGCCACAGCTCTGCAGAGATTAGTGCTATCCCTCGTTTTAACACCCAGAGGCCAGTGTTATCTTATATTACGTACTAAGCCTTTCCTGCCAGATTTAGTCACAAATCGGATGCATTCTGCCTGAGCGTTATGGTCGAAACTGGTGTGCAAGCATAGCTGAACAGCTTAAGGATACAGTGAAATGCAAAATGCCTCTGCATTTAAGAGAGGAAATGTGTGAGGAAAAAAAAAATAGTGGATGGAGTTTAGGAAATTAAGTAATTCATTCCTAAGCACTCATTTTGTGCTTTGTCATTATTTATCTAGTGTCACAGGCAAGCAGTTAACAGGCGGTGTGTGATAAGATGAAGTGAATGTTACATTTGGCCACACTGTGAATACGTGCTGCAGAGGAATCAAGTCACAGTCGTACGTACATCTGGTCGTCTTTCAGGATTGTTAACCATCTGTTAGGCTGAATCAGGTGTGTTTAATGAGGCAGAATCCTGTGGCCGAGGAGGACTGGAGGCTGACACTAGGTGGCCCTAGGTGGGTCCATGTTCCAGGAAAGGGTTTTGTGAACTGCACTGAGTCTTTGAGTGTGAAATACTCACTGATATGAGGTGCTGGGAGGAGTCGCGCAGTTCGCACAGGACCATGCCTCACTGAGAACAGCTCCTGGGCTTCACCACTCAGCTGCAGAGAAAACACAATCCGCAATCAATATGACACACAGTACAGCAAGCTGGAGTCTGCTGGACGAAGGCAGTAGTATGAGTTTCCTACAATGATCCAAACCCCCTGCTCACATACATTATATGGACAAACGTATTGGGATACATCCGTATTTCAGGTGTTTCAGCAGACCAGGACATTTTGGACAGCGCCATGCTTCCAACTCTGTGGACCCAGTTTGGGGAAGAACCTTGACTGTGTCCCAGAGCACAAAGTGAACTCTATAAAGACATGCTGGAGGAGTTCAGTGTGGAAGAACTTGACTGGCCACACAGAGTCCTGACCTCAACCCCATCCAGCACCTTTAGGATGAACTGGAATGGAGATTGTGATCCAGACCTTCTTGTCCAACATCAGTGTCTGACCTCATAAATGCTACAGAAGGAACGGAGACATTCACACAGAGACTCAAGAATCTTGTGGAAAGTCTTCCAAAAAGAAGGGAAGCTGTTAGAGCTGCAAAACGGGGCCAACTCCATATTAAAGTCTATGTATTTAAACGCAGTGTCATTAAAGTCCCTATTGCTGCAATGGTCAGGCGTCCCTGTACTTTCGTCCATTTAGTGTCCGTTTTCACTCATTTCACTCACTCATTGAGTGTCAAAGGGTGACTACTTGGATTGCTTTCATGTAGCCCAGAGACACTTTCTGAATCATAGTAATGCCTCAGCCCTCCCAGCAGAGGGCGCAACTAGAAAAGATTTTTCTATGCAACATTAAACTAATTAGCCAGATTAGTGTACACAGTTAATAGGGTTGTCTCCTTTTGCTGTGGAATATTTCGAGGCACTGTTATGCCCCTAGTGGAGCAGGTAAAGCTTCAAATAGTTCTCCAAGTGAAGTCTAAAGTCATAAAAACTGTGACTCCTACACCAGATCCCAAGGAAACTCCACACACACACACACGCACACACGCACACACGCACACACGCACACACGCACGGGAATATTTGACTTCTTCGGCTCAAGACAAGGGCATAAAAAAATCTACTTATCTTTACCCTTGACATCCTATCTATACAATTTTCACCTCATCATAGCGAACAATTAAGGCATATTTGTTTACAACAATGAACTTTTAAACTGGTATGAAGTAAATGAGCAAAAACGTTTTGTGCCTTAAAGTCGGCAAAAGAGTTTAAAAAAACCTCTCTCCATAAACAGTGATATCAAAAACGACTTCCACTGATCGCAAGAACTATAACTTCTCGAGCAACAACCGCCAGTACAAGACAGATTTATTTCTAGAAACCCAACCTTTCTTCTCACAGAGATATTATATACTATACGATATACTTGTACTGGAATCAAATGACACACTGTTTGGTCTGTAGTCTGTGTGAAGTGGTTTGTTAATGAGTTGCTCTACAATGACAATCCAAACATTGGCCATCTGACAACTACCAAAAACACGGCACTAAAAAAAAACAAACATCACGATACGTAATGACTGGTCAAAAAAATCTAAACCAGTTTTTTAAGCTGATTTCAGACCTGCTTTCAGTCTTTTTCAGTCACATCAACTTTTTGAATGCTGAGTAATATTAGATCTGCAATAGACTTGCATGCGTTTTTTATTAAACCTCAGCACCAATCAAGAACTGTTTCAGTATTTTCAGTGTGGAGTCAGACAGGCCACACTGTGGCACAGATATAATGATCAGTGTCAGTCAGACACCACTGTTTCTTTAAAAACACTCACCAAATGATTATTATATGATCATTTTACCAATGCAGTATAGAACTAGCTTCATCACAAACACTGTACGTGCGGGAATAACTAAACACAGATCTGAGATCAGTATAGAACTAGCTTCATCACAAACACTGTACGTGCGGGAATAACTAAACACAGATCTGAAATCGACATTCAGGAAATCGTCCACCCCTAATATCATCATATTGACGCAATGATTATTAATAAGATGTTCTTACGGGGATCTAGAATGAGGGGCAGAAAATAGCTAAGCTCTTCAGGAGAGCCTGTTAAAACTCACAGGGCCATCAGTCTTAGAAGACATATTAATCTATGGCTTTGTTACTCAGATCCTTTACATTAGAGCAGCTCCTGGGAAAACCAAGCTTAATACCATGAGACAGCCTTATCATGTGCTCCACTGATACATCTGATACCTTTTGGAAGCAGAACTATGAGTGTGAAAAGCCATAGAACAATAGTGGAGCACATAAAGAGAGATTTGTTCATACTAAAACGTGGAATAAATATAGCGAATGAGAGAAACAGACATAAGGAGTGGTGAGTCCGGGGGTGAGGAGGTGGGGGCTAAGCTGGACTTGCAGCCAAGCCACAAAAACAAAAGCAACCAGTTGTCGCATGAAAAAATACTTCACATACATCTTCCATATTACAAACAGTATTCAGACAGGAAGATTTATGTAAAGCATTTTTTATTGACACTGCAAATTACTGTAGTTTACAATACATGAGAAAAATGAGATCACTGAAACCGAAGCTGCCCCACTAGGTTTGATTGACACTCCAGGTGTAATGGCCTGGCATTCTGCATTTGTTTTAAATACTAAACCCTTTGTAACATTTGTTCGGTGTGCACATCTATATGCGTGTGTGCGTGTTAAATTACAAAAGAATGTGCATTATCACATTATTGGGCATAATCCATGTGTCTAAAGCAGATAATCCCAGCAGAGGATGATCGCTCTTTTGCACAATTAGTAGCTTTCGCAGAGAGAAGGATCAGTCGTGTTTTTATTAAAAGTGGCCGCCCAGCCGCCAAGCAGGGAGATTAACCAGTCATCTAGAATACAGCAGGTTGATACAGACAGAGAAAAGAGAGAAAGAGACACAGACAGAGAGAATATAAACATGTAGGACATCAGAGAGAGGGAAAAAAAATCTTTCACAGGCAAATAGTCCAAAAGAATAATGGAATGTACCAGATTGCAAGATTTACATTAATGCAACTGTCATTTTGCATTACACGCAGCTTCCGTGTGTCATCCTCAAAGACTGTTCTGCTATTAAATTACTTTTTATGACAGTAATATGCAAAATGACTTCTTGGCATTTACTTATTGGAATTCATTCCAGTGAATATGGATTGATGAAATTAAAAAAAAAAAAAAAAAAAAATCACAAAAGCTATACTTATGTAATGGGGTGGGGTGGGGGTTGGGGCACGATCTGATTCATAGAAAGAAGAGGTCGTCTCAAGAGCAACCGGGAAAGCGGACAGAAGGGTGAAGTAATACCGATATAAGTTTGTCTTCTGGGCTCCTGAGAAAGAGAAGAAACTGACGAAAAAGAAACTTCTGGTGATGAAGAAACTACATTGTAGGTTTGGGCCGATACCTGATGTTACTGAATATTGTGATCATTTAAAAAGGTGCAAATTACAAATTTACTGTGCTACTGTTTTTACGTTCAGATGCTGCAAAAATCATTTCACTGCATGTCGTACCATGTATAATGGAGTATGTGAGAAATTAAATCTGAATCAAATAACACAGGTCAACAGGTCATAGTTGGTATAATGATCATATAATAATCATATGCTGAGTGTTTTTGAAGAAACAGTGGTGTCTGACTGACACTGATCATTATATCTATACCACAGTGCGGCCTGTCTGACTTCACACTGAAAATATTGGAACAGTTCTTGCTTGGTGTCTGCGGTTTAATAAAAAATGCATGCAAGTCTATTGCAGATCTAATATTATTCAAAAAGTTCATGTGAGTGAAAAAAAACAGAGCAGATCTGAAACCATAAAAATGGTATCGAAAAGTGTGTTGTGGTTTCTGATGATTACAATGTTTTGTTGTATGTCCTTTTTATTGGTTGGCATTCATATATAATTCCCCATGTACTATCATTCTAATCCGATTAGCTAAAAATAGCAGTAGAAAAGTATGGACTAGCTATACAAGCAGAACTCATTTCACCATCTAACTGACCACACATACCTCTACTCTGAACACCACCACCAATGCATATGAATACATGCAAATGAAACACCAGATCTTCTCTCTGGTACAGAGTAAAATGGCCTGTCCAGAGGTGTGCAAACGCACCATTGAAAGAAGAACCAGTGAATGCTGTAACTGTCACAAGCCATCTGTGTAGGATACTGTTATCATTACAGATTATTAAATAATTTCATAAGCAAGCCCAGCTGGTAATTGTATGGTAATTATATTGACATCAAAGTAAGTACAAACTACAGGGTAGGCAATGCTCTGTAATGCTCACAAGTGCCAATTATCTTAATTTGGATCACAATTATATCGTTTTTCAAGGTGACTTGGCAGAGAGCGATCACATTTGAATTAGCATGCGAGCTTAAAATGCATTATCGTAATGCAAAACTGCTTCTTGTGCAGTTGTAATCTCCAGACAATCAATCTAGTTGTAATCCAGACAATCAATATTGATTGAAAATATTCAGTGGTCGGCAGAACCACAGAATTGTGCTTTTAGAAAAACAGCAGCATTGTCACTTCTTGAGGCGCCTGTCATCCCACCCTACACCTCACCATTCCAACACCTGTTCAATCTACCCTCTCTGAAGCCAGAGACCTTCCTCTAAAGAGATGTTAATGCACGCACTCCAGTAGAGCCTGCTAAGCCTGGTCCTCCTTCTGCATTCAGCACCATTATGGAAAGTGTCAGCTTAGCAACTGTCACAAACACTTCACAGTCACTCAGGACCAGAAACTGTGTAGCTCCCAACACTTACTCAGGCTCTGGGAGCAACAGACCACTCTGATACAAAGAGGGGAATGGCGGAGAGAAAGACCATTTAGAGGAAAGGCAGATATAAGAACAAGAAAATACAGAGAAGAACAGCAGAGGACAACACAACAGAAGAATGGCAGATAAACAGCAACCCTTACTCATAAGATAAAATGTCTATGCTGATAATAGTATTTATTTTCATCACAATTTCTATAACTTGACAATTTAACAACCAAGATCACACAACTCACTTTATTTTATATTGAAGCTGTGCCATTCATTTATAAGAAAAATCAGGATAAAGACAATTCGCCAACATTTCTTTACACTAAGGCTTTGTGTTTGTCAGGACTGACATCAAGTGGCTAAAAAGAGGAACTGCACATGTGCAAACTGTCTAATACAGGGGTCCCTATGAGTAGTGGACCTGTTCTAAAAATAGCACAACTACCGGTGAGCGGACTCTAAATTTAATTTTATCCTGTTGCTATTCTTCTTTAATCACATTTGCATTTATACAAATTTAAAATAACAATATCTAAAGAACAGCATTTAAAACATGTTCATTATACATGAAGATTACGCAAGTTTAGGTAAACTCTGTTCCAGTGTATCAGACTGGGAGCCCTTCCTATGGCTCAGTACCTGTGAATTAGCACTCAGTTTCCAAAAGGTTGGTGACCCCTGGTATAATAGGTCAATGGTGGGTTCATTTGCTCATCCAATAAGATACAGAACCACACACAGAAAAACACTCATACCCAGAAAACCAGAGATGAAGACTCAAGTCTGAGATTCGGGTCGCACTTAAGTCGCACAAAGACTCGCCCTCAATGACTCGAGACTTGACTCGGACTTGGGTGCTGTGACTCGTGAGTCAAACCTCGTAAAGCATGTTCATTTCATGGAATTATTTATTTATATCTCGCACTCTTTCCAACGATCCGAAAACCGTTCACCTCGCCTCGGTGTCCCATTACTTTTGTCCGAGGTGAACAGCTAATAATGGTTTTCGAGGTGTCGTTGGAAAAGGGTCACCGAGTTTCACATTTAAAGTGCGAGATATATTTTTCAAATTTAACGTTTAGATTTAGAATTGCCGTTGCTTTGTATTTTGTTCTGTTTGTGTTTGCTAAGATGCCAGACACGACAGGTTTAAAGAAAAAAAAAAATATTTAGATTTAAGATAATTTAAGGCAAATCCTCCATGTTGTCCCGCCCCCTGCTAAGTAACAGCCAGTTGGAATTGCGGGGCATGGCTAATTAGCATATCTTCTAAACATTTAGAGCTCAAAAATCCCACATTTAGAGTCGCCATTCGTAAACATTGCCACTAAAAGACTTGAGACTGGACTTGTGAACATCTCAGCAGAAAACTAACACAAACAGAATAGAAGCAAACAAAGTGGAGAAACATTAAGTGAATATTAAAAAAACAACAAGGCAAGGTTTCTGTCATTTTAATAATGTGTAACAGTCTTTAAAATGTTACTTAATCAAAGGCTTTTCTCTCCAGGCTGAATCATTAGCGGTGGGGTTTAAAGTTGTCAGAAAAATCTACTGGAAACGAAAGGAGCCAAACAAATGTGATTCAGTGATCCATGTTTAACAACAGAAGGCAAGTTCTGGAAATACTCACGGACACGCTCCAAATCTGCATCCCGTCTGCATAGCCAATCATCAGACACAGGGGCGGATCCACACCACTGCCGTGCATCTCCAGGAATTCTGGAGAGCGAGCCACATCTGCATACACACACAAAGACACACCAAGGTCTTAAAAAGAGGACATGTCCGGGGAAAAGAGGACGTTCTCAGGACGTGCACAGATTCCTCACTGTCATGTCTGAGTATTAATGAACTACAGGACGAGCTTGAAAAGGACTTTTGAATCAACTGAAGACCACAGAAACTCAGTGGGAAGTGGGATTCTACAAGCCTCTTCAGCATAAACATGTTAAAACTAGATTAAGCATTTTCTTTGTTTAGACATTAACGACAGGAACACAGTAAGACATAATTTGAGCTGTTATTCAAGTAATGCGGAACGGTTTGTGTGCAAAGGCAGTGGATTAATCAGTGCAATTAGAGAATGTAGACATTTATAACACATAACCTTTCACAAAAAGAGAACTAATCCTTGTTCTCGGAATCAAAAAATCATTCCAATCCTGAATATACACGTACAGTCACACTATTCTTTTTCATGCAAAGCACTCATTGCTTTCCTCCCTTTCTCATTTAACTAAGAACTAGGTCTAGGCTATGAAGATCACCGGAAGACTCACAGGTTACGCTGAAACCGTTACTGACGGATAAACTGCAAAAACAGAATCTAAGCACTCCAAATGTCATTGTTGTTCCACGCAGGCTGATAACCAGCAACTAAGAGTCAAACGTAATAATACACTGTTCTACACAGTTTATAAACTGGCAAACACTTCACACATGCAAGCAACTAGAGCTGCAGAACTGTGCAAGGCCCTATATTTCAATAATTAAAGAAAGGTTATGGTTAAGAATAAAACAAGACACACCCACACAACAGGACAAGGCCAGTTCCTTTGTCTTTTCACATATAAACTCACAGTATAGTGTGTACGGAAAGCACACATGAAGATGAATGAGCCGTGTGCCTAACAAGAATCATTTTCTGGATCGGCGACTGTACATTTAAGAGTGCTGTCGAACTCCAACATATCTATAGTTGGCACTGTTACACAAATGTCAAGGAGGAAACACAGTGCTGTCACTCATCTCCTTACTAAGAAATGAACCATCAAATGTGCACAGCTTGGTCTTTACCACACTGGCCTGACTTGCCTGAACCCTATAAATAGCATTTTACACTGCAAATAATCTGTTACTCAGTGTTTAATGTATATTTAATGTATTTTGCACCCACCACATAATGTGCAACTAAAACAGCTCTCACAGACCTGAGAGCTGCCCAAAGACACCAGAGACAAAATTGTGGACTGCCACAAGCTCTTTGGTCTTGCCCATGGTAGTAGTTGGGAGTCTGACTGACTGTGGGGTGGACAGGTGTCTTTAAAGAGCTCAGATAGGTGCTACTAATTAGCATTACTAAGTGGAGTAGAGGTGGACTTCTTAAAGGCAGAGTAACAGGTCTTTGAGAGCCAGAATTCTTGTTGATTGGCAGGTGTTCAAACATTTATGTGCAGCAGTGCAATACAAATAAATTCTTTACAAATCATACAACGTGATTTCCGGAAGTTTTGTTTTACATTACATTCTTTTACATTCATTACAGTGGGAGTGCACCTACAATGTGAATTTCAGAACCAGCTATATGGAGACAGCCCTGTCAATGTCCAGTGTACTGACTGTAGAGTGACATTATGGCAAAAGAAAACTCACCTATAAGTTAAGAGATGCATTAGAAACTTATGTGTACTGGAGGTGGGAAAAAAAAGAGTGAGAATGAGACCAATCAGGAACGTACCATTGATGTCTGCTTTTTCAAACCGAACCCAAATGATTTTCTCTTTTTCATCTGTAGGAGGTGCCCCGGTGTATGCCTTTAAAACAGACAGATACAAGTCCATAAAAAAAAAGTTCTCAGACAATATTGAATGTTTATGTTTTTCTGATTTAGCGCTAGAGTTATTAAGTAAAGCATAATGCTTTTAATCTGATTGTTGGACACACTCCAACTTGTGTAATATTTAGTGACCAGTGTCAACAAATAGGGCCATTTTCAATGTAAAGGACTGCAATAATATGTTGATGCTAAAATGTAACATTTTCAAGACTGAGATGTAACAATTCATATACATGATCTGGGAACAGAGTGCATAACTGATCAACAGTTAACAGTGTAAAGTCTTAATGATAAACAAGGGATGTGTCATTTATGTGAAAATCATGTGTGCATTCAAAGTTGACCACGTAATACTATAACTATGCAAACATATCCCAGGGTATCTGCACATTTTTGATAAGCAAATTCAATGACTTTTAAGACCTTTTTAAGACCTCTAAGAAGAAATATTAAGACCAACGCAGCAGCAAAAAAACACAATAGCCTAGAATTTAGTTGATTTCAACAAGGTACATATTTATTGCAGCAACAGCTCTAACATAAAGCTGTCTTCTAATTGTAAGATATTATGTCCCTATCACAAGTAAATGTTTTGGCACACTGTGAGTCAGGACACATCGCCCTAAAGACGGTGTGAATATCATCATTGGACATGTAGGAGTGATGTCGGCTGCAAAGCCCATAGCACTTCTGCTTTCAGTGTGTCGGTTGAGGAGAATGTACTGAAAGCATTACTGGTCGTGGGTTCCGGAGACAATGCCAAAGTGGGTGTAGGTGTAGAGGTTGCACCTGCAGTACTGGCAAACAACTGAATGGGGACAGTTGTTGTCCGACTGTCGACAAAACGCTTGTGCTTCTCTCCCCTGGTATGCGAGTCAATGGCTTTAGAGCCCATTGTTGCCAGTTTGATGACTTTTTTTTTTTTTTACAAAGGTCGCATCGTGCTTCGTAGACATTAGTCGTCTTTTTTAACCAGCCACGGTACTTCTCATCCTCCAACCATCCCTCATTAAATTTGCATTTACCCATTCTCCTCTCGCGGTTTTAAGGGTAACCGGTCTCCCTGCTATGCACCAGCAACACTATTTTTTCTTCCATTTCTATGGCATGCATATAGGCCTATGGGGTACACACTGCCCCCTGTACTATAGGCAGCGACTTTCGCTGGTTTAAGAAAAATAAGGAAATAAAAGGGAACAGATATCGTTGCTTCACTTTGCCCTAGAATTAACTTAATGTCACCCCTTTTAAAATTCCAGACTTTCAATACTTTTCAAGGACTTTTAAAAAAAGTAAACATTTTTTAAGACTTTTTACTACTTTTCAAGGATCCGCAAGGACCCTGTATCCGATATAGAGATTTAATAGTTATTCACTCTTACCTGAGGAACAACATCTTGCAAAAATGTCACGACACTTTCCATGTAAGACTGCTCCCTGTAGAAACAAAGCGCAAAACTTTCAGAGAGCGCAAAATTGCATTACAAAAAATTGCAAGTGTAAGTAGCCTTGGCTTTTTTCGTCCTCCCTGCATCATTTTAGAAAAAAAAAAACCTTTGAAATGAATTAAAATTTTCAAAGATAGTTTCAGTTTTATACACTCAGCAAAATCAATGAATAAGAAACATTGCTGTATATTCTGCACATACATTTATGTTGCTCACATGATGCTAAATAAATAACCAACCATATGCATTCCTCACAGCTATGTTGTTCATGAAGAACAATCTGAAATATTGCTAAGAATAAATTAAACATGCCATTCACTTATCTTACATTTTCGACGAACACAATGATGAAATACCACAACTATGCAAACATATCCCGTATAGACTTAATAGCTATTCATGCAGGAGTATTTTTATGTCTATTTTTTGAAACACAAACATTTAAGAATAACATAGCCGGCATGCAATATAGCAGCTAAAACGGACTGCTGCACAATGCCACTAGTCAAGAATGGTATGGAACAAATTACTGATTCCCTTAATTTAACCTGGTTGCCCACCCTTTGGAAAGAATGCCTGAAATCAAGTGATTCTTGTAGCTGTTTCGTTACAGGAATAGCTGGACTATGGAATTTTGGGGCACTCTTCTCTACTCTCAACTACTACTCTGAGAGCAGTCTGCATGTGCTTGATTGGATGTGAATGTCATCATCATATTACTTTGTCCTAAATGAATTATGGTTCTTTTTCTGGGGGTGTGCTTTTAGTCATTGTCCTGCTAAAAACCCAACAACGTTCCAAACTGACCCAGCATGCTGAGAGTGGGCCCTTCTTTTAAGCCATGCACACATTCCAGGCATCCACTGTCCGAATCAACAAAACATCTGTGAACATCAACCTCCATGTTTGACAATAGGAATCGTACTCTTTTCTTTAAAGGTCTCAGTTGGATTTGTGTTTTTACAAAATATATTTTGAACTAATCTGTCCACATGACATTCTATCAGAAAGAGATCTTCTTAAGAGTCCTGTATCATTCAGAAAAATGACGAATAGTGTGAGCTGATAATGTTGTACGCTTGTTTCTGCAGTTGATCAAGATTTTTCCTGAAGCTTTTAAACAATCCATACTGCAATGCAACAGCATAAACTTTTTTCTTCCATCTTGTAACGTTAGCCAAAGTGCCATGGGCTGCAAACTTTTTGATGACAATAGCTGTGTCCA
>JBBPDB010000001.1:20998960-21011921 GCA_037974465.1 Brachypetersius altus
GCCCATTGCAGTTGGGATAGGCTCCAGCCCCCCCCCCCCGACCCTGAATGCAGGAATAAGGGGTAGATAATGGATGGATGGATGGATGTTTTCTGGTAGCTATCACCACAGCTGAGAAAAATATTTGTAGTGTGTTGTTTACATCTTGATAATTGAATTATGCAAATTTGAACATATTATTTTGTTGGAAGCTCCTCAGAGCGTTCATGGAGCCCCTCAGTGGCATCTGTTCGATCTCTTAATCGGCCAGACAATTTCAGGTAATACACAGATTTTATTGTAAGAGTCACAAAAATGTTTGGATTGTATCCAAATGTCATGGTCATGTCCACTTCTGTAGCTCATTTTCTTACTATCCTTCTAGGTCTTGTTCATATAGGCAGCTCAAATCTGAAGTTTCAGAAAATCAGATTTGAGTATGGTAGATTTTCTGCAGTCTGAATGGCAAAAAGCCACACATACATCACTTAGCTACAACATTAAAACCACTGTCAGGTGAAGTGAATAACACTGATTAAATCATTAGGTCAAGACAACTGGGTGAGAACATCCCCAAAACAGAACATTCCCAGTACCTTTCAAACTTGTCCAAGGTGTGTGGAGTAAAAGCTAGTCTGCCTAGTTCAGTCTTAATGAAGAGCTGCAGTAGCACAAACTGCTGAAAAAGACAATGCTGACTCTAACGTTGGCTTTCTTTACATCATGTGGGTGGCTGTGTGTGTGCAGATCACTAACCAGTGAAAGAGATGGCAATGTTCTGCTGGGAAATCTTAGGTCCTGCATTCATGTGGATGTCACCTAGCTAAGGATTGTTGCAGACCTAATATGGCAAGAGTTTTTCCTAATGGCCACAGCCTCTTTTAGTAGGATAAATATAGCAAATGTTGTTCAGGAATGGTTTGACAATAAATCTGAGGTGTCAACTCAGCCTTTAAATTCCCTAAATGTCAGTTCAGTCTGTGGGATGTGCTGGACAAACCAGTCAAATCCATGGAGACACCACCTCACAATTTGCTGAGCAGAACCACAACACCTTCAGTAGTCCATATATCAATGAGTCAAACCCATTTTGGCAGTATGAGGGGCTACACAATATTAGCAGGTGGTTTTAATGTTTGAAACGTATTTCATCATTTCGAGGGTGTGGTTGCTGATGCATCACATATAGCTTAATAACATGGAGAGCTGAAGCTCTGAATAAATATTTGTAGGGAATTTGTACTTTGTTGGCTGTAGTAGAAAAATCCCTGTACTAGTTATAGTCAATTAGTAATTGTGTGCTAATTTTCACCTGCCAATCCCAAGTCCAACAATCCCAGTAATTGTTTTCTTCTTTGCTCTTTACCTTTTACAGAAAAGAAATTCCTGGAAAACTCAAATCATCCCTAAAACAGAAATTTCAGTACTTATCTGAAGGACCAGCCAATGAATGCACCCAACCACTTCTTAGTGAAATATTTACAGACCTCTACATAATAAAGGATGGCGCAGAAGAGATTAGCACTGAACATGAGTTTCAACAGATTGAAGCAATGTCTAGGTTACCAGCAACAGAGGGTATGCCAATTAAATGCAATGACATTTTTAAACCTTCACCTGAACAAGACGAACCAATCAGAACTGTGCTGACAAAAGGAGTTGCTGGCATTGGAAAAACAGTCTCTGTAGCGAAGTTCATTCTGGACTGGACTGAAGATAAAGCGAATTTAGACGTCCATCTTATATTTCCCCTTCCCTTTAGAGAGCTGAATATGGTAAAGGACCAAGAAGTTAGCCTGATAGATCTTCTTGGCCTGTTCTTTGCCATCACAAAAGAATTTGATGTTTTCAGCAGTAACTATAAGATCATCTTCATTTTCGATGGTCTGGATGAGTGTCGTCTTCCACTGGATTTCCAGAAGAATGTGAAACTCTCTGACGTAAATAAAACAGACTCAGTGGATGTGCTTTTGACAAACCTCATCACAGGGAATTTGCTTCCCTCTGCTCTCATATGGATAACCTCCAGACCAGCATCTGCTCACCAAATCCCCTCTAACTGCATCGATCGAGTGACAGATATACGAGGGTTCAATGACTCACAGAAGGAGGAGTATTTCAAGAAGAAAATCAGTGACCAGACCGTTGCCAGTGAGATCATCACCCACATCAAGTCTACACAAACCCTCCATGTCATGTGCCATATTCCAGTGTTCTGCTGGATTTCAGCAACAGTTCTTGAAAGAATGTTTCCTGATGAACAGATCCCAAAGACCCTGTCTCACATGTACACTCAGTTCTTGGTCTTTCAGACCAGTAAACAGGAAATGGAAGAAGATGTTCTTCTCAACCTGGGAAAACTGGCTTTTACCCAGCTGATGAAAGGCAACCTGATCTTCTATGAAGAAGACCTGAACGAGTGTGGCATTGATGTTAGTAAAGCGTCAGTGTTGCTAGGAGTGTGCATACCGCTCTTCAAGGCGGACACTGGGCTGTGCCAGAAGAAAGTCTACTACTTTGTTCATCTGACCATCCAGGAGCATCTGGCAGCTCTGTATGTGCATTTTACCTTGGTGATGCACAACAGAAACGTATTTGATCAGAGTTGGCTCCCTAAACTGTTTAGGAAGAAAGAAAATACTCTGTCAGAATTGCACATATGTGCTGTGGATCGTGCCTTAGCAGATGTGAATGGGCGTCTAGATCTTTTCCTCCGATTCCTTCTAGGGCTCTCACTTGAATCCAATCAGACTCTGTTGCAAAGTGTTTTGACACAAATGAGAAGCAGTGTCTGTGACACTGAAGAAACGACTGCATACATCAAGAATAAGATCCAAGAAAATCCTCCTGCAGAAAAGTTCATCAACCTGTTTCACTGTCTGAACGAACTAGGTGACCGTTCCCTAGTCGACGAAGTTCTAAAGTATTTGGAATCTGGAGATATCAAACGAACCAAGCTCTCTTCTTCACTCTGGTCAGCTCTAGTTTTTGCCATTCTAACATCAGGGAAGGAATTGACGGAGACTGATCTGAGTACATATACTGGAGCACACAGTCGATCAGATAAGCAGGTTCTTCTGAAACTGATTGCTGTGGTTAAGGCAAGCAGAAAAGCTCAGTAAGTAAATCAGATTTCAGAACATGTACAAAGTTCTTAAGCACACAGCTTACAGTGGCATTGCATTATATTGTGGTTTTGAATTGTTTTAGAAGCTGTCCTTTTCAATATTGCATTTTCTCTTATTGTAGACTCAACAGTTGTAACCTGACAACTGAAAGCTGTAAAGCTCTGGTGTCAGTTCTCAGCTCTGCAACTTCAAGACTGAGAGAGCTTAACTTAAGCTCTAATGAATTTCAAGATTCAGGAGTACAGTTGCTTGCTTCTGGACTGGGGAATGTTCACTGTAAACTGGAGATACTGCAGTAAGATTATCTGGCACATGCCCATGAATAAAGGTATATATTTCTGAAATGAGCAGAAAAATGTGATTGCTTTGCTCTCTGCAGGCTGGCAGGCTGTGGTGTAAGTGATGGAGGCTGTTGTGCTCTGGCATCAGCTCTGAAATCAAACCCATTTAACCTGAAGTGCCTGGACCTCAGTCAGAATGATCTGGAAGACTCTGGAGTGAAACAGCTCTCCGCTGCTTTAAAGAATCCAGAGTGCAAACTGGAAACTCTGAAGTATGTGATAGTATGGTTTTTGCCAGCCTGTCTTCATTTTAGTTTTAGTCTAGTCTTTGTCAAGCTGTCAGAGAGAGAGAGAGAGAGAGAGAGAGAGAGAGACAGAAAGAGAGACAGAGAGAGGAGAGAGAGAGAGAGAGAGAGAGAGAGAGACAGAGAGAGAGAGACAGAGAGAGGAGAGAGAGAGAGAGATGATTAAACGAGAGGAAATAACGTCTCGTCTTGTTTTAATCAACGGAAATGAGGAGACATTTTAGCATAAGTTTTATTTTGTAAACCATATTTAGTCTCGTTCCTATTCGTCAACAATATTACACGATATATTTCATTATAGTTTTGGTCACATGACCAGCATTTATGTTGTTATTCTAAAATTATCTTTGACTCGAGCAGCTTATGGATGCATTCTAAAAAAAAAATTCAGAGACGACGTCATAATTACCAGATAATTTATCTCGTTTATTTTGAAAAACCCATGCTGATGTGATTTATGCACACTTATAAACATTATAAACAAACCTTTTTGGACAAATGATTTGGTTCATTTCCAAAAAGTCTTATAAAGCTCAGAGAAGATGGACCAAAGGAAATTTCAGATTTTAACATTAACATTTAAATATTGTGTCTCATTGTATTTTATGCAGACTGGTGCGTTGTAAAGTCAAAGCTGAAGGCTGCGCTGCTCTGGCTATGGCCCTAAAGTCAAACCCCTCCAACCTGAAAGGACTGGATCTGTCTGAAAATAATTGTGGAGACTCTGGAATGAAAGAGCTTGCACCAGCTCTAGGGAATCCTCTGTGTACACTGGAGTCATTGAGGTTATTTCTTTTATCATTTTTTGTTACACAAAAGGGAGCTTTTGTGTAATATATATACACACGTTGTGCCCTTGCATGAATTACAGTGCAGTCTATACAGGGGTAATACTAGTATTTACATTCTAGCACTGCTGGAGTTCAGTGTAAACTGTAGAGCATGAATACGGGTTTATTTCCTTTAAGGCTAATGAGTTTAAGTGTTTTGTATTTTGAGAGAATATTTGGGGTATTTTTAGGCTTTTTTTTTTTTTTTTTACCACAACACAACAACGCGTGAGCGTAACCACCGTGAAAAGCAGGGGGTTACTTCATGTATATTATGTATGTACATATATTTTGTATTACTTACGGTTATGCATTTTGAAAATTGCTGCTTTTCAGAAAACTTACATTAACTTGACAGTCTCAGAGGATTAGTTGAGATCAAAGCATTGCACTTCACTTGGCATTCCCGATGAGAAACTACATCAAAGAAAATTAAAACTTAGAAACTTTAGAAACATAAGAAATTATGTGAATTCAAAAACAATTGAGCAAGTCTATGAAAAGTGTATTCTTATCATATCACACCAGCTGTAAAACAGCTTTCCACACATCAAGTAAAGCATAGGAGCACACATTCCAATAACAATTAAATATCAGGATATTCCATTTTTATTGTGTATGTACTCTGTGTTTAGACTACATATAGCAGCATCGGAGGAAGCCTGAGAAATAGTAAATAGTGTATCCATGTTTTTTCTCCAGATTGTGGGGCTGGAACATGACGGAACAAGGCTGTGCAGTGCTGAGTAAAGTTCTGCAATCCAACCCATCACACCTGAGAGAGCTGGACCTGACCAACAACAACATACAGAACTCGGGACTGAAACTGCTGTCTGCAGAACTGGAGAATCCCCAAAGCAAAATAAAAATACTGAGGTAAGATCATTATTTTTGATCATACGCATCATAGTGTATAGAGCATGTGTAAAGAAAAGTCAACTATTTTTTTGGTAGGAGTCTTATGGTGTGCTGGATGGATAAATTAAAATAATTCACTGATCTAGAACAGCAGCAAAACTGGTTTGCTTGTGTGGCAATAGGTGTGTCAGCTCAAAATGTTGTTTTACTGGAATTTGCACATACAGCTATTTCAAGGATGTATTAAGAATTGTGAACCAAAAATAACTTGGCAGCCTAGAAGAATTGTAATAATTAAGCACAGCAACAGGTGGAGCTTCACCAGACAAAACCATTCAAATTCGACGTGGGAAGAGTAATCTCATAACGCTTCCTGCACTTTTTGAACATCAGCGTCATTAACATTATATACTGCCAGTGGCGTTGTGAAGATGTGGGCAAAGTATTTTGCAAAAACATTTACAACAGTATTTACTTTTTGCATGCATCCACACATTCCACAGTGATCCAGCAAATCCATGTTGTCCTGAAGGCCAAAACATGCTTCTAGACAATACATTAGCAACTTGGTGAATGCTTTCCAAAATACATGTTGTCATAATCATATAAAATCAACATAGTGTTCTTCAGTCACTATTAGTATGTGGTGGTGTCGGGGTGGAGGTGGCTCAGTGGGTAGGATACTTGCCTCCTGATAAAGAGATCATGGGTTCAAATCATGGCTTCAGCACCACCACCACTGGGTCCCTGAGCAAGACCCTTAACCCCAAGTTGCTCCAGGGAGACTGCCCCCTGCAGTTAGGGAATGGAAGTCACTTTGGATAAAAGCGTCTGATAAATGCTGTAAATGTAATATTTTTACTTTGGGTTCTAAAGAAAGAACATATCTGAGTTCGGATGCAGAACATATAGCACATTTTCACAAGCACACACACACATTAGTGTTTAAGGCATGCACAAACAAGATCTCTGGGCGGCCATCTACCCCCAAAAATACATCTGGTTGAGTAAAACTGCCTCGACTAAATTATTTGTAGCATTTAAATAAACCAATAAACAGGTCAATCTATGGCTGCAGTGAATTACACACATCTGTAATCTAGATTAAATCAGTGTATTTTTTACGTGAGTAAAATATCCAAGAGAAACTCTTGAATGCAAGGACAGTGTATGGAGTTACATGAATCCCACATACTGCCTACAATCATTTCTTCTACTGTAAATACGCTAAATAAAGCAATCTGATGAACTAGCTGAGCATCTAAAGGTGTTACATTCGTCAGGTAAAGTCAAAAAGGGCCAATATCAACGAAAACCGCTTTCCTTGATTTTTTTTTAAAAATGAGCTTGGTGCATCTGTGTCACCACAGTTTTTCTCTAAATATGTATTGTTTACAGTTTCCAGTCAATTTATGCATTCAAAACAGTTTTTGTGACATCACAAAAACAGCTTATATAGCTTGTTCATCCATACTGCCAATTTTACAAAGGCTGTTTAAAGCAAAGAATAATTAAGAGGGGCCATCCAATCAAAACAGAGGTCATTTACACACCCCCCATCAACAAAACAGCCTGTTTTGAAATGATTAAATACAAGAAAAGAGGTGGATATGGGCCCTTTAAGGAAACCTGCGTTTTTAAGTGGAGAAGACGGCACCGTCAGGTGGCTTCCTAAACAGTTTGCGACACACATACACATATAAAGACAGACACATGCGCATGCACACACACACATACGCACACACACCACTGATTAACCTTAAGAGGGAAAAAAAAGCTCGATGCACCCAAATGAATTGCCAGTAATTGGCTTTACAAGGACAGTTCAATGTGGGAAACTTTGCATTCTGTGCAGAAAAGAAAAAAAAAAACAGATGCAATTCTGCAGATCCGCAGCGTTCCCTTTAAATGAGAGTCATGCTCTGACTTCAAGGGGCCGGCTTCTGCAGGTGCACGCCGATCAAAGGCCTCACACCTGCGTGCATTATCCGAGTAGAGCCCTGCACAGAGCCTCAGATCAGATCCACACGCTTTGCTCGGTATGAGACTACAAAGTGGGTGAACAGAGCTTGGGCTGTCTAATGCAACTTTAGCTGTGAAAAGAAAGCAACAGCACAGTTCAAGTACACCAACTCAGACACACACGTCATGCATGCTAGGCACAGACAAGTGGGGGATAAGAGACGGGCTTACAAAAAAACCAAAGAGACAAACATAGACGTGTTACTGTTCGGTTAAAACATAAAAACATTGATACGGGAAGCTTTTAAAGGGTTTACGGGCGTCTTTCGGCTAACGCCACTTTCCGCTCCGACATCCAAGCCCTCACTAAACCACGTAAGAGCTTCCCGACGACAGACTTTTCTCTAACATGCAGAAAGAAAAGGGTGCAAGCAGTAAGCAGGGAGAGACTACAAGAGAATAATAAAGTGGTCATGAAGGAAGGAATCTATCACAGTATCATAAATGGTTCAAAATATCTACCTCGCAATGAGATGGCAACCAACCACCTGCTAGGTTTTCAATGGTATCCATTTGTAAAAGCTGTCGCAATCAAAGGACCCTAAAAGTGTACAGTTAGTAATGGTGTCAGTATGCAATCCAGGTAAAAAAAAAAGGCTCATTAAGCTATCACTGGTCAGTAGGCTAGAGCTCGATCACTGGATTTGCCAGCATGAATCAACAAAGGTTTGGTTATTAAACTTGCCGAGGCCAATCTGGTGCAACGTCAGGCTGCAATAACGTTTAGACATGGTTCAGCATGTAGATTACCCTCTAATGAGGATCTCTTTTATTGTCATATTCATGCCAACAGCAGCAACATTAATGTATCAAGAAATTTCACTCCATGCACAAAATAAGTGGGAAGCAATCACAGCAAAATGAAACCATTTCAGCAACCGAACTGTGAACCCTCGCCGGCTGAGGCGAAAACGCGGCCGCCGTTTTGTCATCGGGCCTAAACCAGGCGAACTCCTCTGGACATTGAGAAAGTGACAGCGCGGTCTGTAGAGAGCGCGGAACCGATCTGTGCAATGGGAAGCGTTTTACTGGTGGCGCTGTCAATCACGGGTGGAATTCACTGAAAGTTTGAGGTCAGTCTACGTTCCACTTTATTATTTAGGTTAAAAACTCCGTCTGAAAGTCGAGAGCAAGGAGACGCTGTTATTCGGAACACTCAGGAACGAGCTAAACGTACGGCGCCACCCGGTTTTCCCTGCAAACGAGTGATTCATGGCGTACTCATAGCTGAGTGAGTCAGAAGAGTGTGTGTGTGTGTGTGTGTGTGTGTGTGTTTGTGTAGACAACAAGCGGTGTCCTCACACACAAACGGCCTTATTCATTCTCCCAGCAGACCTTGAGGTTCGCCGATGGACCGCGGCTGAAAAACAGTCCATGCTGCTAATATTCCAGGCCGGGCTGTGATTCAGTCCCTCGCGAAGGCCCCCCCTGTGGGCCAGCCTCTCTCCCCACAGGCTCTCCAAGGGCTCCATCACTATCACTCCACTCGGAGAAAAGGTTAAAAACAAAAAGATGGAGCGGGAAATGAATGTCTGTGGCTTCAAAGGGCAAGACAACATATTCTTATGACAGGCTTCTTCACAAGCGCTTATTATTGCCTTATTGATTTACATATGCACTTTGTGCCGGGGACCTTTCAAAGGTTGCCTTTCGGAGCGCCCGCAGCCCGCCGGAGCGGGAGGGAAGAAGCGGGCCTTTGTGCGCGCCAAACAAAACGGCGAGTTTGAAAACGAGAGAGGAACTAATTGTGAGGTTTTCTGTCCTCCTGGCTGGCAAAAGGAACAAAGACACGCCGACACGTCAAAGCGGCGATGACAGGCGGGTACAAAGTTCACAGTTTGTTGCTGAGGAGCTGACGGAGGGAGCCGTGGGATGGAGGGGATGGAGAAATGTTGGCAATGCAATAACCCCGCCGCCAAAAGCTTCAGAGCCACAGCACCTGCTTGGCACTAATGAGAGCATGATTCCGCATTTCGGAGGCAAACTTCCGACAAAAGGCATTTTCCTACAGAACTGTTTACAATAATTAGCGTCAGTAAAACATCTTCATCTTTCACCTCCTTCCACCGGACCAAAGAATGTGTCGGAGGATTTCTGACACATTCTACTTCTGCTCTGGAATTTTGTTGATGACGAACCACGGCCGCCTAAGAATTTGGACGTGCAAGGACCGCTTCTAACATTTTACAGGCGAGAGAAAAATGTTCAGCTTCAAAAACATGTGAAAACACACTACAAAGCTATTTGCTAATGGTCCGGGGACTATTTGGCCTAGCAGCTATTAGGGCTGGAAGCCAGTGTGTTTTTCACCGTTTCGTAGTTTAGAACTGTCAAGCCATTGCAAGCCCGGTGATTCACAGCAGCAGGTGAAGACGGATGTTTTCAGAACTGGGCGAGAAGTGAGATGGGACAGGAAAGGAGAGAACTGACCGACCACAAACCTGTTCGTTCTTAGCAATCGTTGTGAAGCTTTACAGAACACTGGCAAGAATCCCATCACTAATGAGAAACTGCGCACAACTCAGCTTCGTGTCGTAAATTATTCAAACTGAAACACAGTCCTTGTTTGGAGCTGCTACATAAAGCTAATTATCCAGCTTATCCTGCACCGCCCCACTGGAGATAATTGAAATTTGGCAGGTCAGAAACGACAAAAAAAAAGAACAGCCTCCATCCGAAAGTTCGAAAAACTACAAAAGAGATAAATCTAACCTTTTCAATGCAAAAAAAAAAACAAAACCCCAAAACATTTATAACAAAAAGTTAATTGTCTACCTGTACAGCTGGGGGTAGGGGTGCATATCGTATTTTTCTTTAATTTTTTTCTCATATAGCTCCAAGAGGGACACACGACCAATTTGGGGCAAATTATATATATCTACAGTACCAGTCAAAAGTTTGGACACACCTTCTCATTCACCGGTTTCCTTTGGTTTTACTATCGGCTACATTGTATATAAATCTTAAAAACAACAAATCACCTGTTGCTCTGATGCAGCTTTGCACACTCTTGGCATTTTTTCACTCAGAATCATGAGGAATCGACCTGGAATGGTGTTTAATTAACAGGAGTTTCTTCGTTTCTTCAGTTCATTAGTGGAGTCTCTCTCCTTCTTAATGTGTTTGGGATCATCAGTTGTGAGGGTCGGGTTGGTCCACAGTTAGTGATCCTGTTCCACTGTTCTACGGTTCTATACGGTTCTACTGCACATTATGGCAACCACTTAACTAAGTAACAAAAAAACAGTCCAGCATTCCCTTATTACAGAACAGATTCTGGCTTCTTTAACTCTATTGTTTACTGCATAATTCTATGTGTTCCTTCATTATTTAGTTAGTTTTTCAATACTAATCTACAATGTAGAATAATGAATACAAAGAAAAAACATTGAACGAGAAAGTGTGTCCAATTTTTTGACTGGTAGTGTACAGAGAGATTTTTGCCAGTGTGCTGTACAGCTGTTACATAAGAACGCACTCATATGGTGGTGGGGGTGGGGGGTGGTGGTGGGTGTGAAGCATGAATAGCTGGAGAGGTGATAGAGGTCTGGATGAAGGTTTGAATGGATACTTACAGCGATACTGTGGCCGAAACCGGAGCCAGGCTGAGGGCTAGCGGCGCTTATGTAATTGCCCACGCCGGAGTCCTGGCTGGTGGGGCCGTACAGGTCAGCCACAGGACCGGGGCTGCTGGCTCCAGGGAAGGCTCCAGGCCGAGCAGGGTTGGTGCCTGAGAAGAAGCGGAGAAGCGCGTGCCAACATTGGGGTGAGCAGTGAGGCTGGTCCAGGAACAGTGGGTGTGTAAAGTTACTGACATTAAGCTTCGCATGCAAAAGGTTTCCACAAGACACAACATCCAAAGCACTATAAATCAGCACTACAAACAAAAAAGAAAATAAAGGGGTATATGATCTACGCAGACACTTCACAAATGAACTGTAATCGAATGTAAAAAAAGATACCATAAAAAATGACCAAGCTCTGCATAGTTGAATATACACACGGCAACAAGAGCGGCACTATTTACGACCTAGAGGCCACAGTGGGCGCCGACCCGAGCCTTTCTGCTTTCCGCGCTTTTGCTCGCCCGTGTCGGACACATCTACTCGGCATTCACATGGACACCGTGCGGGGTGGGGTTAGGTGTTAAGTATGCCGGAGGAGGTGTTTGGTGGCGAATGGAGGTGCTTTTAGAGGAGGCTGAGGACTTCCCTCCAGGGGCTTCTGGGATGTTAAAGAGTACCAGTGAGAGTGAGTCGCTGTCTTGTAGGTCTCTTTCATTATCATAACCTCTATCTCTCACTCTCTCTTTTTCTCGCTCTCCACACACACACACACACACACACAGATCTTCCCCCAGTCAGCGAGGGCCTTCTCTGCGTTCGCAGTCGTCAAATTTGACTGCCAGTTCTTGAGTCCTTCTCCGAAATTGCACGGGGGGATTGTGCCACAACACCCCCTATCTAATCAACACCTGTCACTGCCGGAGTGCTCTCCTTCTCCCTCTCCTCCTTCTTTAAATATATGATGGTGATTATCTGGCTGTTAGCGTCGGGGGGCTATTGGGCCTAGCAGCCGCTATGGCAGCCAGGAAATTGCAGAAGGTGTCTTGAGCAAAGCGTGTTAAAGACTGAATCATTCAGTTTTCATTTCCACCGAGAGGTTCATCTCTTACCGGAGCGCATACGCCACACACAGCAACTGCTGAGACCGGAACGCAACCGTTTGATGGAAGAAAAGCAAAACGCTAGCGAGGCGAAAAAAGATGCGAAACCAAAGCATTTCTAAATTGGGGCCATTATTTGTTTTGTTTTTTCTTTCCTTTTTTAAAGAACTGATTTAATCAATCTGACCCGTTTAAACGACTGTGTTCAAACCTGAACAGAAGAACGGCCCAAAAAAAAACGTCAAACGGAAGATTTTGTACTTCTTATGTACTAAAAAAAAAGTCTAACAAAAGAGGTGGTTTAGAAGGGGGTTGAGGAGGTGACCTCCACATCACTGACGAGTCTAAACAAAAACACGCACTGAATTAAATGGAGACTCTCAGGAACAAAAAAAAAACAAAAAAAAAAAAACTTTTTGCGGCCCCCGTGCTGCGCCACGCTCATTTTTCTCCCTCGCACAGCCCAGATGACACTTCCATTAATAAGCGAATATTAAATCAAGTTCCTCCACAGCCGGAAGCCTTCACTTCACCGCCCATTGAAAGGAGAGTCTATTAATGCGGCAGACTCCAAAACTCATGAGGGTAAAAGATATCTACGAGAATAAAATAGCGAAGAGAGGGGAAAAAAAGAGAAGAAGGGGGCCTCAAGGGCTAATGTGCAAGTGCAGTGATGTCAGATAGGGGGCGTCCTAGCACCGAGGCACAGTCTTTTTTTTTTTTATGTTCCCGCACAGACGAGTGCAGGGTAGACAGGAAGGTGAGCGGCGAACAGTTTGTCAGTCACAGCTCTCACTTTCCAAATGTCAGCCTCCCGAAACACAGACAGCTACTTCCAGAGAAGAGCAGAGGGGGGTTGTGGTGGTTCAGTGGGGGGGGAGGGGCATATATT
>JBBPDB010000001.1:21015992-21039917 GCA_037974465.1 Brachypetersius altus
GGAGAAACCAAAAGAAATACAGGGGTAAACAGAAAACAAAACAGTGGCGCTAGCCCGCCACTGGCCAGACCGTGACACGTGGTGTTTGTGTGTTTGCTGGTCTTGGTGCTCTTGAGCCCTGACGATCTTCTGCAGATGTGTCCATGCATCCAATCGTTTTCTTCCATAATGTCCTTTAAACTGCTCTATAACTTTAAAGGAGTAGTGAAAAGTCAGTACAAAGAATATGAGTCTGTTTTGTACTCTAGTTCTAGTACTTGTATACACTCTACTACCAAAGAACAGAAAACATGTTGGCTGTTTAACTATGGGTTGGATTTTTTTGCCTTACCCTTCTTTTAATTATGGCTTTAGCACTCCAGTTTATTATTTAAATGTATTTCACAATTCAGTCATAGGGCAGCTGGTGGCCAAGTGGTTACCAAGTGGTCAGAAGGTTGTGGGTTCGAATCCTAAGACTACTAGTGGCACACCTTGATCAAGCTCCCGTCCCCTCACGCTGCTAGCCAAGTGCTGGGTTCCTGGCTGCCCACTGCTTAACTTTTGAATGGGTTAAATGCAAAGAAAATCAATGTGCTGTTCACATTGGTGAGGTGCTGAGGTGCATAAATTGTATCATGACTACTAGGCATTCCAACACCTCTGGTGGTAGACTGTAATGAGTTAAACTTTACAAAGACAAAGCCTCCGAATGCACATAAGGTATTAAAAGGTATAACAGTGTATAACTATCCTGTTGAATAAAGCCAGCAGTTCATGTTCTCCAAACCCAAAACAGTCTCAAGGCTGGTGTAAGTGGGTCAGATGTTATGTTTGTGTCCGTCTGCCGTCTGAATGCATTAGTGAAGCATTCTCCACAGGCCTGGAGACAAGTCTAACAGATTCCAAGCACGAATGGCACTCGGACAGTTATGAGTACAAAAACACAAATACACACGCACACACACTCCTCTGACCAGACGCATGTGCACTGAGAATTTAGCAATCTAGTGAATATGGAACGCAGCACAGCCCAAAGTTGGACCCATGGGCCAAAACAGGCCTACAAGGAAAACTGTCTTCAGTACATACAGACAAACTTAGTTTTTGCAACTTTTTGTTTTTCTTTTGCCATTTTATACTTTACAAAGAAAAATTACAGTGTTGTCACTGATTAGACATAAGTCACTGTACCAGAGAAAATGGTATAGGACTAATAGAAATACCGCTGGTGAATGTGATGGATAGCACAGACGGATTTTTGGCCCTTGGCCGACAACGTAGCTTATACTCTGGTACACCAAGACAAATCTCTGCCTCGGACACACGACCACAGAAATACAGGCAGTCTAAGATCCATTGCGTGTTGAGATTTTGCTCAGGTATATTCTGACTGGTTATGCACCTGTTCATGCATGGGCACTTCTATTTACTGCCGAGTGGAACCAAAAATTTCAAACAGTACCTGCTCTGCATGTTGTGAGTTACCAAAAAAGTTATCCAGCAGTGTTTTTAAAGTATTTCCTTGCTAGTTACATGTCCTATGAGGTGGTTATTTTTCTTGTCATTGACCATTTCTTGTCATAGTAGGTAGTTCTTGGCCAAACTGCCCCAGACTTAGATTTGTGAGACTAGGGCAACCTTGTCATAGAATATTACATCAACACATTTTTATTTATTTTTGGCCATTAATAAGCTGATGTAAGATTTTATTCATGTGGAAATGATGCTTACATTTCAAACAAATAAATTCAATGCGTCATCTCCTTCAGTGACAGCTGAATGGAGCAGTTCCAGACTGAAACCTCTGGCCTCATTAGCTCCAATCACATATAACCCAATTCCTCCCAGACATTTCACATTGCTGAGCCCATCTGTACTGTTTCGGCTCATTGGCAAGACTGGCTGGTATGATAAATCAGAAGTTTAGCATTTGGGTTACAGTTAGGATCTCTCATCTAAGATTTGCCCCAGAGAGCAGTAAAAGAGAACACACTGACTTCTAGCTTTGTAAAAAAAAAAAAAAAACTCTTGACATTTGCTGTTTTTTCAGGACATGGACCAATGAATTAAAAAAAGAAAGGAATTTAAAAAAATAAAGAGTATTTTTACGCCGTTAATCTCATTGGAATCTTGGCGTTAACGGCGTTAACATACATACATACATACATACATATATTCATGCTGATTAAATGTTTCAATTAATCACATTTTTTAAATGCAAAATTAGTATATAAATTCAAATGTAGTATATTGCATATTTTTGCTAGAAGTACTGCTAAATAAACAAAAGTGCAATAACATTTGGTTTGCAAATAAAGACTTGAAACAAATACAGAGCTTTTAGCAGCAGTTTTCCCTTTAAGACAGTTTAACACTTAAATGCACGCTTTATCTAGTTTGTTATAGAAAAACAATTTCCGCTCAGTCTCCAGAACACGGGGGAGGGGAACCGTTATATTAGCTGGAAAAGGCGTTCTGCATCTGAAACGGCTCCGCTAGCTAACATGGCTAACGTTAGCACTGCAGGGAGCTTAAACTGTTCCCACTCGCAGTTCTACACTTAAATTTACCAGAAAATTCAAGGTATCGGTCTTTGTTTTGTTTTGTTTAATTGTCATGTTGACTGTTAATGTTACAGAGAACTTTAATAACAGTTACTCAGTGTAGGACGCCTGTTGGACGCCTGTGTTTCTCCTCTGCCTCCTCTCCGATTAGTCAAAAAAATCATTAATGCCCTAATGCGCACACACACACACACATGTATATATATTTGATAGCAAAATGCTTACTTCCAATGAAAAGGACAACTTTTATTGTGTTTGGTTTTGGTATGAATGTGATGTATTTACTCCACATGTATCTCGTTTTATTTGTGTGTTAAACCAAGAAGGAAAGTACAGAACTTGGTCAATAACACTGCATCCCAAAAAAACATTAAATGCATTCCTTAGCATGACAGAACCAAATGTTAGGCTTTACTTGGGCGCAGGTGTTGCGTGTTTGGAGTAAGACGTGCAAAACGATTTTATTGCCAAATAACCATTCAAATGGCTGTGAGCTCTGGATTCTTGAATGAAACTCCAATACAAGATTGACAGAGAAGCACAAAGCATTATGTAAGCAGCTGGACACCTGCTGCTGGACAGAGAATCGACCTCCAGATAATAGGACGATCTTGAGAAACACTCTTCAAGGTTCTCCATGGATTACATTCGATTACATCTAAACATTGCGTAAGAACTTAGCAGTGTTGTTATTAGCAACCCATGGATATCTTTCATTCCAAACAGATGCAATAAATAGTCCTGGGAATAGACTTGTCTCCATTCTTGTTCCAGTTCTTAGGAAATATGTCTGGATTGTGAAAGAGCTTAAGATATTAAAGTGTGAATAAAACCCTGATGAGTCACTTATAAAATGTAGCAGTGTCAAACAAGTCAAACACCCAGAAGGTGCTCTCACAGAAAACAATGGTGGCAATCAATACTTGCTGGAAGTGCTGGAAGGATTAAAGGCCTTCTGGGAGAATGAGGGGTAACCCTTGGCATAGAGCTTCAGGAAGTATAAAGCCAAGGGATACTGAAGGCAAATTACGCACATCTGTGCAGAGGGACAACTTTGGCCAAACTTCAGAATGCGAAAATCAAATCCGGTCTAAGACTCCATCACTGACCACTTCCTTCCTAGTTGTAGTGCCCTGGGACGGGCAGCTCTTCCTGGGAAGGTTTTGGTGATTGTTCTCCTAACATGGTCCACCCAATCTTCTTCCTCCCCAGTGGACCACAGCCAGTATGTCATTCTATACTGTGAAGAGGTGGAAGTCATATCAAGATTTTCTCTTTAAAGGCCTTGGATATCCACACGATTTAAATCACTGAGCAAAGTTAAGCTAAACCAGTTGATCGTGGCTAAATGTCCGAATTGTAAACATGCATTGTATGTGTCAACAATTTGTTCTTTTATATATATATATATATATATATATATATATATTTAGTTTTATACGGAACGTTTTAGTCAAAACACAATTTGCCCTTACATTTTGTGAAATGTAGTTTTTCACTCCCCAGTCCATGCAGTCCAAATATTGAAACTCGACTATAAAAACAGCACATTTTTTTATTCCCTGTCTTCATGATGTCTCAAAAACCACCACTTCAGGACATCCAACAAAAACAGAAGTTTTGGTCCTTAAACTGGGACTGATGACGACACCTCTTAATCATGAAGGACATTCGTATTATGAATGTGTTTACACTCATTTCTGATTAAACTTTTCTCACCATGAAAGGGGTGTTTTTGAACTGCCGTGAGGACGGATGAAGGGCTCACAGTACAACCCCCTTCCAAAATGTTTACAGAGCACCCAGTCGCATGGGCTGTCAGCTGACGCTCTGATTAGCTACCTGTGGAGGATTGAGGGTCCAGCTGCAGACTGTTTGTCTTAGTGTAGAACTGGGTGGTTGTATTCATTTCAGCTCTGAAATCTGGGTGTTTTGGAGCAAGAACAAACAGCACAGCCAGTTCTCCTTCGACCTGTTTATGTGCTTTACAACAGCTTTTGAGGAATTCCAGGTGTTGGATAAAGTTGGCGCAATGCATCGAGGACTTAAAATAGAAGGCGTGCTTGTACATGCTGTGCCGCCACTTCCTGCATCCATTTGCTTTGTGTTTTGATGTATGGGCCTCTGTCTATAGCCCCAGTTTTCCAGTACACTTTTATTAGCAAGCAAGAGCTCAGTCTGAAATAGCCATTTAGATTTTTTAATAATTTTTTAATCATGTTGCTTACCACATTGGTGGATGTTTTTGCATAATATAAGCGGTTATTGTACATGTTTTGCTTGTTTGTTTATGTTTGTTTGGGTTTTTTGAGGAGGAAGTTGTTTGTTTGTTTTCTGAAATGTTGTCTCTTGAGGCTGAACATTTTCTAGTAATGAAAATGCATATCTTGTTAATCAAAATCCACCACTAACGAAAGGTATTCCCTGTCTACAACTCCGTCTACAACTCTGTGAATATGAATCCAATAGATTTCCTGACCATTCTTTCAAAATCATGTTTGCTTTGACTGTATCATTTAATCTCTTGAGCAGCAACTAATGCCCGCCATCATCAGGTGTTGTAACAACTTGTTATATATTGCCAAAGGTTTATTTTTTATTAGATTGACTGAGTTCTCTGCACACGTTACAAACACCCACATGCTTGCCAATTGCGGGGCAGCTGGTGGTCTAGTGGTTAGGGTGTTTGCCCTGCGACCAGAAAGTTGTAAGTTCAAATCCCAAGACTGCTAGTGGCACCTCTGAGGGACCCTTGAGCAAAGTACCACTGTGTTCCTGGCTGCCTGCTGCTTCACTTGGTGAATGCTGTGGTGTGTTCATGTATCACAGAATGGTCACTTTACACACACCTATCTCTGAGATCTGAGAGAGACAGTCTCATTAGTAACTGTACATCAAAAACTCTCGCACTCTCTCTCTCTCTCTCTGAACTGCTGCTTGTGGGGTTTGGTTTTGCTTGTTTGGTGGGTTTTTTGCACTCTCTCTTTAGTCTTGTCCTGCCCACACTTAGGTAGTCTTGTAGTGTTATGTTCTTGTATTGCATAGTGGTTCAAGAGGAACATTGTTCTGTTTATATGTTTGAATTGGACAACAAACCTATTTGACTACCTGACTTGACTTACATTACAATAACGGGCTAACACCCCACCCCCGCCCCACCACCACCAGCAAGCAAATGTAACCCACTTTTTGTCACAAATTTCACACAGCTGTCCCTGGATGTCTTGTTATAAGACCACATCTAATCCCACGAGACTAATCATGATGTGACCATACAACAGTCCAGTCCCATCAGGGCTAGACAAATGCTCTGAGCTGTAGTGGGAACTGGCCTGAGCACGTGGCTGTGAAACATTAAACACTAAGGAAGCTGACTAGGGGAGCAGAGCTATTAAACAGCGAGACCGGGGTGAATTATGGGATACGAGGGCATATTTGTGCGTAGATTCCACTGAGATGAAAGCACCCACTAACACAGGAAGGTTCCCGAGGTCAGAGGTGAATCATCAGCGGCTAACACTTTGAATGCATCTCCTATCGAGGGACTGAGGCTGGACCGGCCATGGTCCAAAAGTAGCAAAGTGCTGGCCAAAGAATATAGGAGTGGTGAAAGAGAGGAAGGCACTCCTCAGAGTGTGTGTGCATGTGTGTGAGGTAGAGGGAGAACGCTCCAAAATCACACGCGAAGGCCAGAACAGTAGGTCACGAGTGTGTGTGTGGGCCGTTTCTCAATTCGAGGTTGAATTTTTAAATAATAAGGTGCATACTTGATGTGGCTGAGCGTGTCGTGGGAGCGCGGTCGGATCCCTCAGCTGCTGTTCATCAGGGAAACCCTCCCACCACCCATCCTCTCCTCCTCTCCCTCCTCTCTTTCCACTCCTTACTCTTTAATCATTGCTCCTTGCCTCCCTGCACTCCTTCACCTCGCCTCATAGAGCAAAGCCCTCAGCGCTAAAAAGTCTTGGTTACCAAACTAGGCATCTCTCCCTCAGAGCGCATTGTATTTTTTTGGATTCCAAACCGAATCCAGACCACGTTTGTGTTTATAAAAAGAAGAGAAGTCACGTTTTTTGTTGGTTTGAAAATAATCACAGATCCACTATAGAATAGTAACCTTTATTGTCATTGTGCTTTAAGAACAACGGAATTGTGTGCAAACCCGTTCAGTGCAAGTAAAAGACCGCCGATAGTTTAAGAACAATTTTATGAGAAATAAAGTAAAATAAAATAAAAATAAAAATATAGTATGTAGTATATTTTGTGAATTACAAAACAATAAAACGACTGTATATAAGAATAAACAGCATAGTATTGTATAATAGAATCATTTATTAATGCAGCAGTCCTGTGCCTATGTGTTGTTTCTCAGTCTGTTTGTTTTGGTTTTTATTGTCCTGTACCACCTTCTTAAGGGTAACAGCTGAAACAGGTGATGCTGCATGCTTTCCTGTGGCAGTGGGACCTGTACAGCTCCTCTAGGGAGTGGAGAGCACAGCCTATGATCCTCTGTGTGATGACCCTCTGGAGTGATGCTTTTTCCTGAAAAGTGCTGCTGGCAAACCACACTGGGATGCAGTATGTCTGTACACTTTCAATGGAGCACCTGTAGAAGGACACTAGCAGCTCCTATAGAGAACACACTTCTAAATTCATTTTACTTGTAGATTTTAACATGAAATTATACCTAAAATGTGTCCTATTTACAATGTCTTTATACAGCAATTTAAATGCTAAATCATAAGGAATGCTTGGATAATTGGAGGACTAGATTTTACTGTATGATTAATGAATGAATGTGTTGCACTTGTGACTTTCTTGGTTTTTTTTGGAATAACAGAAATGTTGTGTTAGGGAATGTCTTTTCTCCTGATCACCACAGTTGGACCTCAGATACCATGTTTGGGGGTTGGGTGGCCTTGCAGGTCAGCCCTCACCAGAGGATGGGAGGGGGAGCTTCTTATGATGGTATGATGTTGGGCCTGAAGCAGGAAATTCCCGGGCTGGTTTTGTGCGCCCGCAGAAGTCTTCCACTTCCTCCGCAGGGAGTGCCAGGACCTCTTCAGTCAACGCAACCCCACCACAGCAGCATTAGACAAGACGAGGAACTTGCACACAAAAGATTCTGTATGTTATTTCAGAGGGTGTTTCATTCATTTCCGCTATGTAGTGCAGAGGGCTTTGGAAATGATTCTGTAAATGTATTTGGGTGGCATCATTCAGAAGGATGTGTATTTAACAAGCTGATCTTCTGCAAACCTAAATATTTCTGCAAGTTGTCCCACTCTATTTCGATTTACTTGTCAGACACAAGATATTTGGGGGGAAAGCACATGGAAGAAATATGAAGTTTCAGGCCTCTCACTACCTGTCACGCATTGCTCTCCTCATCCCACAACTTCCTGGCAAAGCACCTGAGCAGCTCAAGTTCAGCAGTTTCCCATTCCTACATTCCTAACGAAATAGCATCTAAATTGTATCATCTGTGACAGGGGAGTTTGTCAGTGAGCTGTTGCACTGAATTCCAGACCCCTGCTGCCCATACTGCTCTGAAAAAAGCAGCACAGCCGCTCTTGGCCCCCCACATCCACGAAGAAATATTGGGTCGGGAGTTCAGCTGGCAGTGTGGATGTCCTCATGTGATCTCGACCAAAGCCAGCACCTCATAAACATTCTCCGTGTCCTCATAGCACATCAACTCAATCACCGCATTCACATAAAGCCAAAGACCGTACAGTTTTTGTGATGAAGGTAGTTTATATTGCATGATAATTGGTATAATGATCATATAATAATCATATGCTGAGTGTTTCTGAAGAAACAGTGGTAGCTGACGGACACTGATCATTATATCTATGGCACAGTGTCTGTCTGACTTCACACTAAAAATATTGAAACAGTTACGTGATTGGTTCCTGAAGTCTCTTCAAATCTAATATTACTCATAATTCAAGTTGATTAGACAGAAAAAAACTGATCTGAAAACAGCACGAAAAACTTTTTTAGAAAAGCTTCTGATGATTACTAAAAAAAGAGTAGAAGCTGCAAAAGCCTTTGAATGCCTCTGCAAAATGTTCACTGCTGCACCTATTGTCCTCCATCCCTATCCAAAAATGTTTGTTTTGGAGGTGACTGCGTCAAACGGTGCAGTACTAACCCAAAACCCTGACTAAAACCCCCATTCAAGCAGACCCTAGAAGCACACTCTGCAGCAATACAGAGGGGAATCACGAGCTACTGCCCATCAAGTGGGCTATGGAAGAGTGGCAGCACTGGCTCCAGGGCACCAATTAACTGTTTCTGGTATTGACCGACCATCAGAACCTCATCACTATTCAGCCAACTCAACCTGAGACAGACTCGCTGGGCCATGTCCTGTGAGCAATTCAATTTCCATTTATCAGATCGCCCCAGATCCAAGAACACGAACGCTGCCGCTCTTTCTACACAAAACTCCAGAGAAACTCTCCGGATGGATCTTAACCGGTTTTACCAACTGAGTAGATGCTAGTTCTAATCCGCTGGGACCTTGAGAACGGGATCCGGGATGCACCCTCCTTGGAACCTACCCATCAGACACCTCTCCTGAGCAACTCTATGTTCCTCCTCCAGCCAATAAGAAGTTCTGGGTTCTCTCTTCACCAGTATCAGGCCATCCCAGCGTCAAGAGACCAAACACCTTTCTCCAGAGGGCCTTTCGGGGGCCCACTATCAATCAAAATGTCCAATAGTTCATTCAGGCTTGTGCGGTGTGTGCCAAGGCCAAAGCCAGCAACTAGCCTTCCACTGTGAGTTTCAACCTCTACCGGTTCCACGTCATCCCTGGATGCAAACTGCCATGGATATTGTTACGGTTGTGCCCACTTCAGATGGAAAAGACGCTGTTCTCACTCTAGTCAAGCACGGTCGCTTTCTCCAGCCTCAACATTGCCAAACTAATATTAGAACCCATTGTATGTGTGCACAGGTTTCCACAAGACATAGTCTCAGGCAGAGTCTCAGGCAGAGTTTGTAGCGTGTTTCTAGAAGGCCTTCTGCCACCTGTTTGGCTCTTCCACAAGCCTCTCTTCTTGTTACCACCCTCAGACACCAACTGTCCGACAGAAGAAGCTACAAGCAACTTTATCGCCTTGGATCATCAATGTTTCTGGCCCCGTTACCTTCTCTGGGCTGAGATCTGTCACAACCGTCATGTCTCTTCATCCACCAGACAACAACATCATCAGCAGCATCACCCAGGATGGATGTACCTGATCAGTGACTGGGTTAAGGTCTTCCACTCACACCCTTTGTTTCCCCACCCCAAGAAATTCACCCCAATGCTAATCGGACCCCGGTCTCTTCACGTATTGTTACCAGCTAAGCTCCAGCACTGTACTCCAGTACCAACAGTACTCTGTTTATTCTGGTCTGCTGACTCTGAGATCTTTTTAGTATTACAGAGAACATAGGAAACCATTGGGTTTTCTGGCTACATGGCTAATAGCGTTCTTAGAGCAAAAGACAGGAATCACCTACCCATCATGGCTATCACGCATGGGATTCTTGCAACACGCTCCTCACTCTCTCGGCTCATTCTGTATCATTTACCCAGGTATGTAACAATAACATGCATCTATGGTTTAGCTTAACTTTTGGCTATGGCTTATGTTTTCTTTTTTGTTCCGAAAATTGATAATGGTAATAAAAACACATTGATGAACCCATGATCTGACAAGACCAACAGCCACAGAAACACTTCTGTGAACTTATAAACTAAGCCACACTCATTATAGATGTCGCCATCTAGTCACAAAAAAGGTCTAACCGAGGCTGGATGGGAAAACTGTTTTCATCCTGTTAGCATTTCAGCAGTGACTTAGCATTTCAGCTGTGGTCAGAGAATATTGTGGTGAGACTGAGGTAACTGTCCTAGTAAGTCTGAAGGGAAGTTTGATGCAGGATTTTTTCCCACACTGGAAGCTTTTCAGTGCCACTGCTGATGCTGTGATCAAGAGAACTTGGAATTTTCAGAGCTGGAATTTCCAGCTTCCCACCTCAAAACCTTCATATAAATTGGGGTTGGAAAGTTAACCGTGGTCAGTTTGAGCTTGTTTGGCTGCTGAGGATAAAGGCATCTTATTACGTTTTTTTTACACTGGAATTAATAGGAAAAAGTGTTTCTTTAAAGTTTAAACTTTAAATCTAGGTGAATATAGGTGTTGGCTATTCTATGGCAATTCATCATAAAAATAATAGTGAAAATGACAGGCATCAAAAACTGTTCCTAAAACAGCTCAACCTTCCATTTATCCAATTATCCCCATGTTTGTAGTGGCATTATATACAAATACAAACTCAAAAAAGCTGCCCAAAACACTTAAAACTGTATTATTTCTTGCTGCCATGTTAGAGTAACATTGAAAGAGTTGCAAATTATGAGAGGCTTAGCTGTTGAAGCGTTTTGTCCCACTTGCAAGTCAGAAATTGAAATGAATTTTTTCTCACAAAATACCTTTCAGTGTTCCTTTGCCAAAAATCCATTCATTACAGAAAAACAAATGTACTGAAATGAAATTGTAATCATTATATTATGCAAAACACCTGTCAGCAGGGTAAGAATCACTGACTTTTTAGAGTAAATAAGCAATAATATCAGTTCTTCAAAGCATTCTAAATATCTTATATCTAGTAAGAAAATGTTACACATATTACAGCAAAGCAGTCCTACTACGAGACTCAGATGAGACAAATATGTCCCTGTAGCTTATTTTTGAGCATGGAGTCTTTTGACGAACCTTTGACGAAACATAAATTTGTCACTCCACTTTGTTTTTTGTTGACTTATTGACTGACAAATCAAGTATCTACTCACAGCACTCTGATCCAATGGCATTAGGCATTGATAAATTTACAGGCCGCAATAAACCCCACTCTGATTAAATGGTGCTGGTCATTGTCAGATTTACAGTACTCAGGTGGGGGATGAAAGTTTTGGCGCCCTCCTAAAGTGTCGCTGTAGATGCTATATTTACATGCTCGCCCTGTGTGCATGGAAACAGGATCTTAGACACCAATATTACATTTATACTGCTATGTTTACAGATTTTCTTACTAGTTTTTAGGGACGGACTTTATATTTTAGTCATTTTAAAGGCACTTATGTCTCATTTTGAATGTCTGTTTGGGGTGCATAAGCAAATATTACAATAACAATTTTTAAACAATATGTTGTGCAGTTTAATATTGATGATTTGCACAACTGCACACAGGCAGGGAGGCTATTACAACAGTATGCTCAGGAGTTAACAGTCTGTACTTTTCAGGTATTCTACATTGCCATAGTTTCAGATCACATAGTTGATCTGAGTCCACCAGCAATTACTGAAATCGTCTTTCTATATTTCATCAAGTTACAGTCTAAACTGCAAATAAATACCTCTTCTGACATGCTTGTCTGTCCTGATGAACCCAAAGCTCATGGTTTTGGCAGGGAGCTGGGGGTGCAGTTAAGATGCTATGATCACTGTCATGCCTTGTCTTATGCAGCATTCCAGACAGATCTCATTTCACCCACAGACTTTTACAAGCACTTTTTCTCTCATAAGAAACAAAATTCCACTCCTGACTACTAAGCGCAACCACAGAGTAATGCTCAGTACGTTCAATATAAGACGACTAAAGAAATATAGAAATCATTACGAGAGCACATCTCTGCCACGCATAAATGCGAAAGGACCACCAAAGCACTCCCACTGCCCTAAAAAATTCAGCTGAATATACACTCTTACCCACCAGCATGGCAGTAATAAACAACCCTCATAGCTGAGTGCTTGAGGGACTAAACTTGAGGTTTTGAGAGATGTCACAAAGCATTTGCATCAATAATGTTTAACAAAACACATAAAAACATGGTCATAACGGCACACAAATGTGATTAAGATGTAAAGGCAGATGTGCTCCAAAATTACACCCATAACTATAAACTACAACAAAACAGCATTGGGAAGTGATTAAGGACACATGCATGTATCCTTTTCCATTAGTGATATAATGCAAACGTGTGCAAAATGTGACAGTAAAATGTAGGAAAAGGGCGTTCTGTCAATGGCAATGAATGATACTGACTGTGCTGTTAGCAACTAAAGAATTTCCATTGAGTTTATCCTCAATCCCAAGAGAGCTGTGTGAAATAAATACAAGCCAAGATACTGCTTATCTGTTGCTTTTGTAGTCCTAAGCTCAATAAATCTTCTTCCACGGGCATGAATGTCTCGATTTAAAGAAACCAAGTTTGTCATTTATTGTATAGTTTTGTTACCATGTTAACCGTATTGGCAAAACCTGTCATCCACTTCAATTTGATTTTTATCATGCCTTTATCAGCATTATGCCTCAGTGGAATTCCCAATTCTTCTCTTTGAAATATAACTGTTAAACAAAAGCATCACTTTCAAAAAAGAATGAGAACAAGACCCATAGTTACAGCTGTTCTTCCAACTGGGTCTTCTGATCAAAGAAACTGGCAAAACAGTAAGAACAAACAAAAAGACAACTCATCACAGAAGTAAAATGAAGAGAGACAATTCAACTATTCACAAATGCATTTGTGTCAGAGACAGACTTCTCAAAGAAAATGATTTGCATCACATTTTCATGGCTAGCTCATTAGCTCTAAGGCTAACTAATCAAGTGCAAGTTCACTCCAGCTGAAACATTCACTCCTTAGAATTTCCTGGTGTAACAATTGTGTTACACACTTCCAAGTGGTGAGTCAAAGGTTGTCATGGTCATGTAAAAAAATGTTCTGTAATGTTCTTCACTATTACAAAAAAGTTAAAGGAATAAAAGTCACCAGTTGTCACTGGTCAGCAGTGTTTACAATGATAGCAATTTACCCATTACCTTTAGTAAAGCCACTGTAGAATATAACTTGTCATAACTTAAACCTTGATATAAAACAGCAAATGCAATTCATGTACCAAAAAGATGAAGTCGACTAGCCGACTCTTTTTCATCTAAAACGGCTCTGCTAGCTAACATGGCTAATGCTAGCACTGCAGGGAGTCGTCCTGCCGCGGCTTAAACTGTTCCCACTCTCAGTTCTACACTTAAATTTACCAGAAAAGTCAAGGTATCAGTCTTTGTTTAGTTTAGTTTAATTGTGGTGTTGACTGTTAATGTTACAGAGAATAAAAGTTCAAGTGTTGGACGCCGGTGTTCCTCCGCTGTGTGTGTGTGTGTGTGTGATGTCATCAAACGACTCGTCGACTCGACTTCGCCGACCGACTAGTCGACTTGAAAAAGTCGTTAATGCTCTACTGTGTACTAGCATGTCCATGTGGAAGATGCACTCCGTCTCTTTTCCCTGAGGGTGGAGGCTGAGCTGTGGCCTGGATGAAGAGGGGGAATGCCCACTAAAACATCTTTAATCATTTAAGGAAAGCGACCCAAAAATGCACTTAGGCTGAATTCATTTTTGATGGGCTGCTCTAATAGACGGGCGTCCTTGAGGTTCAAAGGGAGCTCTGGACTCGCCTCTTAATTAGCCAAGCTGCCATCCCATCATGTTCCCTCTCATCTTCCTAATTAGATCTTTAACAACAAACAAATGAAGACCTTTTACAGGAGCCTACGGTGCGGCCTGTTGCGCTGGGCTGACAGAGGAGGGCGGCTGCGGAGGCCTTCCCTTTTGTTTAACGCTCCCCAGCCTGCTCTCCACCACAATGCCACACTGCTGCCTGTATTTGCATAAATATTCCGCCTAATTTCAGCATAGCAGGAGGGACAGGGCACACACACACACACACACACACACACACACACATACACACACAAAAAATACAAAATTAACACACGTACAACAAATACACCTGGTTTCTTTGTTTGCACTGACACTGCAAATTAGCCTTGGAAAGCTGTTCATTTTACTGCTGTGACAGGAAAGGTCTTATCTAATAAAGGCCTGTAGAAATTACTTTTATTATGCAGGTAGATCAGTCCTAATGATAGCACTATCTGAAGCAGAAATGTGGAATAAAATGCAGTTAAAAGCACCCATTTACTGACTACAGAGAAAGCCATCTGGCAGAATAGGGTTGCTTGATTACCTTCGCCAGCTAATTCTCTTCTTTCTGCGCGCATGCAAATGATTCACTTTGACCAAGTGGAAGTGGGGAAGCAGCGGGAAAAATGGAGCTGAATTAAACATTGTCGTTTTTAAACATCAAAAGTTGCCACAATAATGGCTTGCGCTCAGATGTTCCGCCGCAGCCTCCTCTGCCAGTCTGTTACAGAACGACACTCTGCATGTTTTATGCTAACATGAATTACACGCAGGCGGCGGGAGGAAGCGGGCGAGTGCGCGCGTCCGATCGGCGGTACATTTGCATATGAATGATTTCCTAGAAAGCACAATCTCGCGACAAGACAAAGTCCAACATTTCGGAACAAAGCCCCCCCCCCTCCACACCTACAGGAACGCAGGAACTCACTCCTCGCTGTGGCTTCCTCAGTCACTCGGGCTTCATGCTCTCGCTCAAAGAAAATCTCACTATTGATTAGGGATGCACCGAATATTCGGCCACTGAAACTTTTCAACCAAAAATGTTCAGTTTTGGCTGAATTTTTTTTAACGCAGAAATCGGACGGGATTCAGCATGTCTGCCGTGTGGCAAATTTCCATATCTCTAAGAAAGACACTGAAAGCCGTTTGTAAAGTGAGCAATGTCGAAATTTCTAGAGGGGATGCATCCACAAAGACTTTCTCAACGTCGGGATTCTTTTATCATATAAAATCAGAAGAGGCGAGACCCTTCCAGCACACCCACTCCATCTGTGTTCAGGCACTTTGTTCAAATGCTCTTGAATTCACTGGTTAGAAGAGAAGAGAAGATGATTAATTGTATAATACTTCCTTATATTGTTCATAGTTTATTAAATATTCATTTATGCAATTGCAAATACACACAATCCCAGCCAGAACGGCAATATTACAAATAATTGGTAGATTAATTTCTTTCAGTGTTTCAGTTTCAGTTTTCGGCCAAGTGTTTCCTCATTTTCGTTTTTCGTTTGGTGCATCCCTACTCATAATGCCAAGGTTTTGGTGAAACGATAAATTACTTTTCTTGAGGAACACCTTGAGAAGGCTAAACCCAACGGATCTGTGAGAGCCTGAACACGTCACCAGTATCTGCGCCTACTAACAGGCCTTCAAAAAGACATGGCTACTGTGTGCTGGTTACTCTATGAAACCAAAGCCCTCAATTTACCCATTAAAATGACCTTAATTTCACACAGAGGCACATTAAGTGAAAACGTGCATAGATTAAGGGGTAAAACTACTGAATTTACTTTTTCAAATTTGCCCCTTAAATAACAGAACCTCCTGAATTAATGCCTTCTGTTTAACAATAAGGGGTTTCACACTAGGCCTTAAATCTAATTTCAAGGTAAAATTAAGGGATCGGTTCACAAATGAATGGCCACTTAATTCAAATTTGGTGTATTTTTAGGGGTAAATTAAAGTAGGTTTAAGCACATTTTTCATTTTTCATAGTGAACTGAATGGCTGCTTAAATGAAATTAAGGGGCTTGGTGTATTTTCAGGGTTAAAATGTTGGTATATTGTGTAGGGTAGTGTTAGGTGACTCTGCCGTTTAACTTATCCTCTCTGAATGCAACCTGAAAGAAGATCTTATGTAAAATATACAATTCCCTTCCTTCCAAGCCTACAGATACTGACTCCTTGCCTCTTTCTAGAGTAATTCTAGCCTGGTCCTCTTGCGCAAAGCATCTAGATCATAACAGCAAGTTCTGGTAGAGCAATCAAATGCTATTTATTTTGAGGAACAAACCGAGGAACGACCTGAGAGAAGACAAAAACAAAAGCACTGGCTAAACCTTTCAGGGACAAAACATGTGGTCATGAACGTCTGCAATTACTAACACATAAAGAAAGGTCTTGAAGAAAGTAAACAAGGTGTGTGTGCTGTGTGGAGGAGGTGAAGTTACTCGGCCACTCCTGTTTTTAACTCATCCCACTATGAAACTCTAATAATTGTACTTAAAATGTGATTAACCCTGCTTTAATTTACCCCTGAAAATACACCAACCCCCTTTATTTTGAATTAAGTAGCCTTTAATTTGTGAAGTGATCCCTTAATCTTAAACATAAGGCATTTATTTAGGATGTTTTATTATTTAAGGGGCACATTTTAAAGGGCACACTTAAAGGGGCACACTTAAAGTAAGGAAATAATTCAGTAGTTTTATCCCTTAATCTGTGCATTTTTTCCCTTAATATTTACCTTCATTTTCTGGAAAAAGGTCAACATTAAGGTCATTTTAATTGGTCAAATTAAGGGGGTTTGTTTTGTATGCACCCTAAAAAAAAAGAAAATCACTTCCACATCCCCTACAGAAAGTCATTGCTATGTTTTCTTGACCTCCTAGTCCTGCTCCTCAAACCTAATTCAGCACCGTAGGGTTATAAATACGCTCCTCCTGGAGAACCGCCTGAGGAACATCTCAAGAAGGCAAAAATGAATTCCACTTCCCAAACCACTCAGAGACAAAAGCACGTCATCATAAGTGTCTGTGCTTGCTAACACATGGGAAAGGTCCTGAAGAAGACAAACAAGGCTGCCGTGTGTGGATTTACTCTGCAGTGTCTGTTTTTGATCGTATCCTGTAGAAGTGGACCCCCCCACCACACCCCACCACCACACCCCACCACCACACCCCACCACCACACCCCTACAGAAAGTCATTGCTATGTTTTCTTGAGTAACTTGAGTCCTCTTCTTCAAAGCCGAATCTAGTTAAACCAGTTGAGTAATGAATGTGCTTTTCCTGAAGACCAGCCTGAGGAACATCTCGAGAAGGTAAAACTAATGCCACGGCCCAAACACATCACCACAAACCGACCAGCACAAGAGGAAGTACCTGAAGAAGGCAGAGAAGACTGCCGTGTGTGGGTAGTGGACTTGCTCGGCCATATCCGCTTTTTCCTTTATCCTGTTTGAAAATGCCGTAAGAAGATCTTATCTACAGCGTATCTCAGGATCTTCTTTTCATCTTCGTTCCCTACCTACAGAGACCCTCTCCTCGCTGGGTTTTCTCCAGTAACCCTGTCCTCTTGCTCGAGGCCAAATCTAATGCATAATGGCATGTTTTGGTTAAGCAATGAACACACTTTCCTGGAGCAGAAGTCTGAGAAACGTCCCAAGAATTTACAAAAGGCCAAAGCCTTCAGGGATGCAACGCGTCACCACGAACGTCTGCACTAACGAACGCACGAGGAGAGTCAAACAAGGCTTCCGTGTGTGGGCAGCGGGCTCCTTCTGCCACTTCTGTTTTTAACTTATCCTACTCGAATATGCTCTAAGAGAAAGATCTTATCTGGAATACATTATAGCATCTTTTATTCCCTCCATCGCCACCAGGCTGGAGCCGGAACCCACTCGGCGCTGGGCTCTGTCGAGTAACTCGGGCCTTGTCCTCTTGCTCAAAGCCAAATCTAATTACTTCATAATGGCATGTTTTTGGTAAGGGGAGCCCGAATGCATTGTTGACAGGTGATAGATGTGTAAACTCACTCTGGCTGACTTGATGAATAGCAGTGTGGAAGCGCGAGGCGCTCGTGTGTGGTGGGCAGATGACACAGCCCCATCTATTCATCATTCCGCCTCCGACGACCAGGAACACACTCCAGGGTCGTGTCTGAGCAGCTGGGAGTAGGTCATCCAGATGTGCCTTTGGCTAGGCAACATCTGTATGGAGCCTGGACCCCCCCCCCTCCCTAGATGGCTTTTGGGGGTGGGTGGGTGGGGGCCTGATGCCCAGAATGACTGCACTCTGGAAGCTTGTCAACTGCACCATTAGAGACCCCATCTGGGTGCTTCAGAGCAATCGCTGAGATGAAAGCCCTGCTTCCTTTTTCTCCCCACTGCTCCGCGCTATTATACATAATGCCTGATGAAACAGCATCGACACAACAGATATACAAATAGACGCCCGCATGAATAAGACTCTCCTTTTATCAGCTGTTATAAAACAGAGGCGCAATTTGTCACTACTCGGCGCATAATGCGAGTTTGGTTGGCCCCTTTGCTTTAATGCAAGTTAGTGGTGGTCTCTTCACCATTTATACCCAGCCAGCCGTCTCAGAGAGTACCCCAGGGTCCCATTAGGGGCCCTCCCAGTCTGTGGGGGCCTTTAATTTCCTCTGCTCACTACACATCATCCCTTTCCCTCTAGAGTACAGCACTATGGTTACATATCAAACCAGCCCGCCGCATGGTGCCACCCAGCCCCGGGCTACAGCGTCGTCTCTCCTCAATGTTAATGTGCGCTCTGTTTGTTGTCCCAGTTCACTATCAATGAATTCCCAAACACACAATGCACGGCTCTGTCAGAGGCTCAGAGTGATTCACTATATGTCCACAAGTAATTGATACAATGCTAACACACATACAATCTGTCAATAGAAAGCTGTCAATAGAATGCAGTGCTCTGAAGCAGCTGTGGATCAGCCTAAGCTTACTTTACACAGTAGCAATACTTGGCTAGAAAGGTCTCAAGCTCCACTGAAACTGGGCAGTAGAGCGGTGGAACTGTTCTCAGGAGTAATGAAGCTCCATCCAGTCTCTCTGCTGCTAGAATACAGTACCTGTCAAAATACTGCATTTATCCTCACTGTTGTCAGATGCACTGAATGTTGTCTTGTCTCGTCTACTTGTATTGTTGCTCTTGGTGTTCTTTTTTTTTTTTATTTGTTTTGTTTTCTAGTTCTTTGTCTGCACTTGTCTTGTATTCTGTTCTGCTCCTGTGTTGCATCATGGTCCTGAAGCAGTCAGCTCTGACACACTCTTAAGTCAGCTCAAACACGCTCTTAAGTCAGCTCAAACACGCTCTTAAGTCAGCTCAAACACACTCTTAAGTCAGCTCAAACACATTCTTAAGTCAGCTCAAACACGCTCTTAAGTCAGCTCAAACACACTGTTAAGTCATCTCAAACACACTCTTAAGTCAGCTCAAACACACTCTTAAGTCATCTCAAACACGCTCTTAAGTCAGCTCAAACACACTCTTAATTGTAACAATAATCTAATTATCAATTTTTAAATTATACCGTGTTAAATTGATACATTACTAAAAAAATAATCAAACTACAGTAACGCGTTACGAAGTACAGCCCAACACTGCTAACAAGGAACAGATTAGGAGACCATATTACCACACTGAGCCCTAAACCGCGTCCGCGAGTCTGGTGCAGTTCTGGACGTGCTTTTCTCTGAGCAGGTCCAGAAAAGCTCTGAAGTTAAAAACGATTTGGGCGTCTATTGGCTCCTAGTGTTAGCGATAGTAGACTCAGAGCTCCGGTTCTCAACTAAAGACGCAAACTTTGGACTCCACACGTCTCGGCTAATCGACCACATTTAATCTTAAACTGTGAGAATAAATTTGATTGACCTCTGAAATGACCTTTAAAGGTCCCATGACATGAAAACGGTGCATCCTCTGGAAATCTCACTGTGGGTCTGACTGACTCAGAGGTCTGAATTTCGGAAAGAGACTTCAGATCCAGTATTAGGGACCATTAAGACCTTTATAAAAGCATAAAAAATCAGCATGTCATGGAACATTTAAGCTTTGTAGGATCTCTTCTCAGAGCCTCTCAGGCCTCAGTTGCCCTTACTTTTATGTTTGGGGTTGGTTTGACCCCATTCTGTGTTTGATCTTTTTAAATAAATAATTGATATTTTTATTTTTGATTCATATTAAATGACTTATTCCTAATTTACTGGGGACAAACTGGGTAAACACACCACGAACATGATGATACGTTTTCAGTGTGCTTTGTTCTTTAGGCTCAGGCTGGTCTGTAAGATACACACACATTTGCTTTGGTTGTTTTGGGTGATTTTTGGGTGAGAGTAATCTGCTTTAATATACAATTGTATAACTTTAAATAAACTGCTTTAGGGTCACAACGGAACGTAATCAGACCTGTAGGAGTGTGAGAACCACAGATAGACGAGATGACATGTGGGAGGGGGACATATTTTATAATTTATTGCCTGTATGTTTTATTTAAAGCGCTATTTAGGTTGTCAACAAAGAAATAAAGTTCCTGACACACAAACTTTGGCAGCAATTCTAATGTAAAACGTGCTCTGGAGGTTTAAAGTGTGACTAGCAGACTGTGTAAATGGGTTGTGAAAAATGGCGGTTCCTCCTGTGACGAGGGTCAGTTCCATCCGGTGGCCCCTGGACAGAACACATCATGTCACGACCAGACAGTCTGTCGGCTCTGATGTCCCCGCTCCGACCAGGGGGTCGCCCCGCGCATCAGTGACCAGTACAGCCGCGGTTCTGCTTGAATTCTCTGGGAACCGTGTCACCGCATGACTCACCAGCGCACTCGGGTCGCGGTGGGTGGGTGAGGGACAGTCCTGTGTCAGACACCATATCTGCCTCTGGTTTTGTCTTTGGTTTGGCCACTGCTTTTGTTTTGTTTTGCTCCACGTATTCATCAAAGGTTTTGTCCACTAGGGGGCAGGACGGAGACGAAACAGCCGGCACGGAAATATCTTCAAGGAAAGTGACAACAAATGAGGAGCCTGTAACATAACTCTTCCCCACTGTCATCAGACTCTATAACTCCTCCCCCACTGTCATCAGACTCTATAACTCCTCCCCCACTGTCATCAGACTCTATAACTCCTCCCCCACTGCCATCAGACTCTATAACTCCTCCCTCACTGCCGTCAGACTCTATAACTCCTCCCCCACTGCCATCAGACTCTGTTTCCCAGCCAGATCTGTATAGTGAAGCACTATGGAGTAATTAATGGAATCAGACTCTATGACTCCTCCCCCTGGAAACACACCCACACAAAAATCTGTGCAAAAAAACTTCTTCTCAAATGTGCAATTTCTTATTGCGCACTAAATCATTACGTGCAACACCACTATTTGTGTTAGTTTTTATTTTTTTTAGTTTAATTTAATTGATTTATCTGTAGTTTATGGACCACAGCATTCCGTGTAGAGTTTAGTGTGTTTAGTACAGAGTGTTGTCTGTGGAGGTTTGGGTTGTTCTTGTCTGTGCAGTTAGCTCATAAGTAATAAAGCAGTAAAGTTTCTGACTCTGATTCTGAATCGTTAACTGTTCCTCCTCCAGGGGTGTTGAGTTTCAGTGAGCTGTTCTTCGTTAAGGAGCCGCGCGACGCGACGGTCGTCCGGAGAGATGCGGTGGTCTTGGACTGTCAGGCTCAGGGGGAGATCCCTGTCCAGATCCTCTGGCTGAAAAACGGATCTCCCCTCGCGGAGACGGACCGCATCTACCGCCTCGCCAACGGCTCGCTCTTCATTTCGGAGGCGGAGAATCGACGGGGAGAGAAGTCGGACGAAGGGTCGTACCAGTGCCTTGCTCAGAACAAATATGGAGCTATCCTGAGCCAGAAAGCACATCTAACTATTGCAAGTAAGTTCTCTCTTCTTAACCCCATGACTGCCGACGCCCAGCTGAATCCTCAGAGTGCACTCGCCTGTGAGGCCTAGAGATGGCTGTAAGTCTATAGGGTGCTCCTTGGTTGCCCTCATGCATATTAAAACCCCATAAGAAACCCCTAGCGCTGCCCTCTGATGCCCTCTACGATCAGTGATACCCCATCAGGTCAACGGTGCTTTTCCTGAATCCCCAAATAACCTCACAAAAGGACACCCAACACGGGCAGTTAGGTTACACTCTGAAAAAGTCCTGCTTTATCTCCCTCTGGCTTCATTCTGTGAGTCAGATTTCATCCCGTGAGTCACGGTGGAGCAGAGAACAAGGGACTGTACACAGCGGCCTGGTCTTCGGCAAAAATTCAGCTTTAAAAAGTGTTCAAACTAGCACCAGGTGTTAGTTTTACATGAGTTTTAATAAATATACTAAATAAAACACAAAAAAGAATAAACACCGTTCTACAGTAGATGCTAGGGCTGGGCGATTAATCGAACAGTAATCGAAATCGACATTCAGAACCTATAATCGATCGAATTTTTCCAGGTTGATTATTTCGATTACTGTCCCTTTAAAAACACGACCGCGTGTGGAGTCACGTGACCCCGCTCCGTTATGTTACGTTATTCCGCCGACATGTCGAGCACGGAGAGCTCAAACACTGAGACAACTGAGCGACTCGTCAGTGAACTATGAGGACAAATAAATAAATAAATAAAATAATCGCTCATTAATCATAATCGAGTTAAAATGTTCAATTAATCGAGATTATGATTTTAGATTATGAATCGCCCGGCCCTAGTCTGGAGTATTGAGTGTTTTTGAGTGCGTTGGTTCTGCCATGGTCTGTTTGGGACGTGGGACAGAGGTTTCCTGCTTCACCTGCGGATCATATTCAGCCCTGCTGCCAGCAGCTGGTCTTCAAACACTCCTCTCTTTTCTGGTCCAGGATTTAAAGTGCATTTCCGAAAAACGTGCTGGTATTTCCGTGTCCCAGAACAAGCAGAGCCTGCAGTGATTCCTTATTAGATCATGAGCAGCAGCTCGTTTCAGTTCTGTTTTAGCGAAGTGCTCTGGGAATGGTGTCCTCACTGAACCTCGATTCACTTAAAAGAGCCTTGATTTCACACAGAGCTGAGAGTCTTCACTGAAACACATCCATTTTTCCTGCCGTCTTCGGTTGTGGTGGGGGATGAGTGCTCATGGCTGGAGGCCGGGGGTTAAAGCTGGGGGAGATACTGAGAGAATGCCTCCATTGGTGTGTAAATGAGGGCGTTCAGGTTTGAAAGGTTAGTAGATGGGTTCAGGATGCAGTCAGAGCTCTGCAGCATGGTCTAGGTGACCCCTATTCAGAGGCCTGGGCTTTTTATGTCACTACCTCCCGATCAGGGAGGGGTGCATTGAGCAGAAGCAGTGGTGGGTCTCAGTGTTTTGTGTGATTGTGAGGGTTTTGGTATGAAGATGTCAGTGATACCAGCTGTAAAGAACTGGAACTGATGAGCCACTAAAACCTTAATGTTTAACACTTAATATTTAAAAGCAGTGTGTATTTTAATAAACAACGTCTAAACGAGTAAACACAAATAACACTCTACAGTAAACAGTGGTGTTGTGTTCGGTGTATCAGTGTGTTCCCTGTGGAAGACCAGTGTTACTGTAGTTTCATCAGAAACCATCAGTCCTTAAATTAAACCAGGAGCTGCTGATGGAGCTTCACAATCCAAACAACGTCTGGAGGTTAATACTATAATTACTGCTAGTTATAATAACAAAATTGTAAAGGTTAACATCTAGGGCCGGGCGATTTGCTCCTAAAATCAAAATCTCGATTAATCGAACATTTGAACTCGATTACGATTAATGAACGATTATTTTATTTATTTATTT
>JBBPDB010000001.1:21055248-21070177 GCA_037974465.1 Brachypetersius altus
CTCAGGGTACCTCAGCGGTGCCTAGCGGTCTTGGGGATCGAACCCGGACTTTCTGGTCGCAGGGCGGATGCCTTAACATTTATAATATAATTTCTCCTGTGTGATTGTAATTATATCTTAGTGTGAGGCAGATTGGAAACAGTTCACTAATACTCGATTACAAATGGAAACTCCTGCTGTCAGACGGTGAAACTTCCACACAAGTCGTAAGTTGCACAGTGTGGCTCCCCAGGGGTTCAAACCCCAGTCTGGAGGACAGAACTGTTTTTGTATTAGTTCTGGCATCTGTACTGAGTTACGTAGCCTTTACTTCTGTATTTTTATCACATTTGTGCCAAGAAAAAAAAAGATAATCCAGCGATGATGAGACCAACAAAGCAGAACTGTCCAAACAGATGGTGCATTAACAATTCCTTTGTTAAGAACACATTTCAAATGTTCAACAACGTGGGTTCTGCCCAATACCAGTTGACCTCCTGGGGTTTAGTAGAGGTCAATCTTTCTTTATCTTTAATATTTATATCCAAATCTCTTACTGACCGCAGCATTTTGTGTTTATGACTGTAAATGACAGGTTCGTTTCTGGAGACTTTCATTATTTATTATGTCTGTGTTGTTGTAGGATAAGCAATTTTATATCATATTGCTGCCAAGAAAGAGGAAAAGCGATAACCCAGCGATAATGAGACTAACAAAGCAGAACAAACAGCTGCTGCATTAGCATTAGCATTAACTGGTTGCTGGTTGTTAACAGCAAAAACAATTTTTCCAAGAGAACATTGTTAGTTTTATCTTCTCATCCATTACACGTCCATCGGAATAATACTGCGGAATGTGTATAACATCGCTCGTCTGGCACGAGATCCTTGGAGCCTGTTTCACAAAGTTGTCCACACGTTTCTTGGAGGTCAATGAAAAACATCTTTATTTATCTTCAGCATTTATTTATTCATATCCACCTCTCTTACTGACCACAGCATTGTGTTCATGACTGTAAATGACAGCTTAGTTGCTGGAGACTTTTATTTTGACATTACATATATTTTATATTATTCTTGTCTTTTTGTGTGTGTGCTGTTGTAGTACAAGCAATTTTATAACATATTACTGCCAAGACAGAGGAAAAATGATAACCCAGTGATGATGAGACTAACAAAGCAGAACAAACAGCTGCTGCATTAACATTAGCATTAGCATTAGCATTAACTGGTTGCTGGTTGTTATAAGCAAAAAAAACGATTTTTCCAAGAGAACATTGTTAGTTTGATCTTCTTATCCAAAGCCCGTTTCACGAAGTTGTAAACAAGTTTCAAGGACCTGGTGATGTATCGCCCTGGAGAGTTTCAAAATACTCTTTAGGGCCTTCATTAATTGGATCAGGTGTGATAGATTAGGGCTGGAGCTAATCTCTGCAGGGTGGTAGATCACTGGGACCAGGGCTGGCCTGGCTGCTTTACATTAAACAAGCCACAACGGAGAGGAAGTTTCATGCAATTAAAACTGTGTTAAAGTTTCACAACCTAAGGAGAGACATATGGAAGCAGAATCCTATGGAATCAAATTCAGGATATAAGAAAATCGCTAATGCTACGCCTAGACAGAGACACAAAGAACGATATTAAATATAATATAGAGTCTAAATAAACCTCTCCAGTGATACAGAACTCATCACATTGTTAATTGCCAGTAACTCAGAGAACCTCCAGGTAAAGCTAAATCAAATCAAACAAGGTATGATATTCTGCAAGGTCTGCCAGGACTGTGCAAGAAGGAAACATCAAAGTACTCCAAATAGCTCCCAGTAGCTCAGTGTGTGTGTGTGTGTGTGTGTGTGTGTGCGCACGCGTGTGTCAAAGAGACAGAAAACCACTTGAGCGCCCAAATCTGGGGTGTTCAAACATCATAATTAAATATTATCATTTTAGCGAACAATGAAGGACATCCACTCAAACACTCTGTCAAAGTCATCATTAAAATATAAATATAATTATACAGCAGCTCCCTAATTAAAACACACATCTTTGGCTGCAGCGGTCCGTTCATGATTGAAAGCCAATAGACAGTGTGCGGCTGACACTGGCAGATGGTCGGGTTCAGATAGAGAAATGGATTGTAATTAGCCTTGTCTCTTATGGGTTCCCTCCTATTCTTCACCACAGACACCCCCTCGAACCCTCATATTAGTGGTTTTAATAACCTTTTATGCGCCACTAATGCTTCATCAAAAAGCAGAGTTTAGAATGAAATTAGCAGTGGGACGGAACTGTGGTGCTGAACTGCCGTATAAATAATTGTACACAGGCAGCGCCGACGCCGTCGGAGGGCCAAAGTTCGAAATATAGGGCTCTTACTCTTCTCAGACTGGACACGCCATCATGCTGGACATCTGTAAGGACTTATAAACGAATAATACAGCACTCAGGCTCTATCAGGTAAGCTCCAGATTACAGGCCTTTTCTCACATTATTACATGTTTTACTAGAATCCAATTTCAAGGCGCCGTGTCCGAGGCTCGGATGCAAGCTGACCAGACTGGGGCCTTTATGCACCGCGCCTTCTTTCCAGAGAAAAAAACGTGCCGAGAATCATAAAGGCAGCATTAAAGCAACACTTAGCACAATGTACGAATGAGAACGGGGGTGCAGTATTCATCCATGATTCGGTAATCAACACACTACTGTCCTCCTTTGCAATTCTTCAGTATGCAAACGACCCTCTGGTGCTCCTGATGAGACCTAAAGAACAATTTAGTCCAATTAATGCAGACAAACCGTCAACCAAGTCGCATTAATAATAATAATATTCGTTGTTATTATTATTATTATTAATAATATTATTATTATTATTATTATTATTATATTTTATTTATAAGTGCCTTTCACAACTCTCAAGGTCACATTAAAGTTATCTGGAAATACAAATTAAAGAATAGATCAATTAAATTAAGTTTATAATCATTTTAAAGAGTAAATTCTGTACAAATTAAAGTTTGGGTTTTTTTTAAGCAGACTGTGGATTGTGTTATCCTCAGATGTTAAGTGCAGTTAGTTTAAGTGCATTAAGCTCATGTTTTAAAGGGCCCATATCCTCTATTATTTCTTTTAGTTTACTTGTATTTTGTTCTTGTTTTCGAAGGTCTGTCTTGCACTGGCGTTAGATCTGCAACCAAACACTATACATGACATGGCAGAAAGCTACAATAATACACACGCGCCACATAGTCCGGAAACTTCTTATAATTAATATAGCATACAGCCACGGGAATATCCCACAAAAACCACAACAACAATAATATGTTTCTTAGTCGAGTTTTGCTGATTCAGAAAATCACATCAGTTTTTCCTCCCTTCAGTGATTCTAGAGAGAAACTAAATTCTCTGTATATTTTTCATTATAAGGTTCTTATAATACTATTATTTTCATATTAGTCTCGCTGATGCGTGAGTGTTGGCAACCCTGTTTTCTACATGTACAACAAACAAACAACATATTAATATGCAAAAAGTTATTATTGAAGCTACATGAAAAAAACGTTAGCACCAAAATCAGCGCCAAGATTGTAGAAGAAACACTACAAAATGTAATGATAAATAAAAGTCCCGGTGTAATAAAAGATAAACCTTAATAAGGTTCTTATCTTATTCGTGGGAAAATGTGTTTTGCCACGGCAGAAAGCTGACAGTAGAGAGTTAAAAATTAAGAAACAACGGAATAAAACAGAACAAAATAGAATAAAATACTACACTAAGAGCGCAGTATAAAATGTACGCTATACAATTCAGACACTGTTCTCTTCAACACGACGGTGTTACCTCACACGTCCGTCTCCTGCCACAGGAGGGTTAAGCCAAGGCGACACCTGTGCGGTGGATCTGGCTAGTTCTAGGAAGAGATTAACTTTGTTGGATTAGGATTAATTAAGGCGGTTAATTAATAGATTGCGCCGGCTCATTGTTTTGCATTTGCAGGCGTAAGACTCCACTTGGGAGAGACTTGGCAGCATCAAATCAATTTCATGGGCCTTTTATTACTGAAGAGATAAAGCCAATATTTAGCTTTCCATTTTTCTCCTTTTTTTCCGGCCTGTTTGCCCTGTCAGCCGCTGTGCTCTGCTGGGCCGCCGTGGCCTGGAGAGGGGACAAGGACACATCTGTTCCACCCTGCAGCCCTGGAGGAGCACTGTCTCTATCTCTCTCTCTCTCTCTCCTTCTTTTTCCTTCTTCCTAAGAAGCTTTTATGAAGCTTTCCTTATAATAAACTTATTTGGCCAATGACGGAACGGTCACCCCTACGTATGTTTGTTAGCTGGTTTTGCAAACCCCTCCAGCGTCTACAGCAACGTTATATAATGCTTATTTTTCCAGAATATAAAATGCTCTCATCCTCAGTCGCACAAATAATCCAGGCTGTTCTGATATTAGACCGTTCACTCTTTCCCAGTGCTGTGAAAAGAGCAAAATGTATTTCATTATGAGGTACCGAGTACCCCGAGTGTATTCAAATGAACTACAAAATGCTGTATTTTTATTAGTGCTGGGCAACGATTACATTTTTAATCGCGATTAATCACATGATTTTCTGCGATTAATCACATTGTTATATGCCAAATTCAATCATTAATTCAAAAGTAGTGTATTGTGTACCTTTATTTTTGAAGTACTGCTAAACAAAAGTGCCGAAACATTTGGTTTGCAAACACTTTAAACTAAGGAGCTTTTTAACAGCAGTGTTCCGTTTAACACAGTCTGTAAATCTCAACTTAAACTTTAATGTAATAAAATCAAATATAAAACCAAAGCCACCGCAGGGCATTCAGGTTTGATCTAGTTTATTATAGAAAAACAAATTCCTCTCAGAGTCCAGAGCATTATAACAGGCTCCTTAAGAGCAACAGCAAGTTCACATTTATGAACCTGTTTTCTTTTCTGAACATCAGGGAGCAGCAGAAACAGCCTTTGTTCAGAAGCAAGTGTCCCTGTTCAGAGCACAAAAGCACAAAAAAGCAACAAATGTTCAGTATAATATAGGGGTGTAACAGTACACAGATGTCACGGTTCGGTACGTACCTCGGTTTTGGGGATTCAGGGTTGATACGGGTCCGGTACAACAGGAAGAAGCAACAAATCCTCGGTTTATTTTGAACAGGCAGTAGTAGGGGTGTAACGGCACAGAACGGACACGGTCCGTTTGTTTATTTTAAATGAACAGCAGTCTATTAACCAGTAAACACACACTCTTGTTATATTTTCATGTGTAAGGCAGCAGAAGTCTTACGCCAGTAGGTGGCACTATTGCACCACACTATGACCCAGGTTTATGATTTACTTGTGCTTTTTGGCCCCTTTGTGATTCCATATTACTTACTTTGTGATTCATATTATATTCACGTCTTCTCCGTCGTACCGTGTATTCTCCGAAAGACATCATGTACCGAACCGTGACCCATGTACCGTGACGGTTCGGTACGAATACATGTACCGTTACAGCCCTAGTATAATAGAAATAAAAAGATTATGTTAATGCGCAATATAATAATTATTAAGTAAATAATGCGATAACGCGTTAACTTGCTCAGCCCTAATTCTCATATTATTAAAATACTACGAATACTCCAAATAGCAGACCTTCTCTATATGGGCCTGTGTGAACTCTCTCTTCACCACTGCACTGATTAAGTGGGCAATGTTTGAGAGCAGCTCTTCTCGGCCTAACGAGGCGTGTCATGAATCTAACACACGCAACAAATCAACTGATCAAATATCCTGACCTGCCTGTTCTCACATCTCCACACGTCCCTGTGATCGTCCAAATGAAGGTTAGCCTTAAAGTAGCCAACAGCTTGTTAATGACTCATATAAACGCATCATAATTTAGTTATCTGGCATCTGATAATGATGGACCTACTTTGCATCAGCAACACTGACTCCAAGACAAACAAGTTGTTCATAAGCAGAGAAGTGTGCCTTCGCTCCATAAACACTAGTTTCTGAGCAATTAATTCATCATTTGATTGTAATCATAAATATTATAATCATGTGTCAGGGAGTCATTCATGCAATGGCAACCAAATGCATGATCCTGCAGCTACTTCAGCACCGTACAGTCGTTCTGTAAACATTTATTCAGTTTTCAGACTATTTAGAAGCTGAAGAAAGTTCTCTTAGCCCTGCATGTCTCAGATTTATGTCTCCTCACGGAGCACAGCATCTCCACGCTCCTGCCTCTGCCTCCATTCTCGCTTTGACTAGTAAAAGTGGGAAAAGTTGGGTTTTTTTGTGTGGGTTTTATGATTAAGCTGGTTGACCAACAGAACCAGCTTGACCAAGCTTTACATTTACAGCATATATCAGACGCATTTATCCAAAGTGACTTCCAAGCATTTTATACTACATATTTTATTGCGATTAATCACATTGTTATAGGCCAAATTCAATCATTAATTCAAAAGTAGTGTATTGTGCACCTTTATTTTTGAAGTACTGCTAACACTAGAACCCCCAAGGTGATAATTTTGACCCCCCACTGCAATAGCATCAGCGATGCAAAGATGTTGTTTCTAGAAGCTGTGAAGTGGCTCATCTCCTGTTTTAAATAATAATGAAGACTTCACAAAATAAGTGTTAATAAGTTTAATAAGTTTAAAATATCTATTTTTGTCTTAAATTTCGCAGTATTTTAATCGACGATGCATTGTCAAAGTTGGCTGACGTCCCAAGTGTCTAGCGTTGCTAAGCAACCGGGAGCGGCGGGAGGGGCTCTATACGGTGATCTATATGAGGGGGTGAAAATGACTCATCTGCGGTTCTGGGTATAAACGGTCGTATTTATTTTTCCTTTTATCACACACTCCCCATTAATAAAGCCATTTTAGAAAATGTCATGAACTTAAAGATGTCAGGGTTTTATTTTAAAATAATTTGAAAACCAGGGGGTTAAAAATGAGCCCCTTGCTGGTTTAAGTGTTAAGGTGTGCATTTTCAAATACAGCAACCACACAGTCTTCAGTAGCAAAGACTTATTTGGGAAAAATTCTCACGAAATGCAAAACAGCCTCGCTCTTACACGCTGGCAGACTTGGCAAGACGTTGTGAGCAAAAACAAACGCCAGTGCTGGAGGGCTGCCAGCCTGCGCAATGTTGTTAATGACACTAAGACGAGATGAGTTTGTTACCCCAGGGATGTGGAACTCCAGTCCTAGAAGGGCGAGGTCCAGCAGGTTCTGGTAATTTCCCTGCTCAGGAACTCCTGGTTCACCTCAACAGTTACTCGTCAGGTTTAGTGAATGTGTTTGAGGAGGAGAACCTTCAAACTGTGCTGGACACCGGCCTTCCAGGACTGAATTTTCAGGCCCCTGGGTTACACTAGCATTTTAAATAAGGTTATAATAACTCAGGAACGCTTTATTCTTTTTTTCCATACACAAAACTTAACATAGGCAGAAAACAGGCCGGTCAAAACGATGGCCAGAACATTGACAAACTGGCCAAAGATTTCAACAAGACTACTAAAAAGACTGGTAGAAAAGTCGTGATTTATGCTAAAAATGATTGAAATGGCAACCTACACCTCTCTCACCTCATCCTGGATCAGTTTTCAAGCTGTTTAAAATGCTTATATCTCACGGTTCTCTCACAGAAGGTGTTTTACAATAACTACAATAATACAAAACTCCAAAGTACTTAGATTCAGACTGTCATTTTCATGAACCCAATCAACGTCAAACGACAAAATCCTATTTCGTATCTGAAACGGGTCTTTTCCAAGAGTTCCATCTATGCCACGATTTCTTTTTTGTTTCCGTCTGAATCTGCAATAATTTCAAAGAACGGCACGTCGAGCACATTACGACGTAATTTAAACACTGAAAGGAAATGGTTCGAATAATGCGAACTACGGCTTCCTTCACTTCAAGGACACTGAGAAAGACGTATTAGTCGATTGGAGCGTCATGAAAGCCACAGGCGGAGGGGTGAATTAAAAAGGCCAGCTTTAAAGAGAGAAGGACTGCGGCTAATATATATATATATATATATACACTAAAAAAAAAAGGAACACAATCTCCACCAACCATCTTTTCATCCTGCAATCGAGAGGTGAGTCATTCCTCTCCAGCGAAAGCCCTTGACTGGGATTGATTTCAAGAAGGCCTTTCTGTTGAGCTATCAAAGACGAGCTGCACTGGGCGGTGAGGAATCTGAATGCAGGAATGCAACGGTGCCACTGAAGGGCAGTGAACTGAGTCACCTCAGACACCGGCACCTACATCTCCGCCTAATGAGAGCGCTGATGGTGAAAGCTACACGGACCATGCCAGCGCGGTGCCCATCAGAGCCCCCCTAGGGGACCCGGCCCCGCAAATTACAGGCGTGAGCACCGTGGGGTAATGATGACTGCAGGGCTGGGCTCTACTGAGTACATGGGTGCAAATCCAACATTTTGACATTAATTATGTGGCTTCTGTGCTCGGGTCCATCTGCTTGAGTAGTAGTCAAACTACAAGGTGGATGGTGGCAGTTTGACTTAGTTTGAAAGGGTCAGCTGCTTTTTATACCGCGCTACGCTTTTATGACAGATGGATAGGCCCGATATGACCTAAATAATCAATACAGTGAAAAGTTTAGAATGATTTCTTAACCTTTTCATGAGAAAGTAGCGCAAAGTAAACTAAAGTGAACACACCAGAACACACTAACCCATTCACCAGAGGGCTAACAGCAACGAGGGGCGCCGGGGAATAGTTTGGAACCAAGGGAACCTCAGTGGTGATGCTAGCAGTTGGGATTCGAACCCACAACCTTCTGATTGCAGGGGCAACGCTACAACACTAGGTGACCAGCTGCCCTAAAAGCTCCATCAAAGCTTCAAAGTCATTCTCGACAGGCTACAGAAGATTTTTTATTTGACACAGTTATGCAAGTTAAAAATGGGAAAATGAAGTCGTTAAACTCCAGGCATATCACTCATTTAGAAACACATCATTCAGTAACTACTTCATATTATTCTGTATCTATGAAACGACTACATTATATGTTCAAATGTATCCACACACTTTGTTAAATTAATGAATTCAGCTGCTTTAAGGTGCATCCGCTGCTGACACAGCGCACACACAGCCTGTTTAGTCTCTGAAGAAAAGCTTTGCTGGTAGAATCTGCCAGGCTGGCGTTGTAAATATGAATATGTTTTTAATGACTTGCCTGGTTAAATTAAAGGCTAAATGGGAGAGGCGGATGCAGAAGGGAACGCGGCAGAGCCGTCACACCTTTAACGTCACTATGCCCATTGTCAAGATTCAGTTAGAGGGGCAAACCCCCCCTTCCCCAAGCAATGGCCTGTGGAGCAGATGAGCTCCATTATCTGAAGCGATTTGCTGGGAATTAATCATCTAACATCAGTTCCCGACTGCACAATCACTCTTACCTTGGAATGGAATCAAATCCTTACAGAAACTTCTAGACGACAGACTATAGAGGAAGCTGAAGGAGGGGACGACGACAACTGCCTGGGAAGAGTCTTGATTTCAGAGGAAAGGTCCACTTTGTATATTTAGTGTTAGATAAAGAGCTAAGCTCAAAACGAACCCTTTTGGACCAACCCCTGAATACACTTCTCCATAAAAAAAGCTTTCCAGAGCAATATCTGCCATGTGGTGTGGCAGGCTCTGAAGGAAAGAAGTCACAATATATCAGCATCCCTTAAGAACATCACATACAAGGAGTGACATGGTGCCTGACTAATAGTGCATTTCACAGAGCCATTTCTGAACGCATAAGGCATGACTAGACCTCAGCAGTGCATCAATCATCCTAGGACATATAGTGTACTCTACAGGCTCAGCGCTCCCCTTCCAAAGCCCTGCTCTGGATGTCTCACCAACATCCGCAGGCCTGGTCGGTAATTAAGAGGCTTTACTCTTACTCTTTACTTTATAATAAATCAAAACGAAAAAAAGTTAATGGTTTAAACATGTACTCAAAGTTCCCAATTCATACAGTTTAAATTTACAATCAGCTGCCATAGAGCCACAAATTCACGTATTACATTTTTAAAAATCACACCGTGCAACACAGATCTAATAAACTCGAGTACAACGTGTGTGGATATACCATAGTGTGTGTGAAGGTGTGTATGATGGTGTGTGTGAAGGTGTGTAGATGTATGATGGTGTGAAGGTGTGTAGATGTACGATGGTGTGTGTGAAGGTGTGTATGATGGTGTATGATGGTGTGTGTGAAGGTGTGTGGAAGTATGATGGTGTGTGTGAAGGTGTGTATGATGGTGTGTGTGACGGTGTGTAGATGTATGATGGTGTGTGTGAAGGTGTGTAGATGTATGATGGTGTGTATGATGGTGTGTGAAGGTGTGTAGATGTATGATGGTGTGTGTGAAGGTGTGTAAAATGGTGTATGATGGTGTGTGTGAAGGTGTGTGGAAGTACGATTGTGTGTGTGAAGGTGTGTATGATGGTGTGTAGATGTATGATGGTGTGTAGATGTATGAAGGTTTGTGTGAAAGTGTGTATGATGGTGTGTGTGAAGGTGTGTAGATGTACGATTGTGTGTGTGAAGGTGTGTATGATGGTGTGTGTGACGGTGTGTAGATGTACGATTGTGTGTGTGAAGGTGTGTATGATGGTGTGTGAAGGTGTGTATGATGGTGTGTGAAGGTGTGTGTGAAAGTGTGTATGATGGTGTGTAGATGTATGAAGGTGTGTGTGAAAGTGTGTACGATGGTGTGTGTGAAGGTGTGTAGCCCACCAGTTCATGTGAAGTGAGAAAAAGTGCAGTTACTGTCTGTAACTGTTACTGGAGAAAAGCTATGGGGGAAAAACAATTTACCATGGTTGTTTAGAAGCAAAGGTCTTTCAAAAGTCTTCCAAAGGACCAGGCATCTGAAAACGGGCCGACCTTTATTTTCTGCTGATGTCCCTGAGGACCTCAGTCCATACCTCACCGTTTGTATCCTGGACTGCTTTCTGAACATGGTGTTCCTCATTTCACTTGTAAAGGGGTCATCCATTCAGAATGGAGGTCATTTACATGTTTAGTAACCCCTCAGTTTTATGCGGATCAGCTGCAGCATGTAGCATGTCTTGTCCTCGTATTAAAAACGTTCTCCTCCTAAATTTTCAACAGTTATCTGAGTTTATTTAGTATTATTAAGCTGTGCCCTGTCTAAACATGTGGGTAGAGAGAGTTTTTTCAACCTTTCTTTTGCGTACGAGTCTTTGTTTTCGCTCGTCACACACTGCTAATGCTAACCGCTAATGGAAATGTTTTTTTACACACTAAAATTTTCTGGTTCTAATTATTACACTTTACATTTTCTTTAAAGGTAATGCATTAAACTGAGTTTAACACAAAATTAAACTGTTCTGGGAGCTGATTTGGGGGCAGATTTAGGGTTTACACTGTAAAAAAAAAGGCATTTTTAGACATTTTTTTCCCAAAACACAAGCGGTTTTCACAATACGCTGCTCTTGGAACGTAACCCTGCGAAAAGCAGGGGATTACTGTACTAGTCTTAAATGCACAGTAATTGTTTAATTCCGAGGGATAAAGACAGTTTGGAAGATTTTAATGTAAAAACAAACTGTCTGGACTGTTTTTGCTACATTAAAGTGGGAAAAGAAATAAATAAAGAAGAATGTTAAACACCAGAACTTGCCTAAGGTACCTAATGCATTTAATGAGATTCCTCTCATAACTTATCTAAGGATGTAGAAGATGTAAGGTACACATCATAGGGGGAAGCAAAAGAGAAATCCCCAGAGAGAGGAGACAGAGCTGGCTGAGTGCTTCATGAGAGCCTATAAAACTGCCCAGTAAGGAAAATGTTCTCAACGTGACGCAGAGCAACAAAGAACAACCCACAGGGTTGGAACTAACACAGACTACATAAATGGAGTCCTATAAAAAATCTAATTCATATGAAGTAATAGAGGGAGATTAGAAAGGAATATGACAGAGTTTTAGAGGAGCTTTGAAAATGTAAATGTAAAGAGCAGGACTGAAGCTAAAGAAGCTCTCCGTGTCTACAAGCATCTACAGTATTATGCAAAAGGAACCTGGGCAAATTGTTTACAGCCATTTCTCTCAGTGTGTGATAATTAAAGTGTTATAACTTTGCTTTATACCAGCAAAGTTAACCTTCTGTGTGTAACAGTATCAGATTAGTTTTGTGTGTAACAGTAACAGATTAGTTCTGTGTAACAGTATCAGATTAGTTCTTTGTATAACAGTATCGGATCAGTCCTGTGTGTGTAACAGTATCGGATTAGTTCTCTGTGTGTAACAGTATCAGATTAGTTATGTGTGTGTAACAGTATCAGATTAGTTATGTGTGTGTAACAGTATCAGATTAGCTTTGTGTGTAACAGAATCAGATTAGTTGTGTGTGTAACAGTATCAGATTAGTTGTGTGTGTGTTACAGTATCAGATTAGTTGTGTGTGTAATAGAATCAGATTACTTGTGTGTGTGTAACAGAATCAGATTAATTGTGTGTGTAACAGTATCAGATTAGTTCTGTGTGTGTAACAGTATCAGATTAGTTGTGTGTGTGTAACAGAATCAGATTAGTTGTGTGTGTAACAGAATCAGATTAGTTGTGTGTGACAGTAACAGATTAGTTCTGTGTGTGACAGTAACAGATTAGTTCTGTGTGTGTAACAGTATCAGATCAGTTCTGTGTGTAACAGTATCATATTAGTTCTGTGTGTAACAGTATCAGATTAGTTCTGTGTGTAACAGTATCAGATTAGATGTGTGTGTAACAGTATCAGATTAGTTTTGTGTGTAACAATATCAGATTAGTTGTGTGTGTAACAGTATCAGATTAGTTTTGTGTGTAACAGAATCAGATTAGTTGTGTGTGTAACAGAATCAGATTAGTTGTGTGTGTAACAGAATCAGATTAGTTCTGTGTGTGACAGTAGTTTGTGGGAGTGTGTCTGTGTAAATTGTGCAGGTCACTGTTGTTTTATACACTATTGACCAACACTAGATTCAAAATTCCAAACAAAGAAATGTTTGGAGAAAATTAAAACTAATAATTTATTATAGCTCAGAAGAGTTAAACTACACTCTTACATTATTTTACACCTGCAACAATTAAAACAGTGATGTTAAGAGCAGAGAGTGTGTATGTGACTCTGTTTCATCCATCAGAAACTGAATCGGGAGTGAAGCTGCTGGAATACAGACCATAGAAAAGCTGCTCTATACACACTACTGAACTCTCACATACACACACACACACACACACACACACTACTGCACTCACAACACACACACATAATACTGCACTCACAACACACTGCAATAGTTCAGATAAGAAGACACCCATGCATTTTACACATACACACACACACACACACACACACACACACACACACAGTAATAGTTCAGATAAGAATAGACACCCATGCATTTTGCACACTCAGACGCAAACTGCACAAACAGTGAACAGAAAAAAGGGAAAAGCTGTCTCCTTTTTTTTTTTTCATGGCTGTATATTGGGAAGACAAATCAAATGTGTGTTTTCTTTTTTTGGTCAAAACTATGCAGGTCAGTCCGTATATTATCTACTAGGTGTGCCGTAATTACAATATGCCAGAAACCCTACGGTTTTGTCCATGATGTGCCGACATACGTACGTTACACTGTATGATGCTGTAACACATGCAGACCCTGTTCTGGAAGGTCTGTCCATGTGCCGGGTGGGTGGGGACTGAGGTGCCGTGGTGAGACAGAATGAGAAAGCATAGCGGGGACAATTCTCCTCCAAGCACAAGCCCGCGTCCCATTTTCCTCGATGCCACCTCCTTGACGAAAGCAATTACCAGACAGATGAGTAGCATTTCATTGGCTGAGGGGCATGGGGATTAACCCGGAGGGCAGCGGAAAGTCATCCTCCTGTCATCCCGCTATCTAAGCGAGCTCATTTGAGGAGGCCGGGGTTGTCCTTGGTGGCTAAATTGAGGAAAGAAAATGCAAGTCTGCCTCCAAGGCAACAAGACACAGGGGAAACTAATGCTGGTCACAGTGCACACGCTAAACCTCATGGAAAAAAACCCCAAAGAGAACGCTGCCATTATGGGACCAAAAACGAACGGAAGCATCAAAGACATGCAAGTGAGTGAATAAAACAGGACAAACTGCGAGACAGCTGCTCCATTCAAAATCAATAGCTGCGTTTTTTTTTTTAATGCCATTCAGTCTGTAATTAAAACGGCACTAGTTAAAGAGGTCCTGCAGCCCGGAGCTCGGTTATGAGTGCTGAGGATAAAGCGGAGTGTGTGAGTGTGTGTGTAGGTGACTCTTTGAAGTGATTACTGCAGGCAGGGAGCATCAGAGTGTGACAGAAGCATCCATCTCCATGAGTCCATCCTCGTACTGCCCCATGCTCCTGGTCACGCTCCGAACTCAATAATCACACAACAGCTGCACCACATAATGCACAGCACTTAAAGAGGGGCTGAAATTAACCTGCGGGAGCCGTTTTAATATGCAGACACAAGCGCGTTCGTTTTCATACACGTTCAGGACAAAAACAAGTCCTGATTACGCAGAAAAACAAGGGTAGCCTTAATGGTACATTTTCAACGGGTTAGATTGTATTTTCTTGATTACAGTAATCCCTCACTTTTCATGGGGGGTTACGTTCCAAGAGCACCCGCATATAGTGAAAAAAAAAAAACGTGTTAAAAAAATGACTGTTTTTATAGTGTAAACCCTAAATCTGCCCCAAAAATCTGCTGCCAGAACACTTTAATTTCATTTTAAACTCAGTTTAATGCATTACCCTTAAAGAAAATGTAAAGATAAGTAAATAATCAATTCAATTCAATTCAATTTTATTTATATAGCGCTTTTAACAATGGTCATTGTCACAAAGCAGCTTTCCAAAATGAAATAAATGTGAAATAA
>JBBPDB010000001.1:21072135-21088057 GCA_037974465.1 Brachypetersius altus
TGCTCTCACTCTCTCTCTCTCTGTCTCTCTCCTGCTCTCTCATCCCTTTCCTGCTCTCTTTCTCTCCCTCCCTCTCCCTCCCTCCCTCCCCTGCTCTCTCTCTCTCCCTCCCTCCCCTCTCTCTGTCTCTCTCTGTCCCTTTCCTGCTCTCTCTCTCTGTTTCTCTCTCTCTCCCTCCCTCTCCCTCACTCTCTCTCTCTGTGACCCTCTCCCGCCCTCTTACTCTCTCTGTCTTTCCCTCTCAGCTCTCCATTTCCTTCCTCCACCTCTCACTCCAAGAACGCCGCCCAGACGTGCAGAGCCGCCACTTTATTTGTTTGTTTGTGCTCCAATTTCCTGCGATCCCCGGCGTGTTATCTTTCCGGCGGGCCAGTGGGGGGGGGGGGCGCCAGGGGCCTGTCCCTGACAGCCACTCTGTTTGCATAACTGATTGGGTCCTAATCAAAAGTGAAGCGCCAATTCCAGCCCCCCCCCTCCACTCGTGTGGAGAGCGGGAGAGAATGGAGGAGTGTGAGCTAAAAGACAGCGTTATTAGGCGTCTGGGAGCGAGCTGGGCTGGGAAAGGCTGTGACCTTGACTACGGCGCATCCTTCAGCTCTCATCAGAGCACGCCGCGTCCACCGGCCGGAATCACGGCCGAGCACCGACGAGACAATTCACTGGGCGGATACGGAGAGGAAAGGCCACTTAATGTGAGACCAAATCGAAAGCAGCATGTGGAGAAAGTAGGGCTTTATTCTATAGGTATGATAAAATAAAGATAGCAATTATTAAATAGACAAATACACCATCTGCAGCGTCGCCTTTAACACAGCACTTTCTGCAACAAGTGGGACTGAGAGCTGTTGGCTTATGCAGGGAGTCTGAGGAAGAGATAACACATCAAAACATGTCTTGATAGAATGTTTTTAACAAAATTGATGTAAGTAGTGGTAAAAGAAATCAAATCTGGACCAAAGTAATCAAAAAAAAAAAAAAATGTAAAATAATTTTATTTATAAAGCACATTTAAAAAAGGCATGTACATGTTACATACTGCAATTTCATTATTATGATTAGACATATGGTCCAGTTGCCCAGCCTTAAAAAATTAAGCCGGGAGATTTAGATTAAATTCTAATTTAAACCCCATATTAGAAGGGCCTTGGAAGCTGTGCACTAACTTAAATAAGCAATATCAGTGACCATGACATAGTAACACTGTAAAATCACGCCCCCCCCATCCGCTTTAGCAGGGGTTACGTTCCAAAAGCACTATTTTTATAGTGTAAACCCTAAATTTGCTCCCAAATCTGCTCCTAGAACATGTTAATTTCATTTAAAACTCCATTAAAGAAAATGTAAAGGTAAATAAATAATCTTAAAAAAACATTAGCATTAACGGTTTGCCTTAGCAGCGTGCATAGACTCGTACACAAAAGAAAGGTTGAAATAACTCTCTCTACCCACATGTTTAGACAGAGCATGGCTTACTAATACTAAATAAACTGAGATAACTGTTGAAAATGGAGGGGGGCATTAAAACACTAAAATATGAGGACAAGACACAGAGCAGTCATGCTACATGCTGCAGCAGCCTCTTCTTCTTTTTATGGCGGGTGACAATATTTCAGTGTATTACTGCCACCACTGGACTGGTGGCGGTAATACAGTTCGTTTCTCAGAAAAATCTGCGTTCGACTGAATCAACGAGTGTTGATCCGCGTAAAACTGGGGGGTTACTGTATTTACATTCACATTTGTATGATATGTAGAAATGACAGATGTAAAGAAATAAGCTAGTGAGAGTTTTTTTACATGTGACCTCTTACAAAATCCACTCACCTGCATGGATTATGAAAAGAGTCTTAAAAAAATATTACCTTCCCTCTAGCCAACAGTCAATCTGAAGCGTCGCCGCCGCTGAGCTTTGGTGAATTCCCTGGCGTTACGAGTTGTCTGGAAAAAGCTCATTCACCCTATATGTTTAACACCAAGGTCACTGACAATATCTGAAATGAAGAGGATGGGGGGCTTCTGTCTGAGGGGCGTGGGGAAGATCATTTTACAAGGAAAGCCGTGTGATTAAATGAAAGTGAAAAGTGTCTCTTTTCTACCCGCCGCCGGGTCGATATCTTCTCTAAAAATAGGCCAAGACATAAAAATTCAGAGTAGGGCCAGGCAACGCGGCGTTATCATTACTGGGATTAATGAATTCACAACAAGCTTCTCTACATCACAGATATAGTCAGTACTTCTAGAATACAGAACAACTGTATCCACCATCAAGACACATACTGATCAATTACAGAGATCCTGATAAATATCAACTAGTCCAGAGTAGCTGCACAAACTGCACTTTTTCCCCCTGCATTTACTTTCTAAACAGTTCATTTTTTCATTCATTCATTATCCAAGATGTTAATTTGTGACTCTCAGAAAATACTGTCATTCGTTTTCAGTCAAGTGATGCATTTTAGGATGAATTTTTAAAGATTTACACTCATCCATCTAGAAAACCTCACTTTGCATCTCAAATGTCCAGTTTAAGTTTGCAGGGCACAAGTTCGTTTCTCTTTCCTCTTTTCAGTAACGGCTACTCGACAGCTCCACATCCATATCAGTGCTTGATAATTAAATGTCCAAATTTCCCACCATTTCCCTCTTGTTCCCCACTTATTTTGACTTCCGTCTTCCTTATGTAAATGAAAAATCGTCTATTACTAATTTACCCACATTCAGAAATACACAAGGCAGCTGAGGTGTGTTTGGGTAGTTGCCTGTGTGAATACTAAAGTCCCAAGACCACATAATGTCCAGAATAGCTCTGGAAGCGGCTTTTATTTGGGGGTACAGCTGTAACAGGTCTGTTTTTAGAGTAGAAGGATACAAGAGATTTGAATTGACGTTATGAAATCATATTTTCGCGATGTGACATTACGCCAAGCTTTTGGATGATTTTCTGTTTATTTTCTTCTGCTTCACTTCAGATTCACCTGACTGTCCCACTGTGGGAAATTTGGCTTAGGCTTTCCTTGTACTACATCCATAGAGAAGAACATTGCACAGAGATTAAATACATGTTTAGACAGTCATGAAAAACACTAGTCATCAAAATATACAGTAGGTAAAATAAGAGAAGCTAAAAGCAAATCTAACTGAGACCTAGCTGCATAAGACTGAGGTGAGGGGGGGGGCACAGAGAGAGAGAGAGAGACAGACATACAGAGACAGATAGAGAGAGAGAGAGAGACAAAGCGAGACAAAGAGAGGGAGAGGGAGAGAGACAGACAGAGAGACAGACAAAGCGAGAGAGACAGAGAGAGACACAGACAGATAGAGAGAGAAAAAGAGATAGAGAGAAAAAGAGAGAGACAGACAGGGAGAGAGACCTTCACTGCCACTTTAATCCCCCTCTCCAGGCTTAGTCACAGCAGAGCTTTCTCAAGTGCCTGCCAATTCACGCGTCCTCATTATCCCGTCTCTCTCTCATTTATCTATCCACCGCAGCGCCGGAACATTCCATTTCTACACCAGGTTCTTCGGAAACACGGGTTTGAGGTTCATTTGCACCTTGGCTTCAAAGCAAAACACCCAGGCGCTGTCGAGGGAGCGTTCAGCCATCTTCACGCCTAACCATGATGGCAGCGTGTGCGTTTTATCTGGCGTGGAGGAATAACTGCTAGGTCGTCTAACGCGTGCCAAACAGGCCGCGTTCGGTTCCGGCGCTGGATATAACCGAGAACGCCTCGGGGCGGCGCGTCATACTGAAGCGTACTGTACTCAGCAGGACCAGATCTGGTTCAAGTTCCTGTCGTCTCGGAGGGATGAGTCATGATACACATAATAAGGTTACTTAATCACATCACATCATTTCAGACAAAAAGCCTTGGCACCATTACACTCCTGTCATAATCACTGTCATTTGAAGCATTCGCCAAGACTTGAAGACAAAACAAAGAGAAGCACATGAATCGCACGCCATTTGCTTGCTTATCACCTTTTTTTAGCCTCTCGTTTCATCCCAGCTTACATATCAGCGCTTAGGGCTGTCCCGGTCGAATACAAATAAAACAATGCAGCACAAAACGTAATGAAAATGTAACTAGTAAAAAAAAAATATGGCCCATCATAAAAAAAAATGAAGCCACTTTTATTATTAAAATAACTAAGCAACTGATAATGAATCACCCTATAAACGAATGACCCACAAATAATTACACCGCTGCCCTCTTAACATGTCGCAACGCCACTAAAGACCCATAATGTGCCACAATAATTGGGTTTTCTGCACGTATTACTAATTCATTAATTAATTAGCTTCTACTCAACAAATGAAAACAAGCAGTTCGCATCCTGTCATGTAAAACAAATGCAGGAAATAACGCAGTCCTCATAAATAATCGCGATAACCTCTAATAACTCGGATGATGATGCACGTCTCAGGCTTAACCACCACTAACAGAAACAGAGTAACGAACAAGCTATAGCAGGGGCACATCACTGCAACATTAAACTGTACAATATTCACAACACTCTGCAATAGTTATTTCATATATGATCACGCTAGAGAGTGTGTGATTTTTCTGCAGCATTTAAAAGCAATTGGTCATCATCAACTGACGTACATCGCTCTGGATAACAGAGTCTGCCAGATGACGAAAACGTACAAACTAATCCCAACGACACAATTTCTCAGCAGCATACTGTAAAATACACACACTGGATTAGAATGTGATCCACTGCATCAGAAACGTGTGGTACAGACTTGCATGCCTGTTTAAAGTGTCCTGCCTCACATTATGTGCCATTAGTAGAAAGTGGGGACTGTGTGTGTGTGTGTGCATGCATGCGTGTGTGTGTGTGTACATACATGTATATAAGGATGTGTATATGCGTGTGTATGTATGCATATGAGTATGTGTGTGTGTGGGTGTGCATGTATGTGTGTGCGTGTACATATATGTATATAAGGATGTGTGTATATGTGTGTGTATGTATGCATATGAGTATGTGTGTGTGTGGGTGTGCATGCATGCGTGTTTGCATATATGTATATGAGGATGTGTGTATATGTGTGTGTGTACATGTATGTATGAGTGTGTGTGCTCGTGCATGTATGTATTAAGAGTCTGTCTGTGTGTGTGTGTCTGTTTGTGCATGTGTGTGTGCGTGTGTATAAGATACATAGGATGGGTTTACAGCATGGAAACAGCAGCAGCAGGTGAGCAGGTTTATTTGTGTGTGTTTGTGTGTGTGTGTGTGTGTGTGTGTATGTATATAGTCAGTATGGGGTTCAGCAGGAAGCCCATGCAGGGTGTGGGTGTGTGTGTGTGTTTGTTGGCCAGCAGGGAGGCCATTACCAGACAGCAGCAGGAGAGAGAAGCCACACACAGGGCTTAACAAGATGGAACTTACCAGGGAATTGGTAGCTGTAGCTCGGGGCGAAGCCAGTGTATCCGCGGCCGTACGTCGCTACAATGTTTGGGTAACCTGGAGGAAGGAAACAGAGTGTTGAGAAATTGTCCCGGACGCCCAACGTTTCCACATTACCCTCATGAATCAGTGCTCGACTTACACAAGCCCGTACAGAACCAGCAAAAACACTATTAATGTTGTATAGCGCAACTTACTGCCACTGTAATAACCCTCGCCCCTCCGAAACAGCAACTTTACAAGAGAAATAAACTCTTTCGCTTTAATGAGTAAACAAACGCAACAACATTACTTACACTCTGGGGCTCTCTCAGAGTTATTTATTCAAACTTAATGTAATGCTGTTATTAACTAGCTTTATATTTCCTAAAGCAAACACTTGCCTTAAAGTAATTCTGAAGAAAGACAGAACAGAAGCAAAGAAAGGTGGGAGGAATAAGAAAAAGCAGGAGAGAGAGAAATAATACTTATAAGAGAAGTGAGAAGGTTGAAAAAAATCAATCAGCTGCTTCAAATGCAAAGACAAAGGAGTAAAAACAAAAGGGGATGAACAAAGAGAAGCGAGGAGGACAAAAAAAACAACAAAAATGGCTGAAAGGAGAGACAGGCGTAGAAGAAATCGCTTAAATATGAGAGCAGCCAATCAGCTTCAAGGCCATTATGACTTTAAATCTCCATTAAGAAATGTGTACCTTGATCTGAAAGTTTTATTAAGAATAAAGTCAGGAAAATGAAACAGACAAAACACACCTCACTGAAATGACTCTTCTGGAAAGTACTGAACTTATTTATTTACTTTGACTTATCAAAGCACCCTCACCTGTAGCGGTCATGATGCTCACATGAAAAATGTGATTACAGGGCTGTGATTGTAATATACATTGGTGGACACCCCCCAACGTTTATCTACACTGAAAATGCCCCCCCACCAATATACAGAAACCCCTCAGTCTAACACAGATTTTTCTGAGAACCGAACTGTAGTATCGCCACCAGTCCAGCGGTGGCAGTAATACACTGAAAAGTTGTCAACTGCCATAAAAATTATAAAATGATGACTGCTCCATGTCTTGTCCTCGTATTTTAGTGTTTAAACCCCACCCCTCCACGCCCGCCAACAGTTCCAACAGTTATCTCAGTGTATTTAGTATTAGTAAGCTGTGCTCTGTCTAAACATGTGGGTAGAGAGAGTAATTTCAGCCTTTCTTTTGTGTACGAGTCTTAGCACGCTGCTAATGCTAACCGCTAATGCTAATGTTTTTTTCAAGCAATCATATTTTCTGATTATTTACCTTTACATTTTCTTTAAGGGTAATTCATTGAACTGAGTTTGAAATGAAATTAAAGTGTTCTGGGAGCAGATTTGGGCGCATATTTGTGGTTTACACTATAAAAATAGGCATTTTAGGCATTTTAGGCAACACAAGACGGTTTTTCACTATACTGTACTGATATAAAATGAGTAATAAAAATGTTATGATATGGAGGGGCAGGATCAGTTCCAGTGTAACAGTGCACTGCAGTTCTGTGTGTGGTGATTTTGCCTCTATTTTCAAATGGAATTTGAATTTTATGGCCAAATCACTGACCTTCGTTCTTGTTAAGTGTTATGAAATTGATCATTATTTGATGAGTATCGCCTTGCAACAAGCTGCAATACACACCACAGCGAAAGCCCATACCATTTGTCACACAGAGAGCCTAACCCACAACACACACACACAAATACACACCTCTAACACAGTTGCACCTGCTCATCCACCTACACCAATACACTCTTTCCAAAAACACATTCACAGCTTCTGGAGGCCCCTTTATCAACCCCGCTAAACCACACACACACACCTCCCAAATAGCTGCAAGATAGCAGATTAGCAGGACTGGGGGGAAGCACACTCCGAGGTAATGAGCAGTGTAAGTATCGTAAGAAATGATCGCCGTTTTCCTCCCTGCAGCTCATCCTCTTTTCGGTGGGTGGTGAAAGCGGACGTGTTCTCCGCTGTCACCCCCCCCTCCACCTCCACTGTCATTGATCGATAACCTTTCTTTTATAGCCTGGGCTAATCGATCATGAAGGACACGACAGCGCGAGACAATGGCAAAGCCGACAGTTGTGCCAGGACACGGCGGATTAGAGTCTTTCTGAGCCCACAGCCTCGCGCGCTAATACCGCCCGAGTCCGACCGCGGGAACGGCGAGAATACGATCGAGCGATCGCAGAAGTCGTTCCAAAGTGGAGTGAAAGACAGAAGGCCGGAATTTACTCTTTTTTTTCCTTTCTTTTTTCTTTTCTTGGCTCTTCGCCGTGGCAGAACTTATAGAGGAAAGGTGATTTCAGCGGGTTTCTTGGCTTCCTGGTGACTCTTTCATTTTCTGAAACACGCCGTTGAATCTTCTGTGATCAAGAAAACGGCAAATCAGCAGAATTTGCAAGCCTGTCTCTGCTGGAACGCATCCCGTTAAAAAAAAAAAAAAGAAAGTGGGATGAGTCCCAACACACATGCTCAAGTTGTCCTGCTGCCAGCGCCGAGAAGCGGCCGCCGCTCGAGCCTCCACGCGACGCAGAGGGCCCACGGAGCCATTGTTCTTATTCTGTCACAATGCATTATTACAGCAAGCGCCTGTACACTAATTATCTGGCCGGCCTTCAAACAACAGCAGAAAACAGTTTATGTGAATGAATGCGCCCCGCCATATGTAGACCCGAATACCTCTGGGAACCTGAAGCTGTCGCATCGTTCTAAGCCTCTTCGTCGAAAAAAAAAATCGTAGAAAGTTACTTTCCCTGCCTTTCTTTCCTGCGAGAGCTGGGATCTCCGCCGTTGCCGTGGCAAAGCCCGGAAAGATCTAAATGATATTGGCGTCGGCTGTGCACAGCGAGAACCAAACACAAGAGATCGCCAGTGGCTTATCCTTGGCTCGCAGCCACCAACACTGGGCCATTTTCTGTGCAGCGAAAACATACGCCACTCTATGTGAGGCCAGACATAACTCCGATCAATTTAGTTTGACAGTGGAAAGGCCGACTGGTGGAAAGTGCTCGCTGAAGAAATTGATCCTGTCAGAGTTCCTTTAGAGTGGTTCAGCATTTTAGTAAAGGCTTAACAGAAGTTGCTTTTACAGACTTTCTCCATCTTTGCTCAATATCTCTCAAAGGGATTTCTGTGGCTCCTGAAGCTGAAAGCTACATGATCAGGGTTAAAATTAAAGAGCACCTTCGAGGAGGTGGCATGAACCACATGACCACGGGGCACGCCTGCCAGAACGGCCCCGTTTTCCTTCTTTCTTTGTTTTTTTTAATAACATAATAAAGGCTCACCTTTAGCAAACTACCTTCACAGCATGACTGGGCCTGAAAGCCACGTTATGAAGACGGTAGTTCAGTGACTACTATTATTTTGACATGACTTGACATATGCAAGAGTCAGTCCCGATATTCCTATAAAATATATCAAGAGGGTATTAATTGGTAAGGGTTGGGTAAATACAACCTTACAGAAAAATCTACCCACCTTCTCAGGGCAGTTCCAGGGGCTACGACAGTCTCAAGTTTACGATGCTCACTCCCATAATAGTTTGGTTCTGAGTGTTGGAAGAATACACAGTAACGCGACGCGACGCCATTCTGGACTGTTAAGTGTTTTAACTCATTTTGTCGTCATTCTTCCTGTTACTACAGTGTACAGTATATTTATGTCCTTCTCCTTTATACATTTATCAGATACTTTTTATACAGGGGGCAGTCTCCCCGGAGCATCTTGAGGTAGGCAGTGCTGGACTGGCCATCGGGCCCCCAGTAGTGGTATACGAACCCACAACCTCTTGGTCTAGGGGCGAGTATACTAGTTCACAAGCTTAGCTGAGTTTTCGTGTTCTAGATCAGTGGTTCCCAACCTGGGGTCCGGGCGCCTCTTAGGGGCAAGAGAGATCGCAGGGAGTGCGCACAATTTTGTCTGCACTGAGGTTACACATTAAATTCAGAAAATCCCATTGTCTGAGAAACGTAAAGGTGTGTGTGTGTGTGTAAGAGTATAAGAACAAAAACCTACAACTGCTGTTTATTTTTTGCAAATAAAAGTTTGTAATTAATCACTTTATTCTGTTTGAGCGTCTATGCGGGTAGGAGTTGGGGATGGGAGGCCTGGCTTGTCTTGCACTCAAGGAATGGGGGCTTTGAGGAAAAAAGGTTGGGACCCACTGCTCTAGATGATCATTTTACTGTCTTAGTATCAGTAAGTGATTCTACCTGTGGTAGAAACGGATCTGTGTCGTAACCCGAGGACGCCCTGTACCTTCAAGTTTGCATGGCAGGAGACCTACAAACATGAAACTAACAGCATTAACATTTACGCCTCACTGAAAGTAAGAGCGAGACCCGAAATTCATTCGAATTTGAACTAATTTGTGTGTTTAAGACATTCCTGTGGTTCAAGTATTTCTCAAGCTACTTAACACAGTTGTGTGGAGGCACTTAATACAACATTTTTCAGTACATGCAACATTTTCTGAGTGCGGGCTAATCTATCACGAGTGCTGTCTGCTCTGTGCTGAAGCAGCCACCTTTACCTGCGCTCTTACGTGCGTCTGGCTGCTGTATCGTTTGTTTACAGAGCCCTGTCCTTTCTCCCCTGCGAATACAGCTGAGCTGTGTACTCTCCTAAAGAGGAGCCAGATGCCCTAGTTAAATATACATGACATGGGCTTTTCCTGTGATATTTAAAGAGCTTACTATGAATGTAGTGTGCCAGGTTTGTATTGACAGTGGGGATTAATGCGCTGGCAGGGCCGGTGCCTGTGGGAACACAGCGGCAAAGTGAAGGCCTACACAAGGCCCTGCCCCGTCCTCACACGCTACAGCTTAGTGCACCACTACTGTTACACCGCAGATACCGCTATCGGCAGCCTGCAGCCTCGCCGGAGCAGACCTAAAACAAAACCAGCAGAGATTCCAGCCTCGCAGCCACAGGGACCCTTTACCTACAGAGCCAAAGACAATGGAGAGTGCAAACAGTGTCCGAAATAATCAGCGCCCCCCATATTTAACATATTTAACATTTCCAGGCCCAAAAACATGGCAGAAATACAAAAATCAGGTTATAAACGGAATCAATCAATCGATGATTGCCACAATTACTCGCAGAGATGGTACAATATGTAATACAGTAATCCCTCGCTTTTCGCTGGGGTTCTGTTCCAAGAGTTTTGGTTAAAAATGCCTATTTTTTAGTGTAAACCCTAAATATGCCCCCAACTCTGCTCCCAGAACACTTTGTCATTTTAATGAGTTTAAAGGTAAACCCATATTTGAATTTAAATTCCCCGCCAACTCGGAAGGTTGCGGGACAAAAGCTTACACCCGGATCGCATTTAAAGATGGATGTGTCTGAATGCGCTCCGGCTCACAGTTTTCGGAGAATAACCCCTGATCTACTCGGGCTGAAAACACAAACGAGGGCTTGTTGGAAAGGTCTCTTGAAGATCTACCGAACTGTGGAGTTTGAAGTGTCTGAGTGCTTTCCCTGCCGAGATATGCAACACAGACTGTCGTGGGTCAAAAGTATAGGGACTCCGCAACAAGGTCCCCTTGTGTGAAATTTATTGCCACAAAAAGGCAAAAATAGGCAGAGGATATTTGCAGTTTCCACATTATTGCAGGGAGTTTGGTTCTAAAAAAACAAAACTATGCATGTGTCCTGATCCGCGTAAACCTGGGGGATTACTGTATACAAACTACAGTTTATACCAGTAGATTTCACTCAACTGTGTTACTGTCTATAGTATTTAAACAGAATGTTGTATAGTGTATTTTCATATTGAGATACTCAGATTTTTCCCTAATGTGAATTTTATTTAGACTTTATCTTTTATTTTGTTCTCGTTTCTGTGCATCTGCAGTCATTACATAAGCCATATTCTCCAGGATCAATAAAGTTTTCTGACTCTGATATCAAGTCTTCCTTTTCCGACACACATTTCGAAACCTTGAGTAGCAGCCAAACGGCCGAGCTGGTATTTTTTCATCACAAACTACTAAACTTTAAAACTGGGCTTTAATTAGAGCACTTCACTTTGTAAGAACATCTATCGCACAACACGAGTGTGTTGCTTTCAGACGGGATCTAATCAGACCCGGCACTGTCTGATCCTATCGGTCTGATATTGATACTCATTAATAACGATATGGTGTCTCTGGAGGGATTAAGAGATGGTTTAAAGATTTTTAATGCAATATTTCATTATATACAATTAACATTCTGCAGCTGACATACTTTGACCTATGCTAATAACCTTAAAATGTCAAAGTGCCAAAATGTTAATATAAAATGCTGCTGAATGTCCATCAGTGAGAACTAAATTGCACTTGAGTGTCCCTCCCTGAGTTAGACACACTACTGATAACACCAGAAACACACTTTTCTTGCTGAGTTCAGATCTGCTTTCAGTCACATCAACTTTTTGAATACTGAGTAATATTAGGGGTGGAGGTAGCTCAGTGGGTAGGATACTTGCCTCTGGACCAAGAGGTCATGGGTTCGAATCCTACCGTCAGCATACCACCATTGGGTCCCTGAGCAAGACCCTTAACCCCAGGTTGCTCCAGGGAGAGACTGCCCCCTGTAGGTAGTGAATGAAAGTTGCTTTGGATAAAAGTGTCAGCTAAATGCCTTAAATGTAAATGTAATGACTGTAAGGTGCTCTGGATAAGAGAGTCAGCCAAATAAAAACCAGCAGTTTATAAAATGAATGGATAATCCGTGGTGTGACTGCTAGTGGATGTATAGTCAGAGGACAAACTGTGTTTTGTTTGTATTTTTACAATAAGTCAAAATCAGGTGTCTTTGTGACAGTGCTACCCTGGGAATAATGTTTTGCAGATTATGTATTTTGCATTAGTGTGTGTGTGTGTGTGTGTGTGTGTGTGTGTGTGTGTAATTAAGATGTAGCGGGTACGCAATGGCTATTTCTTTTGGACATTACTGAGACAGAAGGACGCAGAGCATTGCCATGTCACAAGACATTACCCACCCAGCTGTTAACTCTGTGTATGTGTGTGTGTGTGTGTGTGTGTGTGTGTGTGTGTGTGTGAACCCAACACACTCTACTCTCTCCCTCCGTGGTCACCGGCTGCTGCTCTCTTTGAGTTTGTCGCTGAACTCGACGTCTCCTCTCAGCCTCCCCTTCGCTGCCCTAGGTAGAGAATTAAAGACACTTTCAATCATTCCAACAGTGAGAGATGAGCGAGACAAAGAGAGCGGACGAGTGGCCAGGAGGGTGTGTGATTTTTCAGATCTTAACCTTCAAGGAAAATTACAAGGACATTAGAGCTCCGTTCTGAATGATTTTATGTTTCCTTTTCAGTCAGTCTCACTCAGTCCTCAGATGTCTATGAAGGCAGATGGTGTTTTTAAAGGACTGTCAGTTTGCACTGCTAGAAATCGAAATAAGATCTAACCATCCATCCTTCTATTCCTTCGTATATCCATCCATCCAGGGCTGGACAACATGGCCTATATTATATCGCAATATTTTAAGGCTTTATCGCAGTACACGCTACTCATCTTGATATTTTGAAATTTCTTCATAAATGTTCAATTTGACCACTTCATTCATACAATCACACTAGTGCAGGGGTTCTAGAGTCTCAGCTGCATTAAAACATTCTCATGGTTTCTATTAGAACCATTTTAAACCTGTACCTAAAGGAGGAAACCACTCTGTTCCCTCTAGAGAACACACATCTCACTTACTCACACACACACTCGCCCAGGGACGTGTGGCCTGGATGGGCAGGCGAGTGTGTGTGATGTATGAGTGTTTTTCTATAGAGATAGCCATAGAACAGAGTGAGAAAAGAGAAATGTTAAAGTGAGTCTCATGCCAATGGCTAAAACAATTGTGTACCAATTTGTACAGGATGTTTGCTATATAGTCTTCTACTGCATCTCACATACAAGACATTGTATAGTGAATCTATTTGATGCATCGTCCAACCCGACATCCATCCATCTATTGAAAGTATCCACCCTTATAGAATTATTACAACTATAAATTGTCCACACACAACTTACAAAATGTCCATAGAAAAGCTTTTATAAAGGTTGCCATGGCTAACTTAAAGCATCTTGTCCAGGACAATTTATTAATTTCTCTTTCTTTCTGTCTGTCTGTTTATGTATGTATGTACAGTGGAGGAAATAATAATTTGACCCCTCGCTGATTTTGCAAGTTTGTCCATTGACAAAGAAATGAAAAGTCTCAGAACAGTTTCATTTTAATGGTAGGTTTATTTTAACAGTGACAGATAGCACATCAAAAGGAACATTGAAAAAAATAACTTTAAATAAAAGATAGAAAATGATTTGCATTTCATTGAGGGAAATAAGTAATTGAACCATCTAACAAAAAAAGACTTAATACTTAGTGGCAAAACCCTTGTTTGCAAGCACAGAGGTCTTGTAATTGATGACCAAGTTTGCGCATATTTTAGGAGGAATTTTGGTCCACTCCTGTTTGCAGATCATCTCTAAATCACTAAAGTTTCGAGGCTGTCTCTGTGCAACTATGAGTTTCAGCACCCTCCATAGGTTTCTATTGGATTAAGGTAATTCATACATACAGTATGTTCCATAATACATCATTGAAAAATACCCTGACAATCAATTGTACTGCTCACGTCATTACAGCTGGGTCAGAAACAATTTGTTGCCATAAATTAATATAATATTAAATAATAAACATAAAATGAAAACCAGTAACTCATGATTATGTTTATCGTAGTGAACATGATGCTGAAATAAACTAAACAGTGCATTCAGAATATTAACGTGGAAATATAGTGACCTGACTAAAGACTAAACCAGCCAATCAGTTTTCTCCAACTCTGTTACTAACTTGTGATGCTTTTTACTGCTGTGCCAAGTTTAGAGAGCTTGCAGACAGATCTGAGTGTGCACAGAGCTCTTCAAGCATGCATGCAGGCTGAGCTGTGCACACAGACACAAGATTTTGCAGGGATGTAAAGATGTACTCATACCTCTGCCAAATGATGATTAGCTAACTCTGCAAATTAATTAATTGTTGTTTCAGATACTTATTAACGTGTTTACTGTATTAAATAACACAAATCATCGAGATATGACTGACATGTTTTCAAGTAAAGCAAAATATGTGCTTGCAGAAGACCCGCAAGGTCAGAGATTTCTGAATATTATTTTAGGTCTATTGGCTTTATATTAATAAGCTATTAAAACATCAGGTTGCACATATACTTAATTCAATTAAGTTTTAAAATGTTATCACATTTCACTTTCACAGTAATGGCCCCTTATGGGACAAAGACATGACCAAAAGTCAGAGAACAAAACACACTTCTAAGAATTCAGCTTGAGGTCCAGTTGAGAAAATGTGACTTTGTAATGAGGGAACAATGAGAAGGAGCCTTGGTTTAACTCATTCTCTCTCCCTTGAGTTCCTTTATGTCAAATTCCAGCAACCAAAAGGAATGGTAAATAGTAATAAGGGAGATATGTTACATATCTGTTGCCAAGACCAGCAGAAGTGTTTAAAGAGTTGTTTTCTGTGAGAGAGACCTGTTTTGTCAGTGTGCAGACATGACACCTTATGTTTTTTCCTTGGGCTGCAGTCCTTCTGGGCAGCTCACTGAGTAGAAAAAATCCAGGTGGTCAGGTGATCAGGTAGCTTAAAGGGCAAAGCCAGATGATTGTATTATACTAAACAGTACAATAGTATAATTATACTGTTTGGTATAGTAGAAAATTATTTTAAGTGTCATAGCGGCTTTTCTCTCTGTGTAACCTTTTGTTTGGCTGACAAGAAATGTGCTGTATCTGTTGTTGTTTTCCTTCAACTGCACACCAAATACCCATTAAGAAACATTTTGACCTTTTTTGTGTGAACTGGTTAGAAAATAAACATTGACATACATACTCCATTAACTACTGTTGTCACATACTGACAACAGATTAAAGTGGCTGTTGATTTCTCAGGTATAAAGAAAGGATTGTGAAGTCAGTGTCTTACCAGTTTTATATTTAAAAGCATTGATTTGCATCTCATGCTTTTTTAGGGCATAAGTGTTCGAACGAACATTATTTCCATGATGCCTAAGAATTATATTCATGCTCATGGTTGTCTTAGAGCTTGAACTGTTGCTGCTTTTCTTTTCATTTATAGCTGAAGGCACCTGCTGCCGTGACTGAGAGCATCTGTGCGAACTGCACCGGATGAAAGAACTATTTAGATAGCAAATTTTGCCCAGGGCTTATACAGATCTTATCAAAAGAAAAGACGAGGTGTTGAAATGATGTAACCAAAACCACTCTTTACCTCGTTCCCATGCCCCCGCGTCCTTATGCTGGTCGTTTATGTTTGGGTGTGGCGCTGAGCAGAGAAGGCTCATTCCGTTCAGGTAGGGCTGCACGATTATGGCCAAAATGATAATCACGATTATTTTTGATCAATATTGAAATCACGATTATTAATCACA
>JBBPDB010000001.1:21195214-21210019 GCA_037974465.1 Brachypetersius altus
ACTAATCTGATACTGTTACACACACAGAACTAATCTGATACTGTTACACACACAGAACTAATCTGATACTGTTACACGCAGAACTAATCTGATACTTTTACTGCTTTCTTGTTTGTTAGTGTTTATTCTAATGTTAACTTTACTGTAGAAAGATACTTTAATTGTCACACAATGAGAAAAATGGCTTTAAACAATCTGCCCAGGTGCCCGAGACTTTTGCAGGACCACTTCTTGATCATCCCCATGTTTCTGAATGCAGAGACTTTGTAATCATGACGTTGTAACTGGGAAATGAGAGAATTCTCCAGACCGGGCGGCATGAGAAAGCAGCTCCGGGATTTAGGCTTGCGGCTGGTATTTAGCCTGATAGTCATTTACCTCTCATCTCCGGTCTATTCCTTGAGGTTTCATTTAAATGCCATTACCTCAGCAAACGGCTGAGCAGGAGCATGTTAATAGATGCGAGTGCTAATGTCGCAGAAAGCAGCTTCTCTCCAAACTGGGCCAAAAAACAGCCAGAGTCCACTCGGGCACAGCGGCTCTCCGGCTCCACTGAAGGGGTTCGGAGGCCAAACGAGCGCTCGAACAAAGACGTCCTGATAAAAGGACGCGAGTGTGTCGTAGAGCACACCTGGCCTGGCACGGCGGCGGTGCGAGAGCGAGCGAGAGGCTCCGGGCGAAGTGTTTGCCCTGCGTCTGAGGAGTCCATATGGAGAGAGGAGAGCCGAGAGGAGCAACAAGCAGCACCAGGCTCCCCGCTGAATTGCATTTTGAGAGATTGCGCTTGGCAGTCCTGCCTGCTATCAGTTGGCAGGCAGCGGAGCATTCTCCAAATCATCTGTTGATCATTTAATTACAGTATGTTTCAAAGAGAAAGAAGCGGAGCCCACTGTAGGAGAAGCAGGAAAGAAAAAAAAAAGAACAGTCAACCCGGGCCTTAGAAGTCGGGAGTTATTACTTTGGTTCTGCCAGGCTGTTAAAACGTAATCACATAATTACAGGACTGTGTAAAAGTCTCCGGCATCTCAGCAAATTGTTTTGGGGTTTTTTTCGTGACCAAAAAGAAAAACATTTTATCTGACAGTAAAAACACAGTTGACATTGGGGTACGTGTAAACAAATTTAAATAACAGGGAACAGATCCTTTAGTCTACAGTCTGGAACATACTGGGAAAAGATTAGTTTGTTAAAGTTGGAATTCAACAAATGAACAGTCAATGGTTTAAATATGTGTAATGTTCATTTAATATAGAATATAAACACAGTTACTTGACCAGGGGTGTCCACATTTTTGCACATATATATTCTATACATTTTTCTTTAGACTTTCTTTATATGTTATATTGTTCTTGTAATCAAACTACTGATTACCCCCTTTAAAAGTAATCAAATTACTAATGTGATTACTTTATTCGAAAAGTAATTAATTACATTACTAGTTAGATTACACTTACTTCCCCACCCTCTAAAGAAACTCTTAAGTCAGCTCAGACACACTCTTAAGTCAGCTCAAACACGCTCTTAAGTCAGCTCAAACACACTCTTAAGTCAGCTCAAACACGCTCTTAAGTCAGCTCAAACACACTTCATTATTATTAAGTCTACGACACTCACAGTGATGTTCTTGCCTGTAACTGAGATGAATGTACAGTAATGGCTGTATTTCCAGCTACTGAAGGTGTTCTTCTCTCTCCAGGCTCACTGTAGTTTTGTTGGAGCCGGTCGGTCTCCCCTAGACGACGTCACGTCGGTCGCTGACAGCTTACTGTGAATTATTATTACTGTTATTACAATATAGATGTTAAAGCACTAGATTTTATTGGTAACGCAGCGGTAACGTAAAGTTACTTGAAATTGTAACAGTAATCTAATCATCAATTTTTAAATTATAACGCGTTAAATTACTACGTTACTAAAAAAAGAATCAAATTACAGGAGCGCGTTACTAATTAACGGGATGATGCCCAACACTGTCTTGGTGGTTGTTTTAACTCTCGGCATTTACAAATTATTCTTTGTCCACATAAGACGATGCACAGAATAATAACCTTTAATCCAGATCCACTGAAATCCATTCAAAGTACTGAAGTTGAATAAACTATGAGTGAAACACATTATTATACGTTTACGCCACGCTGCAGTAAAACACATCAATGACCGCAAACGCTAAGGGTTCGTTTCACAATGAGTTTTTCTTTCTTTGTTCCCCGATTCAATGTTTAATCCATTTATATGGAAATAGATAAAGGCAGTTGAAGGGCCGCTGGATTTCCCAGGGGTAAAAACAACTGGAGCTTTTGGACGAGCAGGATTTTGTAGTCCATTTACTCAGGAGCGCTCTGTGGTCTCCGGGCCTAATCTTAAAGCACTCGTTCACTCGCCAAATCCCCCCGGAGTACTACGATCCATTCACCCACACTGTATCTTATCCATCTATTTACTCACACACTCTCGCGCAGACACACCCACGCAGGCCTGACAATCACCAAGACAGCTCGCCAAGCGGCTGAAGGCACAAACACTCGAGCCACGTCCAGATAGATGCCTGACCATTACTGGCAAATGAAAAAAGACTTCATGCGGCCATTCCATTTTCTTGTTGGCAGCGAGACAGTCCAATATGTTAAGGCTTCAGAGAAGTAAACACAGACATCTCGCGCACGCTTCATCCTCCAGCTGGATTAGATACTGTGAACATGTAACGGACCCCGCCGTAAAAGAACCCAGGATACACGCGGCACCCTCGAGCGTAAAAACGCGTCTATTAAAACACGCAACACACCCAATCCTGCGCAATCAATCAATCTAACAGCAGCATTACCGTCAATCTGGCACAACTAACGCATAGAAATGACAGACTGCTCAAATTCCGGAAGCGCCGTCATCGAGACACCCAGCAAAGGTTAATGTGTTTTCCAGGGAATCGCAATTGATTACGAGAAAACACAAAGAAATATTACAGACTGTTAAAGAGAGAAAAACAGGACCAAAAGCACCAAGGTAAAAACAAAAAAAAAAACAAAAAAAAGGAAAGAAAATTACAGAGCACCGCAGCCACGACCTTGAACCGCCAGTGTCCAGACTTCTCGCCAACGTAATTGAGTGTTTTACAACTGCAGGCTTTCTCTAACAACGGCTTCCTTTCTTGTTTTCCAGCTCATTATTCCTGTATGGTTCACTAGAGGCCAATCAAAAGCAATCTCTCATTAAAAAGTAAAACAATAAAAAAAAGAAAAAAAGAAAAAAAGAAAACTAGCCAGCAATTACTCCACTTGTCTAAAATGACAAGCCCACAAAGCACTGAACGTCAGTCACGGTGGGTAAAGCGGGAAAAAGGAAGAGCGTTTGTCAGAAAATAGGGTTTTTGGTGATGTCGGGGAAAGCTTCATGGAAAAAATTCTTTATCAGCAATATAAAGTGGAGTTGGGGTGGTGAGCTGACGACTCGCGGCTGACACTGATCAAAAACAGCCGAGCTAACGATACACACCCAGACGTGCTGATTCTCCTGCTGGACTCAGGCACAGAGGATAACAAAACCACCCTGGCCTCCACATACACTGCATTTTTACATTCACGCCTGTGGTGGACGCTCTAATCCAGAGAGACAAGAATCTCGGCCACATACATTAAATGGGCTTTCTTTCAAAATACCTGCACTATGAATTCTGTGAACTCTTTTATTTATTTTATTCCATTATTTGTTCCTATGAAGCCCAGTGTTTGACCTTTGTGTACATAAATAAACATAACTTTCTGATGTGCAGAACAGAACAGTGTCTATATTTTTGTAACCACTGGTTAAATACAAACTCACTGGACACAATAAACGCGTATAATATATAATGTTTGGAGAAACAGTAAGGCAATATGCATTGATGTGATATTCAGTGCTAACCAAAAACAGTCCACTTCATTTATCACGTACATTCCTTTGCGCTCGCCTGCATCCCTTTCATCTAACGGGACTGTACGTGTTGTTAACTGATCTCAAAAATGAGACGTTTATTTTGACACTATGCTCGGGAGCAGAAAGGCACAGTGGTGCAGTGGCTGGAACTGTCATCTCAGAAGGGTTTGATTCCCAAAGTCCTGTGTGGAGTTAGCCTGTTCTTTCCGGTTCTCTGGTTTCCTCCCACATTTCTAAGACAGGCCTTTCTGAGGAACTGGGATGCAACACTGCCCCTAGAGGCGAGTGTGTGCATAGGCGTGTTTATCAAGTTTCATTTAAACCCCAGGGACTATTTGAGTATGACTGGCTGTCATGTTTTTAATAGGAAAACCTTTTTTAGGGTCTGTAGGACATAAATCCTGGTCCTACACACTTTACAGTAATATGGGTCCTGTGTTGACACACATATGACAAAGACTGAATCTAATCTCACTAAGAAGTTCAATTCTAAATACTCTGGGGCAGTTGGGTGGCCTAGTGGTTAAGGCATCCGCCCTGCGACCAGAAAGTCCAGGTTCGAGCCCCAAGACCACTAGGGCACCGCTGAGGTACCCTGAGCAAGGTACCGTCCCACACACTGCTCCCCGGGCGCTGTGTTCCTGGCTGCCCCCTGCTTCACTTGGTGAATGGGTTAAATGCAGAGGTTGAATTTCGTGCTGTTCACACTGTGTGCTGTGGTGTGTTCACGTATGACCGAATGATCACTTTCACTTTCACTAAATACACAAATACACAGTTTGATTTGACTGAAATGATTAACATGGATCACTTGAATGGAACACGGGTGTGAGGCTGACTAAAAACTATTTTTTGAGAAGATCTTTCCAACATCAATTCTGCAACGGCCAACACTGCACTAACCGTTAACAGCCGGCACTGAGCAGCCCTCCTCTAAATAAGCCTTTTCCCAGTGTGGAGGAAATAAAGATGACAAAAATGGAGGAAACGTGTTGCTGCGACGTATTATTTATTCAGCTGCATCTGCAACTCTGACATGAACAAGCGTGCAAAACAGGGTCTGACTTATCTGCGGGGGGGGGAAATGTCAGGTGAAAATGCTAAAGAGAGTGCCTTGAACATGATTAATGTGTCAAAAAATTCCCTTCCCAACAGTCTTCAAAAGGCCCATATCACGGAAAAACTTATTTTCATATGTGTTGAGGTTGATGGAGTATTAAACAACAATAAATTTCAATGTACCAATGTTTCCAAGTCCATACGGTCCATGTGAACACATTTAGCCCATGTTTGGAATGCACTGTTTTTGTGATGTCACAAAAACCAATGCATTTTAACATCTGCCTATTCAACCGACACCAGTTTAGCCCCGCCCACGTTAAAAGAAGTGTTTCCATCCAGACTGCTTTTCAGAATGAGGCAGCGGATCAGAACAGGCGACATACGTCCATCTTAACGATACGGCTGGAGAACAACCCGGCAGTTCAGAACGAAGAGCGTTTCATGAATAAAACCCCACCGTTGAATAAAAACACTCGGGGGGGCTGTTATAAACAAACTACACGAGCCCCTGGCCTCGGCTAATATCTCTCTATTGCTCCTTTAATAATAGCCTGAAAGCTTCCACCTTAGCTGGGTTTGATGAAAAAAAAGAATGTGCAGAGCTCTATTGAGAGGTTTAAATGGAATAAATTGGAGCTGGAGGGGAGCGAAAGGGGGCATGCTTTTGGTTCAAACGAATGACAATATCTATTTCGGTGTGAGCTTTGTCTTTGCTGAATTTGGAGTTTAATGAATGCAGAGGTTTTGTGTTGTCGGCAATGGCACATTTTATGGAAGTGCAAATGATCTGCTCTGACACACACTGAACGCAGCTTTGATCTGCCATTTGACTAGCGCCGCTTCCAATGAAAGGACCGAGGCGAGGGGAAGAGAGAGAGAGAGAGAGAGAGAGAGAGAGAGAGAGAGGGAGAGAGAGAGAGGGAGAGAGAGAGAGAGAGAGAGAGAGAAAACCCTCTGAGCTCAGGGGAGCACTCGTCTAACAAGGCCTTTCTCTGATCCCTCTGCTCTCCCTTAAATCAGCCCTCACTCAGCCCCCCATTGCGCCCCCCCCCCCCTCTCTCTCTCTCGTGTCTCTTTCTTCCACCTCTCTCTCCCCTCCTATTAAAGAGTGAATGCTGCATTTGACTACTACCGGCGTAATGCTCTGCCATTTATCCACTGACTTTAGAGATCATAAAAGCCAGAAAGTGGAAGGTATAACAACACTCGTGTCACCAGGAGCCCCCTGGAGCACCGCAGGGCGGGGACGCATCAGGGCGTCGGACGTTCGTGCTCTTCTACTGCCATTTTAACTCGAGCTGCATCACTGGGGAGGAAAGGGAAGGAAAAAAGAAAACGAATGATGTTCCACCGGCGGTTTGACTAATACGACAGTCTTGTCCGAAGATAAAGGCACTTGTGCTTTGACAGTGTGTCTTATTGGGCCCCGAGGCGGGCCGGGCCGAGCGGTGCCCACGTCTCAGCGGACCGCTCTGCCCAGCGCCGCGTGCCCGGGCCATTTTCCCTCCGTCTTCCCCGCCGTCGTTATGTTGGGCTGCAATGTAATGGAAAAGAATGAAGAAAGTCCAGGCCGTGCTCGGCCATGACTCACCGAACGCTCACACCCTGATGGCCTCTTAATCTTTATTACCAGCCCTCCGTCTCAGAGGGGACTGCCGGCCGAGTGTGTGTGCACTGCTTATTGCAGGAGACACACACACACACACACACACACACACACACACTGAGTCTCGGAGGACCTTCCATCTCCCATGAGGCAGATCTCTGTGTCGAAACCATCCTGATTTTTGACATCACACTGACAGAGTGGCACGAATCAAGCCGCCGCCGCCGCTGTCTTTAACCCCTTCCAGCCCCAAACACCCGATCCCGACAACAAGCGAGGACCGTACAGCCTCGCAAACACATCAAAACACAAGTTAAAGCACATCAGCTAATGGCTCCGCACAAAGCGCATCTCTGGCATGAATCCATTCCTCACATTTAGACGCAATTTGAGCAGCAATTAGCAGATAACAGTGGAAAACACTTATTAGATTCACCGACTCGCCACAGTGGGCTAACAGTCCCTAAAAGGCCCACTTGGATAGATAATATCAAGAAGCGGTTCACGTTTCACATCACTCTTTGACACGTGTCAGTTAAGTTGATTAAATCTTGTTTGCATATAGTTTACATATAGTCAAAAGTTTGGACACACCTCCTCATTCACTGATTTCCATTGTGTTTATTATCGGCTACATTGTAGATTAATGTTGAAAACATCACCTGTTGCTCTGAGGACAGCTTTGCACACTCTTGGCATTTTTTCACTGGAATGGTGTTTAATTAACAGGAGTTTCTTTGTCAAGAGTTCATTAGTGGAGTCTCTCTCCTTCTTAATGTGTTTGTGATCATCAGTTGTGAGGGTCGGGTTGGTCCACAGTTAGTGGTCCTGTTCCACTACGGTTCTACTGCACATTATGGCCAGAACCACTTAACTAAATAAAAAAAACAACAGTCCATCATTCCCTTATTACAGAACAGATTCTTGTTTAACTCTTTTTCTGTTTACTGCACAATTTCACCTGTTCCTTCATCATTTTGTTTGTTTTTCAATATTAATGTAGAAAAAAATAAAAACAAAACAAAAAAACATTGAATGAGAAGGTGTGTCCAAACTTTTGACTGGTAGTATATAAATGTGTACATATTTTACAATGCAGATGTCCATATTCAGACTTGTATAGTGTACATTTTATACTATACTGTTGGCTTAGTACTTTATTTTATTTTTTCTTTTCTTTTTATTTTTCTGCTCTCAATGCATATTTCCCACTTGTGGGACTAATAACGGTTTATCTGATCTTTGATTGATTATATTTTGAGATGCGCGATGATATTGGAATCATATTGGTATCAGGAGAAAGCTGCTGTAAAAAAAATCCCAGCATCACAGATTTATTCAGTGTTATGTACTTATTTTAATTATAGAAATACAAGTGTATAATTATTCACGCTGGGCAGCAATTTCAATTTTATACAGTTATACGCAAAATTTAATGATGAATTTAAAAGTAGTGCACTTTTATTTTGAAAGTACTGTTATATAAACAGTACTATATTTAAGGAATATTTGGTTTAAACACTTTAATAAGGCGCTTTTTAACAGCAGTGTTCCCTTTAACACAGTCACACAGTTACAGTTCAAATCTCAACTTAAACATTAATGCAATCAAATCAAATATTTAACCAAAGCTCTTCACCACAGCAGGGCGTTCAGGTTTCATCTAGTTTATAGTAGTTCCCTCAGAGTCCAGATCAGGACATTATAGCATAATATTAGTAATAAAAAAACTGTGATACAATAACTGTTGGAGTAAACAATAAATTCACGCAATTATTACATTTTTAGATTAAAATGAGATATTATGTAGTACATATACTCCAGAAAAGTTTAATATTTAGGCTTGGCTACTGAGCCAAACTGTCTATGTGCATGTGTTTCTCAACTGTATATTATTAGGAATGTGGGCGTATTGCGATATCTATTTAAAAATATGACAATACGCATCATTAACACGCGACAATGCATTAAGGACAATGAGCATTTCGTTAATTATGATATTTATGAACTCCAATGTTCAAACCCGGTCCATGCATCCATTAATTTTCTTTATTTGATCTATAATTATTTTAAGGATCCTGCATTGACTCCAGGTCATCTTGAAAATATCGTCAATCAAACCGAATCGTGAGTCGACGCTAATTTGCATTACAGTGGCAATTTTGTCAAGATTGTAACATTTAATTTTATCAAATTAAAAATTAAAAAATAAAAAAAAAAATAAAAAAAATTTAATTAAATAAATAAATAAATAAATAAAAAATAAAAAAATTAAATAAAAAAAATTTAAAAATGTAAAAAAAATTAAAAAAAATAAATAAATAAAAATAAATAAATAAATAATAATTTTTTTTTTTATCAAATCGCTTCCTCGGCTTCATGGCAGTGTAAATGATGCAAAAGTAATAAAAGTCCCTATTGCCGCACCATATTTTATTTTAATTACATAGGAAATAGTGTAATATTTAAAAAATCTTCACCAACCTTCCCGTTTAGTTTCTGTCAGTAGAAGAATAAATAAAGGACATTCCAAAAAAATTTTGCTCAAAATAACTTCTCAACTGCTATTTGTTAGAACCGGTTTATTGTCCATCATGCAGTTTAAGTTTTGATATAAGATCAAGACTAATAATGAAGTCATGAACTTGAAACCATATATAAAAAGAAGAAAAGAGGAAATTAAAAATATAAGCTCAGGCCTTTTACACTGAAGGGTCACGTCGAACCGGAACGCAGCAAATGTTTTATCGACAAGCAATTGCTGAATCATAATGTAGTAAACAGGCAACAAATCAAGAAACTGGCTGCTGGAATAACATCTCAAGCTCCCAACAAATCAACAAGGCAATTTTCTGAATTAATCTCACAAACAATCAGCGAATCGTTCATGGAACTGTTCACAGGTTTCACCTCGTGCTGCTTTTCTTTTCTGAGAGCCGGAGTGAAACAGTCTCAGCAGCAGCAGGCGAAGAGTTGGCAAGGCTTTGCGTAAGCATTGCAGTGTGTGTGTGTGTGTGTGTGTGTGTGTGTGTGTGTGTGTGAGGAAACAGAGGAGAGTACGGGTCGTCAGCAGTGTCCTCTTTGTGCCACAGAGGTGCTTGGTTTCTACCACCCTCGTCACCACGTCGCCGCAGAGTGTGTGTGTGTGTGTGTGTGTGCACAGTGGGTTCTTGTAAAGCAGCACTCTTAATAAAGTCTCTGGAGGTTTTCATCACCCTGTCCCAGGAAAACACACCCCATTTTAACGCTGGCACAAGAGCCAATGGGGCTCTGATAGATATTTACAGTCTAACTTGTTTTGTTTTTTACACACACACACACACACACACACACACACACACACACACGGTACAGTTATTTGTAATATGTGGTAAAGTAAGGCCAGCACCTGACCATGTGATCTAGCACAGCCCTACTTTATTGTTATCCTTATACTATATTATAGTGCTAAATATGTAACACAGGTGGAAGTCAAGGGTTAAACATCCCAGCTGGCACTGCATGAAATATTAATCTTTCAATTCTGAGCATTTTTAATATTTCAATGCAACAATATCAGAGAGAAATGCTCTTACAAATCAACAGCTAGCAAAATAAACAAGAGTTATGGGCACACTGTGCACACACACACACACACACACACACACACACACAGCCTCCAGAGCACCAGTGAGAGAACTGACAAATGGCCACTATGTCACAGAGTGAGAAATCCTGCAGTCATGGACAGGCTCTCATTTATCTGAGTGTGTGTAGGAGTGTGTATGCCCTCATGCAATACATGCAATATCCAGGACAGAGCCACTCACTTACTGTAGCTGCTTAGGGGGACTGCCATGAGGGTCAGACTCTGTGTGTCAGTGTGAGTGTGACAGAAGAGAAAAAGAGAGAAAGATAAAGAGAAAGAGAGAGAGAGACAGAGAGATAGTCACACACAGAGAGAGAGAAACAGAGTGTGTGAGAGAGAGAGAGACAGAGAGAGACAGATAACACCCTTTACATACATTGGCTTTCTCCACTTAAATTCAGTTCTGCTCTGTTCAGTTTGGTTTTGGACCTACAGTTTTCCACTACAACTTGTTGCTATAGCGACCAAACATTCTGAGCAGCAGCCCGAGCGGAGCGCTCTGAGCTGAGGTAAACAACCCGGCATCAGATTCATTCATAATTGCCAGCATGGATGAAATCAGAGGGGTTTTATGTCTTGTCCTTGGTTTGTGGCTGTTTGACACAAAACAGAGACAATTGGCACCAGACAAGGCTTAAAGAAGCAACATTAGGCTGTAGCTCATGCTAACGTTCACTGGGGTAACCACAGAAACCTATAACCTCCAATATGTACACGTCATCATTTAGTATCGGTTCAGCACGCTTGGAACCTCGGCCAAGGTGGTACCAAGAATGGTACCGGGTATCAGGAACCAGATTTTAGTTCTGGAAAAGCAAAAAAAACGAGTAGAGCTGAACCGAACTGAGCTGGTACCAGTCAGTGGAAAACCCCCATAAATGAGCTTTGTTTTGATTGGTCAGTTCATATTATGCTTCATTAAAGAAGCATTCCAGGCTTAAATATTGTGTAGAAAATACTCTTGAGGGCTATTTACACTGTTTATGTGGTTCTATGTAACAATAATACATACGATACCATTTTACATGACCATTTCCCTCACGTTACCTCACTTTATCACATAGTTGTAAACGGGTGGGTGCTTCCTCTGCCTCTCAGACTGAAATGTAAATGACTTTCACTCTGATTGGCTGAATTGTATTGTGCTTCATTGAAAGCGCAGTCCATGCTAAAATACTCCTTATATCTTCAGCGTGAACAGGCAGAACTAAACAGCTTTAGAGTAAAAAAAAAAGTGGATAGAAATGTAGATTCGCTGGTTCTAGTTGGCAAACAATTCAAAACGAGCCGTTCCTGCACTTCAGTTTGATCTGGGAGTGAACTGTACAATATGAAACTTTACCATTAACTGCCTTTAGCTACATCAAACTATACTAAACTCTTTCATTTAAAAGAATTGAGCAGATCCAGTGTGAAACTGCAGCCGAACAGGTGGATACATGTAAATAAATTGGTTTAGTTAAATCGTGATAATGAATTTGTTTTCGCAGCTTAACTACAATTTCTGGGAATCTGAGTGTAAATGAATCCACCGCGTTTAAAAAAAGGTGAAGGAAATTTAGTTAATTGCGATTCTTTATTAGCTACACAATTAAAAAGACAATTAAATTGGCAGCTAAAATGTCAAACGGCTGATTTGTGTCAGGTTAAAAAAGCGGTAGCGGCTCATTCCTGCTTCTCTCACAACAACGAATCTAATTATTCCTCTTTATACTTTTAACCAATCAAAATCTACAAATATCGATATGAATCTATTATCAGTGTGCCTTTCCACGCCAGCAGCCAGGCTTCCCTCATCAGACACGCCCTGGTCCGCAGTACCAGCAGCTCCTCAGGCCAGGGCTGTGTATCAAGCAAATTCTGGATTATTCCAATTTGCATAAATTGCCAATTACATTTTACAGTTTCCACAAACCTGGCTAATCACTTGTTTCCAAGCGTTTAATTACTACTCAGCAATGGCTGCCTAATATCATTAAACCCAATACCTTATTGTTGCTTATCATGCCATATTAAAGAAATTACACCGGAGTCAATTTTCACCAGTGTGTGTGTGTGTGTGTGTGTGGGTGTATTCACACAGAAGTTACCTTCAAAACACACACACACACACCCACACACACATTTAAGACACGGAGTCGGTTAGTTTCTGTCTACTGCCTGAACAAGAGGGAAAAAATGGCCAGAATCAAAAACAGCACAATATCGCAGTCGGGCGCGACTCTGTTCTTTTGCATAATTGCAATAAAATATATGTACGGCTCTGACTGATTGAATTGCATCTCGCTCGGCGGCGGAGGCCGTAAACAGAGCCGTCATCTCGGCACAAAGAGCGAGTCGCGTCGTTCTTTCTCTTTTTTCCCCCGCTACTCAACTCCAGGCATCGAGCACGAATCCAAACTTGCATGATGAAAATAATTATGGGGTGTGAGTTACCTGTGGGCTTCTACATCCACACTCCCTCCCCCTTGCTTCTGTCTAGCTTTCACACACACACACACACACACACACACACACATACACACACACACACACACACACACACACACACACACACACACACACATAGATGAACACATACCCATACAAACTCAGTGTGCGCTCATCCCAGCCAGGCTGTCAGTCAATCACCATTAAGTTAGCAGTGCTGAGAGCACTTCATCTGGATCATCAGCCTCTCCCAGATCCAAACTGCCTATTAATGACACTCGCTACAGCCGGCGCCGACAACACAGGTGAGTCTTTCCAAACTGCACTCCCACCAAGAAGCAATAACAACCATAGAAGAGAAGAAACGAGCTGGAATCAAAGGGGGCAGTTCACCCACAAAAGAGGTAGAAACCAGGTTGGCTGTCTATGAAAAACAGCAACACTGTGAGGCACGGTTCCCATCCATTACACACAAAAAACTAACAAAACAAAAGCCTTTGGGCCTTTACCCTCTTAACTGTTTTCCTTATTGGGTATGAACCTCTGACGTTTTTCCTCTGACTGGGTTTGTTAAGGTAACTTGGCAGTAACTGTGTTAAAAGCAGATGTTGATTTGAGGTTAGATTTACAAGCATGAAGAACAGATGCGGACAGGTTTGAAGAACAGATGCGGACAGGTTTGAAGAACAGATGTGGACTTGGTAATATACTTAAAAGTTGTCAACCGCCATAAAAAGAAGAAGAAGAAGCTGCTGCAGCATGTAGCATAACTGCTCTGTGTCTTGTGCTTGTATTTTAGTGTTTAAACCCCCCCCCCATTTTCAAAAGTAATCTCAGTTTATTTAGTATTGGTAAGCTATGCTCTGTCTAAACATGTAGAGAGAGTTATTTCAACCTTTCTTTTGTGTACGAGTCTTTGCATGCTCTTAATACTAACTACTGATGCTAACGTTTTTAAAGCAATAAAGTTTTCTGATTATTTATTTACCTTTATGTTTTATTTAAGGGTAAAGCATTAAACTGAGTTTAACACAAAATTAACATGTTCTGGGAGCAGCTTTGGGGTCATATTTAGGGTTTATACTATAAAAACAGACATTTTTAGGCACTTTTTCACCAAAACACAACAACGTGGTTTTTCACTATAAAACAAGGGATTCCTGTAGTGCAATTTCATTAATGCTGGATGGTTTTCATCCCATTCACATGTTACTGATAAAATGCTGTATTGTCTAGTTACTGTATATATCTGATTTACATCCAGTTTAATCTACTGTTATATTTATATGTTTTATTTACTGTATTGTCTCAGATTTATATCCCATTCACACTACTGTCACAGTGTGAATGGGGTATAAATATATATAAATACTGTTTATTTCTTGTATTGTTTCTGTCATTCCATGCTGTAACTGTCTCCTGTGCAATATATTACTTGGTGCAATCACTCTGGAAGGTTTATTACCCATTCACACGGTTACATTACGTTACTGTGTCTTTTTATTGTGTTATTTGTCTTGTTCCTGTTGTAACTTGCACTCTGCTGAATATTGCTAGCGGTCCATCATTACATTTACATTACATTTCCATGTTCTTCAAACATGTAGAGCTATGCTTAAATAAGCATCCGCTATTCAACCCTGTTACTGCAGACTAAGTACATCTAAATAACTCCTGTCAAACAAAGTCCGTGTTCACAGCTGCTGCTGAGAATAAAGTAACCTTGAACCTTGAAAGCGAAACATGCAGTAAAAACATCAGTCCTGGAGCCCGGCAGGAACTCCAGATCTGACCGTTTCGCTGCAGAACGAAGTGGAATAATCGCTAACAATAAACTCAGAGAAGTCTCTGGTCACTGTTTTTTTTCACAAGATACTTAAAATGTGTACATCAGGACACTTCAAATATGCAGGACTGTCCCAGGAAACAAGGGATATCTGGTCACCCTAACACTACACTACTTCTGTCTATTTCTTATTGGTAACAGTACAGTTCATCCGTGAAGTTGTGGCTCAGAGTTTGCGTCCTTAGACATTTACAGATTTTTTCTTTACAACTGAAATAAAAATTGTTCGTGGAAACCGGTCTGTCGGGAGACACAAAGTAACCGTATACCAGCTGCTGCCCTGCAGTCCAGAATTCAGCATCAGAACAGTTTCAGTGTGGAGCG
>JBBPDB010000001.1:21246838-21260788 GCA_037974465.1 Brachypetersius altus
TTTGTGTTCTAGAGTGAAGGAGCTCCACACATGTGATGTGTGTCTGTCTGCTCTGCTGCGTGTCTCTCATCTTGTTGCCGTCTCGTGTTTAGAGTCTCCTCGCGCCGACGGCCCCGCCCCTTTTATGAAGGGACTATAATAATTGGTTAAACCAAGGAACGTGTGTCAGCGTCAGCCAATCAGAGGCAGAGATTGTTTTGTGTACCCAAGTGAGGGCAGAGAGAGGAAAAACACACACGACTAGTCGACTTTTTGTGTTAATGCCCTAACACACACACACACACACACTACAGCAAAGAGCCATAAGAGCTTGGTCAAATTCACTGTCACATTTCTGTCCTCACTTGTTGAGTCAATGAAGAAATTTAACTTACTAATAAACAAAAACACTAGAATGTAAGACCCGATCATTAATGGATCTCCTGGCCCATTTCAATACATGAGTTACTGATTCTAGCAGGCAGTAAGAAACATTCCTAACAGTATCAGGCTTATCCCCCACCCTGAGATTTCAAATGCAGTCGTGTGACCTGAAGGACGAAAAAAAAAAATCTTTTTTAATTAAACGTTTCCAGGCCTGGTTGTTAACTGACAACTCTGCTGCCCCCCGGAACATGTCCACCAGACATTTCCGAATGTAAGTAAACATTTGATTAAATGAGTTCCTCCGTTCAGACAGTGTTGATTAAAAACAAGGGAAGCACAAGGAAGTGTGTGAAAGATAAACAGCATGGAGGCCGCAGACCAAATTAAGGTCTCAGCATTGCATCTTGAAGATACAGGCCTGACAGGTTCATTTACGATCCCTCAACGTTCTACGTAAGTGAAAACAAGGGGAACCGGGACACAGGCTTTTCATCTACAATAGTCAACACGTCTGGTCTGAGAGCCTCAACATGAAAGAGCCCATTGAGGAACACAGTTTTCCTCATCACACACACACACACACACACACTCACAGGCATCTCTCCATGAAATCAACAAACAAGGGGTTCTTACCTTGCCAAACTGTTCGAAATACTGCTTCACATCTTCAACTACTGTGTTAGCTGATAATCCGCCTACAAATATTTTCTTTGTTCTTGTGACCATCTGGAAGAGAAGAGAGGACAAGAGATTAAGACCATGTGAAACCATTTCAGAGCGGACTTCAAAAATAACAAGAAAAAAACAAAAGAAAAACAAAAAGAAAAGACACCAAAGGAGAGTGGAAGAGCCAGACTGAGCTGGGAGATGACCAGTTCTGTTTATTCTCCCCACTGGGAGCAAACGGAGGTGGCGCAGTGTGTGATTAGCTGAGTGTGTGAGATGCACACTGGGATCGGGTAACACCTCGTCCACCGTACCCACTGCTGCACTCTCCACTTCCCCGAGCACTACACCTAGACTTAACACTTTCTGTTGTAGACTGGGAGAAAACACCTGAGCTGTGAATATCGCGGCAGTGAAAGGTCCCATGGTCCATAGTGAAAGAAAAAAAAAACTGGAGCAGAAACTTTTTCATTACCAACAAAAAACAAAAGCCGTGCAGTCAAGCAGCACTCGGATGGACCTTCAAAGACATGCTAATGGAGACGAAAAACAAAAAAGGGGCTGAAAAAGTTTGATTCTCAGAGGTGGGTCTGTTTTGCTGAGCCAGATCTCAATGAGACAGACGGTATTAGAGGTTACAGACATCTCCGTTACACAACAGGAACATTTCTCAAAACACAATTAACTCTCGCTGCTGGAGCGATGTAGGGTGCAGGGAGCCCCGGCTTCTCCCGCAGCACACTTAATTGTGCTGAGAGTTTGAGTATTGAGATCAAATAGCTCACCTCTCATGGAGGGCAATGATAGCAGCTAACAGGAGAGCGCCTTCGGCAGCGATACGGCACTTTTCATGTTAAGGAATAAATGGAACGTGTCCAACCCTGTCAACGATTAAGAGAGAGGAAAGATCGGTTCTCGCGTTCTGCAGTGGAGTTCCAAAACCGGGAGGCGAAGAAAAGAAAAGAGGCATTCATGAGCACCGGTCCCATCCATCGGATGCCATCTTTGGCAACTGAAACGCACACCCTCTGCCTCCGTCTTGGCTGCCCGCCACCCCAACATCTTTCACAACGTTTTTCGCTCTCATCCGCAGCCCACCGCAGCTAATCCGCCTGTCTCTCCCCTGTCGCTTTTTTGTGGAGCCTGGGCTGCCCAACGTGTCAGGGGAGAGTTGCATTTTTAGCGGCATCTTTATGCCCTCTGACAGCGTCGGCTCGTGGCTGATGGAATTCTTCAGGCCCAGGAACAACGCAATTACTCTGTCCATTTTTCTCCACGCTGACAACAGACAACAGCAGGCCTTCACTCTGTCTTGCCTCTCCTGCTCCAGCGGTCTAGCAGGACTGCAGCTCGGCCTCACAGGAGCACTCTCCTGCTGCTGCCACCGCTCGCACATTTGCATTCAGTCTGCTGGCTTGGACGAGGTTATGAGCAACACAACAGTGGGTACAGCTTTTCAAAGACGACATCCAGAAATATAGGGATGACTCATTAGGTCAGACTCCATCAGCGAGGTGCTACTGAGGGCATGATTTGAACTTAGATAATCTCCCGCTCTTCACATGGTTTACATTCCAAGTGCACCCGTGTATAGTGAAAAACAGTGTTGTGTTTTGTTACGGGAAAAAAAGCCTATTTTTATAGTGTAAACCCTAAAAATGCCCCCAAATCTGCTCACCTAATTTCATTTTAAACTCAGTTTAATGCATTGACCTTAAAGAAAATGTAAAGGTAAATAAATAATCAGAATCAGAAAACTTTATTGCTTAAAAAAAACGTTAGCATTAACGGTTAGCATTAGCAGTGTGCAAAGACTCGTACACAAAAGAAAGGTTGAAATAACTCTCTACCCACATGTTTAGACAGGGCACAGCTTACTAATACTAAATAAACTGAGATAACTGTTGAACATTGGGGGGAAAATGTTTAAAACAGCAAAAATACCAGGACAAGTCACGGAGCAGTCATGCTACATGCTACAGCATGCTGCTTCTTCTTCTTTTTTTATGGCGGATGACAACTTTTCAGTGTATTACCGCCACCAGTTCGGTTCTCAGAAAAAATCTGAGTTAGTCTGAATCCGCGAAAGCTGATCTGCGTAAAACTGAGGCGTTACTGTATAACCATAGTTCTGGTAGCTACTCATCTCCTAATGTCTTAATTTAGGAATATTCTGTATCAAGAAACTGAATAAACTGGTGACCTAATGGGTAAGAGGTCAGGAGGTACAATCCTACCTTCGGCCACTGGGTTCCTCAACAAAACCCTTAACCCTAAGTTACTCCAATGAGACTGTTCCCTGTAGTTAGGGAATGGTAGTCGCTTTGGATAAAAGTAAATTTAAATGCAATATTCTGACATTATACAGGGTGAATTGAGACATCTGGAGACTGCTGACTGCTGACTTAAAGCCTAAAGAATTGCCAATCCTAGTCTTATTGACCCCATGTTCCACCAGGTTTTGTCTCTTTCCGACTCTACGCATCTTAACCTGTTAATCGGCTCCAAATGAGTTCCAAAAATGTGTAGTTTGGTGTCACTAGGACTGGGATTGAAAACCAGAGACCGAATTTCTCTACAGTAGCTTTGTCTCAAGCTGAACGTGGAAATGATGTTCTTCCCTCATCTCCAGTCTCATTCGGTGTATTGGCTAACTCTCAAAAAGCAGCAGCCTCTTATGTTTTCTCCCACTCCATTACCTACGGCAGCCAGTGGCCATTCAGTCCAAAACGTGTGTCATATGTACAGCCCTTGGCCAGATATTGGAGGGCAGTTAAAGCAGTTGCTCAGTTTGAAGCAGAACTCCCATTTTGCACCGACCCCCTCCCTCGACACCAGATCAGCTTCCCGAACTTCGAGCCATTACAAGACAAATGCAGCTACATGCAAGGGGATGCCGCCGAGCGTGATTAATCAGGTGGAGGTGCTGAGCTCAGCCCACTGGGCTGTGATCGAGAGCTTCTGGGTACAGTGTGGAACACATGCGTCCCGTACTGACACGTCTGAACAAGACAAAGAACACTCTGCTGGGGGATTCACACATCCAGCGGCCCACATCCAACCGTGCCCTCTCGTCATGTGTGCAAATTTGAAAGCACTCTGAGCTACGGATGTTACGATTATGGATGTTGATGGCCCGATTATCATGTGGGATATAACCACGGTTTCAGGATTACCACGATTATTCTGCAGGTATTAATTTCACAATGTAGACAATCATAGTCTTTAGAAGTTTTTACCCTTTATTTACTGCTGTCTTTATTAAAAAAAAAGGCACAAAAAGGCCCGTCGTCTTGAAAATGTTCCTCTGTATATTCAGCGTTGAGGAGCTTTTCCGGTTCATTAACCGTGCCGCTTTAAATCAAGGTTAATCGTGAAACTGGTTAATCGGGACGTCCCTACTCAGAGCCAGGTATCACAGGGGTAGCCCTGCACACAGCATGGACAAGCAAAATGTAACGCAAACAAAAACAGGTTCCAGAGGTGTGATTACTTATTGCTGAGGAGCAGCCCTCGGCCTGAAGCCTGTGGAAGGACATGGAGTGACGGAGAAGAGCTAGGAGAAGAATTTCAAAACAGTCACTATCTGAAGACCAGAAAAATTCAGCCACGAAAATCCATGAATATGAAAAAGAGCGTGTCTGGCGCAGGGCTGCGATATCAGAATGCACTCGAGGTGATGGAGAATAAGCAGCGTTTAGAGATATGTATAGATTTATGCAGAGAGGCAGAGTTTGTTGCTCTTGGTCTAGTGCTGCTGATGTTGCTGTTTCAGCCCTGTCATCTCTCCCCGAGTGATGCCTGATGCGCCTCGGCACGCCTGGAAAACATTCCGTGCCTTTCCTCCAGTGAGAGTGGCAGCTGCCAGAGAGCCTCCAGGAGAGGCAGGTTTCTCGGCAGGTTTCTACCGGGGCTGAGAGGAGCGAACACCGCACCAACTACAAAGGCAGAGTCCTGGAAGGCAGGAGCATCATTTATGGAGAACAGCGGGTTCCACCAGGTCGATGCCATCGAATCGCAGGTGACTCATGGGACGGACTTGCCACAACGAATGATACATTCATGAGAAATCTGCATAGAAATGCATCTATTTCTGAAAGCCTTGTCTATCCATGTGTACAGTCAACGGCAAATGTAACAAAATTAATTACTGAAGTTCAGAGCTGAGAGAAACCCACTGAATTATGAACAATACAAGTGGCTCAGTGAGTAGGATACTTGCCTCCAGACCAAGAGGTCATGGGTTCAAATCCTACCTTCAGCACCACCACTGTGTCACTGAGCAAGACCTTTAACCCCCTGTAGTTAGGGAATGGAAGTCGCTTTGGATAAAAGCGTCTGCTAAATGCCGTAAAATCGAAAAGCCTCGTGTGCCTAGTGCTGTTAGAGACCGTGTTCTCTTTGGGAACCGAAGGGTCATTATGTGGCGTAAATCAAATGTACAGCGAAATGATAATGTTAAGTCTAAAGGGTTCATTGCTGCCTGTACCGGATATCTAGGTTTCTAATCTTTAGCAGCTGCCTCTGAGCATGTTCTCAACAACACTACAGGAGTAGGAGCTTTAAAGGATGCGGAGGTGGGCTCTCTAAACATCAGGAGGAGGCTTGGCTTTGTCCTGCTGTCATACGACAGGAGAGATATCTACTGGCTATATTTAGATTTGGCAAAAACTGGGCAAAGTAAAAAAAAAACGAGTTTAAAAAAAGAAGCTTTTTTGTTGTGGTCCACAGCAGGCGGCACAGCTGTTGCTTTGAAATGCACGTTCCCCCAAAACCCCAAGTGGGTCATGGACTAAATTCCACCGAGAATTCTTCTGGCCAAGAGAGGCTCTTCTTATTTTTCCGCCGCACATGAGGGACGTGAAGAGGTAGATGCTACCAGTGACGGCAAAGTTCACCATTTATCTGCGCCGAAATAAAATGGATCGAGACATATCCCGCAGCCCAAATTGAAGGAATGTGATAGGAGTGACAATTTAATATTGCATCTCCTCTCCTTTGGGCACAAATAGATCTAATTAAGATCTTTCATTAGATGCGCTGCCGCCAAACCCGCCCTGAAAACATGGATCCTTATCAGAGTACAGGACAATCGCTGGGATACAGACACACCAAATCAAGTTATACACCAGCCAGAAAGGGAGAGAGCGAAGGAGAGAGAGAGGGAGGGAGGGAGGGAGGGGTAGGAGCAGGTTGACAAATGACAGGACGCAGGTTACTCAGAGTTTAACAAAGAACAGAGACCAGAGGAGGAACGGAAGGAAGAAGGAGACAAAGTCTTGTTCTCCTCCAGAAAAACCTGTTGCGGATCGCGTTGAGTGCAGCCTCTCCATCTCCCCTCTCTCTCCACTACAGCGAAGCACTGCGCTCTATTTATGTTTACTCTGTCCTCCTGATTAACTGCATTGCGGCCTCTCACTGCTGATTGCGGTTGACTAACATTGGTCCTCTTTCTAAAATAAGCCCATGCGCCCCAGACAAGAGATGCTCTCGTGTTCTGACAAGGAGTCTTTTTTTTTAATCAGAGTCCTCTTTATCCACCATTTTCCTGGCTGGATGTCCCCTGATTAGAGTGAGATAATGAGTCCCCCCCCTCCCCAGCCAAGCTCCCACAATCCACCTCCATTCACCAACCCCCCGCCCCCCCTCCCCCAACCAACCATCCCCCACCTCCCTCCTGTGCCTCTTCATCATCTCAAATCACACATTCGCCGCTGATTGCCGACTTCTCGTACTTTCTCTCAAATCACACTCTCCCGGCGCCAGAGCTTAAATATGGCGAAGCAGTCAGGAGCGGCGACTACCTCGCAGATTTTTTCCCTTTCTCTCTTTCTCCCTGAGCATTGTCTCATGCCAGCCCATGTCACTTGCTTGAGTGACAGAATCCACTGCACTTGCCACATTCCATTTTGCAGCATCTAAATTTAGCCCTCCGAGCTCCAATTTGTACACATTTTTTGAGATGCGGAATTTTAATGCTGACATTCAAATGTGCGGGGCCAAACAGCTCCGCGCCTCCTCGGCTGGAGCTAACCCTGATTGACAGGCGAGCCGGCGGTTTGACTGAGGCCTCAGATTAACTGATTAGTAACGTTGGCCAAACCGCTGGATTTGCATGCTACATTGACCCCACCCCCACCTCCCCCTTCCACCACCCCCCGAGTATCCTCATTCAATCTCAGCTTTCTATCTGTGCCATACCTCCGACTGTGCAGAGGGCCAGCTTTATCCGATACACTGGAATTGTGTCTCGTCTGTAACTGCGCATAAGGCGCCTGAACCGGAGTTTATTCATGAGGGGCGGGTTTGTGTTCGAGAAAACAATCAAATTCAACCTGAAACAAAAAGACATATTTCATCATATTACTATCGGCATACAACACATTAGATATGTGTGGATTTTACGCGCGGGTCCTTTGTTTTTAGACTTACAAGAAACGTAACGTAGATCGCACAGGTGTAAAACCAAGCAAACCCTGTCTCCGGGGCAAAACTGGTCCAATCCTAGCTCTAGTGTGTATTTATAGAGCCCTAATTGATAACCGCAATACCATTACACTGAGTAGATGAGTGAGGAAGAGATGCTTAGTGCAAATGATAGGTGACAGCCCAACAGGTCCAGAGCAAGCTTAGAGCAACTATAGTCCCAAGGACGGCAGGAACAGGCTGCCAAAGAAACGGCGCAAAAGGGCTTTTGTTGGGCCTCGCGTACACATAAATAAGTCTCTGGCTCTTTCAATGGAAGATCCTTCACAAGCCACTTAGCTCGGCCCCAGGCAGTTAAAACTCGAGCGTCAGACAGGTGCCCAATTATTCTCATTCATTCTGGCAACAGATGTAAACGCAGGCCTCTTTAAAAGCTCATTTGCGGAGTTTAACATAGGACTAAGGTGACTTAAAGATGAATTAACAGAAAGACTAAAGCTGGTGACGCACGCCTCACTGTTCGTCTTGAAAGTATAATTACACTCCACAGCATCGAAATACATGACTTTCCGTATACTGCTGCCTCAGTTGTGCCTCTGCAGCAGCACCCCCTCTGGTTCAGGTCTGCTGCAGGTACGCATGACATGCATTAGTAAAAATCTCAATAAGAAAATCAGTCAAGCAAGGTTTTCGCTCCCTGAAATCAAAGTCTCTCTCAAACGGGGCTGAACGAATGCAAGTGGCAATAGGAAAAGAACACAGACGTATTTAACCAAGCTTAAGGCCCATCTAGAGTACAAACTACCACTGCTACCATTTCTGCAGGCCTGTCTATTGGGTTTCAGAGATGCTGAATGGTTGGAACTCTTTCTTCTAGGCTCCTTGTATCTTGAGGCACTTTGCAGCCTGTCGGTAAAACATTTCTTTCATTCTTTCACTCCTGAGTGTGACAAAGATAAGACAGGCATAAAACCTACAAGGTGGCTCAAGACTTTTGCACAGTACTGTACGTTGTTGGCTATCTTTGTTATACACCTTAACAACTGACTCATCTTTGTCTTTGAAATGATTAATAATGACTGTTGAATGACCAACGTATGAATCATTCAAGCAGAACAAAGCACAACTGAAGTCCTGAACCAGTGAAGAACCAGGAGCAGATGATTCCAGATGATCAGGCGGTGATCAGTATACTGGTGGTGCTGAATGCTGAGTGGGTGAAGCTCCTTTATCTAGACTCCTTGTATCTTTAGACACTTGTTTAGCCTGTCAGTAAAACATTTGTTCTAATATTTTTATGCAATCTACTAAATATGCCAAAGATAAAAGAGATTGACATTTCTCTTAAATGTGGGCCTTGTGGACCTTAAAGCACAAGTATGGGACTATTAAATACAGAGGTGGAAAAATTAAGTAAGGAAAAGAATGAAAAAAATGCACATAGAATCTATCAAATATTGGGAGATGGGCTTCAAGAAATCAGCCCTTTGTTTCTGTAAAATGTCTTTATAGTAGTGTCTGTGGGTGGGGACATCCATAATGCATAATTTAAAAAGGAAGCCATGGTAGAAAACAGAGGCCTTATGGGCACATTCATATGCATTTTGCCTCGCAGGTCATCTTTTTCCAGTGAGGTATAATGGCAGTATCTTTGAAAGGGTATGCATGGTTTGTTACTGCTCTGATTACTCACTATTAAAATAATCAGTAGATTACTCAATGACTAATATTATTGATATTGACGGCCCTACCGGTAAGCATGAGGACCAAGCAGATGTCCTCTTTCAATCAAAAGTGAAAAAATATAATGGGCCACTTAAGAGCATTCATGATTTTCATCAGAAACAACAGCAGCAAGTTTTTTTTGTTTTGGGAGTGTTGGGTGAAGGGGTGGTGGAACAGCGTACACATCATCTTTTGGGTGATTATAATTAGTGGGAGTGACTCCAGGGATTAGGGAGAAACAGTGATTGCCTGAAATATGAGCTTAGGGGCTTATACACTAATACTCAACTCAACATGCCTTCTCCAACCAAAGGCAATTAGTGCCAGTGCTGTGCCTCAGGATTGACTTGTATTTGTACTTCAAAGCCTGTGATTGCATGTTCAGAAAGGGGCATTTTCAGTAACCTCAAATCAGCCTCTTTGCCTTTGAGTTTAGTTCAGCAAAGGTTGACTTTGATATAGACAATTCTTTTAGGCTACTTATTTTTCTGTTTATTGAAGGATTCCCATCTTTGTCAGTGGACTATTCAAAGCAGAGTGGCTAAGATGCTTCATGTTTGCGCACAGTCCGCCCACTAAACGTTCCGCCAAACAAAAGGCACATTTTAGGGCTGTTCTCATTTCCCCTGGAGCAGATAACTGCCTGGCAACCAGAGGTCAGCATGTGCGTATCTGTGTAATGATGAATATGTCAACATTTTTGGAAGAACAATCATTTGGTTCTGGAGGCCAAAGGCACACTCTGGTGTTTTTGAACCTAATTTCTATCTGGTGCATTTCTATTGCACTGATGAACATTAAGGACAACAATTTAGATTTTCTTGTTCTTAGAAAAAAGGAAAATCTGTTGTCCAGTGACAGCTGGTCACAATATTGGATGTTAAGCACTTCAGTGTCACATTTGAGAGCTCTGTTTAATTGTTGACATATATGATAATCTTACACCTATAGGAACTTCACAGTAACACTGCATTTATAGTAGTTACTTAGTAAGTAGAACATGTAAATTGGCATGAAGGACTTTCAAGCACTAATATACAAAGTAAAACATGCCTTTCCTAAAGATTTGTTACCGTTATATTGTCATTTTTACCAAGTCAAGTCTCTAGTCTTTGTGCTCGAGTCCAAGTCTAGTCTTAAGTCTTTGAGTGGCAATGTTTACAAACGGCGACTCTAAATGTGGCATTTTTGAGCTGTAAATGTTGAGCTCTAAATGATTAGAAGATATGCTAATTGGCCACGCACTGTGATTACAATTGGCTGTTCCTTAGGAGGGGCGGGACTGTGCTGTGATATGCCATCACCAACATGGAGGATTTGCCTTAAAAGATCTTAAATCTAAATGTTAAATTTGAATAATATATCTCGAAAACCGTTAATAGCTGAAAACCATTCACCTCGGAAAAAAGTAATGGGACACTGCGAGATATAAATAAATTATTCCATGAAATGAACATGAGTCACAGCACCCAAGCCCGGGTCAAGTCTCAAGTCGTTGAGGGCAAGTCTAAAGTCAAGTCACAAGTCTTTGTTTGTGTGACTTAAGAGTCTCAGACTCTAGTCCCCATCTCTGGAGAGAGTGGGTAAATATGGACAACAGGTAATAAAGCATTTAACCCGGAATCACAGACAGGCTGTGTAATTGTATAGTTTGGGCTAGTGGTAAATCAGCCCTTTTGTGGCCAGTTGATATTTCATATAATACTTGCATACGTTTAACCCAAAGACTCACGTCTTGACTCAGACTGAATGCTAGTTCAATCACTGAACCCATCATACAAATTTACTGATTCTGCAACTGTCCATTGACTTCTATAATAAGCAAGTTGCTCACACGAGTCTTTTCTCTGTCCCATCAAAAATTAAAATAAATTTCTCCTTAAAAATCGGTTCTCAGTTTCTTCTCTTTAACAACCTTGTGGATCTGAAGTCTAAGATTTCTTTTGGATCTTCTAGTTTATCTGAAGATCTAATGACCTGAGACAAAAGATCTAGAGTAGTGAGAGAATTGGAATGAGAGAATTGGATTGGAATCAGGATGAGATTAGAATAAGCTTTTTTCATAGAAGCTGAAGAAGAAGTGGGTCTCATATTGATGTTAAACTGAACTCTTTGATTTTTAGTGGAAACAAGCTGGACAAAGAAATGATTTTCCTTTGCTCTTGGTTTTCTTGTCTTTTCCAAGGAAGGAAGTGTATCGAAATGCTAAGCGACCCTGTGATACAGATGCTGCAGACAGAGATTAGGTTGAAAAAAGTTGGCGGTGTTCCTTTAACGCTCTGGTTGGATTAAGTGTAGCACAGCCATGCAGGAAGACATGGAAACATCCCACGGAGACAATACAAAATCATGTGTGTGTATGTGTGACTTAACTCCCGCGGCATTGGCAGGCTCAGCGGGCATGCAGCTGCCCGGGGTTGGCAGCTCTACGGCCGTTTGCTGGCCCTTTAATTAGCCGCTCCACTGTGCTCCTGTCAGGCTCCTCTGCTGCGATCTGTGTTTGCTGTCACTAATGACTTGACTAATGAGGCAGTTAGTGTCCACTAAACTGATGGCTGGTCAGTGCAGTTAGTGGTGGGGGCGGCTGGTCTGCAGCAGGACGCTCTTATCTCCTAAAGCCAAAAGCACTGACCCCCACAGACAGCCCTCTAACCCCTCCTCTCCATCCGTCAGCGGGAAGGGGTCAGAAGCAATAGCAGTGTGGGACAGATAAAGATGCATTGGTCCCCCTGCTTGGCCTCTGAGCACTGGTGGTCAAAACCCGGCCACAATAGGGGCCTGTGTGTTGCTGATAAGGGCAGAAAGCCGCAGGGAGGTAATGTGCTGAAGAGCAGAGAGATGGCCGCAATGCTTCACAGCCAGGCCTGGATTAACATGGCAAAGCCGCAAGCCTCAAGATTTTCCCTCTTTTTTCTCCTACAAAAGCATAGACCTAGTTCATAATACAACACAGCATTAACCAGCCTTTCATTCAGTCATTATGATGTTAGTTTGAGAATGTGACCCTTGGAAGAAATATTTGTTAATGCCTCTTTTTAGTTCATATTATTCCATCTATAAATGAAATTACTGCAACTGTTTTAATTATAAACAATAGATTTTTGTTATGGATGACCATCAGCAACTGAGTGCAGATATAATACCTCTGGCTACAATCAGTTGATTGATATTAGTATTTCTGATAGTAGTCATAAGTAAGGATATCCCAGTACAGTTTCTTGATTTTAAGCATAAGATGATACCAAGCCAATACAATTTAGGTAATACATGCTAGGCTGCAGCATAGGCTTTTGCTGTAACAGTAGTGTATTTAAGTATATGTTTAATATGACTAAAATACACTATTTGTGTTGCCTATTTTAAAAAATTGTATTTAAGATGTTATTAAATTTGTTTGGCCTTCTTGATGATTTTGCCACCATAATGCATGCATATGGCTTAGTTTATTTTTAGAAAATAGAACACCTGCAGCATTGTTAACCAGAACAGGTCAGAAATTAATAATTAAATACTAAGAATGACTTTGTTGGTAGTGAATTTCCATCATGCAGGATTTTGGCCAAAACTAAAGGTTAATAATGAGATTGATGCAGATCTGAAGGAAAAAAATGGGGAACGAGGGGTGGAGCTGAACAAGCTTCGGCAGACAAAGTTCTGGAAAGGCTGTCTTTTTCTTTGATTTAATTACGATTTAATTATTTTTCCTAAAAATAAAAATAAACATTATGGTTTCAGCAGTTCTCTTAAACATTGACGGCTGTAGAGTAGCTACTGGCTGCGAGCTGTTTCTCGACGCTCGACGGAGCCAAAACTCCGAAGCTTGGTATTCAGGACAGTGGCTCCGGTGTTGTGAGTGCTGCGAGAGCTTATGCACCGTTAAAAATAAATAAATAACAGCAGTTTTGGAGTCTGTTTTCTTGCTGTTAATAAACTGTTACCTTCCTTAAAAGGTTTATTTTTGCAAATGTTTGTAGAACAATAGACTTTGTTAAACAACTTGTGCTATAAAGTCTTTGTGCGGCAGCACAGAAAATGGATTTTCATGCCGAATAGTGCCATAAATTGCATAAAATGATCTTGTCATGTTGCCTGCCACTCTATCACCCAGGCCTTCATTTCCCTCCACCCTGCTGTCTGACTGACGCTGGGAAGCGGAGCTCAGCCAGAGGGTCTGCTGGAGCTCAGTGGACAAACATGAGCTGATGAGGGGCGTCTGTTTGGCCGGCGCGTGATGACGGAGACGGAACAGTCGCTGCTTATCTGGCTGTTAGATTTGTTTTTGATTAACCGCGCCATGACAGCCCTTTCCTGTTCATGAACTACTGCGAGTTCCACACCGGCTCGCGCACCACCAGCCAAACCACAGATACAGAGTTCAGGTTTTACTTTTTCCTTTTTCTAGCGCAGGTATGAGACTCTCAATTGACTCAGAGAGAGGACATATTAACACTAGGCCTATAAGGGGTTGTTTGTTTATATATATAGAGATATAAAGATATAATATATCTACCCATATCTGTATATATCTGTGTGTGTGTGTGTGTGTGTGTGTGTGTGTGAATACACACAATATATGTATAATATATACATACACACTATATATAATATATACACACATGTTTATATATATGTATATGTGTATATCTATGTATACATAAATGTATATGCATAGATATAGATAGATTAATGAACTTCCACAGAATTATTTTGTTAAATTTTTCTTATTTGTTTATTTATTTGTTTGTTAATTAAAAATTGGGCCAGTAC
>JBBPDB010000001.1:21288296-21299037 GCA_037974465.1 Brachypetersius altus
AGAGAGAGAGAGAGAGAGAGAGAGAGAGAGAGAAAGAGAGAGAGAGAGAGAGAGAGAGAGAGAGAGAGACAGAGAGACAGATAGAGAGGAAGAGAGAGACAGATAGAGAGGAAGAGAGAGAGAGAGAGAGAGAGAGAGAGAGAGGGAGAGAGAGAGGGAGAGAGAGAAGAAAAAATATAAAAAAAATAAAGTGAGTTACATTAGTCACACAAGCAGATCAAATCTGAGTCTTACATAAACAGTTCAGATCATCCCCTAAAGTAATGTGTTCTGGGAAACAGATCAGAAAAATAAGGGTGTGTGTGTGTGTGTGTGTGTGTGTGTGTGTGTTTCATCTTCACTGGGAACAGTGTGTTTTGGTATGTTGATTATGACTAATAGAAAACACATTAAACAACCCAAAGCTCTGCTCATCTCCATAAACACAAAAATCTGAATTGGCTTCATTAAACTGAGCCTCATTTCAAACTGATTACAGTAATTATCTACTCTATTCAATACACACAGTATTCAAAGTTAAACACGTTTAAACAGTACTTTAAAGAATTTTGAGCTTCATTCTGGATTTAAATTTTACTACAAATTTATTTTGAATATTAATTGTTATTAGGAATTAATTCTAGATAAGAACTTCTTAATGGCTATTACTTTTAATGTTAGTATAACTTCATTCTAGAAATTATGTCCATTCATTTTGGTTCTGTTAGAGCTTTGTAATCCATATTCTGCAAAATAATACAATAAGAATTTCATTCCTGACATTCATTTTATTAGAAATGTATTCTTTATATGAATTATTTTATAACTTTATTATTGTTATTCTGGTTATTTATTTGATACAGACCTCATTCTAGGTATTAATGTTATCAGAACTTCTGGATTAATTGCCTGAGATTCCAGAAGGTAATTCTATTATATATGTATTTCCATTTAGAACCACCTACAGCACTTTTTCACAATGTAATGCTCATTTTAATGCTAAATCTCATTATACCACAATTATTGTTCTCCTGAAAATGGTTTTAACACAAAAGAACACACTCTGAGAAATGTTTGTGAAAACAAAGTTTCTAAATTTGTGTTTGGCTTTCACACACACAGCCCTGCCCACACTGTTATGTGTGTGTGTGTGTGTGTGTGTGTGTGTGTGTGTGTGTACATCATAAGCTCCTCACCAGATATGCGAAGAGAATGGGCGAGCGGATTATCCACCAGTAACCCATGTTTACATTTCTCTCCCAGCACCTGCGAACAAAGCCCAAAATAAACAGCATTTATTCAGATCATAATTTGGATTAAACATGCGAACACATCCTGTATTTAACTACTTATCTGTAAGTAGTACAGTATTGAGAGCCTGTAGTCCATCTGTTGATGCTCAGTTTTTCATCCTCTGTTCCTGCTGGTGTGGGTTCAGCACTCAAATAATGTCCTATGCTAGTGTCTTTGGTCATTTTGGCTTTAACATAGACAATCATTTCCACAGAAATATAGACTTTATTGTAGACTTTAACATACACTTTAATGCAAATGTTACTATAGACTTAATGTAGACTTTAATGTAGACTTTTATATGAACTGTAGATTTTAATGTAAATATTACTATAGAATTTCTAATAGAATTCAAATATATTAGACTTTAATATTATAATAGACATACAGATGTTATTGTAGATTTTAATGTACATATTACTACAGACTTTAACATAGACCTTAATATATGGCATGCAAATATGACTATAGACTTTAATATACACAACTATAAACTTTAATTTAGACTTTAAAGTAAATATGTCTATATATTTTAATATACACTTTAACATACTTTAATATAGGGTTCACTATAAACTTTAATGTTAACATTACTATAGACTACAATATAACATAATGGAGACTTTAATACAATTTTTAATATAAATGAAATATTTATATTAAAAAAAGAATTTAATATTAAATCAGACTGTAATATAGACTTTATTCGAATGTTAATACTGTCTTCATTGTAGGCTTTAATATGACTTTGATGTAAATATTACTGCAGACTTTCATGTATGCCAAGTAATATCTGGTCAGCGGTGGTCCTATGGTGGTCTCTGTCTAGTGATTGACAGGGTAACCTGGGGGCTGAGTAATAGAAAACAAATGGGCTACAGTCTGTTGTAAACCTACAATGTTTAACTAAGTGGAAAGTGTTTACAATATAGCGGCCATTGAGTATATAAACATGGTGGGTGTTTCTGAATAATTCTGGACATGTGGTTTATGTGATAAGACTACAGGTAACAGTTCCCCACAAAACATTTTAATATTCCATTTTTTTAATTAATTTATTTTTTTTAAATTTTATTTTACCAGGAACGTCCCATTGAGATACATTATCTCTTCTTCCAGGGAGTCCTGGCCAAGATGGCAACAACCAAGTTGGAAAATTTCAGCATACAGTATACACACATAGAGCATGCAATGTTAACAAATATAGACGTACAAAAAATATATATATATATATTATTACAGAATTGGTTCAAAGCAACAATTCCTAATGATGCTTTTTTTCAACAAAATCTTACACTGCACTTACCCTTAGCAGAGAAGAAATAGACACCATTAGCGATATTATTCAAATATTCATGAACTTAGTCTGATACTCAGAGATCTGAATGCAGCGATAATGAATGAATGAGAAAAAAAAATCAGGTTCTATTCAAAGTTGTATATTAGTCTAAGGTCACCCCAGCAACCAGCCAGTTTATTATTATCCAATTTGTATTTGGTGCTCTATGAAACAGCGCACTCCCCTTAATGTAGGTTTTTATTACATTACATTATTTATTATAATGGAGACTTTAATGTGGACTTCAAGGTAAATATAATGTAACATTACAGACTTTAATGTAGACATAAATGTAGACTAATATAGACTTTAACACAGATTTTAATACACAAACAGAGACTATGTAAATATAAACTTTTATGCAAACCTTATAAACTTTATAGGAGAATTCAATGTTTAATTTAATTTTGAGTTCATCATTTTTACTTTAATGGAATCTTATAGACATTAATATAGATTTCAATGTAAAGTTTATAAAAATGAATGCAGACTTTAATGCAGACTTTCACATGGACTTTAATACAGATGTTCAAAAAAACTTAATAAAGAATATTTGGTTAAAGGTAAACTTCATGAAAGACTTGATAGACTGTGATGAATGTATTACTATGGACTTTAAGGTAAGTCTGTTTAATGTTGACATTAATGTTTGCAAACTCTTTATTATCCAGTAAATTCATCTCTCGTTGCAGTTGGTGAACTCTGACTCTGTTTTTATAAAAGATATCTTCTCAAAATCAGTCCATTCAGCAGTTTCAGATGCTGTGGGCCAGATGTGGCATCACCACATTTTCCATGACATTAAACACTGCTGTAACGCTTTTCTCATGTATAGATCAGGATTACTGCCATGTTTTATTGTCTACTGAGTCGCTTCGACTCTGCTCCTTCATTAAAATCATTATTGATCCAAAACAGAACACCATCCTGCCACCATCTGGATAATCCACAGTCACAGTCTGAATGTATTTTCACCGGAATGAAGTTTTTTGTTTACGTGATGCATTCTGGACACGACAGGAACTAGAACTAATTAACATATCTGTTCCCATTACCAATATGGTGGAGCTTCAAAGATATGTGTTTCTGAGAGGATGAATGTACAGAGACTGAATATTTAGTGCTAATTAACCATCAACTCCCAAACGAGGCACTGACTTGGAGAATCTAATTAAGGAAAACAGTAGCATTTGGCAGATGCTCTTATTCTGAGCGGCTTACAGTCATTAGTTACAGTCTTACAGTCATTAGTTACAGAGACAGTCTTACAGTCGTTAGTTACAGAGACAGTCTTATAGTCATTAGTTACAGAGACAGTCTTACAGTTATTAGTTACAGAGACAGTCCTCTGCAGACACTGAGGGTTAAGTGTCTAACAATAGAACACAATAGTAGAAAGTGGGAACCTGCAATTTTATGGTTATTGGGTTCACAGGCTAGCGTTTTACCACATTGCCACATTTGAGTAATTTAACCATTTATAAGATATGAGGTTTAGTTTTTAGCAACAATACACTACAGTGTTGCAGTATAATCCCAATACTAGCATTTGGTCCATGTTGTGCATTGTGGGCAGGAGTTTCAGGACTGGAAAGAGGCAACCATGTATGGTGGTCTCTCTGATTCGATTCCTTGCTAATTAGTGCAGCTTGCTGCTCGGTACATGGTAATGGAATCCAGGGGATTCATTGACTGGATGCACTGTGTTTAAGGGCTGCAAATTACCCAGGGCTCCTGTTACCATGGACAGGCCGAGAGATCGCTCAGGCCCAGAACTCAAAGCAGCAGAACGGGCCGCACAGGCAACCCGCCGGATCTGGGTCACACACACACACACAGGCTGGTCACAAAAACGCTGCACACACAGTATGCGGAGTTGCTTATTGATTATTTAGGTCTTAATCTCTTTCACACACCTTTTTCATTTCCCATCTTTACCGTGAGCCAGTGTGAGGGGGCCGCACGTGGCCGTGGAGCCTGATGGCCCCACAGGGCTTTCACCCAGAATAGAGAGTGAGAGCGTATACAAAAAGTCTATATTCATTAGAGTCATACAGTCACATGTTTGTTTTACATCGCGTTATTAGTCGTATGCAATAATAAAATGCAGTCATCCCGAACCCAGAATATCACAGGCTTGATTCCCCGTTCAGAAATGAATATCACTTCTGTACCAATAACATTCCAAACGCTACACTCCTGCTGCCACATTCACTATCCAAGCTGTGTAATGAAACAATTCTATCTCACATCGCTTATATTACATTCGCTTTACAGTCTGTACTGACAGATCTGATTCTGCTCTTCAAATTTTCCTTCAATGTCCACCAAATGTTCTTTTTTAAACGGATGTAATATGTTATGTACACTATTATGGATCGGGGAAGGTAACGAGAAACCTGAGGGTCTTACTAAGGTTCCCAAAACAGGAGAAACAGAATATTGCGGAAAACTACATCCCCAGTATCTCACGCTGCCCAGATACCAGGTGGTGTGGGCAGCCTGTCCGAGCGACCGTCTGAGCCTATTGACATATCCCAGAATGCATCTGCAGATGCGGTCCGGGGCCAGCAGACCACCTCCGCAAAGCTTTAATCTTGCCTCAGTGACCTGACAGAGAGAGCAGCTCTGGCTTTAGGCCCTTTGAAGCACGGAGCTCCATTAGCAATCACGGCTAAGCCAGAACCCCCCCTCCCCCCTCAGCAGGTCGACTCTGCTTTTTTTGAACAGGCTGAACACGCGAGCGGAAACAATGTGAGGGAAATAAATAAAGAAAAGGCGAGTCTGGAACGTGGAGGTTGTCTCTCTCCTGTCTGAGAGCTGCTCCATCTCAAGCAACTTCAAGGGCGTGATTCGGGCTTTGATGCGCGCCGTGGTGACGGCTGGAAAACACAGTGTTGCTCTCTAAAACAACAGGCGAAAACAAACGCGGGCTGCCTGCGAAGCCTCTCTCGCCGCACCTGTAGACGACTCGCCTCCTTCCCCTTCATCTTCTCCCTCCCCGCCCCCGAAACAGCTGCCGCCACAGCCGCCGTCCCATCGCTGCCGAGAGGGAGAGAGGCCTCCTGCTCTTCGCTTTTAACATCACCCGAGCGATTGCAGCCTCCAGCAGCCCGGCCGGCGGGGGACCTACGCTAGCCGCGTTTGGGAAAAGCCTTAATTTCGAAGCCCCAAGCAGCGACGGACTTGTTTGTTCTAAAGACTTTGTGAAGTCGGCCGTGTTGGCAGGAAGTCTCTTGACACGGAGCGCCCGCGTGTTTCGCGTCATCAGATGGCGATCCGGCAGGAATCAGCAAGACGGCGCCGGCGCCCGAGAGGAGTTTCCGTCACGTTCGGCTAAGCTGCTGAGCGAGTTCGGGACGAGTAGCGCAGATTAGGCTGCATAAGTGACGAAATGGCGAACAAACAGGGTAGAACAATGTTTACATCCTGCTGAGCCAAATTCACACGCCAAACAAGATTATGGTGCTATTACCGCGGTGACACAGAGGAACATCTGTCCAACAGCACTAGATTAGAGCCGGCGTTCTCAGCTCTAGTCCCGGGGACCCACTCCCCGTCTCCAGTACTCACAACTAGAGCCTGAAACTCATCCCTGAAACCGAATATCCAGTACGGAGGCGCAGTCTATCCAGATTCCCTTGTCATTAAAAGGCTTATGTAGGCGTGATCTAGTCTGTATGAGTTCAGCTTTAGTTCAGGTTCAAACTCAATCATTATAAACGTCTCATTCCCTGAAATGATTTGAAATGTAGATTTGCAACTCGCTAATTAAGGAAAACAATATATCATACAAGTACTACCTTTGATGATTCTCAAATAAAGACTAATCATCTATTCATATCTATGAATAGTCATTTAATGCTGTATTAAAGACAGCTATTATAAAGTTATATAAAGTTATACAACATATGAATCATATGAAAATGCAGCTACGCCCCTTAGCTATACAAATTACACAGCTGATTGACATGGTGAGAAGTGAATGCATCCTGAAAGTAAACCTCAATTAAATAATATTTACCAGCATGACCAGTGATGAGGTCACTACAACGTTTTCACAAACACACTCATGGATTCGGGTCAAAAGAGATGAGGAAACAGTATGGGCCATTTTCTGCAAATGTTTAAACGTTGGAAATCTTCCCAGGAGTGGACAGTCTTATAATGATTTTATTTGAACAAATCATACAGGAAGTCACCAAAGGTTCCAGAAGAACTTTCCAGGAACTAGAGGTAAACTAGAGGTCTCCAAAATATTCTGCTCAAGACTTCACAGAGATCTGTCCAATCCAGACCTGAATCCAACCTCTCGCAACTGGAGACTCGACCCTCCTAATGACAGCAATTATTACGTGATCTAAAAGCCATCGAACTACAATAAGAGTTACCAGATCATCAATAATAAACTGGAAAATTATATTTTGCTGATAAAATTGTACCCTAATGAATAAAATGAATGGCTCTATCAATGAATCTGTGCAATTCTTTCAAAGGTTGGATACACTTTAGTAATGTGTTGTTTTCATTCTGGCTGGTGAAATCTGATCTCAGTCCAAGCTTGAAAAATATTTGAAAAATGATGCCTAAACCAGACGTGTATCGCTGGGTCCTGTCAGGTGCAAACAAGTATTTTCAAACCATATTTCCTGCTGCAACACACCCAGTCCAGCACAGCAAACCCTTCCGCACTGAATCAGGCAGAAACCTGTACAGGGCGAAGGGCCCACAGGACTGATGTCGAGAACCTCTGGATTAGAGCAGCATTTCTGAGGTCAGTCCTCACAGTCCATCCACTACACACCTGAACCGAGCCATTAGGAACCTGCTACAGTGGCACAGGTGTACTGGGAGTGAAGATTGGAGCAAAAATGATGACCGCCTGGTGGGAGTGGGCTGAGAAACACCGGACACACGCACAAAACAACACACTCACTCACACACACTTCACCGACACTCTAAGGGCCAGATGCCCTTCTTCTGGACAAGCTCATCTATTTCACTCTCTATCTGGTTTACTGGAGTTTCTCTGTGCATGTAGCATCCTCATATATTTATTAATATAAAGAATATGTGGGAGTAGTTAATTAGGGGCCTGTATAGCCTATAATTAAGCAGTCGTTTGTATTTATTAACTGACCATCGATTAGAACCACTGCGCAAAGGGAACGGCGGAATAAGAGCAAAGTCGCTTGTGAAGAATAAACTCGGCACTAATTTACTATAAAAGGTCGTCCCAAGGCCAGCAGGGAGCCCCGATAGTGATTTCTGTGAACACTCTCTTCGTGCCAGTGCAGATCCTCATCTTGTGCTTGAGCAGAACAGCTCCTCTAAACCAAAACCCTATCAGTTTTGGCTCGTGGTGTTCTGCCGCAGACAGATCAAATGTGTTGTCCATCACTGGAGAGCTATGATGTGAGTCACTGCTTGATATGCTCATCAAACACAGGCCATTAGATTTGATAGAGTGGGATACACTGTAAATCATGGGCTATGATAGAAGCAAAACGAATATGTTTGGAGTTAAGCGGCTTTTTGAGTGGATTCGGTGGTCGGAGGAGGTGTATTGATGAAGCCTGGAGTGGAGCGCCGAGCCGCCGCTGTCAGGCATCCCCACCGCCGCTTTAACACACGGAGAGGCTGCAGGAGGAAGTTTTCCACAGGAATAATTGAACTCAACTCTGCTGCAGTCGTAATAAACCGAGGGGAAGAGGCGCGCGGGGGTTGCTGTTTATCGGCCGGCCCCACTCTTTATGCCGGGCAGTGAAAGGCAGTTGACTGCGCTGACTCACACTCAATTTCCATTACTGCACGTTGTGAAAGGTGGTGGCAATGCTTCAGCTGTTATAGCGCTCACGCTGCTGTGGGTTAGTGAGGCTGTAGCTGCAAACCAGATTTCTTTCACAGTCTGTCTGAGCTGGCAGGGCGAGAACAAGAATGTATCTTCTGCCTCCGTCACTCTAACTTCAGGTCCTCAGAACTAGACACCTCCCACAGAAGGTTCACATAGTAGGTTTTATACTAAACTATAACAGTTTTAAACTATAACATACTTTTAAACTACACATACTGAACCATAAATACCCAAAACAACAAGAGCTGTTGGTTAAAAACCAAACTGAACTGCACATTTTGGGGTACAGTAATCCAAGGGTTACATTCCAAGAGCAAAAATGCCTAAAAATGCCTATTTTTATAGTGTAAACCCTAAATAAGCCCCCAAATCTGCTTCTAGAACTTTCATTTCATTTAAAAATCAGCTTAATGCATTACCCTTAAAGAAAATGTAAAGGTAAATAAATAATCAGAATCCGAAAACTTAATTGCTTAGAAAACCATTAGCATTAGCGGTTGGCATTAGCAGCGTGCAAAGACTCGTACACAAAAGAAGAGTTATTTCAACCTTCTCTACCCACATGTTTAGACAGGGCACAGCTTACTAATACTAAATAAACTGAGATAACTGTTGAAAATTGGGGGGGTGGGGGGGTGTTAAAACACTAAAATATGACATGGAGCAGTCATGCTACATGCTGCAGCAGCTTCTTCTTCTTCTTTTCATGGTTGACAACTTTTCAGTGTATTACAGCCACCGCTGGACTCATTCGGTTCTCAGAAAAAAATCTGCGTTAGACTGACACCTGTCAAGCGGTGGGATATATTAGGCAGCAAGTGAACAGTCAGTTCTTGAAGTTGATGTTGGAAGCAGGAAAAATGAGTGTCAGGATCTGAGAGATTTTGACAAAGGCATAAGGTTATTGGCTAGACAAAGCATCTCAAAAAGGGCGGGTCTTCCACAGACAGGTTTCCCAGCTTGCAGTCGTTATAACCTACCAAAAGTGGTCCTAGGAAAGACTACAGCTGAACCTGTTAACATCTTGATGCCAGAACCACAGCAGACCTTCAGAGGCCTTGACGGGTCAGAGCAGCACAAGAGGGACCTAAACAATATTAAGTAGATGTTTACGTTTTTTACTTTTACTTCTAGGTACATTGACCAGTACCTTATAGTTATTGGTGTTATAGAGTTTCTGTACAAATTTACACTCCTGTTTCAGTTATTTTTTTCTCTTGTCTTGGTGCCCCTCCTGGCTCAGGACTGGGTAGATTTGCTTCTCTGGACCACCCTGTGCTATACTGAATCAACAGTGTCATTTGTATTCTATGGATAAAAATAAGCAGATTGTTACTGAAGTGAAAATGTGTGGTTTCAAGAACGACAGCTCTAGCAGTATCCACTAACCTGTTTTGGGAAATCTTTCCTATCCCTCATACTGACCTCTTGACCGAGGTCAGTATGCTAAATGCAAATTAAATGCAAATGCCACCGATTTGCACCGATACAGCGTTTCTCAAACTATGGGTCGCGGACCGGTGCCGGTCCGTGAGAGGGTTCCTGTCGGTCCACAGAGCCTCGCTTCTGCACCAATCAAAATTCAGTCAGATCCGGTCTGATCTCAGCGATGATCTCACTGCGTGCCCTGCCCCGCCCCCTCGACTTCACGGCCCACCCCTTGTTTCAGAATTCTACAGGGTGGGCCATTTATATGGATACACCTTAATAAAATGGGAATGGTTATTGATGTTAACTTCCTGTTTGTGGCACATTAGTATATGTGAGGGAGCAAACTTTTCAAGATGGGTGGTGACCATGGTGGCCATTTTGAAGTCGGCCACTTATTGGTAATTTCACAAGAAAAACAATGGTGTGCTTGGTTTTAACGGATCACGACCCTTTTAAACCTGTCTCGCTTTCTCTGTCACTCTGTCTCTATAGCTCTCTCTCTTGCGCTCGCTCTCTCTCTGTCGCGCGCTCTCTCTCTGTCGCGCGCTCTCTCTCTGTCGCGCGCTCTCTATGTTCCTTTCTCTCGCTCTCTCTGTCTCTCTCTCGCTTTCTCTCGCTTTCTCTGTCTCTCTCTTGCGCGCTCTCCGTCTCTCTCTCTTGTTCGTGACTTTTCCGGAGCATGCGGATCGTCTCTGTCTCTGTATCTCTCTTTCTCTCGCGCTCCCTTACTCTTTCTCTCTGTCTCTGTCTCTCTCTCGCTCTCTCTTACTCTCTCGTTCCTGACTTTTCCGTATTTAAACCTCAGGTTAATATTTACATTTTCTTTAAGGGTAATGTATTAAACT
>JBBPDB010000001.1:21322666-21393209 GCA_037974465.1 Brachypetersius altus
CCACAGTGTGGCCTGTCTGACTTCACACTGAAAATACTGAAACAGTTCTTGATTGGTGCCTGTGGTTTAATAAAAACCGCATGCGAGTCTATTGCAGATCTAATGTAACTCATCATTCAAAAAGCTGATGTGACTGAAAAAGACTGAAAGCAGATCTGAGATCAGCATGAAAAACTGGTTTAGAAAAGTGTGCTGTGGTTTCTGATGATTACAAATAAAATTCTGAAAAAAACCCTGAAAAATTCTTGTTTATTAGTGTTTCTAAATGGAATAAATGCTTAAGCTGTGTGTACTATGCTACTTTAAACATTGCATGTAGAAAGTTTAAGAGAAACCTTAGTTCACATTATACAGTGACAGATAATAAACGACTGCAATTAGGTTTTGTATATGAACACCCCTGACTCCTTCAGGTTTAAACCTTTGCTAAACTGTAGCTGAGCTTATTGCTCCAGCAGGTAAGAAACAGTCTGGCTTTTCCAGACCTGCTATTCACTCACAGATGCAAATTTCACTCCATGTTGAGGACATTGGAAAGATGATGCGATTAATCAATGAATCTTTAAACTGTATGTTCGTTCACTGAAAGAATCGATTGAAAGAATCGGTTCGTTGAACTGAATCGAACTGGATCAATTATAATGAGCCGCGAGACGCAACAGTTTCCCTGACATCACTTCGCTTTTCCGTAATATGGCGTGAGGTGCTCAAAGATCTCTAGGGCTGATTCTCAGCTCTGTTACTACAGATACTCCAGTTTAAATACCTCAGAGAGAACTCGGGAGAACTCCATACAGAGGAACACAGAAAGGAACCAAGACTCGAAATGGGAGCCTATGCTCCTCCTAACATCACAATATAAATAAACATTTACAAGAGGAGAACTAGAGAACATCCCAGTAACAGAAGCTCATGCAAGGGTAGTCATGAGGCTGGTGGCCTAGTGGTTAGAGCGTTGACCCTGCGATCAGAAGATTATGGGTTCTAATCCCAAGACTGCTAGTGGCACCACTGAGGTACTCTTGATTAAGATACTGTAACTACACACTGCTCCCCAGGTGCCTCCCATTGGTGGCAGCCCCTTAATTTGGTGTAGGTCCCCCCTTATGCCACTAAAACAGCTCTGACCTGTTGAGTGATGCACTTCAGAAGAGTCCTGAAGGTGTGCAGTGGTATCGGACACCAAAACATGAGCAACAGACCCATTCATTGCCTTCACATAGCAGATTTTCCAGCACATCCCACAGACGCTTGATCAGACAGAGATCTGAAGGCCAATTCAACACCTTGAAATCTTTGTCATGTTTCTCAAACCATTCTGGAGCCATTATCTGCAGTTATGTGTAGTTCGATGGTACGATTTAAAATAACACCCACGTGACGTACATCTCTAGATAAGAGCGTCTGCTTATTGCCGAAAACATCAACATGAACGTGAGGGGCAAAGGTTTCCCAGCAGAACGTTGCCCAGAGCGTCACACTGTCTCTGCAAGCTTGCCTTCTTCCCATCCTGCATCCTAACGCCATATCTTCTCCAGGTAAGTGGTGCACACACACCTGGTTTTCCACAATGTAAAAGAACACCTGATTCATCAGGTCACATTCTTCCATTGCTTGGATCCAGTTATGATGGGCAGGTTTAGTCGGCATTTGCTTTTCAGCTATTTGTGCTCTAGTGTCTCTTCTTCAGACCAGACAGGCCAGCCTTTGTTCATCACACACATAACTGAGCCTTGGGTCCCCATGACCCTGTTTTCATCCGCTGGTCATCCTTCTATAGACCACTGTTAGGCTTAAACAGGCCAGATGTTTTAATCCATTTGCAGGGTTTACTGGCAGAAACTGTAAGTTAGTTCTTGTTGCTCACACCCAGTTAAAAAATAATAAAATGAATTCCATCCAACCACTCAAGGTCAAATGACCACATCAGACCACAGCTCTGAGGTCACAAGAATCTTCCGCAGTTTTTTCTGATGCACTCAAGGGCCACAGCGCAAGCTTATTATGAAACACACACCACAATTAAAACAACAGTAACTTTATTACAGAAAGTGAAACATTGTACGATTTATCACACTGACACACAGGAATGGATTTATTTCTGCTATGAGAAGTCGATCATGTCAAAAACGAAAGAGTAAAAAAAACCTGTACAGAGGCAACCATCAGTTCACTGCGAGGCTGTGCGTCGCACGTCTGCAGTGTTTATTGGATATCCGTTACTTTCAGAGCAATCGTCATATGAGCGGAAGCCCATGGCGAAGTCGAGCCGCCCTCAGTTTCTCCACTTTGACCTTTGACCTCAGGAGCTCCTCCTCTAACTGTTGCTTTCTTTTCAGTCCTTCCCTCTTCTCCTCCAGGTAGAGTCCAAGCTTCCTGTGATTGGCCAGGAGAAGCTCATGCTCTTCACGCATCATCTGCAACGACTCTGCTTCCAGGACGGGGTTTCTGAAGGAAATGCCGGACCTCTGATAGAGGCTCTGCCTCGGGGCCGCCGCTGAGGGCGACGGCGGGAGGTGAACCGACGAGGGGCAGGGAGAAAGGGAAGCCGCGTAAACGTGCGAGACGAGTTCTTCCTCCTCCTCTTCCTCCTCTACCTCGTTCTCAGTCTGTCCCGTAGGGTCTTGGCTGCGGGGGGTGGTTATTGTAACAGGAGAACCGTGCGAGACGTGCATCTGGAGATCGGGCGGAGGTTTGACGTCCTCGGACTCCACCCTCACCGCCATGGAGACTGGTGTGTAGTCGGACATGGCAGTGAGAGACGAACTGCTGCCGGGCTGCTCTATCGGAGAGCTCATCTTGTACTGCAACCTATGGCACAGAATTTAAGTTAAAACAAAGCTAGAACAAAGCATGCCGATACACGTCCGTTAATATTTAATTGCATCTATTGAATAATAAATGTTTAATGTGATTGGAACCCAAGACTGGGAAGTGCACACACAGACATGAAAGAAGCTACAGCTACATATGTGATGTGCAGTAATACGAAGGCAGTCTATGTTTCTAAATAATAAAGAAAGTTTTTGGGCTGTCAGGTTAAGAATGTTAAGAAAGTAACTTTAAATAAGGGACGTACCGATCTTGAAAATGTCTGACTCTGTTTTCTTTAAAGGACTTATTTATTTGCCTTGTGAGCTAAATTAAACACACATTTTAAGTCTCTCTTTTAGCCACTGTTAATGACGGTTCTTTTTAATAGGTCAAATATTTAAACACATGAATGAAAAACTGATTCCCTGAATAACATGAACCAAACACAGTGCTATATAAAACACATCACAGTTCACACATAACTATGATACAAACACTTTGGTACAGCAGCAACATTCAAATACAGAACAAATGCACTTGCTGGCCTCATGTTATTGGCATAATGAAATGAGACAAAATAACAGGCCAACAGGTGAAAATCATCATGTATAAGTTTCTGTGGGTTCTGTAGTGTTTTTCATGCTGATTTCAGATCTGTGTTTAGTGTTTCCTGCAGGTACAGTGTTTGTGATGAAGCTAGTTCTATACTGCATGATAGTCGGTATAATGACACAGTGTGGCCTGTCTGACTTCACACTGAAAATATTGAAATAGTTCTTGATTGGTGCTGAGGTTTAATAAAATCCTATTGCAGATCTAATATAACTCATAATTAAAAAAGTTGATGTCACTGAAAAAAACCTGATCTGAAATCAGCATGAAAAACTGGTTTAGAAAAGGGTGTTGTGAAAAACGTCCCAGAACTCTGCTTTGCAGGGAGTCAACTGTATATTCATCTATAACAACGGACCACATAACTATAAAACTATCATGCAAATGTACAGGTCTGGTGTTCCAACACCCTGCAGCTTCGTGGACGCGGTTCTCCGGCCTCTGGGGACCAGAGGTAGACGCGGCGGAGTTTGTTGTGGAGAGTGCTGTAGATTTGTGAAGAATCAGGAGTGGGCATTAGATCAATACTCGCACAACCTCTTTCCCCCTAGAGGGATTATCATCATTACTGGTGACTCCTTCCTCCAGTTACTGTCTGAATAAAACATCTGCCCGAGGCCTTCCTCATCTTAAAGCCCAGCGCTGGAAGCTTAGCAACACGCCACCCCGTTTATCGCTCAAGGTTCACGAATACAGTTTTTTAAAAAACATCATGAGAATAAGGAGCAATACAACTAGTTATATTCCCTTCAGCATCCGTGACTAAATGAGTTCTCTTAATAATTCAGACGTGGGAAGTCAACCGCTCTCCAGTCAAACGTCTTTCATCTCCGCGACTCAAACGATCAAATCGCATAAGCCGAACATGACAGTGTGTGAAAAAGCGAAGGGTTCGGAGATGTTCTAATAAGCGGGGTTTCCTTCCCCTGTGCGGAAAACCGAATTAATTGCAGAAAAGAGCGTCCCATCATCCAAAATAAACACATCGACCGAGTGGTTTGTCAGGTGAAGGTTTGTGTGCGAGAGCGGCAAATATTTTAAAAACGTTAAATTCTAAAGGAGAGGTGCAATTAAAGGAAGCTCAGATAACTGCAAACAGAAATGAGAGGAAAATAATAAAGAAAGAAAGAAAAAAAAAAGACTTTTAGGCCGGAGCGCGAGTGCACTAAAACGCCCTGTTGACTAAAAGGATGCCAAACGATGATGCATGCGAGGATGGGCACGGTGCAAAGACCTCTCTGGCATTCGCATCAAATGGAAAAATAACTCAAGGGGAAAAAATCCATTAGTGGAATATTGCACTTGAATATACAGTGTGTCTTAGTGCTTTGTCATTTCATTAAAAAAGTGAAAAATTGAAAACGCTCGACGTTCTGCGAAGGAAAAACGAATGTAAAAATAACTTTCTGTTGTTTTTTTTTTCTTTTTTTATGGGCAGAAGGGTGTCCTCTGGAAAATGAAGCTGGTCTGAACAGAATTGCGATACGTCCTGCCTTTTAAAGACTCTTTCCGGCGGAGGAGGGAGGAAAAAAAGCTACGCTGCTTTTATTATACTTTAATTCATCCAGAAAAGTGTTTAATCTAAAACAGATTGCTTTTAGAGAGGACTGCAGCAGGCAACCAATTGTCAACACACAATGCAATTTTCACTCCAGGTTCTTACACCCGCAGCTTACATAACAGTTTTTAATCAAATGTGAAATATTAAAGCGTGTCAAGGAATTCGCTGTACTGCGCCGCTCATATTCACTCTCATGCATTCAACAGCGGCCCGAAACCGCAGAACGCTGGCCAAGCAGGTAGCCGGCAGAACGGACATCGAGAAAAAATAATAACAGGGTCATTACAGGATGAACAGGCCATGAAAACTGGAGTAAACGGACGGAATTAAGATGTCGTCGTAGAAAGAGAAATTAAACAGTGAATGACGAGCAGCTTAATATAGTATTAAAGAAAAAAATACAACAAATTTCCAGTACATGATGGCTGAGGGCGAGAATCCAAAAGTGGAACGATGTCTTTATTGTCTACACTTGGTTTAGATATTGTTTACATACACATATACCTAAACATATATATATATATATGTCAATACTGGTGTCTATATTTATAGTCCTAGATTGTACATAGGGGTGGGCGATATGGCAAAAATATATCACGATTTTTACAGTGAAATCACGATTTCGATTTTATCATAGTATTATTCATTTGTAACTACATTTTAGTTACTGAACAGTGCATCCAAGCTATTGTTGGTTAAATGCTGCTTCTATAAGGTGGGCATTAAGCTGGACTAGCAAATAGTGCCATTTTGCTGTGGAAAAATATTAGGAAGAGCATAGAATCGCAATAGATAGACAGAATGTAGTTTATTTAGACGATACTACGATCTCTCTGCTTTGGCAGAACGTCAGAACATAGATCGTCTTCACGAGCTCATATCTTCATATCACCCACCATTAATTGTATAGTGAACATTTTATACAGCACTATAGATATAGTATTTTGTTCTACTGCTCTTCACTTGTACTTCCTGCAGTGACAAAGCAAACTAATAAAGGTTTATCTTATCTTAAACAGCAGGGATTTAGTAAAAGAGTCTAAATTCAAACTCAAGTAAAATAACTGTTTATAGGAATGAACAATGATATCAGAATCATATCGATATCGGTTGGCGGTTTCTTTTAAAATAAAGAAATCAATGAATAAAACCAGTACAGATGTTGAAATCTGGACGATATTTCAGAACAACATTTGATGCAGAACGTAATAAATGTTAAAATGTCTCACTTTTGTTTATCTGTTACCCGACAGAAATGAGGTTCCTTAGCTTCAGAAGGCTAATCCAGGCAGATTCAGTCTAAATGCTGAAATATTGATGTCTCTGTATGGACTCCGCCAGACCCGTTCTTGAAGAATACTCGATACTCGGCATCAGTGCAAAATCATATTCATGTCACTTCGGTGAAAATAAAGTAAAAGAGTAAAACTAAAAATTTGTCTAGAACTGCTGTGAAACTTCACACATCCAGCTCCTAACAGCAGCCTGCGTGGCTATTTTTTCTCTTTTCAGTGCCTTTTTGGTACAAATGACAATAATAAACCCTCAAAAGTTAGAAGTTTCCAGTCACAAGGCAGCGCAGACGCAGGGATTAACATACAAGAACAGCTAAACACCAAGAAAATCTGTAATTAATCAGTTATTAAACGGTTATGAATAAAATCCAACTAGAAGCAGAACATTCCTTTCCTCACAAGTATATTCAAGTTAAAGTTTTATCCTCTGAAAATCCTCTGAAGCACAAACATCTCACTCGAGAACAAGTAAACAGTTTCTTCCCAGAGGACAGAAAATTCTAAGGGAGTTCTCGTCTTTGTCCAACCAACAGATCTGAGCTCAGTTTAACATCAGTGAGACAAAGGTTCCTCTAATCTCAGCCCGATCCCAGTTTAGGATCTTAAAATGCTCTTTCTTTTCTCTCACTGCTCTGATATTTATGTCTTAAATAGTCAGATCTTGAGATCAGAAGATCCAAAGGAAAACCTGGTTGTCATTCATTTGTCTTAGTGATCAAATTCGAGTCTCTGCTTTCGAAGGCGACAGGTTTGAGATCCACAATGTTCTTAAAGAGAAGAAAACTGAGCAACAGTTCATTTTTTCTTTCGCTCCTTATTTTGACCTAAAAGGAAGGTTTAGGAGATACAAGTCAGACTTGATCTGATGATTTATTACTGATTACTGAGACTAAGAAGAATCTGTGGAGAGCACCCAGATCTTCCTGTGGGTTCCTCTGGTAAACAGTATAAGTAGACATGAGGTTAGTTTAACATAAGCATGAGATTTTTACGTTTATTTTCTCTTAAACTTCTTAAATTTAGCTTCTGAGACAGAGCTCCCTCTAATCTCAGCCTGATCTCAGTTTAAGATCTTAAAATGCTCTTCTTTTCGCTCACTGCTCTGATCTTTAGGTCTTAAATTGTCAGATCTTGAGATCAGAAGATCCGACTAAAAAACCTGGTTTGTCTTTTAAACGAGTCTGAAGTTTGTCTAAATGATCAAATTCCAAAGTCAGACAGTTCCGAGATCCTAATAATCTCCAAATATGATGATTTACTCCTGATGAGACTGAGAAGAGACAGAAAGATCTTCCTGCGGGTTCCTCTGGTAAACAGTAAAACTGAAGCTCAGGTCAGTTTAACATCAGTATGAGATTCTGACCATTTTCTCTTAAGGTAGATGCCTCTAATCTCAGCCTGATCTCAATTTAAGATCTTAAAATGCTCTTTCTTTCCTCTCGCTGCTCTGATTTGTACATCATATGATCCAAAAAGAAAACCTGCTTGTCTTTTAAATTCAGGTCTCAGCTACCGAAGTCTTTGAGACGCATAAAATAACGTCATTAAAGAGAAAAAAACTGAGAGGTTGATGGGAAAAGGTCTCTAAAAGGGAGGGTTAGGAGAAACAAGTCAGAATAATCTCTAAATCAGAGGATTTATTCCAGTAAGGAGAGCAGCGAGATGTTCCTGAGGGTCCCTCTAGTAAACAGTAAAACTGGATTTCAGAGGTCGGACAGTTTTGAGATCCATAAAGTCACTGAAGAGAAAAGAAGATTTTTTTTCTTTTGGTCCTTATTTGACCAAGTCAGACTTGAATAATCTCCAGAGAAGATGAATTATTCCTGATGAGGCTAAGAAGAGACTGCGAGATGTTCCTGAGGGTTCCTCTGGTGAGCAGTAAGACTGGATCTCAGAGGTCGGTCGGGGGCCGGCCCTGTTTTTGTGAAAAGCTCCAGTCAGAAGTGTTGAGCCAGTGGCCTGGAGCAGGAGCTGCAGGGTTCACCTTTATCAGCGAGGTCACGCCTCAGCGCAGAGCCATTCAGGCGTCTCTCAGGCCGCGAGCGTGACATCACAATCCACAGCGCGCTAATCCCCGCTTTAGCGCCGTCACCGCTGCCCGCGTGATCCCAATCTCTACCAATCCTGGACCCGGCGCCGTTAATGCTGACACGTTTTCTCTCTTTCCTTTTTTTTTATCTTCCTCCCCAACCATTCAGAAACATCTGAAATGCCCAATCTTGACCTACTTTTTTTACTTCCATTTTTAACCAGAATACTATTCTCCCGCGTACGGAGCCGTTACGTAACGTGACCCACTTTTAACCCGTCCGAGATCCCGAGACGCAGGAGCTCGTTTTCTAAACGAGCTTTAAAGAGCGACCTAATGAACGAACTTGTCGCCCTTAACGGAAGACATCTGGCTCGTCACCTGTGCACCCCCCACACCCCCTGCGCTACGCCGGTCACGCAGTCACGTGACCCGTCATAGATGGATGCAGATGGAAACAGGCCTGAAAGAAACTCTGCATCTTCTCTTCTAAGATTATATCCTGTCATCCCTGACAAAAACCGAATAAAAAAAACACATATTTAAAAACAAATACTCCCTTTATAACTCCCTTCATACCAGCCTGATATTACATTATCAACTTTCAACTAGGATTTAACAATCTTCACCTTCTAACCGGATTTAAAGAAGTTATCCAGTTATCTCCCTTCGTCTCTGTGTAGATTTGAACAGGCTAATCTGTGGTCGACCAATTTAGCTCCCTAATCTCATACCAGCGAACCGAGCCACCGAACCACGTCTCGCAAAAAAGAGAAAAAGCCAAAACGTCTCGGGAACGTGAGACCCTGAGCACCGCGGAGCGAAAACCAAGGTGAAGAAACTACCAGTGGAAAACAGTAAGAACTTGCAAACATGCAGCAAATCTGTTGAGAGACTGAGAGCTGGGTTTCCTTTTTCAGAGGAGAATTCATTACAGTTTCATCAGGCAGAGATGTGTGGTGCGAGTATGTTTCCTTTATTTATTTGTTTCTCCTACACAAGCAAACCTGATTCTGAACCAGTCCCATCAGGGCCTTTATATAAAAAGGCTGTCATGTGCAAAAGTTTGGCCTTTGGCTATTTCGGGTGTTTTTGTTTGTTTTTTTTTGGAAATGTCAACAAACGCTCTACCGGGAATTTAATTATGTTATTACATTAAAATGTAAAGAGAAAAAAAGGCACAATGTCGATGCAACACATTGGGGGGAAAAAAATCAGTGGGACCCACAACTGATAAACTCAAATCAAAGACGTGGAAAGCACTGAGCAACATTAAACAGCGGCAGGAGAATCGGCTCGTCCTGCGGCACCTTGGATGTCCTTTACCAGCCTGATCCCGGCTTCAGGTTGTCGTTTTAAATGGGCTTTCAGCAGCACCGTCTCCATTAAAAAGACAGTGAAAGCAGCACTGGGCTGTGAGTCTAAGCCTGGCCTTCCCAAATAAAAGCTCCTCCTTTTCGGCCCCTCACTGGTTTTCAGTTATAAATGATGCATCTGCGAAAATCACACTGATACACGCATGACGTCTGCTGCCCCTCAGATGTGGGAAATGACAGCAAAATGTCAAAGCATATCTTCTGCACTTTTTTTTTTTTTTTTAAAGGAGCCATCCAGTAATCCTTAGAAATTCACTTTTCTGCAGAAAGTCTATAAATCTGCCTTTGACAGTGTTCCTAACAAAAAATAAGGAGCAGATTTTGAAGTATAAGCTACTCAGAGTGTCCTGAGAAACTCGCCCTGTCCCACTTGTTGATGTTTTTGTCTGTATTTGGGGGGGCAGACGAATCAAACCACCTTATTTCCACGCACCAATACCCCTCAACTGTGGAGGAATCAAGAAAACGGCTTTCCTACGCGTCTCTAAACTACTATCACTACGCAGAAAAACACTGATCGCTTTGAGAAATGATCACTTTATTTATTCTGTTATACATGCAAAACTCTTCTGTTTCTGACAACAGAACTGCAGCACATGAGAAACGGCACCTAATAATAAACACGACAGGAAACTGTGTAGGTAAATAAAAAACAATTAACATCGGCAAAAACCAACAGCAGCAGAGCAGGAAACAAATTAATGTGGATCTAAATTCATATGAATAAGTAAACACGAATTCATAATAAACCGACGACTGCAGGAACGAGCCGGTCCCTCTCGGAGCTACGCAGACAAACTCCATCCAGAGACGAGAAGAGCCAGACGAGCCATAAGCTCATCTTTATGATTCACTTGCTCCAGTAGAAACAATAATAATGAGCAAAACAAAAGTCACAGACGTGCGACCGGTTTCGGCGCTCAGTGCTGTATAATGTGGGCGATGGAGTAATGCATCACTGTCTCTTTGCACGTTCGTTTGTCTTGGCACCGCTTCAGCGCAGCAATAATGATTAAACACACTAATGTGGGACGAGAACAGAAAGCACGAAAGCACGGCGGGCGCCCGGAGCACGGCGCGCCGGCACAGTCGGGGTTAAACCCGCCGGGGCGCAGAGGCAAGGCCGGGAGAACCGCCCGGACACTTATTTGCGTCAAGTGCCTGCTGCTGTGAGAGCTGCACAATGAGAAATGTCATGGAGCACCATCAGACACGAATGGGTGGGAAGGGGATCGGGAGCGAACATAGGGGGGTGGGGTAAAGTGGGGGGGGCAGTACCAAACCAGCACAGAGGAAAGAGGAGGGCAATAAAAGTAAACATACCGTCTTTGAGTCTAATTCGTGGTGAGGTTGACCTAAGACTTTATCTACACTGGCCGCATCCGCAAACGTAACGAACCCAAATCCCCTGGAAACACACACACACACACACACACACACACACAGAGAGAGAGACAGAGAATGGCATTTACATCAAAGAGAACACAGATGCAAAACCACCCAGTCAGCCAATAAACTCCAGTGACTCCAGTGACGGAGTGCCTGCTGCGTTTTCAACCGCACACGCTTTCACAGCGTTCAGGGTGAACCCAGCCGGAGACAGCGCCGCACCTCTGGAGAACATCTAATGGGTTTTGATTGCATGTCAATCAAATTTGAATTATCAACTGCTTAATAAATGAATTAATTAATGAACAGTCCCATGTGACCAAAAGGCTAAATTTCACGAAATAAATGAAGAGAATTTAAAAAATAACACTTTATAGACATGCATCCAACGATTTGGAGAAAATGAAGTAAAAATACAAAAAAATACCGATCAGTGGCTTATAAGTGGATTTCCAACTGTTTATTTATTTCTAAAAATCAATCAATCAATCAATCAATCTCATGTGATCAAAAGGCTACATTTAATGACAAATTAGGGGAACATAAAAAAACACATGGTCCCACATCAATCCCAACATTTTCCGCAGATTTTGGGAAAAAGTGTATTTTATATAAATCGATCAAGATGTCAATGTGATCAAAAGACCAGATTAAATGACAAATTAAGGGAATTTGAAAAATGACTTTACAGCCACATGGTATAATCCAGCTCAGCTAAAAACGAATTCTTCATGGTGCAAAGAGTTTTCTTGAAATATGGACATTAATGGGTTAATCCGGGTTAACTTTTTTTCACACCATATGGTTCAGAGCAAGAGGTGCGTCTGGGTTCCAGCAGGACGGTGGAGGAGCTCTCAGAGAGGAGAGAGATGGGGAGGGGGGCGAGAGAGAGAGAGAAAGTCAGAGAGAGAGAGAGAGAGAGAGAGAAAGTCAGAGAGAGAGAGAGAGAGAGAGAGAGAGAGGGGCAGCGTGTTGTTGGGACCCAATGTCACCCTGCATTCTGGCACTGGCTGTTCCAACGGAGCTCAGAGCTCCAACCCTGCAAGCGCACAGCTCGGATGTGTGTTTGTGTGTGTGTGTGTGTGTGTCTGTTTTTGTTTTGTTTTTTTACCTGGAGCGTTTGGTCGTGGGATCCCTCATCACCATACATTCTCTGATTTCTCCAAATTTACTAAAATAGTCTCTAAGGCTGTCTGAAAACAGAATAGGAGGAGAGACACAGAGCGAGAGAGAGCGAGAGAGAGAGAGAGAGAGGCGGATTAGACCGTCCGCGGGTCAGGCAGGCAAATGCTATTTATGTGTGTGTGTGTGCGTGCGTGCGTATGTGTTTTGAAAACGCCCCCTTCCAACGCATGTAGGGGTCGAATAGAGGACTTTCAAATGAAATGAAACAATTAAAGAAGCATTCGTGCACAAGGACACATTTGGACACACGTTTACGCACACACATATTTACGCACAGACACACATTTACGCGCGCGCGCACACACACATTTAAGCGCACACGCGCAGCCCCAGCGGCGCGCCGGAGCCCTTCACCCCGCCTCGAAGAGCCCCGTGCCCGGCAAGCCCGGCCCTCCCCGCCCCGCTGCCAGCGCCTGGCTTACCTGGTGAAGTTTGCCAGCTGAGGCCACCGATGAACATCTTACTGCAGGAGGGAAACACAGCACAAGTGAGTCCAGATGTCAGATCGGCCATTTTGACGTGAAGCTAACTACTCAGCTAGCCCCACACATACACACTGCATGCATACACGCGCACACACACACGCACAAACACGGAGAGAGGGGGGAAAAAGCGAGAACGGAGCGCACACGCACGCACGGATCCGAGCTGTCCGTCCTAAAGGGGGCAGGCCACCTCCAGCACGGGGCGAACAAAAGGGTCTCGTTTTCTTTAATTCATTCAACATACAATAAAAAGAGAGAGTGCACTGTTCATATGGGATGCTCGGAGAAGTCAAAGTGTTTATGTGGAAGAGGAGGAGGAGGAGGAGGAGGTGGTGGTGGTGAGGAAGGAGGAGGAGGAGAAAAATAAAAAAGGAGAGATTCGCAGCCTTACCCAGGGTCCTGCTGTGAGTCGTTGGGACTCCCAGATGTGGCTTGGCTCCCGTCCGCCTCCATAACTGAAGCCGAGCGACCGCAGGCAGTGAGAGGAGCTCTGGCTGGCTGGCTGGCACCGAAGCCCCGCGAAGAGAACAGTGGCGAGCCGGGAGAGCAGCGTCACACGTGGGATCAGCTCAGCTCTGGCTCCCTCCTCCCCCTCCCTGGACCCACACGGGGGGCGGAGCAGGGGCTCGTCACACCAGCCCGCCCATTGACGTCATCCACCACGCCACGCCCACTCGACTTTGAGTCCACAGTGTGTGTGTGTGTGTGTGTGTGTGTGTGTGTGTGCGCGCGCGCGCTCGTGTGTGTGTGTGTGTGTTTCTGTATGCTCTCGTATGTCTGATTGTGTGCGTGAGTGTGTATGTGTATGTTTCTGCTTTTTTATGTCCGCTTGTGTCTGTGCTGTTGTTTCTGTGTGTGTGTTTGTCTGAATAAATGTGTGTGTGTGTGTGTGTGTGTGGTCTTGTGTGTTTGAGTGTAAATTTAAATGAGCAATAGAATAAAAAACAATACAAGAGTAGTATAATATAAAAGTATACTGTACAAATAATACAAAACTATAATAGTTTTATATAGGTTTGTGTATATCTTTGTGAATATGTGTGTGTGTATGTGTGTGTGTGTGTGTGTGTGTGTGTGTTTGTTCGTGTGTGTGTGTGTGCGCGTGTGTTTTATGTGCCTGTGGGGGAGCACGGACCAAACAACCATGACGTCACCAATAAAGGCAACACACATATCTATCTTGATTAATATCAGCTCGCCCCTGGGGAGAGAGAGAGAGAGAGAGACAGAGTATGTGTGTGTGTGTGTGTGTGTGTGTGTGTGTGTGTGGAGGGGGGTAGTCCGTGTAACCTACTTGTCCAACATGGCATTATTATATAAAAGAAGCACACTTCATGCATTTTTCATGAAACATTAACCCAATTTGCTTGTTTTTTCTAAGTTAAGACGTAATTCTTTTTCTCATGTTAAATAATAGCAAGAGGGAAGACAATTTATGGTCAGTCCATCAATGTCCCCATGTGTGGTGACAAATTACTGTTGGTTCGAATGTCTAGAAGGCTTCACATCAGTCAAACAGTTAACAAGCCAGACTTGAATCACTTTGTTGTGTATATACTGTAATAATAAACGAATGTTTTGGTCACAGGCTGCACAAAACAGTACCGATCTGAATGTGAAAAGATCATAATAATGTTTTTAACCACTTTAAACCAAGTTTTCTATATCGTCCTGAATTTGATGGTTAAGAATGACATAGAAAGACATGAAATATGATGGGCTGCAATGCAGCATCTAAGCTGCCCCCTTTTATTCGAAAGAAAACAAGTGAAAATACATTCCGAACAGATACATAAAAGCCATCAGAGCAGATGTGAAATGAATTACACTGCTCTGGAAAAGCAGCATTAATTACTTTTGCACTCGCTTATTGCAGTTATGTTGTCTGATGCAATGGCCGTTCATCGACCAGCACCGGACACAATCAAACACCAAACACAAATCCAGCAGAGTTAAAGTGTCTGGCCTGAGCCTGTACAGCCTCTCTTACTTTGATAGATAGACAGACAGACAGACAGACAGACAGACAGACAGACAGACAGACAGATACATACATACATACATTTCATATATATTATATGAGAGATCATGTCATTACTAATTTACTATAGAGATTTAGTAATACAGTAGTTTGACAATTAAAAAAATTGTGCATTTACAGAGCATGTAAATCTAAATATGTGTATATATATGTAAGTATAGGTCTCTGTGTGTGTGTGTGTGTGTGTGTGTGTGTATAGACTAATATATGCCACTAAAACCACAGTAGTGGCTAAAAGCGGCATAATTGTAAGGTGTCCTTGTGTGCCAGAAAGGCAGAAAAATGTATTATAATAATGAAGCCACATCCTCTGACAGTTCTGAGAGATCACATGTTATTACTCATTTACTAATAGTTTGAAAATATAAAAAAAATCATTTCAAAAAGGTCAAAGGATCTTCCACTGGAGGCAACACAAGTGCTTATTACCCAGTAAGGGGTGGAGGAGGGGCCTTCTGTATTAAAGAGAGAGAGAGAGAGATAGAGAGAGAGAGGCCTCAATTAAGGGCCTGGCTCAGCGAAAGCTCAGTTATGCTACAGTGCATGCTGTTTATTTCCTGCAGCTCGGTTTAAACTGAAGACAGCTCATCTTTGTCTTCTCCCCCACCCTGAGAAAGACTCCGAACGACAGTTTCAGTGCGAGGAAGTGCAGAGCGCCTGCGTCCGACCGGCCCGTGTCCAGAGGAGGCCGGCTCAAGCGCCGCTGATTGGCAGGTGAACCCCTCGGTCTCACCTCACTGCCTAGCGGGCTGCTTGTTGGTAAACTGACATGCAGGCACCTATGGGGCACAGGCTTGAAGCAAAACATCTCTCTCCTTTCCCAGCCTCTTTTTCTCCCCCTCTATACTTCCTCTGACTTAAAACAGCACAACGCCCCCAGAGCCTGCACACACCACTTTAGAACGTTTCAGACGAACGCTTAAGACGTAAAAGTCATTCACAGCGGCTCGATGTGAAACGTTCTCTTGTAGCGAAACTTCTGAGAGACGTCACCACGATTCTGAGATGGACAGGAGAACTTGTTCATATCTAATTTACCATTATTTGACCTCTTAACAGGGCATAAAAACTCGTGTAGGTTCACTGGTCATTTCATAAAATGTCTATATTAAACATTGTTACCCCTGCTTTCCCCCCTCCACTGTAAATAAGGGGCACGATTTCACATCAAACCAGTCTGTCTCTGTTTACACCTCTCAAAGTCAAAGTCAAAGTCAACTTTATTGTCAAATCTGCCATACGTACCAGACATACAGAGAACTGAAATGACGTTACTCTCCAACCCCAGGTGCAAACATGCAGCATTAAATACAAAAGGTGCAATTTTAAAAATACAAACAAATACAATTATACATATAATCTATAAAAATATGGTGCAAAAAGAGCAATATTGTAGTAAAGTATAGTAAAGATTGTATTGTCTCTATCATATCTTGCACTTTATTCAATGCTGCTAACAGCCTCTTATGCAATATCATACAACAGTCACTCTGGAAGGTTTGCAGAGCATCCACTATACTGTTACATTGTTGTATTGTCTATCGCATTGTTTCTGGAACTCTGCTGAATGTCGACAGTTGTTTTATTTTGAACACACGTGGCACATGGAGAAACATCTCATCACACAATGTACTTGTCCGCAGCTGCTGATGACAATAAAGTAAGTGTAATAATCTAAATAAAATAATAAAAGTGACGGATGTTAAGGAAGGGAAAGCATATCTGAATCAACTAACAGAGTGGAATGGAGTAACATATTGTCAGTGACAAACTAAACAAGGACAAAAGGTGAAAATTCCTCACAAAAGTATATTATGGAACAAAAGGAAAGAAAAAGAAAAACTCTTGTTCTGTCAGTCTAAAATATTTTTAATTGATTAAAAAAACAAGCCATGTGGTGAGATGGCCTCATTACCATGTAACCCCTAATATATGCGCACATGCAAATTAGATTACCTTATTTGACACTGAGCTGAGGAATATAGTATGTTTATGGGAATGTAACCACTTTGAAAGAGAGACCGTTTTATATTGACTGGACTCACAGCCAAGCATTTGTTTCTACTGGGGTTTGGCAGTGCCACATTGACAAACCACACACTATGTTTGGCTACTCTGTGATACTAGAGCTGGGGGTCTGTAGAGTTAGTTGTGATTATGATTACATAGATTAAGGGGGCCATTGTGAGCACATCTGAATATTGGTAGGGACGTGTGTCCCCCTATATATATTATGATTACGCCCATGGTGCCCTAATCACAGAGCTGTTTCTTTCTACTCCATATAAATCTGATATTGTGACAGATCATAACGCTAAGCTATAAGCTGAGTAGGGAGAGTAGAAAGTAATTTCAAGCCAATAAAGACTTAAATACAAGTGAAACTAAAATGAACATGCTAATATGTGTGGGGTAGCTTTGCTCAGGTGCTAGCAAACATGAAACAGTCTTTGTATCATAGCTACAGCAGGACAGTGATTTTTATTACAGTGCCCCCTATAGTCATACATGAACACACCAAACCATACAGTGTGAACAATGTAAAATTCGTTCTCTACATTTAACCCATTCACCAAATGAAGCTGCCACCAATAGGGGGCACCGGCGGAGCAGTCTGTGGGGACATTACCTTCCTCAGAGGTACTTCAGTGGTGCCACTGCAATGCCTTCGACTCACAAATACAAAAACACTGCTTCATGCACAGCAAGGAGGGATACTCTACAAATGTGCATCTCCATTTTAGTTCTATTTTTCAATCAATACTTCAACTCGAATCACTTTTTGTCATCTAACAATATAAGAACATGTGGAAGTTGTGGCTATGGTGTTTGAACTTTCTGACATGGCTCCTGCAGTAGTTTGAGTGCGGAAGTGAGTTTTGCCCTGCTAAAAGAATAAGAAGTCCTCTGTTTTGGTAAATATGCTAAATTATCCGATAAAGGTAAGCATTTGACAGACAGTTAAGCTTTATGCATTACATGCATTCAAATAAGTCAGTATTTCTTTGAAAAATGTTCTCACTCATCTTTACAAGGTACCAATAAATCTGAGGCCACGAGCTCCTACGCTCCACTCCCTAGTGGAAATGGAGTGCACTCTTTGGGTGTAGAAGCCATCATTTCCTAGCCTCTGCAGTGTAGTGCACTATATAAGAAGTGGAGAGGCATTTGGGATTGAGCCCACGTTTCTGGTTGAACATTATTATTCTGATTTAGAGGAAAAGCTGTTACTGCAGCATGAACCAGAGACGCGGTTGTGTTTGTTGTATTTAGATTCTTTGCATTTGCATTAAACGCAGAATATGGCTTGAGCTGTGCTGCCCTCAACCCATGACCATTTTTTTTCTTTAAGCGTTGGAGTGGTTAAACTGTCGCGTGCTCACTGGTGATTACCAGCACATTCAGCTTTTACGTCTGCTACCATTTCCCGCCCTCGCCTTGATCCTAAGTGACTGAAGCACTAGATACCCCCCCAACCACCGCCCAACCCCCTCTATTTCACTCTCGTCCCTTGAGGAAGACTGTAATCAGCGGCTCCAAAGCGCGAGGAGCACGGAGTGTGCTATTCACACACTCTCAATACGCATGTGTAGAGCCTAATGGAAAGGGCGGCACCTGCCGTGGAAAGTGAACCAGGTGTGTGAGGGATCAGTTTTAGTTTGCCATGGATAATTTTGGCATCCACCTACTGCTGCCACAAAATAGACAAACCATACTGACATTAGACTTTATTTGAGGTTTTAACACACAGAAAGCAATGCAGGCCCAAACACAGTGGGGTCACCATTGTGTTGACCTGTAATCTGTATAGTATACAATACTACAGGGTTGAATACATGCTTCTTATTTTGTTAACAAAAACAGACACTGGGTTTCATGGTCTAAATGGGAGGTTCCATTGCATAATTCAATGTTTGAGATGTAAACAAAGTAACTAATTTATAGCATTTAGCAAGCCTTAATTACAGGGGACAGTCTCCCTGGAGCAACTTGGGGTTAAGGGTCTTGCTCAGGAACCCAGTGGTGGTTTGCTGAAGGAAGGATTCACACCCATGCCCTCTTGGTTCAGAGACAAGTATCCTACCCACTAGACCAGTGGTTCCCAACCTGGGGTCCAGGCCCCCCTTAGGGGGGTGCTATAGATTGCAGAGGGTGCACACAATTTTGTCTACACTGAGGTTACACACTAAAGAGAAACTGAGGGTGTGTGTATAAGAGTATAAGATTATTTTTGTAATTAATCACTTTTCTCTTTTAGTGTGTCTATGCAGGTAGGAGTTGGGGTTGGGGAGCCTGGCTAGTCTTGGACACAGGCAAGGGGGGCTTCAGGGAGAACCACTGCACTAGACCACCACCGCCCCAGAGAGTTAAATGTAGCATAAAAAAGGTTGTCACAATGGTTGTGATAGGAAACAGATTTTCCAATGTCTACAATGCAAATCAAGTCATTTTAAGCATGTTTTAGGCCACAACCTCCTCGAAACAAACGATAGCACAACTTATGCAGGGTTTCTGAAGAATTGAAGATATTTCTTTAGTAATGTCAGGATTTATGATAAGAATGCATGATCTGAGCATTAACTTTCTAATTTTTCTGTTTTTGCAGGAATTCTATATCTCGTTCAGCAAATATATACTATAAATGTGACACACGTTAATCTCAGTAATGACAAAGTTTTAAAATAAATTCTATAGTTTTTTTCAATGCAGCAAAAGGCAATTGTGACGAAATTAATCAACAGCGCCCTCTATGGGTGACATTTTACACTGGGTGGCATATTTCAGTCTAACACCCTTCTCCAGTATCTCAGTGAGGCTTGTAGTGTAAGAGGAGTTGCTGTTTTAATAGACTGTTAAGTTTATCAGAGAGATTCATATGTTCTTAATGGCATGAACTGCTTTATCATACAACAAGACATGCAACATTTGAGGATGTGCAAAAGTTTCTGCACCTGCCTCGGAAGAGGGGCCCTATTTAGTTCGGTCCGAGTTTATTTGTATAGCCCTTTATACAATAAACATAGTTTTCAAGAAATCCGGCCCCTAATGAGCAACTGCATGGCTCAGTTCACTTAAAAAAAGATCAACAGAACTGCATCCTAGTCTTTAAGACGGATGAATCGATCAGAACTGTCTTACCCCAAGGGTTCAGGACAGTGTTATTAATATGGTTAAAGGCACTGTTTCACTATGTAGCACTAATATCCTTGCATGCTACTTTGTCCCTGTTAAGTCTGATAGTAACCTCAGTAGGCCTGACACTATACAAAGAGCATGTCAGCTGACCACGACTAGCCAAATGCTTGAATTTCTCTCACTATTGCTGTTGCTGTTGCCAGCAGTTAAAAGGCACAGAAGATAAAAAGGCTGTTACACACAAAATAATGCATGATAACCTTCGTAAAGAAGTATCCTTTGGCGTACAAACGCACAGAGTGGACAGGAAGTGTGCTAATCTGAAACCTGATGCGAGAGGAAGGAAGGGCTCAGGAAGCGGCCTTCAGAGCTTTCACCAATCATATTCATCACAGGGCCCTGGCCCAGACTCATTAAGCCACAGCGCTGCACTTAACTAAACATCTTTTCCATAAAATAAATGCTTCCAGGTTACCCTCGGCACAGGTCGCGCTCGCATCTGATCTCAATTAGCCCCAGTGCGTAAAATGGCTCAGGCTCGAGCCCCAGTGATGGAGAGGATGCTGGACGTCTCTCAAAGCTGCTGGTTTACACAGTCTGTCGCTGGCTTTACTGGGACTCAAACAGACTAAAAACTCTTTTGGGTTGTTAAGCCATCTCAAAAAGTCATAGTGAAAATGATAATGAAAGCTCATATGCTCTAATTAGCATCTGAAATGTGGCTTCTGGCATAGTGAGATCTATAGCGAGGCTAAAAATAGTTGTTGTAGTCAGACTGGACTGAATTTTTGTTCATATTTGTCAGAAACAACATAAGCAGGCCCAATTGGTAGACATGGTTTGAGATGAGCGTGTTGTTCTGGACATACAACTGGCGCAATGCTAATATTAGCTTCCACTACTAGCTGCCTCAGAGCTACAGGGCCAAGCCAAAAAAGCCATCTTCAGACTCTAATCATGTCTTAGTCATTTGCAATAAGGGGCAAACTGTGCACATTTGTTTTTTTTGGTTAAACCATCACTTTGAATCAGGATTTGGGTTCGGCGAGGTGGTCTACATTACGAAAAGAGCTCTCAGCCCATAGTGATGCCAGCCAGTGAGGCTCAGTAACCTACGTTAGATATGCTCACTGAGCGTCGTGTTAGGGAGTTGGTAGTGGGGGTGGGTCCCATTGAATAATTGCTTCCTGATGTGTTCTTTCCCTTGGAATATTAATTACATGCTGATTGAAATCTTTTTAGGGTCCTGGGGTTGAAACTATGAGGAGAAGTGAGGCCTAGTGCATTGAGAAGAGTGTCCCATTTGATGACGGGTTTAAATGTCATTACGGAGGAGATCTGACATTGGGTTTGAAGTTTGAGAAGAAGCAAGCCAGCATTTTGTTTTAAACACACTATTAATGCTGTTTCAAACAGGAGAGGAGCTATTACAAGAAAGTTTCACATGGTGGCTAGAGGTTTTGGCAACGTTACCCAGATTAATAAGACCCTCGGCATGTAATTTTTCTCGCAGGTCAGGAACAAGAGGAGAAAGAAAAAGAACAAAACAAGCAGAGAGCTGCGGAGCATATGTTTTTTGTTCACCCGGAGGCCTCGAAGACACATTCTGTTTGGAAAGGATGCCAAAACAGAGCAGAGAGAGAGAGTTCTTTCATTTGTTTGTCTCAGTCTCATGCAATCCCTCTCCCTTTCTTTATGAACACTTACACGCCACTCATCTCCACTTACAATGTCTTACAACAGTTGTTTTGCATTGCAGCTTCATTCTAACACAATGTAGGAGCCCTAAAGTGGCCCTTTAGTGCTACATTTTCAGACAGTCTGATCCTTTCCTTTGCTCTGACAAATATACTAAATATGGTTATTGATGTAATAAACCCAATTTACACTTTACATTAAATGTCTGGTTCATTAATTTTGCACTGGACCTACATGGCTAATGTAAAATTTAACTAAAGTGTCTGGCCACCACATTTTCACTGCTTAAATCATCACACACTCATCTCATGCCATTTTTGCATTTTTCCAATTCTGCTGTGCTAAGTTTTAGTTCTGGTGCTTTAAATTCTAGTTCTGGTGTGTCATGCTCTAGTTTTGGTGTGCTAAGCTCTAGTTCTAGTGTGTTAATGTCTAGTTTTTTCTTGTGTCAAGCTCTAGTTCTGGTGTGTAAATGTCTAGTTCTGGCGTGTTAAGCTCTAGTTCTAGCATGTTAAGCTCTAGTTCTAGAGTGTTAATGTCTAGTTTTGGTGTGTTAAGCTCTAGTTCTAGTGTGTTAACGTCTAGTTTTGGCGTGTTAAGCTCTAGTTCTGGTGTGTTAAGCTCTAGTTCTAGAGTGTTAATGTCTAGTTTTGGTGTGTTAAGCTCTAGTTCTAGTGTGTTAATGTCCAGTTTTGGCATGTTAAGCTCTAGTTCTAGTGTGTTAATGTCTAGTTTTGGCGTGTTAAGCTCTAGTTCTGGTGTGTTAAGCTCTGGTTGTGGTGTGTCAATGTCCAGCTCTGCTGTGTTAAGCTCTAGCTCTCTAGTTCTTGTGTGTTAAGCTCCCTTTCTTGTGCTTTAGTAATACAGTCTGGTCTGTGAGGCCAGACCAACTAAGCTATTATAATAAAGATTATCGTACAATACAAGGTTATTTCTATTATTATTATTATTATTATTATTATTATTATTATTATTATTATATGGATGTGTAAATTAGCTCTAGCTGAGTTATACCAATCTAAACAACATGCTCACCAGACTTTTCAAGTTTTTCTCTGTCTCATTTCTTTAAACACTACTTGTACTGCAAGTTGCTTTTCATCCGGTCTGTTATGCTAAGGTTTTCATTTTATGATAAAAGGCATATTTGAAACTATATTGTATCTGATGCTGCCGTGAGCTGCAGGAGAGATCTATTGTGGTAATGACTGTTCATGACTAGCAAAACTGACAAAGTGATAATCACAAGGCTGTAAATGAAATGTTTTTAAATGGTTTTACTGTATAAAGGGTGGCCATGATTTGATCAGTTTGTTTTGTGGGTTTTTTCCTCAGATAAAAAAATGTCCTTATGTCTTAAGTGTTGAGTCAGTTAAAGGCAAATCAAGTCACGAATCAGTTAAGGGTCTGAGACAACTCAGGTCACTGCCAGGTCACCTACTTCTATAGATGTGAGAATGGAGCGACTTGTTGTAATACAGTACATTGCAGTATGACACAGTTTCAGAGGCAGTTTATAACTGCACCAAAAATGCATTTTACTGCAATTTAATGCAGGATAAGTTTTGTCTTGCAGTAATTCCTTTGGAAGTGTTTATTTTTGGTCCATCCACCCTGAGTCAGGTGTGCTAAGAAGTGCATCAAGCTGTGCAAGCTGTGCACTGGCTGTTGCGAGCCCCATCTTCAAAACGTGAACACAACTCCACCAAGTGGTCATCCATGATCCTAAACGTGGAAATGTGAAATTTCTTAACTGCACCTTTATTTGTTAAGGTGTCTAAGTGGGCATAACTTCGCACACACAGCCTATTTCACATTTGGCGCCAGTTCATGTCTGACTGCATGACCTGATTCTTCCAGACATGGAGGAATCCTTAAAGTCCTGGCAGATCCTTAGGAAACTCAGAGTCCTCTTACTCTGTTTGGGAAATCTCAGGTTGCAGAATGAATCCCTGAAAAATCATAATGTTCTGCACACTTGGGGCTTTGTTTTTAGGAACAACAGCTTCACCTTAAAATACACTTAGTTTTGGAGGACTGCACTTTTAGGATTTAGCAGATGAATATCCCCTGAATTGTTTCTCCTGTATATTTGAGGGTCAAAAACTGAAAAACCACAAGTGCTTGGTCAAAGTGGGTTTCTAAAAGCCTTGGGTTAAACCAGTGGACACCTGAATTAGTCTCTTCGGTCTGGAAATAGCACCTACAGCCTAATTAAACAACAAAATAGAGATATTTTCACACAAAAGTAACGTGGCCCACTTATAGTCACATTTGAACACAGCACAGAACAGCGTGAACCCGAGGAGCAGTGTGTGGGGATGGTACCTTACTCGAGGGTATCTCAGTGGTGTCACTAGCAGTCCAGGGATTCAAACCAACAACTGATAGTCTTCCCAATTGGTGTTATGAATACTCAGACAAGTAAAAGTATTAAAAATGACCCTATATGTCATGTCTAACAATTGTCAACAGAGGGAGACAAACTACAGCACAAGCAGCGCCCTTTAAAATACTGCAGTTTCCCTTTAGGGTAAAACATTTGCATTGAATGCTTTAAATTGCTGTTTTATAAATTGCATTACTGAAACTGCAGTATAACAGTATTTGTCTATAACACTGCACTATGCCACTGCAGTGTAGTTACGCATCATGCACTAGCTTAAGGAGCAATGGCAGAAAAAACTAGAGATTTATAAATAAAGCAATATAATAAAACAAGATACTTGATTTGTTGATGATTAACTCCATACCATGCCATTTTTGCACCTACGATAAACTTTGTTATTTGTTGTTTAAGGGCTCCTAATTGGTTCTTGAAGACAAAACTTTAACTGGTATAGCACATACACATTGTTATTCCTTTGAACTTGTTTTTTACTCTAACTTAATCACAAACACATTTTTAGAACATAATTAAATTGTTAAATGGAGTCACTTGGTATGAAATTCTGTTGTGATGAAATGCACAGAGTCAGACATGTTCACAGTGGTGGTGTATGCTCTTGCATACATTTATTTTATGAAACGGTTATGATTGTGCTGCCTGAGACACTGGTTCCTAGCAGAGAGGTATGCAAGGCAAAATGAGACCAGAAATGATTTTACCATCACTGGCATTACATATAAAACCAAAACGACATGTGTAGGTTATCTGATGGATAGTATAATTAATACCTATATACAGAGTTTTGTTTTTACATACTCTGAATGTGTTGGGAGAAGGATGCTAAGGATGGAGCTGCAGGGATGAGAAGAGGAAGGCCTAGTAGGAGGTTTATGGGTGTGGTGAGAAAGGACATGCAGGCAGTTGTTGTGAGAGAGGAAGATGTAGAGGACAGATTGAAATGGAGACAGTTGCTCCACTGTGGTGACCCTTAATTAGGGACATCCGCAAGTAGAAGAAGATTTTTTTAGACCATGTAGTAACCAAAAAATGAACGTTTTCAGATTGATCTCATTTTGTATCATTTAGATATTTTAAATCTGAAAATTTTAACATTTTGGGAGTCCTATGCTACTGCTTTCACATATTGCTTTGAATTTAGTGTTGGATAATTAAGCCACAGAAAGAGCATGATGGACCATATCTGATTAATGCTGTTCTTTCATTTAATGTGATGTTTTTATGGCTTCTGCCATTTGTTAAATTCAGATATCATGCTTAATGGTATTTTGTAATTTAAGCCTTTTAAATAAATTGATTGTTTCCAGGTCAGATCAGGAGCCCCGGTCTCAGTATTGATTAATAATAGCTGATCCCGGTTTAATCATATCTGCAAATAAGAGCTGTATTCCTTTTTCACCTGAGCTGGCTGTATTTGGTAGAGTCAAGTAGGTGTTGATTGTCATTTCCATTATATGTACTGTATGGACAAAAGTATTGGGACGCGTTCACCAACAGAGACTTCAGAGTTGAGGTCAGGTCTCTGTGCGGGTCCGTCGGGTTGTTCCACACAGAACTCATCCAACCATGTCTTTATGGAGCTTGCTCTGTGCACTGGGGCACAGTCATGCTAGAATAGAGGTTCTTCCCCAAGCACTGTGTCCACAAAGTTGGAAGCATGGCATTGTCCAAAATGTCTTGGTATGCTGAAGCATTAAGAGTGTCCTTAACTGGAAGCCCAAACTCTGAAATACAGGTGTGTCCCAATACTTTTGTCCATGTAGTGTATGTCAAAGACAAATAGGCTAGACAAATGCCAGAGATTTTCTTTTGAACCTGAGGCTCGCAAAACGATAGTACAACGGAATGTCAACGTGCACTGAAGCTCGGGTTGCAAAATGTGATTACACATCCGATGATGGATGATGGAGAACATTTTTTGTGGAGCCACATTCCCGAGTCCATTTCCTGCTGGGCGTTTCCAACTGGTCTCTGTTCAGCTCAGTAAAAGAGACTAAAGGTAGGCTGACACAAGCAGCTGTCGAATTAAGGTAAAGTAGATGTTTTTTTTCATTGAATTAATACAAAAAAGCAAGAGGAATATTCCGCGTTTGTTGTTTAAAATCGGGTTTTCTGTGCCACCTTAAATGCTGCTGCGGTTCTATTGGGGAGACGCCTATAAAAAACAGCATAAACAGCAGCGCTTTTAAGGTGGGGCGTGATCATGTCATTAAGAAACTCGTGCATACAGTCTTATTTTGTTCTCGTGATTTTTTTAACGTCAGATTAGTGCTCGCATGCTAAAAATCAAACCTTTTTTCGCTTTACGAGTCGAGTTTCACTTTTCCTTTCCGCTTCTGGGTGGTGATAATGTGATGTAGAAAAGTGATTTGTGGATATTGTATGTTTTTTTAACTTAGTAAAAGTTGTTATTGTATTGATTATATAGCAAAGCAAAGTTATACCGTGGGTTAGACTACGTTAACTGACAGCTACGTGCAGAATGTGCAGCGTTGCAGCTTGTTGAAGAGGGGCTTGATCATCATGGGCTCTTTTTTGTACAAGCCTCCATTGTACGATCTGAAAAGGCCCAATCTGTTCAGCAGTATGGCGAATAACAAGTAAAGCCAAGCATTCTATGTCCAAAAGTTTGTGGACACCTGCTGATCGAATATTTATTAAAATCAAGAGTGTTAAAGATGAGTTTGTCTCATCTTTGATGCAGTAACAGGCATCTCTCTTCTAAGAATATTTTATCTTATCTGCTGGAACATTGCTATGAGGATCTGATTGTATTCAGCCATGAGAGCATTACTGAGATCAGGTGTGGATGTTGGAAGGTTAGTTCTGGATCACAAACTCCACTCCACCTAGTGCTTTTGTACCTGGAGTGAAGTTTGTGGATGCTTCTCTAAATCAAAAAATGGGTGGTTTGTCCCCTCTTTGATACAGCAACAGGCTTTTCTCTTTTCCAAGAAGGTTTTACACTAGAACATTGCTGTGTCTGAACATTGCGGTGAGGATATGATTACCTTAAGCCATGAACATTATTGAGATCAGGTACTGACTTTAGATGGTGAGTTCTGGATCATAATCTCCAAATCCAAAAGTATTGGATGGAGCGTCATCACTCCGTTGCTCCAGTACCCCAGTACCCCACTGCCCAAAGCTGAGCTTCATACTTTTCTGGCCATGGTGACCTTGGGCTCATGTGTGATTTAGTGTGCAGTATAATTTTTCAGTCTGCACAGCTGAATACACCTTAAAGTCATGAATTAATACTTAAACGTCTGCAAAGAACTGGATAACAGACTTTTGATATCTGAATGCAGGGTTCATCCAGTAACACATCCAGAATGTCTTCTGTGTGGGTGAGTATAAGTTATGCAAATGTTATTAAATTACTCATGTTTTTCATGTTTGAATGTGAACTAAGCGATTATATCTCATATATTAAGATAAGATAAACCATTATTAGTCCCACAAGTGGGAAATTTGCTTTGTCCTGGCAGAAAGTGGACAGTACAAAGTTAGGAGCAGCATACATTAAGAAAACAATAGAACAGAATAGAATCAAATACTATACCAACAGTAAAGTATAAATGTACATAAAATGTACACTGTATCGAAATATAAAATAGTGTAAAAAAAAAAGTAGTGTATTTCGTATTGAGGTTTTTGGGGGTTATATAGATCAGATTGTATATTTTTCATGTCTTTGTGTCTCTGTGCAGTTTCCTCCAGGATCAATAACGTTTTCTGATTCTGTTTCAGGATGATTTGAGCCTTCTTCTGGACTCACCAGACTCATTAACAGTTACTGTAAGAATGCCCTTCTTCGGCCTGAGTTTTATGATCATCTTATGAGCTTTTGAAAATTCTATCTGAATATTTTAATATGTTCTGTATGTCTTGCCAGTCAAGTGCCAGAGGTACTGTTAAGGAAAAGCCAGGTTTCAATGCAGCCGAAGACGTTGCCGCTTTAAGGAAGGCCATAGAAGGCCTAGGTGAGGCACTGCAGAACTATTATTGACATTATTTTATTTGCAGTAACTTGCTGCACCCATATGGGAGATCAGTAAAGAATTCCCACATTGTTTGACTGCAGTGACTGACCGAGGGCAGTTTTATCTGGAAGTAACTGTGTGTGTGGTGTGCTCTTATCAGGAACCAATGAGAAGACTTTGATTGACATTCTGTGTCAGAGATCCAGTGCCCAACGCCAGCTCATCTGCAAAGCTTATCAACAAACTACTGGAAGGGTAAACCACACTATACTGGTCCCGACTATTCATTTTATGAGCTTACATTTCAAATATTTGTTTATTTCATCAGACATTTTTATGGTCCTTATAACAGGTGCCTCTTAAGAACTGCACCTGCATGGTTTTTATTTCCAACAAATGCTTGAAGTCAGTAGTCACCAAAATAGTCCTTCACTAAGACCTTTCTTCTGGGCATGTGGTTGGAATGCAGGACACAATTCGAGCCCAAAACCTCATCCACATGTCTGTACAACTTCACTAAAGATCTGGATGTGGTTTAAGAGACATTGTACATTTGGCAGATGCCCTTATCCAGAGCACCTTACAATCATTAAGTTACAGGGACAGTCCCGCTGGAGACACTGAGGGTTAAGTATCTGGCTCAGGGACACAATGGTAGAAACTGGGGGGTTTGAACCTGGGCATCAGGTTCTCAGGCAAGCATTTAACCCGCTAGGCTACTAGGTGTTGTAGTTTCAGGGAAACAGCTATTTCTGTGACTACTGACTTCAGGCATTTGTTTGAAATGTCCGCCTTGTAGTACCAGCACTAAACTGAAGTGGAAAATGTGTAACAAATGTGTTTCTTGCCAAACCATCCTTTAAGCATTCTGTAAAGGGGACTAAATTCATGGCTTCATCAGAACTTTTTTGTCTTTTTGAATGGCAGACTCTTGTCGCTGACCTGAAGGGCGACACTCGTGGAGACTTTGAGCATATCCTGGTGGCCCTAGTCACACCTCCAGCTGAGTTTGACTCCAAGGAAATTATACGGGCAATTAAAGTAAAAGACTGGACTCTTTCACTTCTCACAACTCTCATCCTGTGTCTTTTTTTTTATATTTATCAAAGCTGACTTTATGCCATCCAACCTTTAAAAAATATAACTTTTAACACTGATAAGTATAAAACAATGGAAATGTCAGACATGCTCTCTAGCTGTGATTCTGTGGTTAATAGTCCTTCTCTGCCAATTCAGGGAGTTGGAACAACAGAGGCCACTCTGAATGAGATATTTGCATCCCGATCTAACAGTCAAATCAAGGCTCTGTCTGCTGCATATTTGGCCGGTTTGTGTTTTTAACAACATGTTTTCTTCATTTGTTTGGTTTTTGAACAGACCTGTATTAAATGCTGTTAATTATGTTATGTTAATTCTAATTACTTTTTCAGAAACTGGGAGGCCATTAGTTCAGGACTTGAAGTCTGAGGTGTCCGGGGACTACAGGAAAACTCTGCTCCTCCTAGCTGAGGTTGGCTCTGTTAATGGTCTTCTGTAGCTGATTTGTATTGATTAAAATGAGTAACATGAGCTCCTTACTTTGCTTAAACAACAGGGCAAAAGGGACGAGAGTACAACTGTGGATGCTGTGAAAGCTAAAGCGGATGCAAAGGTAAGGTAGAATAAAGTGTGTACTAGCTACTTTACCTTTATTCTACAGCTGCCAGCCTCTCTTTAGCCCCTTCTACTGAGCTGAACTGTGAAATTAATTCAGGAATGTGGCTCCAAAAACAGGCCTCCATCATCATCAGATGTGGAATCACATTTTGCAACCTGAGCTTCAGTGCTTGTTGATATTATGAGGAAATTTCTTGCAGTATTCACTGATCATTTTGCGAGTCTCAAGTTCAAAAGAAAATCTCTCATTTTTCCAGCCTATTTCTCCTACACGTACACTATATGGACAAAAGTATTGGGACACATGTTTTTCAGGGGTTGGCTTCCAATGAAGGGAAGGGCAGTCTTAATGCTTCATCAGACCAAGACATTTTGGATAACGCCACGCTTCCTACTTTGTACACGCAGTTTAGGGAAGAACCTTTTCTGTTCCAGCATGACGGTGCCCCAGTGCACAAAGCGAGCTCCATAAAAACATGGCTGGATGAGTTCAGTCTGGAGGAACTTGACTGGCCCAGGCAAAACCCTGACCTCAACCCCATCCAACACCTTTGGAATGAACTGGAACGAAGATTGTAGCTTGAACAAAGAAAAGCTTGTACTCCAAACATGTCTTTCCTGTTTGACCATATGTGGGATAAGTGGGGTTGTGTTTGAGGCTGCAGGATAATATATTCTGATGTACTTTACCACACTAATCATAAATATTGTTGTGTTGTAAATGCCTATTCAGCACCTCATTTATGCATTAGTGGCATCAGTGTCTTTTCGGAATCAACAAGTCTTGGATGGAGTCATGCTAGATGAGCTCCACTCTATAATCTTGTGCTGTGTGGTGTCTTGTTTTCATAGAATGTTCTTTTTTGTGCACACTGAGCTTAAGTATTTCAGTAATCCACATGTGTATTAAATGGAACACATGTGGAAATGAAATTTTTCATTTTATTTCTTCAACTAACTCAATTACATGCACTGGGCAGGTCCTGTATGAGGCAGGAGAGAAGAGATGGGGGACGGACGAAAGCAAGTTCATTGAGATCTTGTGCCAGAGGAGTGTTCCTCAGCTTAGACAAAGTAAGAGCCAGACTGGATACTAATGGTATTCTTTAGAACCTGCGCAGCAGCTGTGTTTTGAAGAGCTGTGCTGTGCTGTGGTGACTATAAGGGGCCACTTTACTTTATAACCATAAGGTCCTATTGCCGAACTATTTACAGCACTCATTCATTTCTGTCTTAGTGTACTGCAGAGATTATTGTGTTTTTCTCAGCAATAATAAAGCTAAAGGTAGCTTTATGGATGTGTATAAAATATATCATGGAGTTAAAGTGCAACCACAATGCATCCTCCATAATTACAGTCCCTGTGTTTTTTTTGTTTGATTTTCAAAGCCCTAGTGGAATACAAGAACCTGACTGGCAAGACCCTGCAGCAGAGCATTGAGAGTGAGATGTCTGGAAACTTGGAAAACATTCTGGTTGCCATAGGTAAGAATATTCCTTTTTTATGTTATCATACTCTACAGGTCAGAAGTTTGGGACCACAATTAAAAAATAAATAATGGTGCATTCTCAAGCTTTTTTTTTTTTTTTTTTACAAGAACACATTAGAAATACTTAAAACAAATGTAGGCCAAACTTCTGGCCTTCAATGTACGTGGCTCTTGCTTTAGAATTATTTTCAGTGATTGTAATCCAGTAATGCTGCCTGAAATGTGTGATGTTGCAGTGAAATGTGTGAAGAGTGTCCCAGCTTACATGGCTGAGCGTCTCAATGATGCAATGAAGGTAAGCACAGCACACACTGAACACAGCTCCACCTGTAGCCATTTTACACGGTGGAATGAAAAGATATAACAGTTCCTTTGGGACTGGGACTGGGAGGGGAATCGGGGCGTCTGGCAGGCAAACTACGGCCAGCAGAGGGCAGCATAGAGCTCCCCTTAGTACTCGGTGGCATTCAGCATCACTTGTTCCTGTTCCTGCTTAAGGGGAGGTTTTACTTGAGGGTGTTTCTCTTTCAGCTCAGTCTTGAGGTCTGTTTTTTGGCTGGACTGGTGATTTAACTCTTGAGTTTATCCATGGTGTTTCCTTTTTCTTCACTCTGCCTTACTCCAGTCAGATCAGCCCCCCTTGGGGTCTCATTATCCTCTCAAGTCCTCTGGTATTATCCTCTTTAAAAAATAATAAAGAAAAAGGAAAGCTGAAAGCTGCTTACGCTCTTCAGTATTCTTAGTGTTATGACACCAAACTGTATCCATTTCCCTTTAGAGGACAATATGTATATATTTGTGTATGAGTGTGTGTGTATGTGTGTATATCTCAAAACTACACCCACACTAGTGTGAAAATGTCCATTCTTTTGGTAAAATCACTGTATAAATAAGTGTTTTTTAAATAACACAGGTAGATCTTCTCACTACCCTCCAAGCACATCTTTGTTCAGATCCATCAGTGACTACTAAATTTAATGAAGTACTGATTAGATAAATTAGCAGCTGTAAATAGTGACCTTGCTTTGGATAGTACTCCCCTCTTTCTCTCTCTTACACAACACACACACACAAATACAATGTTTTATATGCGCAGGGTGTAGGAACCACTGAATCCGTGCTGACGAGGATCATGGTGTGCCGGGCAGAGATCGACCTGCTGGACATCAGGGGAGAATATAAAAAGCTCTATGGCCGCTCCTTATACTCTGCACTTGGGGTAAGGTTTTCAATCAATTGAATACAAATTCTGGATATTTTCATTCACTGAAACTATTTACTGGAAAATATTTTAACTCTTCAAAAAGTCTGTCAGTGTAGGATATGAAACTTCAAAAAGTATTTATGATTCCTGGCAAAACACTTTTCCCAGTCAGTTTTAGCAGACAGATGTTTGTGAAATGTTTTTTTTTTCCCATACAAAACTGTGACAGCTTTTCCTTCCCTTTTCTAACAAACACAAGCAGCATGGTGGACAGCTGCAGAAGCACTGAGGGCCTGAGAATGATTTTGAAAGCTCTTTAGTACATCTAGTACATCTCTAAAGTGCTTGCAGAGGAAGATGTCCAGAATAGGCCACAGCCTTTCTAAATGGAAAGTGCTCAGACGGCTCTACATTAGAGAGGCATGATCTCTTACAGAGCAGTCCAAATGAAATTATATATCCATATCAGCATGTAACGGGGAAGTACTGATAAACCAGAACTTCTAACCAACATTTTTGTCGCAAAGTCAGTTGTGAACACTTTATTAAAATTAATATAAACAAATGTTGTGTATCTATCTAAACCCCCAGGAAAATGACAGATTTTTAAATATAATCTTTACTTCCTTGTATGTGTGTGCGTGTGTGTGTGTGTGTGTGTGTGTGGTGGCTTCTCCTATTGGTCCTTCCTTTCTCTCCTTAATCAAATTCTTGTTGATCCAGTTCTTATGAAACTTGATCCTGAATCGTTTGGTCTTTGCTGATTCTAGTCGGACACGGGCAGCGACTTCGGCCAATGTCTGAAGATTATATGTGGAGGAGATGACTGAGTGGGAGGGGCCAAAGATCAGACTCGGCTTGCCCATGACTAAACTTTCCCACAACTTATTCACTGAAAGTTAAGCACTTAATTTGTATGCTTTTCTTATTCAGTACCTGTGTGTACATTCAGTTTGCATTTTAACTTAATCCCTCAAATCCTAAGGGCCCATATATGACTACAATTCATCTTCACTTTGCATATTAGTTAACAGCAGTTTGACATTTACAGTGGTGCTTGAATAAAAAGCCTTAATATTAATGATAAGTGAACAACAAGCCCAGGTTTTAAGGGATTAACCACCACTAGTGGTTAAATGTTTGATGTTCTGAATTGCATTTTTATAGGTGCAATTTATAGGATCAGACATTTAATTTTACTTTATAAATATGTGATTTCTAGCTACAAACTTAAGCATGGTCATGAGATCCTGCTGTGTAGGTTTGCTCGTTTTGGGTGATGAACACAGTGAAAGTGTAGATTGCTGAATGTGGTTTTATCATTCAAATTGCAAAGTAATCACTAGATTACAATCAAATCATTTTGATCACACTAGTAATGTACAGAGCCCTGCTGGTGACATCTTTTCTTAAAATAATTGACTATGGTAATAGTAAGACATGGGAACAAGATCATTAAGTTGTGAGCACACCTTATTTTTTATTAAGAAGGGACATCACTTGCAGGGGCTTGTACACACAAGACAGGCACAGTAGTGTGTTTAACTTCACCTTTTCTCTGATCAAAGAACTTTCTTAACCTCTGAATTGATCTAATGGGAGGGATTGCAATTAACATCCACCCAGTGGATTTCTCAGCTGCTATCTTTCCAGTCTGGTCACCGGAATGCAAGGTGCTCTTTACCACCATGGGCATTTCTAGAAAACATTTCATATATTTGCAACAAATTATACTGAAAAATAATCAACAATTTGTGACTTTGCGAGCGGGAGAATGGAACAAATGTAAGGTTGACTGCATATGATATATGCATATGCATATGAGACATTGCTACTCATGTCAGATTAATTTCTAAATAAAATGATGCCCTCTTCTCCAGTCTGAGACTTCAAGGGACTATCGGAAAACGCTGCTGAAGCTTTGCGGAGCGGATGATTAAGCCTGAGATAAAATTCACCAAATAGGCCTGATAACATGGAAAGGCCCAACTGAAGTAATGCAACGTGCCCTAAATGTGCTGCTGATTATGTACTTCATAATATATTTCCAGTGTACCAAAGAATGTGTTTAAAATATTTGCTAAAAACGAGCAGTGCACGCCTCGTGTATGTCCATGTGCTCACAGATATTTCTCTGAAATGTGAATGTAATTTGCTGAAGCATAACCTCATTCAACCTGATTTAGAGAAATAAAAGTCCTTTCATAAAAACCATCTGGTGTTAGGTTTGTTGAGTCTTTCGTCCAGTAGAGGGTGACCATGTACAGAAGCAGTCAAAATTTTGGACACACCTCATTCAACAATTACCTTTGTTTTAATTATTGCTACATTGTCGATTAATATTGAAAACATCACCTATTGCTCTGACAGCTTTGCACATTCTTGGCATTTTTTCAATCAGATTAATGAGGAATCGACCTGGAATGGTATTTAATTAACAGGTGTTCTTCGTCAAGAGTTAATTAGTAGAATTTCTTGTCTTCTTAATGTGTTTGAGATCATCAGTTATGATGGTCGGGTTCCAGTTAGTGATCCTGTTCCACTACGGCTCTAATGCACATTACGGCAAGAACCATTTAACTAAGTGAAATGAAACAACAGTCCATTGTGACCTTATTACAAAACGTTCTGATTTAATTATTTTTGTTTACTGCATAATTCCACGTGTTCCTTCATCATTTTGTTTTCAATATTAATCTACAGTGTAGAAAATAAACTATTGTCCAAACTTTTGACCGGAAGCGTACATACTCAATTTTTGATTTGAAGTTGTTGCTTATTCGAAAGTTAAACAGGTTTCTTGGAAGTGAGCATATCAGTTTTGTATCCATAGTAGATGAATATTTAAATGCGTGTTTTCTTTCACTCAAAGACATTAAACTGGAATAGGATTACACACTCAGTCGGGATGAATTACGAGAAACAGAAGAAAGTGACCAGCCAGTGGAGATTTCTCTTTAATGAAATGTCTAATCTCACAGACAATGGGGATTGTCATTAAGTCACAGCTGCTGCTAAATCCTACGAAGGTTCTTAGCCCAGTTTCTTTTGTAGATCTAACTGCTTTTCTACCAGAAAGACCTTTTTATTTCTTCTGGAGCATCTGTGGGGGTCAAAGCAACAGCTGCATTCCTGAAAATCTGATCAGAAGTGGTATCGTACCGAATAAGATTACATTGTTATACCCCACAGGTCAGGAATAAAGTACCAAATAAAATGACCACATAGGAATGTAACCAATAAAATTACAATGATCCAATATGTTATACTGTCATAATTCAAATCCAGAGTGGTTTCCAATATGAGAGGCGTAACAATCTGGAGTCACAAAAGTGAAACCTGGATTACAGTTATATTGTGTATAATCTGGTGCTTTGATTAGATCCACAAAGGAAATTTTTGACCTCCAAACCCCATTTTCGCTGATTCCGATTAGCAATCAGACAAGAAAAGGCCAACGCTCTAGGCTAATCCCTTCTGCCTGTCTAACTAGACAAAAGGCAACAGATTACAACAGCTTTTAGATCAGGATTAGGAGTAATATAATCATCTGACAGACCTGCATGAGAGCCACTTCACAGTTTGGATATTAAAAATGAATGAGATGAAGGTTAGCATGCATGGAGCTCAACACCTTTTGTTCATGGGGCTTCGACCACCGTGGTGTGAAAGGCACAATAAAGGAGGCTCTAAGGGGGAAAAAAAGCAGGGTAGAAAATACTTTTTTTATTCAGTAACAGCATTCAGACATTTACAGTTCAAGTCCATTCCAAAACAACATCCAACAAAGAAAATAAGGCCAACACCAAAACAACAAAGAAATCAAAAGGCAACAGAACAGAACAACCACGTGTACACAGGCTTGGCTGTGACTGTCCAAATGTACATTATGTTCATCAGCTCAAGGAAAGGACCAGCTGTCTTGACCCCAACCAGTCTACTGACCTGTGATACCCCCTGGGTCCCACTCCAACAGAAAACCTCCAAAACCAACACCTAGACCAGTTTCAACAGGAGACCACTAAAATTCTTCACATTTGTTCAAGTAACTTTGATCCAAGATATTTTTCACACAATTATCTCCCCCACCAACTAAGTTACAAAATGCCCACATACAGCAGTTACAAAACATCAAGTCATTAGCAATACTCTATACCAATCAGTTTCATGATTTGTTTCAGCATAAGAATGACAGAACGAGCAACAGAGGAGAGAAAAGAACAGCATGTACACCACCATGTACAGCTCTGACAATAATAAATGTGTAAAAGGCTCAGTTTAATACAGTTCATGCTTAAATCCATGGGCACAAATGGCGGAGTAAATGGAAAGATAACTCATTTTGTTCAGACAGTTGAGTTTGATCGACCTATTTGAAATATTCATTGCAGAGGACGTTCACGTTTTTGTGTCTGAAGGCAATGTAACATCTTTTGAGGTATGTAACATCTTGTCTCGCTAAATGCTTGTTTGAGTCACAGAAATAATAACAGAAATAATGAAAAAAAATGTGTCGTACTGTCATAAGTGCCCTATTACCACTAACATTCCAGATATGACTAAAATAAGGTCTTCCAATAGCAAATTCCCATTGACAGTGTAATGCTTCACATCTAATCTAGTCCTCTATGATTGAGGTTTGAGGGCGTACCAAAAAGATTATACTAATGCTATTATAGAAGGGCATGACATGAAATTACAGTTCAAATAGTCTTTCTTTTTAAAAAAAGTGCATACCAATAACAATCTGGTACTCCCTACACACTTGTGTCAGTGCCTTAAAAAAGGAAAGTATACAAGTTATACAGGCAGTTTTAAAACGATACGCTTATAATAGCTATACGATTACTCCTTAATAATCAATGTCATTCAGATTGTGCACATCCAACAGTACTGACCTCTTAAAGCAGCAGAACGTGCCTGTAACAAAAAATCCAATATTCCAGCTCCAAACCTCTTTCAAAGGAGGCAGAAAACTTAACCAAGTACCACTGTGATGTACAGTACAAAATATAAAGAATAAAATTATTATTGTTATATCATCAGTGCCATCCCTGCTCCAGCACCCCTAACTTTGCTTATGAAAGGATTTATAATTTGCTGAAGTGCTATTTCTTAGTAGGAAAGACAAAAACATGCAGTTCTGGAGAACTTCAGGACTATGAACCAGACAAGCTTAGTGGTTCAAAATCCTGGTTCTAGAATGCCCCTTCAACTCAAGCAGACTTTGTTAATTAGTTCATTACTTTCATTAGGTGTGTTGGGAGCAAGGGATACAATAAATAGCCAGTGGTACTTCGAGAACAGAAGTGAGAACCACTGTTCATTCAGAAATGCTGGGGTGCAGCCAGAGTGCAGCCGGAGCCCCCTGAAAGCAGCACTAGCCCACGCTGCCACTGTGCTCCTGGCATGGCTGACTGCGTCTGTAGTGCATGATGTAAACTGCGGTCTGGTGCCACCAGTAGAACATCAGCACCACCAACACATGCCACAGCTGGTGACTGGCACCTAGGTAGTTCAGCTGCCCTGTTACAAAAACATTTAAATGGATGTTACCATCTCTATTACATTTATGAATTAGAATCAGAGACCTTTACTGATCCTGGAGGAAATTGCTTCTGTCTAAATAAATGTAAGAAAAACTGCAGAAAAATGAAGGGTATCTTACAGTTAAGTGAAGTAATACAGATAATGGTTAGGAGTGTGTTATTGACAGTTATTGACATAAGTAGTGGTATTTCATGTGGTACGAAGACTATTGCACATAAGATTTCTGATATTAAAATGATTAAGAATCCATGCACCCAATGATGATTTAAACCAAAATAAAGAAATGGCACAACAAAGAAGAATCAGGCTATTGAAACAGATTATTAAGTGGACGTGAGAGTGTGACAGAGGGAGGAGCTATAGAGGCATTAATGAGGTTTCAATCGCTCTTTTCATTACATAAGTGGAGAACACAAGCTCCCCATGTTGCTGCACACATTTCATGACTAACCACTTGGAATTATGTTAATGTATTAGTAAGTCCAAGCATGTATTGGGCTCATTTAAAGTCAGTGTGATTCAAGACACATAATGGATTTCCTTCTGTACCATGACATGTTTCCAAGTGAGGGGGATGGCTCTAATCTGATCTAGCCGAGTGTGTTCTGCTGATGACAAGTGGGGGCGGCAGGAGGGGGAGGTGAAACACGATATTGGTCAATATTATTTCGCCCATCTGCTAAGTGTGACAGAAGATCACAAGAAAACTCGTCTTTTAAATATGACATGACTATTTACTTATTACAGCACGACATGCTTATCATAACCAGAAATAAAATTAATACTGGTTTCAGGTTTACTTTAACCGTAATAATTTTCAAAACTACAAAAAGCAGATCTGCTTCTTGTAGTTTTGTTAATAATGTCTCACAGTGTGTTTTCATAAATATAGAGAACTGAGAACTCACCTGGAAAGTAGCGTTCAGGGACTTTACTGATGTAAAACAGGAAGGCAGAGGCAGCAATCAGATACATGATCATGACTCGCGGGAAGAAAACCTGGTAAGAAGATTCATATTATCATGTCTCCATATTTATTATTCTGTTACATCTCAACAGCTGAATAATTAGACATTTGGTAACATCATAAACTGATATCACCTACTAATAGATTGTATACATTTCTAGATGCAGTGTGGCCCAAAATCACTCAACTAACTATCACTTCAGGACACTATAACTCAAAAACCAATACTTGCTTAAACATTTATCAAAGAATGCTAACAAACAGTTGAAATGAATTAATCAAGTTGGGCTTGGTCCCACCTTTCTTCATAAACACTATGTGTGTATAAACGCCATGCTTACTTGCACGATCTCTGTGTGGAAACCTCCGTTTAGCCAGACCCAGTGGCAGGCGGGGATGATGCCATAACCAGCCACAGAGCAGAAGATTACTGAGCGTAGCGTCTTCCACTCCTGCGTGTGGTAGAGAGGGTGGATCTGGGCTGAGAATACAGCCAGAATCAGAGCCAGAATAGTTACCAGATACACCTGCCGCCACAACTGAGGAGAAACCAGAGGGCAATGAGAGAGAGCGTGATGAGAATTATTTCCCACTTGTAGGACAAATAAAGGTTAATCTTACCTTAATGCACAGCACAACAATGTAACACATATAAAATATTTTTTAATTTACAGCATCCTATCTGAGACATGTCAAGTCACACTCATTTACCAAGTTCTAATCATTTTAAGAATATATTCTGTAATTCTATGTACAGCCAATTAGAAGTGCACTGAAGAAAACACTGATTCCAGGACTTTTGGCCAATACTAGGCACAGAGTAGCATGTGAAAGCATGTGAGTGTAAATTGCTGAAAAACAGTTCCTCAGTACTTGCACAATACTTTTTGAGAGAGTCATCATTTTTCTGGGAGTTCTGGTTCCTCTAAATAAACTTATTGTATAATTGTAAATACAGAATCTCATGACTAATTCTTTATCAGTAGCCTTTTATTCCAGCCTTTCAAATTCACTCACATCATAGTCACTGTACTGTAAAAGCAAAAGCAACAAAGCTGGCAATCGTTAAATATCGACAAAATGTGTCATACACTGTTGCAGTAGAAGGCGTAGAAGACTCCGGGCACGTAGCAACCCAGAATGCCCACAGAGATCCCAGCATAGTCCAGCGCCAGCCAGCGGCGGCTGGTCTTCTCCGAGCGATGGCAGCAGAAAAGGTGATAGCCCACAGAGCACAACATGCACACCTGAACATGAGAACCACAAATCACCAGTTTATCTTCATATATATACTTTCACACAAAACACATACATACAGTCCAACTTACACAGGTTTCCAGGCTCTTCTGACACTAATACTGCCCTGACACCAAAATATTGACACTGATTCCAATGTAGTTTCAAAATATTGATGCTATAGAAAAATTTTTTACTTGATTAACCCCCAATGTTTAGTAAAAAAAAAGCACAGAAAAGTATTAAATTTGCATGTTTGTGTGATTTTCATGTAATTCAAATTAAACTTTTTGTACCTATACCTTTTTTTAAACCAATTTATTTAAATTATTTCTGTTCTAAACATGCCTCTTTCAAAAAGCAGTTTGGTCTGAAACACTCCTTATAACTTCAAAATGCAGAGGAGGGGCTACACATTTTTAGGCAAAACATGAGGAATGTGTTGCAAATGTGTTGGTTTCTAGTATATTGCAAAAACAATTGCTTCAAAATGAGCTGTTTTGCAGCTTAGATTCCATTCAGACTGTATGTGAAGTGTGTGCTGTGATACTTTAGCATTGTTTACATACTACATAACTTAAAACATATGGAAACCTGGTTTTCCATGACACAGGCCCTTTAAATTAACTGAAAGTGCTAAATATTTACCATGTTGTAGCAAAATATACTGACCTTTTGATGTTTTTAATAAAGTAGACACAATTCAAGCTTTAGGCAAACTGGTACTATAGATTATAACAAGGCCATATATATGGCGTTTTTTTCCTTCTATTTGTTTAAATAACAGGGTGTCTTTAATGACATATACGTTGTCATAAAGCAAATAAGCAAGTCTATTTGAGATCACGACACTGAGGGAGTGTAGGTCTTTATTACTTGTTAGCTACATTAGTCTCACAGCTCCAAAGCAAAATTAAAAATCATCTTGAACATGTCACGATTTAGGCAGACTGCATTCTAAGCACAGACTTTGCTCAACTTTACAAGTAAAATCTGAGTGTGAACACTTACCTGAAAGCAAAACAGTCCAATGGAGTAGATGACATAGTCCTCTCTGGAAGCCCCTGCAGCCGGCAGCACTGAGGACATGTCGTTGACACCCAGCAAGAAGAACAGCAGAAAGCCCAGCAGATGACTCCAGATGTTCACCGTCTCATTGGAAAGAACAAAGATGCTACAAGAACAAAAGACACTCATGTGTTTCTGTTTTTAACGTTTTAATGCTCTTATCAGGTGCTAAAACATTATCTTTCCAGTTGCAGTATCATGTGAAGTTTTCCTAATGGGTGCTAAATCACTATCTTTATGTGCAATATCTTATTATTACTGTGTGCAATAGTTTTACCATGTGAAATATCACCACATACGTCAATATTTGTGCTAGTAATAATTCACATATCATTTTATTTAGAGTTTATATTTTATATTGTCACTGTGTGTCTGTGCAGTCATAACATAAGCATTTTCCTCGATCAATAAAGTTTCTTGACTGTAATTTAAGAGACATACCTCCATATAATCAGCAACAGGAAGAAACGTACCTCTTCAAACACAGTTTAGAGGGAAGGTGTGCTCTGTACCCATCCGTGATGTACGGGTTCTCTTTCAGAAACACAGGGATCTGTTCGTAAGTGTACAAACGGATCCCTCTTGGCACAAGAACTGGCCAGTACTGGTAGCTGCCCAGCTCAATGTAATGGGCACTCTTCAGCATCTTTTGAGGCATCTTGGTTTATCTGGGTGCGGCTGGCATAGAGGAGCACTGTGGATGGAAAAATCAGCAACATAAACACATCTACAAAGAAAGATGCTTATTTTAGTGGATTTGCTCTGCTGCTTTTGCTAGGAGGCTGCATACACTTCCTAAACTGGATCGCAGGGATCCCTTAACGGTCCACGTTGTATGATTTTAACTAATGTTAAACAAACCGACTGGCAGTCCCTGCCAGTATCACATAACATTAAATCCTGTTCAATCAGAGAATTCAGTGGTGCAAAGAACTGAAATCAACAGGACTGGATGCTCTGGAGCAGAACACATGAACCTAGGGTCTATATTAGGGCTGCACAATATATCATCTGCTAACTATATTGTCTCAGCAATGCTGATATTGCCGAAGCCTGCAACATGCATAACCGTGTTTCCGACAGCTCTAGGTGAGTTACTGGGTGTCCTTGATGTAATCCATGTATGCTGCTGTAGCCAGAATCAGTGTTGCCAGATTGGGCGGTTTTCCGCCCAATTGGGCTTCTTTTGGTAATGTTGGGCTGGGAAAATTGGCATTGAGCCAGTTTCAAACCTCCCCAGCAAGGTTTGTGGGGGATTTGATTCCTCCATGTATTAGCCTCATGTTTGGCTTTAATGGACTGTACATAGTCATTTGTGTTCAACCTTCTTCAGTTCAAGAAAAGATTAACTTCGAGGTACGATCCATTCTCTAAAAACTGCATGTGACTGACTAATGGTTCTATTTTTTTGCTGACAAGGAAGCTTGTTTGTGCATTTTTCTGTATTTATGCTCTTTATCAGGCTACGTCTAAACTTTTACGTTCAATGTAAGTTTTTTGCTAGGTGGAGATTTGGGCTGGTTTTTATTGAGGTTTCAGTTTGGGCTGGAAACCGCTCATATCTGGCAACCCTGGACAGAATACGGAGATATTTAAATGCGCTGGCTGTGTGACATCACACAAAACTATTATTTAAATACGGACTGTTTTCGAAGCTTATTTTCCATATATAGACTGCAAATAAAGAAAAGTGATGATATGATATGACATCTCAGTTGAGATATGTAGCAGTGATGTAAAAATACTGATATTCTGTCCATATCCAGCCACTCTGCCATGGAATATAAAGTACACAGCTTTGATCTGCAACTTCTGGAGTGATGGAGCTCCATCCAGTATGTCTGGTAAGAGCTGGATTGTCGATCCAGAAGTATAATCCAATGCCATCAAATCCTTACAGCAATGCCCCAAAAGTGACATGCTCCACGAATGACATTTATTTATAGGTTTGAAAGCTATAAGACACATTATTAAGCTGTGCAGTTTTTTCAGTCAATTTTCACGTTTTATAAGGCTAACATTAATTTTTCAGTTTTAGAAACAGACAGAAAACGCTGATAAATGTTTCTAAACAGAGGACCACATCTTTCTGTAGTTCTCATTTCTCTTTTGCGAATGTATAACCTTATAAGACAAAAACGGTCCATAACGCCAACATGTAGTCGTGTAAACAGCTGCTCCACAGAACTACATATTACATTAACGAGCTAGCATGCTAACATAGCTTCTAATTTCACATTTTAAACAATTTCTGATCACTTAAACTCACCCCAACATGAAGAAACATCTCACCTTAAGGTGTAGACATCAGTACACCGTTCACAGGGCTTCACATGTTTGCAGACTTTTTATTTTTTTTATCAGATTGTTATTAGCATTACAGTCATTCCGCCCATCCAGACGTTCTTCTGACGCAGAAACCCTGCGACCAAAAAAACAATTCAACCTCTGCGGCCCTTCGATACACAACATGGACAAAAGTATTGGGACACATCTGTTTTCCAGGGTTTTTTCTAGGCCTCTTACTTCCAGTGAACGTCAACCTTACTGCTTCAGCATTGCGGAGAAAGTAAAATATGTAATTAAAGTCGCTGTAAGTTTAGTGATCAGGCATCTTTATACTTTTGTCCATCTAGTGTTCCCATCCGCAATTTTGGTACACAAAACTTAAGTAATATTGTTTTATTTGCTAAAGATTATTAAAATACAAATGCCAACAACCACTAATGTGAATTCTGATGTCAAAACTTTTACTGGAATTAAAGCATTTCAGGTTGTTTCCCGTTGTTCACGTTTTTTTACAGTTAATTTGGTTCTAACGTGTTAATTTTCATAAGTAAAAATAATTTTGAGAACGGATTTTCTACATGTACAAGTTCTAATATATCAATAAAGCCCTTTTCATTCTTTTTTATGTACTTTTTTATGAACTTTGCTAGTAAGGAATAAAGGGAATAATTACTATACAGTATCTATCTGTATATTTGTATGAATTTGTCAAATTTAATTTGTATTTTATTAATTCTGTAAAATGTTAGAAAGAATTCAACTTTTCCAGTTTGCTTGGCGTGGCGTGGGGGTTCTGGGTGTGCGAGCAAACGCCTGCTTGCAGCTGAAACCAATTTCAGCCCTCTGTACAAGCAGATCAGTAGTGCAAAATGGCTTGAAATGCAGAGAGCACACCAGACAGGCTGCCATCCATGACAGTGACTGAAATAAATGTAATTAATTTTGGAAAAGAAAAAAGTACTTTCCCCTCATCAAAACAGCTCACCTTTTAATGTTAATGTCCCTGTTGACACACTACAGTTATTAATCATTATTAAAGCTGCTGTTGAACCTTCTAGACAAGACTTACTGTGAAAACACCCCCTGGTGATAAATATGATCACACTCAGAGCCCCATTTAACAAATCCCCATTTAACCCCTGACCATGGAGCATTGCTCAAAACATGGGATCTGCTTTCCTCTTCAATAACATGTCTTTAATATACTTTTAACTAAGAGGATGTAGAGGGTTATCATTTATCCAGACGGAAACACGTTGTAAAAATGAGTTTTTTATTTGACAGTGGTCAGGAGATTAATCAGTAATGCTACTGTGTGTGGTATCAGATTTAGAGACATAGGATTATAGTGCTATAACATGTCTGTTCACTACCTTTCACTTGTGGTCTAACTCAGGCCATCCAAGGCATTGTGAGATCCAAGAACACAGGTCTGACTTCTTTACAGTCCTGTGCAAAAGTCTAGAACCACCCTCTTTTTTCATTTCTTGATTCTAACGATACAGACTTTCTGATATTTTTTTATGTGGTTCTTCACCAGTTTCAGAGGAATGTTTTTATTTAATAGGCCACACAGTGACCTACATCACTTCAGGAATCATTCAAGCAGAACAAAGCACATCTAACTTAAGGCCTGAACCAGTGAAGAAACAGGTGCAGATGATTCCAGATGATCAGGCGGTGATCAGTATACTGGTGGTGCTGAATGCTGAGTAGTTGAACTTTATCTAGGCACCTTTAGGCACTTTGCAGCCTGTCTCAGTAAAACATCCGTTTCCATTTCTTTCACTTAATCTTTAATACAAAACAAATGAGGGGATGTTCAAGACTTTTGCACAACACTGTACATCTGCAAAATGTTCCCTTTTTGAGACTGTGACAATCAATATAACATTCGCAAAAAAACATATCATTGACAATTTGTTTTCTAGATCAGTGCTTATTTTTTCCCCTAAGTAAACGGTGTGCGTTCAATTCTGAATCATAATCACTGCATATGAGCTTCATTAAACCATCAGTATATATTACCATTAATCTTAAAAGATCAGTTTTAAGTGTCAAATACTAAGGCAAGTGCACATTCTGCCAATCTCTCATATCATATATGCACACAAATTGCACTAATCTACAACAGGCAGAGGTTAGAGTTAAGTCATTAGAAACAAGTCATCCATTATGCCAAAAAAAAAAGTGAAAATACTGCAACTGCAAAATTGCAATAAACAGTTTATATCTAAAAGCACACAGACTATCCAGACATTGTGTGCAGAAATTTTAAAGCAGGCACTTAAAGAAGACACAAAGTGGTTGGCTTAATTACTCTAAATCCTCGTGAACTTGATGCAGCGCCCCTGAAACACAAAAACAAAGTTATGGTCAAAAAGATGAAAGGTTAATGGTCATCCAGTCCCGAGGCGCTGCTGGGCACTCCTCATTATCTCATATAAATATAAAATATGACAAAACAGCCAGTGTGTCCCCCACTGGGTTGCTTATGCCCTCATTTAGAGACCGGCAGAACGTCCTGTCCCACCATGCATTTGCTAGTGCTCATCACAATCACCCAGAACTGATGGCGCTCATTCATTCACATCAGGTTGTTCAAATGCATGTTATGTGGTCACAAGGAATTATTTTGACACACTTCATGCCAGTGACATTTATGGTAATTGAACTCAATTGAGGGAGCTTTGGAAGTAAGCGTTGCTGAGGAAGCTGCTGTCCTGATGGTTAACCAGGCATGATGAATGCCTAATGTTAAATACAGACTCAGAACTATGGCAGGTATTGTTAATGAACACAAAGAATTTAAGGTACTAAAACACCCTGTTCTTATAAAAAGGCCATTAAAATTCATAGATTATTTTAACATTTTCTGCATAATTAAATTAAATTTAAAATTTAAACAAGTCCGTCTGGGTTTTTTTGGGCCATTGCAGGTCACTATAAAAAAACATGTGATGTATTTGATGGTTTGGGATGGTGCAGCCCCAACTATAAAGAAATCTCCGTCAATAAGTTGAAATAGAAAATCAAATGAAAATGAAATTAAACACTTAATATTACTTTCATAAAAATATCTTAATTAATAATCATAATGCAATTGTAATTACTTGATTAAACTTGATTACTTATAAAATAACACATTCATTTTCACAAAATATGCACAGAATTTACTGCAATTTACATGATGATATTGCATATTTAAATGTCTCATGCTGCTCTCTTTTTTTTTTAATAGCCCATTTATATCCACATAGTACCCAAGTGTTTTGTACTAGCAATGTCTTTCCAATACAATTTCAATAAAAAGCCATATTTAGCCTTTGTTCAGTCAAGTCCACAATTATTATCTTCTTACTCCTGATATAATTGATACTGAGAGGCCTATAACAGTTCATTACTGATAAAACCCCATAGTGGCTGAAGGAAATGTGGTCCGTTGAGCTGCTGAGAGTGTAAGGATACACTAGAGTTTCACGATTTAAGAGGAAACCCACAACAGCACGATCTCATGAACATCCATGTATTTGGAGTTCTGATTTTTATGAATAAGAAAAATGAAATGTTTGCTGTTATAAATTGCCTGTCTGATTATCCCACCACACGTCTGAAAGGTTCTATAGTTTCCTCAAAGACATACATTTCAGGTGACGTGGAGATGCTAAATTGCCCCGAGGTGTGAGTGTGTGTATAAAATGTGTGCGTGTGCCCTGTGATGGACTGGCATCCTGTCCAGGGTGTTTGTATGGTACAAATAATCACTAGGCCAATAGTGGCAGCCCTACTACACACATACGTTCGTACATGGAACAACCTATATTCTATTTCAGCCATTTTGTGTTGTATGTCAAATCTACACGGTTCTATTTATTAACTACACAGATTAGGTAAAAAACCCAACCATTTTATTTCAGTTCTTGTGCAAAACAAGGCTAAAACCAAACCAGTCTCACATAAAAACACAGTATGTCCACATGTGACAAAAGCACCATTTAATTGTTTACACAATACACAGAGTCTGAATCCAAGCATTAACTGTAACTAAGTTCTAGTTTCTAGTTCTGTGGTCTGCATGAAATAAAAGACCCTCAGAAGAGGCAATGGTGTGGGGGTTGGTACAGTTTTAAATTTCAATAGCGTTTTGAACATTCCACCCTTACAGCCTTATTAGCCGCATGGATAGATGATAATAGCCGTGACCCCGTACGGTCACTGCAGTCAAGTTCAAACTGAGAGTGACAGTCAGGTCGGTTTGAGGTCAGAGGCCACCCACCACTCTGAGATGTCAGGACAGGGTCTCGTCACTGACAGCCAGAAACTCGACAGCCAGACTCCCGCTATTGACCTAATGATGCTAATAGTGCTTAATCCTCCATGTTTGTGTGTGTGTGTGTCTCTATGTCTGTCTGTGTATGTGTGACCAGGGGTCTTTTTAGCATTAGCTTAACAGACACACCCAGTCTAAATGGTGCAATCTAGTTTGTGTGAAGGCGTGTGCATGTGTGTGTGTGTGTGTAAGCTTAAGAGTCTCTGTTTGGACAACCAGACTTAATAGCGAGTCCCTATCCCTTGACCTAATGATGCCAATAGTGATGAATCCTCTTGACGAGTGTGTGGATGTGTGTGAGTGTGTGTGTGTCTGTGACCGTGGGTCTGTTCAGCACTAGCTTAACAGCCACACCCTAAATGGTGCAGTCTAATTTGTGTGAAGGAGTATGTATGTATGTATGTATGTATGTAAGTATGTATGTATGTATGTATGTATGTATATGTGTGCGTGCGTGCGTGTGTGCACATTTTAGCGTCCATGTGTGTGTTCATTTTTTTATTCATCCAGATAATCTGAAGTGTCTGTCTGGGCAGCCAGACTATATAGCCAGACTTCCAGTATTGAACAAATCATGCTAATAGTGATGAATCCTCTTACAGTGAATGTGTGTTTGTGTGTGAGACCATTTTTCTTTTGAAAACCAGTCAAACAACCACACCCAGCCTAAATGGTGCAGTTCAGTTTGTGTGTGTGTGTGTGTGTGTGTGTGTGCATGTGGTTGTGTGTTTGTGTGTGTGTGTGTGTATGTGGTTGTGTGGTTGTGTGTGTCTGTCCCATTTTCGTTTCATCCTGATAAGTTAAAGAGTCTTTGCTTGGACAGCCACACCAAACACTGCCCCCATTAGCACAAAGACTGGTCTCCATTAAGCACATTATTTCTTTATTTATCTGAAGGCCAAGCAGATCCCAAAAGATGCTCTGGCTCTTAGTATGCAATAAGTCTTTTTCAGCAGATGATGTGTCAGCATGACTATAATCTAATTTCCAATAGAAACTCTTGATTCCAGAGTCCCAGAGTCTCAATCCAAACTCAATTTAGTTCTGCTTTGGAATGTTTTTTGTTCCAAACAGGCGCCACATATTTCAACATTCAAAAGAGTATCATACCTTATCGTTTGCTGTGGGTCTCATGACAGCCACTCGGTCATACTGTCGCCGCAGCAGTGCCAGCAAAGCATCAAAACGCCCCTGAATGCACAGCATTAATAAAATACAATTTATAGAATACAGTAAATATTTTGGCTCTTTTTTAAAGTAACAGTTTGGCAAAAAATCTCCTTTCCATGAATGCATCAAGTCAACCAAAACATGCTTCGTGTCAGAAGTTCTTTTGCACTGGAGCTTTAGGAAGAATGTAGCTGACAATTAATGTAAACTTTTATGAACAAATTTACATCTTTCAAACTGTACACCTTAAACCAAGGTAAGATAGGGGTATCAGACTTGCATCTACAAATATGGACAAACAGACACTACAGATATCATTAGTCTTACTATGTGCAATATCAGTACAATTTTACTGATCCACTACTGGTCTCTACTGTATACAATAGCAGACTCGAAGAACTCCATAACACTATTTGTGTCACTATTAAATTACTTGGAAGTAAGTTATTTAAAAAAAAAAAAAAAGAAGTAAGTTATTTATCTATAGTATACCCAAGCATTTTGCGCATATAGAGTGTATTTAATACAGAGTATTTTTCAGTGTATTTCTGCAGTTTTCATACAAACAAACTGTACAACATACTTTTGTCCACATTTTTGTACATTAAATGTCAAACAGTGTGTGCCGGTTTGTAATGACAGTACACAATGCCAAATAGCCTGTGTTGCTTTTTTAGCTACACTGGTCCCATAACTCTGGTGTAAAGCTTGAGACACCAAACATGTCTCGGCTGACAAAACCATCCCTTTAAATTAGTGCACATCTAATCACAGTTAACAGCCAAAGCAACACAAAGTAAAGCATAAGACACACCTTAATTGGGGTGTACCATTTAGATGGAGGTGCAGGGCGATAGGGAGGTGGTGGTCTTGAAGGAGCTTTTATAATTGGCTCATTCAGCTCCTCCTCTGGCATTGTGACCACAGCATTTTTGGCTTTCTCCAGCCTCGCTCCTTCCTCTGTGGAGCCTTTCCCTCCCCAGCGAACCTGAAGGGAACAGACTTTTCTTGACATAGTGTTTCAGTTTAGCCTCTTTTTTGCAGGTCTCCCGTTGATCATTCTTCTGATGAACTCAAAATTGACTCAAATATTTTTAATCAATACTATCAATTAATTTTCAATCAACATTTCAGATGATATCAGCTGGCTCTCTGTGTTGAGCTGCTAATGAGCAACGAGAGGTGAAAGGGAAGGTGTACGGATTGATGTAAAGCCGACGGAACTTCCACAATTTAAAAAAATGCTTTTATATATTTTTAGCTGCTTACTACCTATGATTAATTATTGAAGAAATTCAATAATTAATCATACTCAATGGAGCCTGCCTGGGAATTGCATTTTCTGATTACTGTAAAAATGACTCATCATCAGAACAGAGAAAAACTCACAACAATCCATGACTTGGGAAACAATCTCTTATGCAACATTACATGTCAATGGTAACAAACACCAGAAACTACCAGTCAACCACATGTTTCCACAATGTATTTCTTGAATTTCATTTGAGCTCAATCATGATTTTAAAGAACTTTTAAATAATGAGGTGACTTTATATTCAACTGTTTATAATACACCACATTATAAACATGTTTATATGCTGAACATGATTATACTCTTCGTTTTTCTTTTCTAATTTTAAAATATTTCTAATCTACCTCCATTCGTTTGATCCCACCAGCACCCCTCCCTCCGTAGTAGGAGGCATCCACAGTGGGCCACTTCTTCTTCTGCAGTGGGTCATCCTCTGGCTCCTGTGGAACAAGACAGAGAAAACTGAAAAGAACATTCACAAAAAAAATGTTTGATGATGAGTACTGGTTCATAAGTTGCACTCCAACTCATTCCAAAGGTACTGAATGGAGCTCTTAAATACATGATAGCTTCTAAAATACAAGAGGTGTATGCACAACTAACCATATGTCAGCAATGGATGCAACTTTAGACATACTCTGCCTGTTTGTCATGTTAAATCAGTAACTGTTCTTCTTAAGTTTTACTTTATTATTAATATTCTTTTTATAGCTGGAATTTTTCGCAACTCCCTGTCTGAGCCATTTAGAATTTTGACAAATGCTAATATATTCTTTAATATCCGGTGTAATGCTTGTGTATTCAGATATTTTAATCAGTTGATCGTGGTCCGGGTAGTGATCACGTAAAAATTAGATTGTTTTGGTTGAGTCACCTCCATATTTGTGTGGGAAGAGAAAGTGGAGGGGTGTGCCGCCATAAAAGTGTGTAGCAGTGTGTGACATCACGACTATGGCAGCCAAAAGCAACATAAAGCCATGAAATCAACGTGTGTGTGGGTCTACAATCACTGGTTTTATAGCAACCACACAGTCACACTTTACATTTTCTCATGAAAATGCAATCTAGTTATGTATAGAAACCATATTCTACTTACAGGAACCGGGCGAGGAGGAGGAGGCCGGGATGGTGGAGGATCCCTAATGACCTGTTAAATGGGCAAAAATCATCATTACTGACTAGTACTCTAGTAAGCAGATTTAAGTATACAGTTTTCATACGTTGTTTTGGTAAATGTTTGCTCACCACAGTACAGCAAAGTGGCCAGAACCACCAAAGCAAGGCCAGACCCAACAGCAGCAGAAGAACCAGGAGAACCACCAACACCAAGATCCCATTAGACTTCCAAAAACATGCACAGACAAATAATAAGTACTGACACAAATTATTATTATTATTAGGATTTATTTTATTTAAAGGCACCTTTCAAGGCACTCAAGGACACCCTATACTTAAGTAACCCAGAGCATAAAATTAATAATACAAAAAAGTAAATAAAGTAACAAAGTTTTAATACTTCCATTTTGGTACAAACTAGTCATACAAATCATAGAGTTTTATACTTACACACGTAGTGGCGTATATCAAGACTGGACTCGAAATGTAGGACTGACCACGGTTAAAGCTAATCAACACTTCAACTGAGCTGTTGAGAGAGAAAACACCAATTCTTACTCAGGGGTCTTCAGAATGCATGTAATTCCTGTCTGATGGAAAATTTTACTGAAAAAATAGTTTTAACTGTGGAGATGGAAAAAGATTTGTGATTTTAACCCAGTCTGAATTTGCCATGTGTGTAGTTTTTATAGTCTAACAATAACGATTTTGCATTCATTTTTAATCCAGTGTTAATCTGCACTGTGTGCAGTTTTTACAGTCTGATTGTGGAGGGATTTGAATCCAGTACGAATCTGCAGGTGTAGTTTATAGCCTGCCAATGATAACTGAGAAATTGTATGAATTTGCAGTGTGTGTAGTTTTTCAGTCTGGGTGTAATCTGCAGTTTCTGCAGTTTCTGCAGTCTAAAAGTAATAGATGTGGAGTGAATGGCCTTCTGTGACTGGCTAAAACCAGGGGCCACTCGATAGTAGCGGTCCAGTCCCAATCCATCTCATGCTAAAGGAATAACAAACCAGAGTTCATCCAGTGGGGTTACAGAGATATGTACATCCGGGCTTTGGCCATTTAATCTGGACAATCTTTGTGAATTTAGGAATCAGCCAATCAAATCCCACATTGTACATCACTCATCTCCTCTAATAAACAAATCCAACTCCAGAAGCACTACAACAGTTCCTGCATGAAGAATTACTTTAAAAAGATAGAGATTTCATAAAGCACTTACAAAAAATAGGGAAAAAAATAAATGAGTTTACCCAGGTCACACTGAGTATCGGTCTTTCAGGTAGTTTCTAAAGGCCATGCCATGGCAAACAAAAATGCAGTGACGTAACACACACATACATACACACACACACACACACAAACACAAGCACACTCCACTCTATTTGGCCCTTTGTTTTATCGTGCAATCGCTCCTTATCAGCGTTCTCATGGCTACAAGCAGAAACCCAAACAGAAGTCAAGAGGAACTCATGATGTTTCTCATTCTGTTCCTCTGCCAGCTTCTAACAGCTGCGGCTCTGTTAATAGACAGCCTGTGCTCTGAAACAGCAGCAGGAAGAATGCTACTCACTGTCCTACTTCAGTCAACACTGGAGCCGGACACAGGACATAACCATCCTTCACAATGGTCGGCTTCTCATCTAAGAGGAAGAGATGAGAGTGTGAGATCACTGTAGGCTGCCAAGCACACTCAGGCACAGAGCTTTCATTTAATAATGGGAAACTATTAACTCCTCTAAACACCATAGTGCACAGGTCGGTTTCCATGCCGACTAAAGCGTGGATGAGTTTTCCAAAGCACACGACTTACAAATGCCACCGTCAAATACAAGAGAGCAGATGTAGCTTAATCACATTAACCACTACAGCCATATAGGGCCCATATTCTGCAATTTTGTGAATATCATTTCTTTCCCTGAAGGCTTACACTAATCATGTGGTTTTGCGTAACAAAAAGTTATTTTTTATTCCATTTTCATCAGGAACATCCTAACATTTCATTAATAATGTTATTACATTTATAAATAATCTGTCAATAAAATAACTTTAATACAAAGTTATAAATGTCAAAAAACACGTTTCTCCAAAAACCAGAATTACGTTCATTTAAATCTGCTCATATCTCTGGATCTTGTTTGTTAAGGGTTAATGACACAATTGTGATCTTCCAGGATTCCTCCACCCATAAATCACAGTGAACTAAAGCAAATTACAGAGAGCCCTTACAGCTAACTCGGGACCTGCTGTTTGTATTGCTACAACCACCAAGTTTACAATGGACTTGCTTACTGTAAGGTTCTTCTTGATTGACAGAAAATATGCAGACCACACCCTCTGAGCTCCGCCCCTGAGTGAAGCCCCTCCCTCTTAGAACAATGTTGTAGGACTCTGGAACAGAAGACATGGTGCGTTGTTGACAGACTGAAACAAGGCAAAGGCGACATCTTCAAAATGTTGACATCACTTTCTAGGCCACAACATACCATTCACACACACGCTGGAGGGCTCGATGTTAAAAATCTCCACGCATGACTTCTGTAAAATCTGTAAATAACATTAAAGACTGTTGATCAGGAGCATTGGTTCGTTCTACAGTTTAAACACAGATACTGGGAAAGGGCTTTTCTGTCTTACAGAATTCACAACAGACTTAAGGGCCTGGAATCCATCCAGCACGGGAAACACCTGATCTTTGCTGTCTGCGATGGAAGCAAGCTGGAGAGCAAAGCACAAAACAAGGAAAAATCCATTAATAGATGCAGTCCATTTCCTGAGGCTTGTGTTCTCCAAACACAGATGCTAAAATTAGGGCAGGCTTAAAGAAACCTTCCTTTTAAAGGGACAGATCAACCAAACACGCTTATAATATAAGGTAAGACTTTTATTAGTCCCACGGATGGGAACTTTGTTACTGCAGCAAAATGGACAAAGAAAAAAGTAGAAGCAGCAAAACCAATAGGACAATAACTATACAATATAACAGTATTATAAGTATTATTTAAATGTTTGTGTAATGGGTGTAACTCCATGCTCCATTAGCATGATATTCGTTGAATAAACCTGACATGTAATACTGATTTTTATGTTGTTAAACAGGCTTCTGGCCATTTTCTTTTATTCCCACGGCAACATCATCTGTGAATTATGACAGCAGATACATGGACACTATATGGACGCAAGTATCGGGACACACCTCTTAATGATTGAATTCAGGTGTTTCAATCATACCCATTGCCACAAGCGTAATAAAATCAAGTATACCAGGACATTTTGGAAAACGCCATGCTTCCAACTTTGTGGACACAGTTTGAGGAAGAACCTTTTCTATTGCAGCAGGACTGTGCCCCAGTGCACAAAGCAAGGTCCATAAAGACATGGTTTGATAAGTTGGTGTAATAAATTTGTCTATTTAGTGTATTTCTCCATGTTGTTCTTCTGGCTATACATGTTGTTTACAACAGCTTTTTAACTGAACTGGTTTTTAAGACCGAAAGGGCTTTCAGCTCTGGTCTTCATATAATGTGCAACCATTAGCCTCTGCTTGGCAACCTCTATCCAATTACAGCCTCAGATCAAACTTCCTGCACAGACAAGAACATCAATTCAAGCCAAACTTGATTTCACATTGCTCTAATACAATCAGGTATGTTAGAGTAATCCACAATTTTAAGCTTAGTTTACATTAACCATCTAACATAGTCTCACATATCTACTCTACATTTGTTACATTAGTAAATTGTATACAATACTAGTCAAAAGTATGAACACACTGAGATTACTCACTTAATAGTTACTAAAAATACACTCACTCACTTTCCTAACAAACAAATGTACAGTGTTTCAGTAGTTTATTAGCCCAAAAAATCATATTTTCTTTATTTATTTTGTCACTAGAAATGCAAAGTGGGATTGCATGGTTGCTACAAAAAATAAATTCATAGGCTGCATTCATAGACTGACTATTTTTAATGAATCTACAACAAACAGTCTCACATCTCTTTTTTATATAACTGAACTGAGCTTTAGTGTCTTGAAGTCTGTTTATGAGTCATTGTCTTTTGCTCCAAATTTGTTTCTGAAGTGCAGTTTCTTAATCCAGGATGTCACAGACGCTTTTTCACACACTTTCTGAAGGCGAATCGATCATTCTCTCTCTTTCCCCATATATTACATTTTTTAAACTATCAATACTCTGTCCCTGATCAACGGATCAAAAAGTCATATACACACGCACTGCACAAGTTAAAAAAGAACATTTTGACACTGGAACCGTGCCCATATTTCAAAAACAGATGTTGTTTAATTTAAAATTTTTTTCATTTATAGTTGCTGTAGTAAATCAGCAAATTTCCAATATTTAACAAGAATGAAAATATGCAGTTCATTAAAATAAATCGATAAATGAACAAATCTGTGGTTTTGACTGGTAGTGTGAGTGGTTATTGCAGTGTAAGTGGTGCAATGTACATGTAGATGAATCAGCTAAAACATCCTTTACATTCTCCACTTCATGATTTACTGATTTTTATCGCTGTAATGCGCAGAATGATGGTAATCCAAGCTCTCTGTTGGGACTATTAGAGTACAGCCAGACTATACAGTCCATCCAGACAGCGAAGGGGTTTTGGATAACAGTTTGCTATAGGAGTATCATGATACATATCTTAGTACTCATTTATTATCTGAGGGATGAAATGTAATAGGTGCTGTTGATCAATATTTCTGCTATTGAAATATTTGTGATATTAGACATACTGATACAAACGTGAATGGTTTATACAGTTCTAAACAGCTTAAAAATGCCTGTTCATGTGTTTTATATTTCCACCAGTCACTGTAGTCAGACAGGTAGACAAGTAGATGCGAAGAATGCATTTCTATGCATTGCTGTGCAAAAAATATCATTATATTCAGATTTTCAGACAGTGCAAAAGGGCAGAATGAGGTTTTGCAAACAAGATAATGATTCACATACTTGCTGGGCATCAAAGTCTTTCACCCCTACACAGTACACCCGAGCACCATACTGCCTCGCCTCATCAGCCTGCAAGCACAGGGACACAGGTTTAAGGCACATCAGGTGACAGGGAGGCCAAGGTCATTTTATTTTTTAAATGTGTTAAAAAATAAAACATGTAAGTGTCTGATGTGTTCTGTAATCATTGTTCAAACTGAAGCCAAACGCTGCCTGTTTCGAACTATTCATGTTTGTGATGTCATAACCATGACCGTATTTTCTTATGATCTTCCCTTCAGCCTACATCAGTTAAGCTCCTCCCATTTACTGATAGCGAGTGTTGTTGCTGATGTAGCAGTGTTACTGAAGCAGAAGATTAAATCCTTGTGCTGCTCCTGGCTGTCAGGCAGCAAATGTATAGAAGCCAGACATGGGAAAGGAGTTTATTTTTGCCAACATTCCTTAAATGTCAGGAAAGCCAATCAGAACATGAGTCTTAAAGGGACATAAGTACATAAAGAGACATCATGTACTCATAAAGAGAAATGAACAAAACAGCCTGTCTGATTCTTATGGATAAAGAGATGTTGGAAAATGTGAAGATACAATTTTTCTAGAAAATACAAGAGAAGCAGAATGTAAGCTGTGCAGTGCTGAGGACCTCCTGAACTCAAGATGAACGATTCTGCCTGTATGTAGATCATGTGGCGTCCTCACCTCGTTCACTGTGAGTTCGTGTGGGTAGATGTCCAATTTCCCATCAGTCAGTGCAATAATGACACTCGATGCTCTTGTGGTTTGTGCTTTCATTTGTTCTATGGCCTGAAAAAGTCAACATGCCCATGATGTTCCAATGTAATATCGATACTATAAAGATTCCCAGAACTGAATGTGTGTGTGAGAGAAATATACAATATATACAGGGATTGAACAGCCCGAACAGACGTAAGTGGTACGCAAAAACATGCACCAGTTTTCAGTCTTTACAGCGTAAATGCTGTGCCACGCAGAGGCATAGACCCCGGCACACAACCTGCCCCCCTCCGGACCCCTGCGCACACAACCACCCTCCCCCAACCATGCAGACATAGAAACCAGCACAGACACCCTGCCCCCCCAGAGCAAACCTCCACCCCAGCCATGCGGAGACACAGACCTCTGCACCCACACACATCCCCTAACTACCCCCCTGAATACCCCCCCATCAAGGCCGAGGCACAGAGAAAATCTTTAATTTTGGTGCGTACCAGTTAATTCATGCAAGTACTCAAATTATGTCAACCTCTGAATATATACAATGTCAAACTACAGGTTCACTCCCAAAATAAAGTGACTAATGTTGACCAACTCATCTGATTATTCAACACTGTAATACACTTACTTTTTTAATTCCCTCATGCATGTAAGTTTCACCAGCAGTTTGAGTTTTACTCAAGCGCTCCAACCCCACTTCAATAGAAGGCCTGAAAGTATACAAGAAAAAGAGGATTTGTAACTCTGCAAGATAAAGGTAAAGAAACAGCCTTAACAGAAACATCCAACTCTAATCAGCTTAATTAGTGCTGAAATATCTACATTCCATATCTACACAGCGCCTCCTTCACCAGCTGTGCAGGACTAGAAGCAACAGCAGCTTACACTGCATTCCCCTCAGGAGCAGACTGAGCTGCTCTGGTTCAAGACTAATTATATCAGCCTCGCTCCGGAAATCTACCACCCAGCAAAACGTTTAGATTAGTGTTGACAGTAAACACTGCAGGGTGGGACAGCTTCAGTGATGTGGAGCTGGGGATGTTAGAAATGCTGAGGAGAGACCGTAAGAGCAGGGGTTAAAACACACCTGTCTCCAGTGAGGGGCAGAATCACATCTGCTCTGGAGGAGAAGACTATGAAGGACACCCTCATCTTTGGACTGCAAGAGATAAGAATCAAGAATAAATTTCTTATCACCCTATCAAGGGAATATATGACTGTACACACACACACACACACACACACACACACACAAACACATGTATATAGGCATTTAAAAATATTTAAACCTCCCGTCCCAAAAGATTTATCAGTGAAAGTTTTTTAAAGAGCAAGGTTTTGCTTTGGATCACCACTTTGTGTATGAGATATTATTTTTGACATTTTATTAATATAGCCATGGAACAGTTGATCAATGCTTATATAATACTGCTCTTTATAAACCATCTGCTATTTTTTATGGCCTAAAGTGAATCTAAAACATAATTAACCCTTTGGGAATTCTATAATTATCCTTCATCGGCTTCAGCTGTGATGCATATATAAAATCCACCCATCAAGATGTTAAAGGTGAGTTGCAATTGTGGGTAAGGAAGTTATTTCACCTGAGGGTCTATAAGAAGATCTATTTGGAGCATCATAAGGAAGTTTAAAAGTTATTCCACACCTGCAAACCTGTCTGGCTGAAGGAGAACGACTACAATTTAATCAAAAGCCCTTAACAACTACGACAACTAAGAAAAACGAGTGTTACTGCAAAACACCTACAGGATGATCTGATGAAGGCTGGGACAAGTGCTTCAGTGGCTACTATAAGATGAGCACTGAATAAACAAGACTTCATGGCCACACTCAAAGATGCACTCCAATCCTGATCACATAAAAGGTCATCTAGAATATGCCAGGAGAGATTTGGATAGACCTGCAGAGTTTTGGGAAACAGTTCAAAGGACATATAAAACTAAACTGGAACTGTTTGGACCTGCGGTATGTCTGGCGTGGGAAAGGCCAGGCCTATGAGTAGAAGAATACCATCCATTCAGCCGAGCATGGAGGTGGATCACTGATGATGTTGGGATGTTTTCTGTTGCAGGAACTGACTAGTTAGCCTGGCACCATGGCTATTTTAAAGAGGAACATGGCCAAATATGAATCTTGATGATCACTGGTCTTTCCAGCAAGACAATGACATACTTTCCATGTCAACCAAAGTCTGGTTGAACAGATCCTGGAACGTCCTGGACTGACCTTCTCAGACTCCGGATTTAAAACCCACTGAAAATCTTTGGTGGGATGTAAAGAAGATGGAAGCCATGAAACGTGGAGGTTTTTGCACATAAAGAAAGATTCCAACAGAGAGCTGTGAGAAGTATGCCAGCACTTACTGAAAACAGTTATTAGAAGTTAGAAAGGCTAAAGGATGCTCCAGCTGGGAGCTGAATAATTGTGCACATTTTTCATTTAACCTCAAACATAATTAAATATATGTTCTTCAAATAACTGTATACACAGCTGCAATCATAAATCAATAAAATTCTCGAATTGGCTACTTTCATACACCCCCCCTCTGAGTACAGCTGACTGTGATGTCCAGGCCTTGTGCAGTAGACCTTGTGTTGGTTATTTATGTTTGGGGCGGCGCTGAGCAGCGGAGGTTCATTCCGTTCAGGTGTCTGATTGCTTTGGTAACCATTGCATTTATCCACCCATTTGTATGAGTGAAACACTGCCTGATGCTATGTGCAGCACACATCCCCACTATTGTGTGCAATTAATTTAGATTAAGTAATCAGAGAGCTACTAATGAATTAATTACTTGACACACCTCACTTGACACTCACTTGAGACTCACTTGAGAAAGGGAGAGAGACAGCGAGAGAGATAGTAAGAATCTGTAAAGAACAATCAGTGTATAGTAACCAAATATTTATTTCTATTTATTAAATGTTTTGGTTTGTTTTTTACAATCATCACTCATGTCCCCAGATTTAAATGGTGGGGTGTAAAGAAGACAGTTGCCGAACGGAAGTCATCAAGCGTTAATGAGCTGGAGGCTTTTGCACATGAAGAATGAGGATAAGGGGGATAATCATCACTCACTGTCCAAACAAAAAAGGGTGTTTTACGTCATTTGAACACAGGTATGTGGGGGGTTTTTTTAGATATTGTGTAAAATGTTTATTTACCCAAAGTAAAAAAAAAATTGCCTTTGGAGACACTTATTTATATTTAAATCACATATAAAACCATTCTTAGTGTGCAGAAAAAAAGACTGCCATGACTGCAAAAGGTTTCAGACTTCTACTCCCAGGCCTTAACACAGATTAACTAGGTCACATAGCCACCGTCTATTGTACACTAAAACACAAACACATCACAAAATGTCTGAAGTTAAACATAGTAATCCACTATTAAGCTTATATTTAGCCCCACATATGTTCACCACAGCTGCCCTGGGCTGCTCTCCTGCATGTGTGGTTTCTCCTTCCCTGTCCTGGTGCTTCCATGAACCTCTTCAAGCCTCTCGATTCATTCAAGACTCCTTCTAGAAGCCAGAAGTGAACTGTTTTCAGGTTTGCTTACCTCACAAAGCGATTAGTTAGCTGCTCCACAAATTCATATATCTCCTGCCAGTTCCCCGACACACTCCCGGACCTGGAACGACAGCGAATGTTTTCATACCTCAATGAAATAAACAGGCCCTTATAAGGGCTCTAACATGCAACAGAAGGCGACAGACTTGGGCCTCAAAAGAAAATAGACCCTGAAAATAGCAGGTCCAACTGCATCACCAAATCTACTGAATTCTTATTATAGACACACAGATGTGAGGAATTTTGGATTTGAGGAAGGGGGAGGAGAGGAAGGAAGGATGGAAAAGAAGAAAGTGAGAGATCATGTGTGTATGTGCATATGTGTCTGTGCATAAATGTGTGTGCGCACGTGTGTGTATGTGTGTGTGTATGTGTGTGTGTGTGTGTGTGCGCGCACTCCATCTGGTATCTGGTAGGGGTTCGAAAATTCGTATTATAATTCAGACACCTTGTGGGACATCCTATTATTATTGTGCAATCGTATTCCATTTATATATATGTTTTTGTTTGATAAGTCACACAGTGACATATGAATCCTTAAGCAGAACAAAGCACATCTAACTTAAGCTCTGAACCAGTGAAGAAACAGGTGCAGGTGATTCCAGCTGATCAGGCGGTGATCAGTATACTGGTGGTGCTGAATGCTGAGTGGCTGGCACCTTTAGGCGCTCGGCAGTCTGTCTCAGTAAAACATCTGTTCTCATCCCTTTAGTTGAATTTACTCAATATGGCAAAGATAAGACAGTTTGACAGACATAAATAGTATTTTTGCACCAACAGTGTGATTCAAAGTAAAATACAGAGAAATTAAGAGTTTTGCACAGTACTGTATGTATGTATGTGTGTTTGTGAAGTGTTTTATTTTTCATTTCAATATGCATTAGCCCTATTTTTAATGATTTATGTTGGGCTTTCCATATACAAAAAAGATCACTATATTATAATTGATAGCACTTTTATTAGAGAAACCACCTGTTATTTTCAATTTATTTCACAACATTTTACAATTAAGGTCTTCATTTAAAACATGTTACTGATATTATTATTACTATTAGTATTATATATGGTGCTACATAACGTAATAACTAATGCGGACCAGTAGTGTGTATGTGTGTGTGTGTGTGTGTGTGTGTGTGTGTGTGTGTGTGTGAGGAGAGAGAAAGAGAGAGAAGAAAGTGAGTGAGAGAGAGAGAAGAAGAAGAAACGGGGGAATAGGTAGAAGGAGACAAAGAGGGATAAGAGAGAGAGAGAGAGAGAGAGAGAGAGAGAGAGAGAGAGACAGGGAGAGAGGGAGAATCAGAAAACTTTATTGATCCCAGGAGAAACTTGTCTTTGAATGAGAGAGGGGCGGGTAGAGAAAAAATGAGACAAAGAGAGACAGAAATAGAGAGACAGAGACAGGCAGTAAGGGGGGTCTCTGTGTTACTGTCTGTCAGGACTGCAGTAGTCAGTCCTGTGAGACTCACTTGTCCAGTATGAAGTACAGGTCGAACGCTCCGTGGCAGGCCGCCGCCTCCTCCGCCTCCTCCGCCCCGCACGCGCCCCGCAGCGCCCACAGCGCCAGCAACAGACGCGCGAGCCGCATCTTCGCCCGGGACGCGTGAATCACCCTCGCGCCCGTCCGCCTCTTCAGTCCCGTGCGACCACGCGCTCGCGACCCTTCTTTAACAGCGAGAGTGCCGCCGCCAACATTGTAGAGTCTAGGTCTTCACGGACTGAGCTGAAAAATCTGTGTGTGTAGTTGCACGCGCTGGACAAATGTGTGTGTGGTTGCACGAGCTGGACAAATGAACTTGTGCCCCGGGTCTGGACTCGGTGCGCGTGCGCGGACCGTCTACAATAAACCCTCCTGGGGTTCATTTATCTAACAGGAGCAGAATCTTAAAGAAAAACAAGCCCAAATCCACTTCTGCGTTTCATATTTGATACATTAAATAGTTTCTTTTCTCAAAGATATATCTCAAAGAGATCATAAGGTTGTGGGTTCTAATTCCAGGAATGCCGGTGGCAGCACTGCTCTAACTTGTGCAAGGTACCGTTCCCCAAGGTACTGCTCCCTGGGTGCCCATCATTGGTGTCAGCCCACTGCTTCTCCTGGTGAATGGGTTAAAGGCGGGGAAAGAGGTTCATACATATGCATGACTACTGCAGGGCAACTATAATGACACTATATGGACAAAAGTATTGGGACACACCTGTTTTTCAGGGTTTAGACTCCTTACAATCTTAATGTTTCAGCACACCAAGACATTTTGGACAGCGCCACACTTCCAACTTTGTGGACTCACTTTGGGGAAGAACATTTTCTAGTCCAGCATGACTGTGCCACAGTGCACAAAGAGAGCTCCATATATGGTTGGATGAGTTCAGTGTGGAAGAACTTGACTGACCCACGCAGAGTCACAATCTCAAACCCATCCAGCACCTTTGGGATGAACTAGAATGGAGATTGTGAGCCAGGCCATCTCGTCCAACATCAGTTCCTGGCACAAATTCCCACAGAAACTCCAAAATCTTGTGGAATGCCTTCCAAGAAGAGTGACAGCTGTTATAGCTGCAAAAAGGGGACCAACATCATATTAAAGTCAACATATTTGAATGCAATATCAATAAAGTTCCTGTTGGTGTAATGGTCAGGCAGCCCAATACAGTAAATGTTATGTATGGGTGCTCTTTGTTATGTTAAGTATAGTGAAAAGCCACAAATATACGGTAAAAAATGCCTAAATATGCTCCCAAAACCCTTTTATTTCATTTTAAACTCAGCTGAATACTTTACCATTAAAAAATGTAAACCCCTTTCCCTACTGTACAGTATACACTGAACTGCTGTCTCTCACAGTGCCGGAATGTAAAATACAGATATTACCCCTGTATAGACTGTACTGTAATTCATGCATGTATGTTATCTTTGGTATGACCTGTCATTTTCGTTTGTATAAGGGTAAATACAGTAATACATTCATTTAATTTACACTAATAAAAATACAGAGCTTTAAGAAGAATAAAAATACGACAACTCTCAGAGAAACACTCAAGATGCATCACAGGGCAGTAGCCAATCAGCATCAAGAAGAAATAATAAGCTTCTCGTCTCAGCTATTTTCAAACCTCCCGTCTCTGAGTACAGCGGTGTTTCACCATCCCAAAATATGCTTTCTTTGTGTTTTCTATACCAAAACATTTATAATTATATTTTATATGGAAATGTACCTGAATTTTCATTAATATTTAAGTTACAAAATTAGTAAATTCTATTTTTCTCAATAATTTAGAAAATTATGTATTGCCACAGAAAAAAATGTGATGTCTGGACCTTATCCACCATGCCCCCCCGCATGGCGGATGAGGTCCAGACATCACATTTTTTTCTGTGGCAATACATAATTAAAATTGTTGTTTGTTTTTTTTTTACATTTTTTAAATTTTTCATAATCCTCCACCACACCCCCATCCTGTGCAGGGTTGTTTATACCTCATTCCATTCAGGTGTAAGATTGCCTTGCTAATAGCTGCACCCAAACATAAACAACCCGCACAAGGATGAGTGTCGTGGTGGATGAGGCCCAGACATCACACAGAAAAAATCTGTGCGAGACTGTATCAGTGACTGCTGAACTGCATATAAGTGGGGGTTTACTGTACTTTTGTCCAAATAGTGCACCTAAAACACTTGAGCAGCTCAAACTATTTTACATGCTTATTGAAGCTGATAAATGTAAATTGTGCCTTGTTCATTAACAGTCCAAACTGAAACACTCCTTGTACAGCAGTAGGCAGGGTATGTTGTAATCTGTATAGGTGGATACATGTAAAGGCAATGGTTCTGTAAGTATTTACAATCATCAATACATTCATATAGAATATGGAAAAACAAAGAAACAAGCAATACATTAAAAACAGTCAATTTCTGCAGAATTTCCATATATTTTGACTGGGGAGGGGCGTTTAAATACTAAAACAATCTCTCTTATTGAAAAAGGTAGGAATTTAGTTTTCTATCAATTCTGATTTCCAAGCAAGCTTCTACAATTCTGACAATAAAAAGTGTGAAAGTGAAATGTATGCAGTCATACTTGATGCACAATAACACAACGGTGGCCCGGATTTGTTAAGTGCTTTGTATAAATACATGGAATCAACACAGTTCACCAGAGGCATGCTTTGCCTCGAATTCACAAATAACTCCCGCTGCCTGTTAACTGTTTGCTCACTACAGAAAGCTGTTTTCAAATAGTGGCAACTGTTCAATCCAATTACAGTCATTTTCATAATAAAAGCCGAAGATATGTTGCTCCACTAGCTTAACATGGGATAGTCTTGCTGCTGGCTGTGATTCTCTTCGGCCTGAGGGTTGACTGCTGTAGGGCAAAAGGTTACATCCCATAGCCACATCAATTCATTAAAACACTGCTGGGCTGGTGTTAGACTGACAGTAATGAATGTGGCACTGGGCCTCACCAATCTCTGCAATGAGGGTTTAGGCTTTTGAGCAAATGATCATATTTAGAGTCAACAGGGAGGCCATGATCAGGGACATCGCATTAGATCAGTGACCCAGAAGGATTTGTGGAAGATGTATTGCATCCTTGTCCAGGATCAAAGCAAATGCTGTGAAGATCCACCCCGCCACCCCACCCTTGATCAGTCAAGCCAATAAGAGACCGGACACTGCTCACAAATCCCAGGGCAGAGGGTGGGGTTTGTTGGCATATGGGTGGGGAAAAGAGATTTTTTCAAAGATAAAGAAGGATAAAAGCCATACATTTTTACACACAGTAGCTGACCAGTTCAGAGGCATCATCCTCTTCTTCAGCTTCTACTCGTCTTCAAGAAGGGCGTTCTTTGGGTGCCAGTTCTCTGGATTCAGAAAATAACAGTAAGATGCTTTATTTCTGATTTAAATAAACATTTTGCCCACTTAAATAAAGAGATAAAACTAAGTGTTAACTGTAGATAGTTCTGAAACAGATCTATCGAGGTGGGCCAATAGACCAGGTGTGCCCAGCTGTGGTTCATCTGATTCAGCACAGTTTCTGACCAGGTTTAATGAACTGGTTGGGTTCCTTTAACACTGTTTCCATTCCTCTGCAGCTGGATGATGATTGCTGAAATGCTGCCTAGTGTTTACACCTCCTGCAATGTTCCGGCTGGCTCTGTATTTGGGCCGTGTGACCCCAAGCACACGTCTCTGAGTGACAGTATTGCCTTCATAGCCCTCAGATGCTCGGATAGGCATTTGACGACTTATGAACATCAGGTGAGTTTGGACCTACATTCAATAACATGCATTGACAAGAACTGTAAAAATGATTTGCAGTGTTTGTATTCTATTATGATGGTAAATCTGCTGAAATTCACCATTGGTATCCTGATAAAATCACTGAATAATCTTGTCTATTGTTGGCGTTCCATACTACTGAAGTTTCAGTAAGCTGTTCAGTCAAATAATCTCAATGACTTTACTGGCCAGATGTCACCTCACACTGGTGGAAAATGTTTCTGGTATTTAGTGTAGTATCACATATCCATCCATGAACTGGGTGAACTGGGTCTGGGTGGTAGAACTTAATCTACATTTACGCATGGCATTAGCAGGAGAGAAGTCAATCAGAAAAGTGGGAACCAGTAGACTGATTAAAGAGGAGATTATAACAGCATGTATTTAAATCCACAATGTCATTACTTTTTATTGCATGACTACACGTGATGGAATTGTAGAAAATTTGTAGAAAATACAACCCACTAGACACTCATAGTGCAGCGATTTCATTGCCATTTAGCGTTTTATTGCAGAAGACACATTTATTCAAAGATCATCTTAGAGATCTTGAAATGAATTTATTTGCACTTTTATTTGAGATGTATCGACTTACAGATGTCGACACATCTCAGCAGAGCAGGGGAGTCGTTTATATGGTCTTATCCATCTTCATTAAAGAATTGATAATGATTTGAAAAATATTGTGAATGAATTGAGTGACATGTGATCTTTTTTTATCTGGTAAGGTAACTGTTAACACTACAGCATTAAAGCTTTAATAAGCAACTTTGCAGGGGGGCAGGCACTGTTGTCAACCTTATTTTTAGTTGACAAAGTTTTAAAAGCTTAGATAAAGGATTTTCAGTTTTAGCTATATTTAAGTGATTAGCTGGAGGCTAGATGAGTCCAGATTATTAATCATAGACTGAAAAATCACCATCACTTCAAATAAATTACAAACAAGGTATGTTTTTCTGAAAGTACCTTACTACATAGAACATTAGGCTGAACTGTTTGTTGCTTAATTTTCTATTATTCTAAAAATGTGTGTAATGTTTATAACATTTTATAACAACTATATAACATTAAACATGAAATAATATACATTTAATGTGACGAGTGAAGTCAGAAAAGATCGGCCATCCCTGGACTGGATGAACTGATCACTTATAGTAAAATTGAACAGATCAGTAATATTGATGTTCATCGTTTTATCTTGTGTTACAGGTGAACACATCAGTGCCCAGTCCCTCTGCTGAGGGTGTAGTTTGGCTGCAGTTGGTGCGTTCAGCTCGGAACGCAGAGGACCAGAACATGGAGGCTTATGTGAAGGATGGCTGTCTGTTTTATCGAGCCCTGAAAAACATCTCCAAGAGGACGGAGCTCCTGGTCTGGTATGGGAAAGAGCTGGCTGATCTGCTGGGCCTTCGGAGCGCTCAGAAGAGCAAAAAAGGTAGTTATGACTATTTATTACATGGAACAAGCTACACGTGCCATTCTCATATCAGTGTATCTTTATACATTAAAATGTATTAAAACTGCACAAAGCTGTGGGCTCAGTGGTGGGATGACAGCATGAAAACCATGACTGAAAACAGAACACTGAATTCAGTCCATGATGGACAATGCTTTTCACCCACTCCACAGTGTGATAGTAACAACAATAATAATAATAATAACAATAACAATAACAATAACAACAACAACAACAACAATAATAATAATAATTATTATTATTATTATTATTGTTGTTAGATTCTTCTTCTTATTATTATTATTGTTGTTAGATTATTATTATTATTATTATTATTATTATTGTTGTTAGATTCTTCTTCTTCTTATTATTATTGTTGTTAGATTATTATTATTATTATTATTATTAGTAGTAGTAGTAGTAGTAGTATTATGTGCAATGGTGTGCTGAATTATTTTATCATATATTATGTCTTATTGTGTGATACCCTTTCAATGTGAATATCACTACTTAGGTCAATAATACTGATCTAGTACTGATCTCTGTGACATGCAGTAACAGACTACTAACCATTTGTGTTACTAGTAATTCATTTAACTGTATAGTATTTAAACTCAGCAGTTTTGTTTATATAGTATGGTGTATTTTATATTGAGATTTTTTATTGGATTTTTTAATTTTTTAATCCTGTCCTTGTCTCTGTGTGTCTGTGCAGTCATAACATAAGCATTTTCCTTTGGGCTCAATGGAGTTTTCTGGTTTTCTTTTAGGTTACAGGTGCTCCTACTGCAAACAGAGCTTTCTGTTTGAGTTCCCAGTCGTGGCTCATCAGAGATTCTTCTGCCCTGAAAGACCAGGGATATTCAGCCACAGCAAGTGTGACTTATCAAAAACTCAGAACAAGCTTGTGGACTTCCACAATTTGGCCAGGAACCTGGAGAACAGCACAAGAGACAGCATTTCTAAAAGGAGACACTCTGTAGACTCTGTAGAGTCAGATGAAAGTGATGAGGACGATCAGCCTCCATTTAAAAGATTTTGTGCCACTTTGGTGAAAAGAAAGTCGTCGCCTGGTAGCAGCGAGATCTGCATGCCTAATGAAGGTGGACGTTCTTTGAACTGGGCAACACGCTGCCATGACAACCGCAATGCCAGGCTAAAAGCTCTGGACTCCAAGGCCAATAATAATCAGGTTAGACCTCATTCAGTGTCTCATACCAGAGGATCACAGTTATCAGCCACTGCTTTAGACCAGGAGGAGAAAAGTGCCTTCATGCAGCCTCCACGCTCACAAATAACTAATCTCTCCACGACATTCAGACTCATCCCTGGAATTGTTCCTGCATTCTCCGGCATTTTCACTCAAGCTGCTGTCAAGGCAACTGAAAGCCAGGCTTCAGTTCTCAATAGGGGTCTCCTCAAACAGCAAGCTCTTGTCTACAAATCAGGGCTGTGGTTCAGGGGCCCAAAACCGCTCCAGGCCCAAATTAGCCCTGAATGGTCTCTTTTACCCGCCGCTCCCTCGCCCCTGGGCCTGCCTGCTCAAAACTGGTGCGCCAAATGCAACGCCTCCTTCCACATGACGTCAGACCTAGTGCAGCACATGAGGTCCCACCACAAGAGGCCGGCAGAGCTGCTGAGCCCACGCAGCGAGGAGAGGCTGAGGTGTCCCATCTGTGGCGAGGGCTTCAGAGAACGCCACCACCTCTCACGACACATGAGCTCTCACACTTGAATAAGCTTACAGGGACATGTCTAATTAGTCATTTATTAAAATTCAGGGCTCATGTGATGTAAAAAAAAAATATTGTTTTTTTTTTTTACACTTTACTAGCGGACAGGGTTTATGATACCCGACATGTAAACAATGATTTACAGTCTTAATTCAACTTTTATGCCGTTTCTGAGGATATTTTAACCTAGAAAGTGTTGAACCCTTAGAATTAGCCTTTATAACTATTTATTTGGGTTTATGTCAGTTGTCATGATAATAGATTTAACCACATTTATTTGATCAAAGTTTGAGTTTGGGCCTGCCCTCGGATTAAAAAACAATAAACAATATGCTGCTTTTTCAAAATTTTACAAATGTGTAAAACAAATCCCTTGCCTTTGTCTCAGAAGCACACATCCTTTCAAGCAATTTTTAGAAAGAACTTGTGTCTGAACCCTCACAGCACATTTTTAAACAGCAGTTTTCTCATTTGTTGGACGCTCATTATGAACATGTCGGTCCAGCTCATCTCTGGGAGACAGATCTGGAGACTTCGGTGAACATCATTCTCAAAAAGGTTTTGCTTTTATTTTTACTAGATATGAGGCCACCGTTTTGAAGAATGCTTGGATCATGATGCTGTTGAAGAGTAATATTTTGTCCAGTGATACGTAAACCAGAGAGAATAGCGTGATGCTGAGGAACTGACTGATTTTTTTTTCTTTACCAAACCCAAATGAATGTCAAAAAGACAGACCTGATATGTCGTCTTCTGATACCTGATATTGTTTTACAACAGACTACAAAACACTGAAAACCATTTAAAGCATTTCTAATGTTTTCTTATAATAAAATTGTGAAAAAATTGTGTTTTCTTGTAAAAAAACCAGCAGGTATGTTTTTATTGAAAGGTGAGGTATCTACTTGTTAAAAGGAGGAATCCAAATCAAATGATGGTGTTTTCTGAGTACTGTTATGATTTTATTTCCAATAAAGGCAGGCACTGCTGTTCAGTCTATTTTTATGAAATCGTGGATTCTTGAAGCCAGCGTTTTCAACACAGCGTTACTTTGTGTTGAAAATGGCTCTGTTTTCTTTTATTGGAAATGTTAATTTAGTAATCTATTAATTCTCTTGATGTTGGTGACATGAAAATGCAAGCTATACATATGTAGAAATACTAAGTAGAGCCGAGCGATTCAAGACTCATCTGGATGAATCACCCGGATCCATTAAACAACTCACGAATCATGAATCTGAGGTCTCCATTGAACCGGATCCGTCGAGTCCTAACATCATCGTGTCAAAGTTATAAACCCCGCCACATTATACATCTTATAACCATTACAACATAAATTACTACAATAAAAGTTGCATA
>JBBPDB010000001.1:21393309-21410780 GCA_037974465.1 Brachypetersius altus
CCTGGACGAGTACACCACTGCGGTCACTGACTTTATTAAAACCTGCATGGAGGAATGCATCCCCACAAAAACTGTCCGGTCAATTCCCAACCAGAAACCCTGGGTCAATGCTGACATCCGCTGCAAACTCTGCGAGTGCACGCATGCTTTCCAGTCTGGAGACACGGACCTGTACAAGAAATGCAGATACGATCTCCGGAAAACCGCCATCTGCTTCAAAAATACCACCATTTTTCCCGTCCCCAAGAAGAACAAAGCCAGCTGCCCTAATGACTTTCGGCCTGTTGCACTAACCTCCATCACAATTAAGTACTTTGAAAGGCTGGTAATCCAACACCAGCAAACTTGTTGAAGGTGTTGGCACAGCTCCAAAACCATCACCAAGTTTGCTAATGATACCACCATTGTGGTGGTGATGAACAACGATGACGAGACGGCCTATAGAGAGGAGGTGAGGAGAGTGGTGTCAGGAGAACAATCTCTCACTCCCAACATCAGCAAAACTAAAGAGATGGTACTGGATTTTAGGAGGCACGGTGCACCCCCCCACCCCCCCATCTTCATCGGGGAGAGGCTGTGGAAAGGGTCAGCAGCTTCAGTCTCCTTGGGGTCACCCTCAGTGCCGACCTGAAGTCCTCAGAACACGCAGAAGCTGTCACCAAAAAAGCCCACCTACGACTTCACTTCCTCAGACGCCTGAAGAAGGCTAAAGTGTCCACCTCTGTCTTCACCTGCTTCTACAGGTGTCCTGTAGAATCCATCCTCACAAGGAGTGTTGCGTCTGATGTACTGTGGGATTACTGTATAGTATATATAGAGGAAATTGCTTTACAAAGAACCAATACAATAATATACAATCTAGTACAAAATCCAAAATATATTCTTATATACCACAAAGAATACAAAATATATTCTTATATACCACAAAGTATACATAAAGCACATCATCTTAACGTTTTTCATTTTTTTCAACATTTTTTTTAGGAGTGTCCTCCTAAAGTCAAGTTTACTTCTGCAGACCATTATCAAACACAAAGGTCATTTACTATATAAAGAGCACATTTCGTCTAAAGAAGCTGCTTCAGAATAATGCCCACCTCTCTTTTCCAAACCCAAACATATTACACATATTAAAACTCTTTCAGACCAAAGGTGCTTTGAAAACCTGGACCTGGAATAAAACACTTTCCTTGTTGTATTATGAAATTATGTCTTTGGAATCTTTCTTGACTGGCTCAGACCCTTTTGGACTCTGGACTCTGATTCTATTAGTCCTGGTCTTGTGGACTCGAGGAAGGTGGTCCTGATTTCTGGTCTGCGGGCAAGAGTGTGTTCTGGGATCATGAAGCCGGAGAGGCTCCTGCTCGAGTGTTAAGATGCGCTGTGGATGAATCAGCGTCCATCTGAAGTACGAGTGTCTGATGTCTTCATAATCTGTGATTCGGACGGTTTCGGTGCCGGAACTGCCGCAGATCTACCATTTTAATGCAAATCAGGCATTACGTGGCTGCTGACAAAAGACGCGCGTGGCTAAGAATGTGGCTTTGTGGCATTCTGTCCAGCAGCGCCCCTGTAATCCATTTCTTTGAGGTAGAACCTCTGTGCACCCGTGCTGTTTTTCACAGTCCACAATGGACTGGTACATCCAGCCTGCGTCTCTTTTCTTAAGCCTCATCTTCCCTCATAACAGACCTAATCATTTATATTTCTCTGATGCGGCCCATTTCCTTTGATGGTGCCGTTGGTGGAGATTGCTCTAAAAGCAGGAGAAGTCAGCAGGCTTCCCTCCTCTCCTCTCTCTGGCCGCTGGAAGTGTGCAGAGACGGTAACAATGAGATCTGACGTGACCTGACATGCTTTTTTTCCTCTCGGTTTGTCACGATGTTGCTTTCCCGCAAGCTCCAATCGAGTCACCATGAACTGAAGTTTAGCAGTACTGAATATTTCAAATGTTGTAATTGGAAAATTATGATCTTCAGAATCCAAAAACGTCCCGTCAAAATTGAAATCAGAGGAAGTCAAAGTGAGGATGTTTCTCTGTTATAACATGAGAATTAACACAAATATGCACAAATACAGTGAAACGCAACAAAAAATCTTGAGTATTGGGCTTCTTCTAAACGTTAGAACCAATCATGATGAACATTGTTTATCTGCATGTATTCTAATGCGTTATTTTAACACATAAACTTTAAACAGCTTTACAGATCATTTGCTCCAATTGTCAATGACATAAGTTCAGTACAGCTCTGTACAGAAGTACAGAAGTGTTAAATAATCCATAAATCCTAGACAAATAAAACATGCTGTAAATGGGAATTAGGTCTTACCAATCTCTCTAACAGCAAGCTGCCTGTTCGTCTCTGTGATGTTCTTTAGATTCTGGGGGTTGTAAAAGTTTGAACAACCAAATTACATATTTTGTTAATTTTCTACTAACCCAGGTCAACAAAAACATCAGTGGAAACCACAATACAATTTTCTAAACCAGTTTTTCATTCAGTCGCATCAACTTTTTGAATGATGAGTAATATTAGATGTGCAGTAGACTTGCATGCGTTTTTTATTACCAATCATGTGCTGTTTTAATATTTTCAGTCAGACAGGCCATACCGTGGCATAGATATAATGATCAGTGTCAGTCAGCGACCACTGTTCAAAAACGCTCAGCATATGATTATTATATGATCATTATACCAACTATCATGCAGAATAGAACTAATTTCATCACAAACACTGTACGGGTGGGAAAAACTAAACACAGATCTAAAATGAGAATGAAAAACACTATGAAACCCAAAGAAATTTATACATGATGGTTTTGACCTGTGCGATTTGAAATCTGTGGAGTGTGTATATGTAGGTACAGTGTTCCATCGCAAAGCCGCGGAGGATTTTTCGAATTGCTAAGAATTTTTTCTTAGGACCAAACTAATAATTTTAGTGCTGGTATGGTGATATACTCATAGGAGGGTGGTTTGAAAGTAGCCAATCCAAGAGCGTTATTTATTTCTCCTTGCTGCTGCCCTGTCACACATCTCTGGCAGCTGCAGTCCTTTGCATTTTCCTTAAGGGTAAAGTAGTAAACTGAGTTTAAAAGTGTTTTGGGAGCATAATTAGGGTTTACACAATAAAAATAGGCATTTAGAGGCCTTTTTTGACCACATCACAAATTCACTTTTTTTTTCACAATTCACTGGTGCTCTTGGAACGTAACCACTGTGAATTTCGTGGGTTTACTTTATAAAAATACATGTATGTCATTGCTGTCTAAACTAAGTTATATATATATACTGCATTTAAGATATACAGAGTGCAGTGAGTTCGGTTTACTGGCATCATTTGTTAATCGTTATTGCAATACTGGTCTTTGAAAAGCTGATATCAGCGAATGCAACAATACGTCACATAACACACACACCTGACGGATTATTGGTTCGCCTGAAATGTGGTCGATGACTTTGCTGACGTCCTCCTCACCGATAACGAAGCCTTTCCCAATGTCATAGCCGGAACGCAGCTGTTTATGTATCTGATGATCAATCACCTTTATCAGCCTCGGAATAATTACCTACCGGTAAACAGAATTCACACAGTATGTTTATTACAGATTCACAGGCTCACAGCATCAGCCTGCATGCAACACACATCAGCTTTAAGGTGGTCTTACTATTTCATTCAGCATTTATGCAGCAGAACAATTATATTACATTTCTTTACTCTAACTGTACTGCATTCTACTATTTCGTTCATCAGTAAATCTAATCAAATCTATATATACTTACTGAACACTAGAGTCTACAGAGATCAGCGTACCTTTACCAAACGCAGGCCTCTGACAAGGCGGAACATCTTAAACATTCGTACAATCATGATGTTTTTAAAATAGCAGTCAATGGCGATGTCTACTGCAGCCAAGGCTATTATTAAGAGATCAAACTGGTTCCAGTGGTTGAAAATGTAAGCTTGCCTCATGGCCAGTGCCTGTGGAAACATATTTAGACGTTTTAATCACTACTGCCTCGATGTTCAGGACCCCTGTCCTTACACTGAAACCGCCCACCTTCAGCACAGCTTCAGCAACGTAGCAGGTGAAGAAGATGTAGTTCATCACACTGAGCTCTATGTGAAACTTGCTGCTGATGGTAGGCAGGGAATCCAACATGATCGGAATGATGTTGAGCAGGATTAAGACGTATATGAACACCTCGAAGGGGACACTGGAAACGATCTGGCGGCACAACTTCTGTATGCCGTTCCTGCAGTCAAATAGAAGATTTAACCATTTAGACCGAAGCACTGTGACTTGGAAAGGTGTGGTTTTCGTTCCTAGAGTGGTGTGCACTACGGAGCACTGTTTATTCTTTATCATGTTTATTACTGATAGAAAATTCTACCAATATTAGGTATGAATGGAGGTCACTGACATTACTTCCAACTCTCTGGCAGCTCAACACAATAGTGTTTGTAAATGGGTGTAACATAACTATAGAATGGTGGGAGAGTAACCACAGAAGTTGTTAAATTAGGGATTGTTTGGGAAAATACCCCCTTAAGCAACCCCCAGTGTATCTTCTGTAAGGTGTATCTCCTGTGGTTCAGAAGTCAGAAGAGGTTTCTGGTTTTACCGTGAAGTTTTCAGCATCTCAGATCTGTCGGCATAGAGCCAGTCCTCCAGTTTCCGCTTCAGGGACACAAAAAATCCTTTCATCTCCCAATATTTCTTAATGTCCTCCACAGTGACTAACCTGAGGTAAGACAATATTACTGAATTAGATCTGGCCTCTGTTTATTACTTCTATTCCAAATTCATACAATATATTCATAAAACTTGTCAAAACATTCTAGTCAGCAATCTATGCCTGGGATTCCAAGTCAGCATAACTGTCATTCCTCTCCTCATCACTCAGTATAACTGTCCCCTCTCTCTCTCTGGGTGGGTAGGGTGGTCCTCCCTCTCCCCATCACTCAATATAACTGTCCTCTCTCTCTTTCTCTGGGTGGGTAGGGTGTTCCTCCCTCTCCCCATCACTCAGTATAACTATCCTCTCTCTCTGTCGCGTAGTGGTCAACAGCATTAAAAGTTTTTTAAATAATTTAGAGAATCAGAGGTCTCATTCTTCAAATCCCCTTGCACCCCTCATTTACATCTAACAGCTCAGTGAAAACGACCACAGTGTAAACCGCATCAAAACACAGTTACTGTGAAAACAGTCCAAATTGTGCCAATATGTTTGAAAATGATGCCAAAATGAAATTAGTGCAGCACTTCAGTGTGTGTATGTGTGTTTGTAAATTATAAAAGTACAAAATGATATGATGCTATTACTCCACTACTCCATAAAAAAATATTTTCACACAACTACACTATTGTAACCCTGTATTACTCCAAAATACTTACTATAAATAATAAAATATTACTATAAAATAGTACATAGCAAACAGTAGAAAATGTATAAGTGTTATGTTCAGAATAGCATAGGTGAAATTCATCATGTATAAGTTTCTGTGGGTTCTCTAGTGTTTTCCATGCTGATTTCAGATCTGTATTTAGTTCTTCCTATAGAAGAGCGATATGAAGAAATGAGGGGGATCATGATTTCGCACAGTACTGTACACTCTTCGTACCCACTAACCACTGTGTTTTGGACAAAATAAAATAACCCACTGGATGAAAAGACAGCAGTTACGTCACACAGCTAAGAGATAAGAGAAGATAATGTTCCAGAGACCACCAATCAGAAGCTCAGTAATAGGCGAGAGCGTGGTGTATCACTGACTTTCCTTTGTGGTCCGTCATGCTCTCTGCCATGCTGATGAGGATCGTCGCGGCTTCCCTGTTCAGCATTCCGGAACTGTACTGTTTCCTGTAGCTGGCCTGAAGACGAACAGAAGATAAAGTGTCTGAAGGTAAACCAGGCTGAGTCACGGCACACGCCCACCTCCCTGCCTGTCCCGATGCTAACTGCGTTACCAGATTGGGTCTGGGGTTTTTCAGAGCCCACTGTGACCCTGAGGCGACATCATAACCTCATCAGTACCGACTGGGAAAAATGTAATGGCGTAATTGATAAAGCCCCAGTGCCAATGTGGCAAAAGAGGGAAAGGAACAGGTTCAATTTGACCAAAAGAGTTTCAAAAATAAGACCAATGTATGACTCCTGATTGGTACCCACTCTCACCTCTGCACACGTGAACAGTAAGTCATATTCAGAACATCAGAAACATTGAAACCGGAGAGTTAATTTAAGTTCCAATAATATTCAAATGTAATTATGTAATCATGCACATAATTGCAATGGATTACATGAATTTTTCATTGAAGCCATATAAATCATGTAAAATTACAGCTTAATCTTATCCCTGGTGATAGCTGGGACTTCTGAGGCTTCTAAGGCCTGTGACATAAGTGTGTGTATGATGTGTGCCGCATGTGTTCTGTATGTACTGATGCGTTATTTCAGGGTCCTGCGCTGCACTCCGGGCTACCAGGACTGAAACTGTGGAGCTCTGCTTTATGTTCTGTGCATGTATGGTGTCACTGAAACGTTTAGACACACAAGTTTAAATGTTTTTCATTATTTGAAGTACAATCTGATGTGAAGATGTACACTTAAATGACAAATTGATTTAGAGGACTACTTTAATAGTTCAAAAATGTTCATTTTTAATTTGGTAACTGCTTTTTTTCCCAATCTTCTTAATAAAACTAATGGGAATAAACACTATTACCATTCTACAGTAAACAGTGATGTGTTCAGTATATCACTGCGGAAGTTTAGTTTTACTGTAGTTTAATCAGAAACATGATTTGACTCTATCAGTCCTTCATTAAATTAAATCAGGAGCTGCTGATGGACTTTCACCATCCAAACAACGGCTGGAGGAACCGAGGAGGAATCTGGAACCGAATCTGTGTTTTCACCAGCTCACATAATATCGACTACTTTTAATTCTGATACTTTTTACTGTTTTCTTGTTTGTTTTTGTATTTATTCTAATGCTCACTTTGCTGTAAGAAAGACACTATCACAAGCTGAGAAAAATGTCTATAAACCACTTGTGACTTTCCCACAATACATATAGTTCGTTAAGGAGAACGCCAAGAGTGTATAAAGCTGCATAAAGCTAGACAGGGCTGCTCTGAAGAAAAATGAAAAAGATAACAGGGAATAGATGGATATATCTACGTTCAATAAAAATTAAGCACACTGTTCATTCTGAGCTGAACAATACATTAATATTTCTAATTCATATCTATGAGAAATGTGTTAATTGTTAGTTAGATTTCTTTCATGAAATGAACTATTAATGTTAGGTAGTAGAGTATGCTATCATTTACAGGGTATATTTCTGTGTGTGTGTGTGTGTGTGTGTGTGAGTGAGACAGAGAGAGAGAGAACCTTTAGGGCATTCAGAACACGGAGACGGGCCTCCTCCATCATGTCTTCCAGTTCCCGTGGCTCTTCATCGCTCACCTGTAGATCAAAATAAAAACTTTAGGGCTCATTTTCACTCCTCCACAAATGCAGAGAAAACTTACAGTAATTTACTTCTAATTTAAATCAGGTGTTAAGTTATTAGTGCTGTTCACATTACTTCATTATTTACTGCTTAGTGTAAATGTCTGAGCCTCCCCGTGTGAATTGTATAAAGAAGTGAAAACACAAGTTAACATTAGAATAAACACAAACAGTGCAGAAAACACTGAAAATGATCTGATCAGTTCTGTGTGTGAACAGTAAAAGGATCTGATCAGTTCTGTGTGTGAACAGTAAAAGGATCTGATCAGTTCTGTGTGTGAACAGTAAAAGGATCTGAGCAGTTCAGTGTGTAAACAGTAAACGGATCTGAGCAGTTCAGTGTGTAAACAGTAAACGGATCTGATCAGTTCAGTGTGTAAACAGTAAACGGATCTGAGCAGTTCAGTGTGTAAACAGTAAAAGGATCTGATCAGTTCTGTGTGAACAGTAAAAGGATCTGATCAGTTCTGTGTGTGAACAGTAAAAGGATCTGATCAGTTCTGTGTGTAAACAGTAAAAGGATCTGATCAGTTCTGTATGTAAACAGTAAAAGGATCTGATCAGTTCTGTGTGTGAACAGTAAAAGGATCTGATCAGTTCTGTATGTGAACAGTAAAAGGATCTGATCAGTTCAGTGTGTAAACAGTAAAAGGATCTGATCAGTTCTGTATGTAAACAGTAAAAGGATCTGGTCAGTTCTGTGTATGAACAGTTAAAGAATTCGTCGTTGATGCTTGATGGTCAGGAGATGACAGGTTTGGGTTCAGGTTTGTCCTCCAGACGCTGCAGGATGTGTGAACGTCCTTCAGCAGCGTCTGATTGAATGTAATGAAGGACTGATGGAGCCCAATGAGGTGTTTGATGGAGCTACAGGAACACTGGGCTTCCACAACATCACTCTTCACTACACTACCAGGGTTGCCTAGTGTAGAGGAGTGTGCACAGGAGGAAATACCTCTCTGCCTGTTCAGCCGTGCGTAAGGCATCACTGAGGGAAGGCGTGAGAGCGTGAGATGACAGTCAGATGCATGTGAGAGCTGGCAGCCCTGCATTACTGATATTACTGCATTTTTTATTTGTTCTAATATTCATGTTAATTAAAATATTTTCTGCCCAGATAAACATCTTTATGTTCTCAGGAGCCCAAGATTTTTGAACACTTATACTGAAGACTACAAAATCAGTTACAAAAACAGAGCGAAAATGTCCTTTCTTCATTCAAATAATTTCCACATTAATGAAATGAATTTGGGTAATGAATACCCAGCACTTGTTTGAGCTTTTTAGAAACAACCTGAAAGTGTGGTTTTCCACTAAAAATGATTCTCCTTTCATAAACACCACCATGTGCTCTGGGGTTCTGTAGGGGTCTTCGATGTACGCGTCGTCTTCTACGATCTCCCAGTTGGCGGCGGCAAGGAAACGGTCCATCTTGAGCATGCGGATGTTGTTCTGTTTGTTTTCCCTCATGTGCTGCACCACGTTGTGCGTGGCCACGCGCTTCGCCGCTGAAACATCACACAGACCTGCCAGCGTGAAGAGAGATCGGAGAGATCAATCAGAACGAACTCACACAAGCTCTGGGTACACCAAAACTGGGTCTTAAACAAAAGTCTCACCAATCAGTTTGAGAAATCGACCTATTGAGGTCACATTAATAATGAGTGTGAGAAAAACCATTCCGGAGGAAAGCACTAATATCTGCAATACAGAAGAGCAATACAAATTAAACAAACTAAATAAATATATAGTTTTATAAAAACACACACACGTTTGTATATGCAGTAACCCTAGCGATTTCAGTCTCACGCCGATGTTTTCTGAAAACCAAACAAATAATTTTTTGCGAAACCCCACACCCATTTTTTTTGCTTTTGTGATGTCTGGGTCTCGTCTGCCACACCCCCTTGTCCTCGTGATGGGTTGCTAAGCACCGCGTCCTAACCTAAACCTTGCACAAGGACGAGAGGACTGATGGACTAAATATTTGTATATATGTGGTAATATAATAAAATATAATTTACTAATTTAGTAACAAATTTTAACAAATATTTCCAAATAAAAAATTTTTTTGTATTGAGGAGAGAAACACAAAGAAAGGCGCCTTGGGACAGTGAAACACCGCTGTACTCAGAGGAAGGAGATTTGAAAGTAGCCAATATGAGAACGTTATTTATTTCTCCTTGCTGCTGATTGGCTGCTGCCCTTTGACGCAGCTGCAGTCCAGAATTTCCCCCGTGGAGCGTCTTGAGTGTTCTCATGTTTTTTGTTTCGTTCTTCTTAAAGCCCTGTATGTTTCTTACTGTATTTAACTGTATTTTACTGTATTCTTTAATTCTTACTTGGTTTAACACTCCTGAATAGGGATGCACCGAATATTCGGCCACCGAAAATATTTTTTTAATGCGACCGAAACAGTGATGACGCAATCAACAACCACAGACTGCAGGTGCCAGATTGGATTACAGTCAACATGTCTGCCGTGTGCCGTTTGGTTTCGGTTTTCCACTACAATTGGCTGCTATAGCGACCAAACAAGCTGAGCAGCAGCCTGAGCGGAGCGCTCTAAGCTGAGGTAAACAACCCGGAATCATTAAAATTATCAGCATGTTTGAAATCAGAGGGGTTTATTTCTTATCCTTGGTTTGTGGCTGTTTCACACAAAACGGAGACAATTGGCACCAGACTAGGCTTAAAAAAGCAATGCTAATGCTAATGTTGAAGCTAACGTTCAGTAAACAACACTGGCATAACCATAGCAACCACCAATCAGTAACCTCCAATATGTACACGTCATCATTTAGTATTGGTTCTGCACGCTTGGAACCTCGGCCAAGGTGGTGCCAAGAATGGAACCAGGAACCAGATTTTAGTGATGGAAAAGCAAGAAAAGTGAGTAGAGTTGAACCGAACCGAGCCGGTACCAGTCAGTGGAAAACCCCCAATTGTCTTAAGTTGATTCCTACTTATTTCTCCTAAAGTGGGGTCTAGAAGAAACAAGCCAGACTTCAGCAATCTCCAAATAAGATGATAATTTATTTCTGATGAGACAAAACAAGACTGTTTCGAGCTGCCACATGCCAGTTCAGAATAAATGGACATAACAGCCCTGCCCACAGCTCTGTTTGGGTCTGTGTGAATTCCAGAAGGAGAAAATGAGGGCGGTGAAACAGCTACAATTCACTATATATCGAAGCTCAGAAAGTGCAATTGCTTTTGTGCGTATTCAAAGGCGTCATTAAGAAGAGGTTAAGGCCATGCCTAAATACTAATCTTCCTCATTACGCTGGGGTCTCTCGAGGACGGGGGGAACGAACGAGCCCAAACAGGATTTAATATGATCTCCTTTGACCAATAAGTCCTCTAATAGACAATTGAAGTCTATTTTCTCACTCTCATTTTTCTCTCACTCTCTCGGCGACCTCCTTTTATTCTCTCCTGCAAACACACACATATAGAAAAGCGCATCCTTTTATCTTATCCCTTCTTGACATACACGGTGGCAACATCATTACAGTACATTACATTATATTTATTCGGCAGACGCTTTCTTCCAAAGCAACTTACAATACAGTGAAACAGTTTCCGGACTGTGTAAGAACCAGAGTAGAGTACTAAGCAGTATCGGTTCTAGACTGTGGTAAAGTGACATAGTTATAACAGACTTTAGAGGTAGACTGAGGGGAGTACTAATTGGGTAGTAATAAGAGGTAGTGTTTTATTTGTGTGTGTGTGTGTGCGTGTGTGTGTGTGTGATTGTGATTGTGTGTGCAAGTCCCAGTTCAGGAAGTTTGTGGGACAGGAGAAGGGAGTGGGGGCAGAGCTGGGAGAGAGTTTAGCTTCCTGACAGCCTGATGGAAGAAGCTGTCCTTCAGTCTGCTGGTCCTGGCCTGGAGACCCCGCAGTCCCTGACGGCAGCAGGCTGAAGAAGCTTTGCATAGGGTGGGAGGGATCAGCTGCTATGCAGAAGGTTTTTTGGTGAGACGGGTGCTGTAGATGTCCTGGAGGGAGGGGAGAGGGACACCAATGATCCTCTATCACTGAATTGTGAAAGTTTGTAAAAAAAATTCCCATTTACTTATAACCAGACAAATGTTGTCTATTATATATAAACAGTGGTCAAACTGTATAAAGGATTTTTGAATTTTTTAAACTGTAGGACAAAGTGCTTTTTTCCTTTTTTTTAGCAAAGAAAGAAAATCACCGATCACACAAATTCTTAAAAGAGGCTGTTAGAGTTCAGAAGCTGAGCAGTTAATATTCTTCCCACACTGTGGGCACCCGCAGGGGGTCTCGGGGGGGCTTTAGGTGCTCAAGCATCTTCTTGTTTGGACAAAGAGCCCTTTTTGGCAAAGCTTCACGGCTCTACGGCTTTTTCTGTTCTTTAATCTTGGTGTTACAACATTAATGCAAGAAAAGTGGGGATATCAGTTTTCACATCACAAGTCATTATCATTTTTTAAAACTTATTCTCAAACCCTATAAATCTGTTATAGATGTCACACTACTGACCCTTTATAATTCCTGCCTGTGCGCTAGCTTCGGCCGCAGTGATTGGAAAGAACGTGCATTAAAACCTGAGAAGTGTGACACTATATCATGCCTAAACGCCTCATTTTGTTTCCCGTTGAGGTGTTATTCAGATTTTAATACAAATAAGCCACTGCTGCTCCATTTCACTGTAATGTAATACGTAATTATGTTTCAGATTAGCCCTGGCAGAGTGGTTTACAGGCTATTTACAGTGATCTAAATGACATAATTTCATAATAAGATTTGATGAGCCTAATGGTCAGAGGCGTACTTTGTTTAGAACGGTCGCCTTTAATTGAGCATTAACCTGAAAATAACATCGACCATCAGCCTGGAGTGCACAGTCAGGCTGGGTGTGCCTTCAAATAGCGCCTGGACGTTTCGGGTGCAAGCAAACAAGGCCGGTGGTCTCTAGAACATAGAGTTGGATCATTTGGACATTAAGAAGCATTGTCTGATGATCCTGCCTGGCTGTGGAGAACCTCTTCAGTCACAAAACAGCTCATTTTCACACCGAACGCCCCCCCCGAAGTTGAATAGAGGAGCACAAGGCGAAGGCCCCATGTCTCTCGTGTACAGTATATTAGTGTAATTGCACGTGGCATGCATATTCACGTTATGCGCGACATACGCTGAGCAAGGACTGTCTTGATGAATCCAAATGAACCACGAATCAAGAGATTATTTAAAGGCATACATTTGCACGGGCTGCGTATAAATCAACTGCTAATTTATGCTACAACCCCACCATTATCTATTTAAATTTAATGTTTCAAAAAGTCCATTAAGTCTTCAGAAAGACGACAGAATCAGAGCCCCTGATTAAAGCGAAGACTAAGTGCACATCGGAGCGCTGCCCAATTAGAGGCTGTGCATTTCACAATTAGAGCCAAATTCAGTGTGCGTAGCATCTCCGAAATCGGACGGGGGATTTGACAATAAAAGTAAAGGGGGGTGGGCTTTAACTTGTAAATGAATGGCTTTACAAATAGGACGTCTGAGGACTGTCTTGGTGCTGGTGGAGCCGAACTAGTGAGGGAAGAGTTTCACAGTTAACCTCTTCTCCTCTGCCCTCTGATACGCATGAGATTTAATCACAAATTTCCAAGTGGAAAATAAAGAGGATTCCGAGCCACGCCAAGCGTGAAAGACACAGAGATGGAAACCCGGCGAGTCGGTTTCTGGTGATTGCAGGAGAGGGGGGTTCTTAATATCATCACAGGATAATGAGTTCCTCCATACTTCAAATCCAGTCTTGTTTAAGTTACACAAAGCAGGCCTCAAGTAACGCGGCTGCTCTAATTACACAGGAGGCCGTGCGTACACACACAATCCGAAATCACACTTACCAATTAACACCAGAAGCCAAACACAAGCGGTAATCCCTCGCGTTCCCCTTATAAAAGTGAGTACATGTAACACAGAGGTGAAAAATCAATCCAAGCCAAGCAAAGAATGAAGTGCTCTTATGGTTTTACAAGTGTCTCGCTGACCTTGGATAATAAACCATCGGGAAAAAAACGACGTCACACATTTTGTCAAATGTGAAAAGCGAATGCAGTGATTTAGTTTCTGTTCTGACCTTTTGTTCAGGCTTAAACAACTAAAAAGGAAATAAAATCTTGAAAGCCCCGACATATTCTGATGACAGTTTCTCACAATCAGTTGTTACGACCTCCTCCAGGCAGGTTTGGATTAGTCTCGGAGATCTCAGGTGTGCTAATTTCCATAAGAAGATTTATTTTTTTACTCTTATGATCTCTTTACTTATGACGCTTAGCCCCGCCCATCTATGCTGAAGTTATAAGGAGTGTTTCAGCCAAGATTGTTTGAACGAGGCTATCAATCAGAACGGACCTCATTTATATATATCAGTAGTTCAGGCACCCTGCTTTATTTGAAAGGATGATGAGAAAATAAAAAAATTAGGACTTGCTAAACTGACAGTCGAGAAAGAATGCGTTTCAAAACTTCGCCTTAGAGTTTAACTGCAGTCTTGTTATGTTCTGCGGGAACATTTGAGAGCTGTTGTTGTTCAGTGAGCTCAAGTTTGTTCTGTTCTCTCCCTTTCACACCTCAGAACACATCAAGGACTCTAGATGTTAGCGATCTTTCTAATGAGGAGCCATCAAAGAGTTACGGGTGTCCGCAAAGAAGGAGCGCGATCCATTCAGAGGACTGGAAAAGGCCTTCACGCCAACCTCCACACACGCAACCTTTTCTTCTGCACGCAGCGGCGCGGCGAGAGCACGCGTTTGGTATTAAGAGCAGCGCTCAAGGCCCTTCACAGGCTTTTATGTACATCTGCACTTCCACAGGCTCAGAGACTATATACCACTTCACCATCCTCCATCTACCTGCACCTTTAAAGATCACTCAGAGATCACAGATACGAGCAGCCAATGAATGCAATTATTCTGCATCTGCTATGTTTTACCGGGCAGCGCTGTCACCTACAGGGTTGGGGTTTTTAATCCAGGTCCTGGTGCATGTGTGTGTGTGTGTGTGTGTGTGTGTGTGTGTGTGTGGTGTTTGTATGTTTTCCTCGTGGTGGTGTAGGTTTTGTCTGGGGTCTCAGGGTTTCTCCCACAGTCCAAAGGGATGTTTCAGGTGAATTGGGGACTCTAAATTGACTGTAGGGGTGTGTGTGTGTGTGTGTGTGTGTGTGTGTGTGTGTGTGTGCACCCTGTGAGTTCCTGTCTCAAACCCGTAGACCCCAGGAGAGGCTCCAGAAGCTGGTATTTAAAGCTTAGTGTGATCGCCCATAGGTTTACCTTTCAGTTCTTAGACATTCTTAGATAACAATCTGGCATTTTTCATTTTTGTATGACAAATTCCTATCGTGGTAATGCATGCATTTAAAAGTGTTATAATCTTTGACTAACAAAGTGGGACTGCAAGGGAAGGGTTTGAATAAAGTGGTTGGTGAGTTTATAACATTGTTTAGGGAACAATAAAAGGTGCTATAGCTTCATTCCACTCACACATGATATCATAGAGTTCCATGAAAATAATTAAGCAAAAAGCTTTCTTTGGATCTAAAATATAAGACCTAAAAGATTGGAGTGTGTTCGATGGAGCTAAACCCTGCAGGGTGCTAGGTCTCCAGGACCAAGGCTTGACCCGCTGATTTAGAAGTCCCAAATTTTTACTTTTCCTTTATTTTGTAATCCAGGTGAGAATGGAGGATGTATTTCTTCATATATATTCACTGTCTGCTTCATTAGAAACACCTACCTTTGCAGAACTAGACCTGCTATTTTAAAGGCACCCATATCTTACATCTATCTCTTCTTTTATTTTCTTTTTTCCCCTGATATCCACTAATAATGTTTATGATGGTTTCATGTACCAAAAAACGATCATATTTCATTTTTACTTGAATATTTCCAGGCATTCTTACAGTGCCTTTAAGACAAACTGGAATAAAACCTACATCCATTTTTATCATATCTATTTCATTCCTATGCTGTTTACATGGTGTTAAAAAGGGCTAATAGAAATGGTCCAAAATGTCTTTTACATTCATTTCCTTCAAAAGAATATTCCCTCTGGCTAAGTTGCTATCTGAGATTCATAAACCATCAACAATATGCAAATTATTCTGCTCTGATTGGCTGTTCTGTATTGTCTCTTCATAAACATCAACAATATGCAAATTATTCTACTCTGATTGGCTGTTCTGCATTGTTTCTTAATCAAAAAGCAGTCCCTGGTAGTTAAACACTGCCTATAACTTTATTGTTATAGGCAGAGTTTAACCAGGGATGGGCGAGGCTAAACGGTGAATATAAGTAAATATGCTGATTTTTGTGACTTCATAAAGACACATTCAAAACAGGCTGGTTTTGCAGCTTAATTTCCATAGTATAAAGCGTCTGGACAGTGTTTTTAATCTGTTACATAACAAGTTGAACATTTATTTAAAACGTAATATTCAGGAAAATTCAGTTTTTTCATGATATGGGCCCTTTAAAGTGTAGTAATGGCCTTTTGAAGGAAGCTTTAAACTTCAAAAAGGTTGCTATCTTTGTTGTTTAAAACAGAATACAGAATAGAATTATGATAATTATGATAAATCTAAAGTCTTTTGATCAGTGGTTTTCAAAAAGACCCTCAGGGCCCCCCAGTTCTTTTTATCCCTGTGTGTTGGTGGATATTGCAAAAAAACGGAACCCTCTAGAGGCCCCTGAGGACCTGTTTGAGAACCTACGCTCTCAATGATTGAATAAAATGCCTGTTTTTTATCAGCAAACCTCTGAAATTTTAAGGAACGTGAACGTAAACAGAATTTTAGCTCTTGATTCAAAACATTTTGGATCATTTCTGTTTGGTGCACTCATCATAAACATCTCATGCATGTTAAAGGGAGGCTGCTGAGCTAAAATAATGTCAGAAAATAACATTTCAGGAAAGCGACCGTACGCTTCATAAGCAGCTTTTCCGGTGCTATTGTGTTGTATCTTAATGAGGTGAACCAAAACAGGCCTCCGTCTTATTGTAGTCCTGATATTAAGATTATATTAGAAGAAAGGAGGAACAGAGAGGATGTAATAAAGCAGAGGTTGTTGGAGAAGAAAAGGTTTTAGTGTGTTGGATCCTCATTTCTTCATTATAATTTAAAAAATGCAGTGTCTATGCAGAACAATCAGAGCAGGACTAACGTTTCACTTTAAATCGCCGCTCAAAGAAAAGAGAATGCCGGGAAATACGTAACATTCGCATGGATGAAGATGTCTGAATTTCAATTGTATCTCTTTATTTGTGTGAAATTAAGGACCGGGCTGGGGGGCGGGGGGTGAAATCGTTCGCCGCTTCGCAAAGTAAAAAGACAGCAATGACCTCCAAAAACCAAATTGATCCGGTGATGAGAAAAAATGAGCCCAGGCCTTTTTTTCTAAAGCATCCGAATGAACACCATATGTGGTTGAGTGCTCTCATTAGACCTGTCTGGGCTTTATAAGGCCATACACCTCCTCTATTTGACACAGGGATCAGACAGGCATAAAGTTCATTAATTTACTGTGCAACAGAAGTGCTCCTCAAGTCCTCAAGAAGTTGATGAGCTCATTCAAGGTTGAAATGCTGAACTCATGCGCCATCAAGTGGTCATTTTGTGTTACTGCATAGACGCCATACTGGATCTACACCTACTTTTACAACCACTGACCACTTATTGAGGTCCACCTTATACAGTACTGTGCAATAGTCTTGAGCCAATCCTCATTTATTCATATTTTGCCTCCAAAGTTAATATGTATGTTAATGAGTTCTTGAGGAACAGTTTTCCAGGCTTCCTGAAGAACTTTCAGAGCCAGTCCAGTCCCTGAACCTGACAAGTTTCAGAGGAATGTTTCTGTTGGTTAAGACACACAGTGACCTACGTATGAATCATTCAAGCAGAACAAAGAGCCT
>JBBPDB010000001.1:21479271-21489892 GCA_037974465.1 Brachypetersius altus
TGAGAGAGAGACAGAGAGAGTGAGAGAGAGACAGAGTGAGTGAGAGAGAGACAGAGTATGAGAGAGAGGGAGGGACAGAGTGAGAGAGAGACAGAGAGAGTGAGAGAGAGAGAGAGACAGAGAGTATGAGAGAGAGGGAGGGACAGAGTGAGAGAGGGAGGGAGAGATAGTGAGAAAGTGAAACAGATACACAAATTGAGAGAGAGAGAGAGAGAGAGTGTGTGTGTGTGAAAGGGCAAGAGTGCTGTGAGACAGACAGAGAGAGACCTAAAAATCAAGGCATAAGAGATACACACGGGGGCAACAGAAAAAAAGGAAAATCAGATGTGTGGGTGGTTGGGGGGCAGCAAAAGAGGGGGAAGAACTGAGGAAGCCTGTGTGATGATTTCCTTGCGAGTGCAGATCCTGATTATAAAAAGATTGGAGTCAGCAGCCTCAACCCCCCCCACCCAGCAGCAGTAGGGACTGTTTCTATGCTGCATTTCTCCACTCCCCCTCTTCTCTCTCACCTCCCTCCTCCTGCACCCCCCCCAACTACCCACTTGAGCAGGGATGCTGGTGGAGTGAGCGGGCGGAGGCTGCGGCGACGGGGTCCGGAGCCATCGGGGGCTCACTCACCCACAGCACTGCTGTGCCAGGAGGGAAGCCCGGCCATGGGTGAGCGAGAGAGGAGCTCCACCTATTAAACCATTACTGGTTAGGACACGGGGAAGGGGGGGGTGGGGGGGAGGAAAGGGGAGGGGGGAAAGAAGCGAGGTTGATGGAGGGGGTAATTTGGGGAGAGCTGGAAAGAGAGAGAGAGAGTGGCAAGAGAGAGAGAGAGAGAGAGAGAGAGAGAGAGAGAGAGGGGAGAGAGGTGGAGAAACAAGATGAGGGAGAAGAAGCACCAAATTGCCCTGCAAAGCATCAGAAAAAGAGAGAAATAAAAAAAAAAGGCAACTGACTGAAATTACCCTCTGCTGCTCCAGATAAAAAGGAGAGCACGGCACCGGAACGTGGCACAGAAAGGAGAGAAAGACAGAGGGAACAGAATTATGTCGAACTGAGGAAAAGGATCAGGTAAGTCTTTTTCAGCATGAAACTGTGCGGATGGGGGTGGGGGGGCTGCACGTTTAGTCAAATCAGGGTTGATGTACGCAGAGCAGGGGTTTCACATCGAATAAGCATGTCACCCTGCAACTATTTCCATCCACAGAGGACAGCCCCCTCCGCAATTACCTTCTAGTTAAGGTCTGACTGAGCACTGACAAGACAGCAGTGCATGGATTTGCTCTAACTAGGCTGGTAAAAAAAAAAAAAAAAATCAAAAAGATCCTGCCTGGTCATCAACATGCATAGAATGGATGAATTTTCTAGAATCTCAGAAGGACATCGCGAGCTGGACACGGAGTGATGTAGCGAATACGGATCTCGTCCTCGGATGCCCCTCAGAGCGGATGGCTAATGAGGGAGAGGGGAGGACGAGACCCAGAAATTCTAGCAACCAGGCTAACGGCTCACTGCTGCAGCACCGATAGGGCAGAGCAGCTCCTGGCAGGTTCTCAAACTCCAGCCACACACTGAGCAAGAGGAGTACTGAGGGGCTCTGTTCACTCGCACCTTACCGAGCGGCATAAAGCACAACAGCGCCTTATGCAACCGCAGCCAACACCAGACTGAGTGGCCAGAACGTCCTTCTAATCTGGTGAAATGTTTTTGTGCTTTATATTAGCCTCGCTAGGTATTCCGTTATAAATTTTGGCTCATTCATTATTAAAGCCATATACAATTACTGGGTCACTCTGAGGCATATTTAAGTAGTAAAATTACACAATTTTACTAGGTGGCCTGAAGTCGGACACCATGTGGAGAATGTCTGCCGAAAACAGTCACTGTCACTTATCAGCGAACATATTTACTGGAGCTTTAGCGTCCAAGAGGCTGCAGGGGGAGTGATTAGAGGAAACCAGATGGGGAGAGCATGTTTAAGGCGCTCAACACTGTAGTAAAGCGTTTGGCTATCAAATGTTATACACACTGAAATTGATGTTGCCTGTTGGGTTGAGCTTTGTTGAAAAGAGAAGAATTGTTTAGAGTATATGACTGTGGAAAAGCAGAAGCAACAAGGAAGCCAAACGAATTGGCCAAAGCTTTAATGCCAACGTCTGCCTCTGGGTTCCAACACAAACAGTTTAGTCTGGCTGCAATAAAGAACCCGCCTTGTGCAATATTTAGACAGAAAAAAACTGCTAGTGCTGTATGTCCCGCTTTCCTTTAAAACGTCCCGCAATTTCATTGATCATTTTGTTTTGCAGGATGGCTAGCACAATGCCCAGGTTTGTGGTGGCTATACTGCTCCTCCTGCTGCTTTGTGCAGGATCTATGCTGGCGGTCTGTCCTCCGATGTGTTCCTGTGGCAGAGGCCACCGGGCGGTGGACTGCTCCTCCCGCAGCCTCACTCGACTGCCTGACAGCCTGCAGCACAACATCCATTTCCTCAATCTGTCCCACAACCGGCTACAGGACCTAGACGGGCTCCTCGGCCATTTTGCCCACTTAAGAACTCTGGACATCTCTCACAACCACCTCCGGCACCTTCCTGTTGGTCTGCCCAGGGCGCTGTGGGACATCCACGCGTCCGCCAACCGGATTCGGCAGCTGGAGAAGAACGACACGGCTTACCAGTGGAACCTGCAGTCACTGGACTTATCGAGCAACCAGCTTGAGCGAGTGGTCTTCATCAACAACACTCTGCCCAGTTTGCAGGCCCTTAACCTCAGCCATAACAAGTTCTGGACGGTGCCCACCAACATGCCCTACAACCTGGAGGTGGTGGACCTCTCCCACAACTTCTTGTTGCAAATTCTGCCCGGATCGCTGGACCGCCTGCCCCGACTGTCTCAATTTTACCTGCATGCTAACCGCTTTGCTTCAGTGAGCGAGGGCGTGTTCAATAATCTGGAAGCGTTGCAGCTGCTCACCCTCGGGGATAACCCCTGGGCCTGTGAGGACGAGGAAAACATCACCCACCTGATGGACTGGGTGCAGCAGACCCCAGCGAAGGTGCTGGGCTGCCCTTGCTATATCAGACCCACGTGTGGGGAGGCTCACCTGGCCACCAGCAGAACCTGGCACTCAGCCTCTTACACTGAGCCTCCTCTGGGTACCGACACCCGGGATCACCGGCCACCCATACAGGTCGTCACCTCGGAGTATCTATCCAAATCAGCACTGCTCAACTTGCCGTACAACCGGAGCGCTGGGAACGGCACCGGGGCAGGCGAGCAGGCATTGACCAAGGGCGGGGGATTTCTGACTTCCACCTCCCTCTCGCTCGCAACTCAGTCAAGCACAACAATCCGCACACGAAGCACCAAGAAAGCAATACCTGGCAAAGCTCGCAGCACAAGTGTCCAAATTCATACATGCAACCTTCATACTGTCACCCTGAACCTTCTTGCCATAGCAATCATCTTCAGTACCCTCTGAATCTGCAGACTCCCTGGAATTTACCATTGGTTTGAATGTAAAAACAAACAAAAAAAGAAATGCTCACTGATACATAAGGAATGTCAAACAAGGATCTTAACACCTTGGTTTTAACTTCACAAAATATCTGACTGTTAGTGCCTCAATGGATATTATATATTGTCTGTCTGCTTCAAATAAACTGACCATCCTCTACAGAATGTAGTTGAATACTGTATGGCTATGGTGCATATTCACATTGCAAACAAGTAACTTACACCGCAGACAGTTTTCTTGGTGTGGAAAATGAATGTTCTCTACTGTACTATGCTTGTCAGTTGACTCCCACTGTTGCATCTAATGGGTTAAACAGTATAAAACTCGAATACCTTCATATTAGTCTGCTGTGATATTCACAAGTGACAACATTTTTAAGGTCTTTTGACAAAAATGGGTATTTTGGTAGCATCATCAATAGTATTTAAAGAGCAGAAGAAAGGGAGGACCTGCCCGTTGTTAAATGCCCTTAAACCTTTTCCGTGGGTGTATTTGGAGCTGTGGGCTGTGCTTGTCCCAGCACTAAAAGGATGTGATAAATAAGACCCAGGAGTCTTCTAATGGACCTAGGTCACTCAATACAAGAGTCAACAAGCCTCTTCCTCATGGTGCTTCGACCAAATGGAGGCAGACACTCCAGTGGACGCCTCCCACCCTCCCCCATTCAGCTGAAAATGAAAGTCATGCAAGCATCTGGCAACAGGTAATGATTCTCTAAAAGCTGAAAGATGGGTCCAGTTTTATTCAGACAAAGTCTATTCTGTCTCAAGCATTTTGCCAGAACTCGTCAGAGGTTAGTTGTGCAGCTACAGATGGGTGAGAAGAAAAAAAAAAAAAAACACAAGGAAGAAAAAAAAAAATACCCAAAGTGTCTTAGTAAGATATCGGGCCACCGCAAGCTGCTAGAAAAGCTTCAGTGAATCTTGGCATAGATTCTCAGCGTAGATTCTCTCAACCAGATTCTTTTAAACATTATTGCCTCGTCTCCCGAGAGCGTCAGAACATCTTTTATGGTTCCTAAACCACAGAGTATAGTAGCATGTTAACAGCTTAATTATACCAGCTGGAAGCAGCTGAGCTTGCCTGAGGTTTTTAAGTTTTCCATTTACCCCAGATGTAGTAGGTCAGGCAAGATTTGCTTAGTGTCCAGAATTTGCTACTTCACCATTGAAGCTGAGGATAAGTAACAAGTCAATCGTCTCCTCAATCAAACAAAACTTCGCTAAATCCACTTAAATTGCATTAAGCTCTTCATTAAGGTGCCACAGACCTGTTGTGGTTTAGGATGCAGTATAACTTGCTGTGTGCTATAGAAAATAGGCCTGACACGATACTGAAATTTCAAACTTGATCCTGTGGACGGCACTTTCTCCCCTCCATAGAGATCAATGGGGGAAGGTTTTGGTCGAATAACTGGGGATCACCGCGGGCTAGGGGACAAATAAGAGCTCGTTGGAAAGGTCTCACTGGCTTGTCACGTATTGGAAAGTCTGTGGTTTCGGGACCTACGCTTTTGCGTTCCATAGGTCTGGGGGAGCTGAGGGTCTATGTAAAATTTTGTAGCACTAGATTGTTCCCTGACCGAGTTACAGGGCTGTCATATAAACACTGGGTCCTTCAGGTAGCTGGCGGAGGGGCTACCCGCTGCAATGCCTGTTGAGTGCAAGGCTTTGTAGAAAAAACTTTAGTCTTTTGAATTCTAGGGATTGATGACACCATTAGCCGTGTAGCTCCAGTGCTAAACTGGACCACAAACAGCTAAAAAGGGACCACAAACAGACCTTGACTACATTTGAAGTGGATCAACAATTGCATCAATTCCGTTTTTTACGAATCCTTCCTTTAAGAAGCAGGTTGTAAGCTAAGGGGAAAATTCTAAAAACCTTGTTCAGCTGTGCAGCAGAATACATGGGGCAAACATGCTTAAAACAGGCTTGATCCTATTAATCATCCTTTCCTTAAGACACTGGCCTTTTCTTACGATGATGCTCAGGAATGAGTAACCAAGGTCCAGGCGGAACCATCCTTCAAATACATAAAAACTGCCATCAAGGAAAAAGGCTTTCAAATTAAGGCTGGGCTGAGAATAAATTTGTTTATCACAGAAGACAGATCTATTAAAGAACGTAAGGCTTTACTTCCAGCAAAACTGGCAGAATGCTTTCAAATAAGGCAGAGACTGAGTGAGTGTGGCCGAGTGTCAGACATCAAAAATCCCAGCATAGTGTTACATCTGCAAGCACTCAAATCTAGTCGGTCACTTTCTGAGCTTTTCTTTGCTGCCATATAAAATAGGGCTTACAAAGTTTGCACAGTGTGAGGATGAGCAGCTCTGATGGCAAGCATGAACCTCACTTCTGCCAACAAGTCGGTCAAACTCGAGACACAACTGGTTTACAATTACTATTAAAGTAAACACTTTCAATCCGTGCACTGGTCGTCTTTCATGTATTCATGCCACAGAGGGTCTAGGAAAGTTTACTCCCCATCTTCGGGGGCGGCTGGTGGCCTAGTGGTTGCCTAGGGTGTTGCAACTGCGATCAGAAGGTTGTGGGTTCGAATCCCAGGATTGCAAGTGGCACCACTGAGGTACCCTTGAGCGAGATACTGTCCCCCACACACTGCTCCCCGGGCGCTGTGCTCCTGGCTGTCCATGTGGTGGAGAATTGGAGCGAAAGTCAGAAACTTTTTCTAAATCAAAAACTCAAATGGAGTCAGACAGATATGGCGTCGCTGTTTTGTGGAAGTAACAGCCAATTATTTCGCTACCTTTCCCTTTTTCTACCAATAATTAAAATGTCAGTCATTGCTAATTAATATTCAGGCATATCCGGCCACACCTGACCACCAATATTTTACAATCGGATACGCCTCTGTTTAAAAATAACATGTCCATGTGAAGAACTGAGGTCCAGTTCAGTCTAGTTTGGGTGCATAGACTTATTTTAGGGTTTGTTTTTACATATTTGATGTGTAGCAGCCTCGCTTTCAAAAGATGTGAGTATTGGGAGGACGCTTAGTTCAATTGTCAGTTGAACTATATGCTCATTCACTTACTTTAAAATCATGTATTTCTACCACGTCAATCACAACCAACCCACTCATTTCCACCACCTGTGGCTTCACTTGGTGAAGGACTTAAATGGGTTAAATGTGTTAAATGCAGAGGAAGAATTTCACACTGTGTGCTTGCGGTGTGTTCACGTATGACCGAACGGTCACTCCAGTTCACTTCTGACTTCACAAGTCATACACAGCTCCACAATCACACACTGACACAACGAAAACAACTTTACAGCAAATAACGGCATCTACTTTCCATTCACTGCCGGTCCAGCTGCTCCTTTCTGCACTGTGATAAACTCTTGGAACGTGATGTACTGTAAATAGCTAGTAACGGAGGAGTAGTTTTTTAATATGGTACCTAAAATTTGCATCAAGAATCCCAGAACTGCTAATCAGCAAGAAAAATGGTTTGTAATTTATTAATCTGGTGAAACAAATACCAATAACGGAATTAAAAACCTTCACTATTCAAAAATGTATACTGCTTAAAAAAATATAAAGGGAAAACTTAAACAACCCAATGTAATTTCAATTCAATCACACATCTGTGACATCAAACTGTCCACTTAGGAGGCAACACTGTCACTGAGTGTAGACTGTAATCAGTGTTGCCTCCTAAGTGGGCAGTTTGATTTCACAGCCGTGTGATTGACTGGAATTTACATTGTGTTGTTTAAGTGTTTCCGTTATTTTTTTGAGCAGTATATATGAAACTGATGCAAAATTACAAAAAATGTTGGTATAAAAAGTGCCTAAAGTAAACTTCTGTGGAAGGAATGAACAGAGCGACCAGAGACCGGAGTATATTCCTATATAACATTGATATTATTCCTATATTTCATGATGGTCCAGTCGTGGAGACGCACATGTAGAACATCATTTCCTATTACTTTGCACCTCAGATTCTGAAACCACTGAACGTCTGGTGTTCGCTCTACTTCTAATCAGAAGTGAAGAGCCATTAAAGTGAGTAATAAAATACAATAAAAAACGATGCCTAAAACGTGGATCTCACCATCTCAGAGTGAGTGTATGGGCTGGGTTGTAATCACACAGGCCACCAGAGAAAACTACAGATTCGTACCTGCGGGCGATGTAATAAAAGACTGGATTGCCGTTCTTCGATGTTCCTGCCTGGTAAAAGATGTTCAGCGTCTTCAGAGCTTTAAATTCTTCTTTTTCATGGACTTGGTGCCTGAAGGTAATGAAACAATTATCAGGTCTACGCTTGATCTGATGTCTGTTACAGTTAACAATGAGGTTTTTTAAGGGCATCTCTCCTATTCTTGAACTAGAAAGCCTCTACTGCTTCAACATAATACTCTCATATTAGTTCCTGTGTTATGATGAAGGGTAAAAAGGAACCAATACCCTGGAGTTATTTCTGCAGATTAGAACATTCTAATCATTGAGGAAATGTATTTACAGACATCCTGCACAGAAACTTCGGCATGCACTGTTTATTGAGCGCAATAAAAGAATTTCAAATGCAGTTTTAGTGCATCTACAGCTCTGGGGGGAAAAGGTCCCACTGCAAAAATGTTCAGTTTCTCAGGTTTTATCTTTATTAGCTGCAAGTATTGAACTGAACAGCTTTGCCTTTGTTTTTAAGAACTGCGGACAATATTTCTCCTCATTTCCAAATAAAAATATTGTTCTTTAAAGCATCATTTTAAAGGAAATACATCAGAATAAGAGAAATGATGCAGCGTTTACAGAACCTGAGAGAACGAGAGAAAACAAATCTCTGGTTCTCTCTTAAACTAAATGGCAATAATGAGCTTTGAGGAGCTTCTAGTAGTGTTTCACCATCCAACTGGTCTCAGTGTGAGAGGAGAGAGTCGTTTACAGCAGTGTTTTATACTTTTCCTCATAAAGCAGAATGAGGTGTTTGTGGAGGAATTTAACAGACACTGGATTGGAATGGCTTCACACTTAGAGAGATGCTGATTTAAAATAAATGGCAGTGCTCTCTTATTTTAGTCTGGAGCTATATTTGTAAGGTATAAAAGAAATAAAATAAAATAGACATGCCGTAACTTTTTCACAGGCTCTTTAGTTGCACCTCAGAGTGTGTGTGCTGTGGAGACTGTGTGGCTCTGTGAGTTACGGCCTGTTGCAGGGATGACCCCTCGCCTACCCAAACATCCACTTAACCTACCACGCCAGCCAGTCTGCTACACTGTCCACCCAGCTTGAATAGAAGGAGACGCATGTTTACTTCATCTGCTCGTGTTAAATGTCACGCACATGGAGACAGGCACACACACACACACACACACACACAAACAAAGACCTCAGTGAGGGCACAAGTGACTTTTCTTATCTCTGAGTATGTGAAAAATGTGTAATACGGGCTGATCTGAATTTGATTAAAGTGAGGAAGTTTACAGAGGGGGTGAAGTTTGATGAGCAGGACTAGTGACTAAATGAGTTGTTCCAGCTTTGGGCATGGGGGGGAGGGGGGATGTGTGTGGCATGCGAGGCCTTTATTAAGTGATTCGCTTAACATACTGAGAGCAACATTTACACAATGCCTAAATAAAAGTGGTTAAAAATAGTTTTCATAGCTGCTTGTAACAGACACCTGACATTTCAAGCACTGAAAATTGCAGGCCTTTCCGAAGTCATGGATTAGTGTTTGAAAGTGCTGTGTTTGGAGGAAAAAGGTAAACCTTGTTCTTCAGGCTTGCCTCTTTCTTTCTGCCACAGAGGTCCCAACTTTGACTTGTTTACATTGACTTTTTCGTAATTAGTTCACCCAAATATCACTTTCATCCTAACTAATAATCTGTTTAGGTGTCCAACAGAATATTTATAATAAAATAAGTAGAGATTTCTTGATTAAGCCAGGTGTAATACATGTTTTCACACTACATCAGAGTTGCTGTGTGACATCTTGAGACTTTTATTGTGTAGTTTTGTCACTTAGATATAAAACTACATGCTTAAAGACTTAAATACAGTAAGCCCTCGTTATTTGCGGGGGTTACGTTACACGAGCACCCGCGTATAATGAAAAACCGCGTTGTTGTGTTTGGGTCAAAGAAATGCCTTAAAATGCCTATTTTAACAGTGGAAACCCTAAATATGCTCCCAGATATTCTCCCAGAACACTTCCATTTCATTTTAAACTCAGTTTAATACATTACCCTTAACGAAAATGTAAAGATAAACCCGAGATTTAAATACGAATGAGTGAGAGACACAGAGAGAGAGAGACACGCACTCCGGAAAAGTCACTTGGAAGAGAGAGAGATAGAGAGAGAGAGAGAGCGCGATGCATGCTCCAGAAAGGTCACGAGAGAGAGATACGCGCTCCGGAAAAGTCACAAATGACAGAGAGAGATCGTGCAAGAGAGAGACAGAGACAGGGAGAGAGACAGAGAGAGATGCGTGCTCCGGAAAAGTCACTTGGAAGAGAGAGAGAGAGAGATAGAGAGAGAGAGAGAGCGATGCATGCTCCAGAAAGGTCACGAGAGAGAGATACGTGCTCCGGAAAAGTCACGAACGACAGAGAGAGAGAGATCGCACGCGCAACAGAGACAGAGAGAGAGAGACGCGCGCTGCGCAGAAGTCACGAATGAGAGAGAGCGCATGCGCGAGCGAGGGAGATACATACAGAGAGCGCGAGAGAGGGAGTAAGAGAGAGCGACAGAGAGAGAGAGTAAGAGAAAGCGAGAGAGGTTTAAAGTCCATGCACGGGGAACCAGAAGTACTAAAATGAGTTTAAAAAAATCCATATTGCCACGAAAAAGCAAAAACAGCGGAGAATATTTGCAGGTTCCGCGGTGTTTTGAATATTTTCGCGTAAAACGATCAGTTTCGTTCTCGAAAAATAAAACGCGTGTGACTGGATCCGCGAGTCCCGATCCGCGTAAAACTGGGGGTTTACTGTACTTAAGACAATTGTGGCCTCAGAGAAGCAGCTGACTTGAAACAGTCATAGTTTGCCTGTATATCAAGATATACAGTAACTAGAGCTGCACGATTAATCGAATTTTAATCACGATCACGATTTTGGCTGCCACGATTAAAGGAAGATGATCGT
>JBBPDB010000001.1:21539031-21559202 GCA_037974465.1 Brachypetersius altus
TTGACTCTGTATCACCAACAACCAGTTAATAGGAGTCAGACCTGCACTATTACAGATTCTCTCATCTTAGAAAGGAAGCTGGCTTTATTTAACACATTTTCATTTAGAGTTCAACCAACAACTTTCCAGTTTAACCAGAATAAAAACCTGCAATGAAATAGAAGGATAAGTGGTAAAACCCTGTGGTGTGGTAATTCTGGTCATAACAAAGTATAATGTTTAAAAAAAAAAGTCAGAGGTGTTTCTCCTTCAGGGTGACGACCAATGAAAAGGCGGAATATTTCATAACCCTTCGCTGTGTTGAAATCCAACCACACGCATTTTGCTGAGCAAAACCTTCTGGAATGTTCTGACCTCCTCTCACACCAGTGAAAACCGGCCATCAGAGGAGAAGCACGCCCAAGGTGCAGCCTGCATGCTTCGACTGCTTCGACAGATGTTACACACTTTTAAATGCTTAGAGACTGCGACCTTATGACGGTTATTAATGTTGGAGAAATGCAGGGACTGAGAAACCAGCAGGAAATACAGAATTTTACTGACATGGAGCAACAAAATTAAGCTTTTCTCATATTCGTCTCGGTTGTCGGTCCCTTTTTTGAACTTGTTTGTGAGGGTTCCTTCTGAAATAACTCCTTATAATCTATTTTACTCCCCCCAGTCCCCAGTACACTACCGGTCAAAAGTTTTAGAACACCCCGGTTTTTCTGTTTGATTGTATTGAAATTCAAGCGGTTCAGTGTCTCACTGTTCATTCAGCAGAAAGTTCTTCCCAGCTCTGCTGCAGAAGTTCCCATAAGTTTAATTTTGTGTGTGTGTGTGTGTGTGTATATACTGTATATCAACTGTACAAGTTGGACTGTTTGTTTTCACAAAACACACTGAGATACAGATATGGTGGGTCTACTCATTAGATATGCTCAAGAACTAAGCAAACATGTACAAAAACATACACAGCACCGCCGCCTCCCTCACGGTGCATTTCAAGCCCTGTGTATGTGTCAGAAAGAGGTTCGAAATGAGATGTGGTTATCTGACCTGAGGGTCATGGAACAAATGACCTGACAGTAGTTTCTCATGTACTGGTGTAAGGAAGATTCTTAACTGATGAGTGGTTACATAACCTGCCCGTCTCCAACAGGTCATATTACAGCTGAGCTTTAAATATAGCTGCGTGATGCAGGATATCTGACCCCCCTGACAGCCCAGGCTTGAGTGGCGCATGCCTTTAGATGAGTAATGGTATGTGGTGTAGTGTGTTACTGAGAACCCAAAGAGGCTCAGTGGTGCCGGGAAACTCATAGGAATAAAATAAAGTAAAGCGACCCTTATAGTCACGTGTAAACACAGTGTGAACTTATTGCTCTGCATGTAACCCATTTAACCAACGAGGGGCGCCAGGGAGCAATACCTGGCTCAAGGGAACCTCTATGATGGCACTAGCAGTCGGCATTTGAACCCACAACCTTCTGATTGCAGGGGCAACTCCCTAACCACTAGGCAACCAGCAGTGTCGGGCATGTTACTTTAAAAAATTAAACTACTGATTACAGATTACTCCCTTTAAAAATAAGATTACTATTGTGATTGATTTTATTTCAAAAGGAATTAGTTACTTCACTAGTTAGATTACTAGTTAGTTCTCCTATAAAGAAATTTAAAGATACAAATGCATTCTTAAGTCAGCTCAAACACACTCTTAAGTCAGCTCAGACACACCCTTAAGTCAACTCAAATGCACTCTTAAGTCAGCTCAGACACATTCTTAAGTCAGCTCAGACACACCCTTAAGTCAGCTCAGACACACCCTTAAGTCAGCTCAAACACACTCTTAAGTCAGCTCAGACTCATTCTTAAGTCACCTCAGACACACCCTTAAGTCAGCTCAGACACACTCTTAAGTCAGCTCAAACACCCTTTATTATTAAATGTTATAAGTCTATGTCACTCACAGTGATGTTCTTGCCTGTAACTGAGATGAATGTACAGTAATGGCTGTATTTCCGGCTACTGAAGGTGTTCTTCTCTCTCCAAGCTCACTGTAGTTTTGTTGGAGCTGGTCGGTCTCCCATAAACGACGTCATGAGTGCGACTATCAGACAGATGCCTGTCGGCCACTGACAGCTTACTGTGAAATTATAATTTCTGTTTGTACAATATAGAGGTTAAAGGACTTGATTTTATTGGTACTACTGTTTACCAACTTCCAAATGATGGTCCTTTAATGCCCCAGAGGTTTAAGGAATTCTCCAGTCAAGCTCTACCTCCTGCATTAATAGTGTTGGTTCTGGACAGTAATGTTATGATGTGCAGCCTGTTGCTGAGAAACCACAGCGGCTCAGTAGTGCCAGGAATAAAGACAGTAAAATATGTTTTTTAAAGAGTGAGATGCCACTGAAAGTCTAATGAACGGTTCTTTATCACTCCAGCATTTAAAGGAATTCTCGAATTAATCTCTATCTGGTGTATAAACAGTGCAAAGTCTTTGAACACACTGCATTTTATTATATGCGGTTTTGACATAGCGAGTTCCAGATACAGTAAAAAGTCTTATTTTCTGTGGCAAACAACCACATCTCAAAGATCTAGCACTTAAACATTAGGGTGAAAATTACTAAAGTATTCCTTCCACTGAAAATGTACTGAAAGTGTGCACTTTTATTTTTCAGAGGCACAGGGTAGGGCTGCTAAAGCCCTGGATGTTTTAACCCCAGATCTTAAAAAGGCTTGGATCTGTTACAGTGTCATTTTTTTCTGATGCTTACTGATTTGTAATGTAAATTAAAACGAATCCCACACTGAACATCATTATTGTGTCTTCATCACTAATAGAAGTATAACCAGTATTACACCCCACCCCCATCAACAAAATAACTCTTTCCTCCCCCACTGGTCAAACTAAGTATTGCTTTTAACCCCATTACTGTTCATAAAATTATTACAAAATTACAACAGAAATATGCATTGAAACAGTTTGATGCTTAATCTAAACCCCCATTGTTTCGGAATCTTGATGTCTCTGCTTCAAGGTGTGTTTTACCCCTTGAGATCCACATTTAAACTTTTGTTGCCCCATTAAATACCCAATGCTCTCTCAGCCCACCCAACTGCACCCAGCTCTTCAGCAAATTCTGTTAAAGTGGCACAAACACGTCCACGTGATTCAGGATACAGTGTGACTGTGAACAGTAGATTACGTTACATTTTATTAAATCATTTGTCAGATGCTTTTATCCAAAGCGACGAACAGTATGAGGACCAGAAGAGAGTATTAAGTGCTAAATCTTTATGTGAGAGTAATCCGAGACGAAAGAGAGGAGATGCTCTTGGAATAGACGAGTCTTCAGCTGGGTGGCCTAGTGGTTAGGGTGTTGGCCCTGCAATCAGAAGGTTGTGGGTTTGAATCCCAACTGCTAGTGTCACCACTGACGGTAAGGTACCGTCCCACACAGTCTCGTTCTTATCAACAATATTACATGATATATTTCGTTGTAGTTATCGTCACAAGACCAGCATTTACGTTGCATCTTGTCCCGTAACGTGACAAATGTTCGCTGACGATATTTTGCCATAATTTTTGTTGACGAAAGCAACACTAGATGTCCCTCTATAAGGAAGAGTGAGTGTTCGAGCAGCAATGGGGAACCTGTGTAGATCAACCAGCAGTGGGGTGAGCACCTGACCATTTAGTTTACATTTACAGACTGTAGCCACTCTGTTTGTATCAATTGTTATCCCCCATTGCCTCATTCATTAATGGTCAGGACCTCTACTGGACCACCATGGAAACAATATTTGGGTAGTGGGTCCTTCTCAGCACAGCAGTGACACTGACATGGTAGTGGCTTGTTAAAGTCACAGCTTCTGCTTTTATAGACCTTTTAAAGACCTCCAAAGACATGATACATATTTTTTCTATTGTTTTCTTAATTTGTGCTACTCTTATCTTCGTACTGTCCACTTTCTGTCGTGACGAGGCAAATTTCCCACTTACAGGACTAATAAAAGTTTATCTTATGCCCTTGTTGGACTGGGAATAGTTCACAGGCCAAAAATATTCAGCTTCTTAGGTCCTGTGGCCAGAAACTGACCACAGACGAAGATCTAGAGCAGTGGTTCCCAAACCTTTTTCCTTAAAGACAAGCCAGGCCCCCCAACCCCAGCATACACACACACAAAAAGAATGAGGTGATTAATTACAAATCTTTATTCGCGGTCATAGGCTTTTGTTGTTATACACACACACGCTTTTATGTTTCTCATTGGGGTTTTATGAATTTAATATCTACAAATATGTGTAATCTCAGTGCAGACAAAATTGTGTGCTCCCCTAAGGGGGGCCCGGACCCCAGGTTGGGAACCACTGCTCTAGAGAATGATCAGCACAAACTGTGCAACATCAACATCAGAGCTTTCATCAATAGGTTTAAGAAAGATCAGTGGTTTAGAAGTGTTGTGGCATGGACGGTGTATACCGGGGGTGTCCAAGTTCAGACACAGAGGGCCGGTGTGCAGCACAGTTTGATGGTTCTAATCCTCACATTCACTAAACCTGGTAATTATCTGGCGAGGTCAAATGGCTAATCATTTTATATAAATGTTTTCTCATCACACTTGTAAGTTTTCAAGTGTGGACCATGGAACAGTTTGTTTGAAACTTCAACAATGTTTACATACAATGTACAAGTCTTATCTAAGGTCTAGGCTCTTATCAGGTTCTTACGTGAGGAAAAATTGACTTTCCACGATAAAAAGGCCCGTTACATCTGCTTTAAAGCGAACTTCTCTTTCTGTTGTTACTACTCTCATAGGTTGGTAACGGCCAGATTTTTGACCAGTTAAAATTCAAGACACATTTCAGACACGGTGACAACTGGACATTCTCCTTCCAACATCTCGAGGCTTTAATATTTAACGCCATTAACAGCTCAGTCAATAACGAACCAGCCGATGAGACTTCATGCCTTTTGAACCCGGTGTGAAAGCACACGAGTTGCTGGGTAAACATCCTCCCCACAGGAGAACGCCTCCAGAAAACATCTGTTGAGATGTCGGTAAAACTGGTTTCTCTGGACCGATGACCTGCTGGGAGAGGAACTGAGCTTCTGCAGTGAGACGATCGTCCCGCCCTCGGGCCGGCGAGACGCTCATCCTTCAGGAATTCTCTTCAGCCTTTCGGCCGCTTGCACCCCTGTGGAACTCCACCGCAGCTGTGAAATCTCACAGTGCTGCTTGTGTACATGAGCAGATACTGGGTCAACGTCCCACTGCGCAGCGTCGGCTACCATCCCATCCCTACAGAGCACTCTGCTACATCAGACACAGACCAGTTCTTTTGAAAGAAGCCTTTATTTCAACTATAAAATGCAAACAAAACAAACAAAAACAGAAAAAAGTACATTCTCTGACTACTTCAGCTGCTACTCACGCGTACAGCATTGGGTAAGAGCCTTTTCTTAGCAAATAAGAACTGAGGAGGACATTTCGCTTTTGAAATGAACTGATAAAACGGAACAGCTCATGCTATAGCAGCTGACAGTGCTGACGTTTTCCAGTGCGCCTCTCACAGAGAACAAGAAACTTGCTCCAAAAGCAGAAGGCCTTTATCTCATTTAGCATTCCTGTACGAGCAGAAAGAAAACAGCCGTAAGACATTCGCATTTTCAAGTTTCAGCCAGAGGGAAAAAGGGGAGCGGGAAAAAGAAAATACTGAGTGCCAAATGTAATAAAGAAACCGAGGTCTTTGGCATCAGCTTCAGCTGTTACATCACACGCCATTTATTGCCAAGATTGTTTAACTGCACACATTAAGAGAGAGACTGACCCTCACACCAAACACAAAACACGCCCATCTCTCATTTCTCTTCACTCGCATCGACTACAACAGCCAGCTCTGAGCCTCCAGGTCACTCAAGCAAATGGAGGTGGTGGAACGAAACATGACAGCCGCCTCCATCGAGCCCGTGACGCCCGTTCCGAACGCAGGAGAACGACCCAAACGCTGCATTGTGGTTAACCCTCACTCCACTTATAAATATGCAATAAATACAGGAGGGTGGGACCTCACCTACTCTCACTAATAACCCATTCCCATCATACCACCAGCTCAGAGCCCAGCCCGTCTCAGCCATTCAGCTAAACACTTTCACAGCTTGAGTGAGGAATAATGCACACAAGCATCATTCAGTCTTAAACTCGGGGGAGGGGGAAGCAGATTTAGATATTTATATATATACACACACACACAAATGCACACGTTTCTTTACAAATTTCTGTACAAGTAAAAATATACAATTACGAAGAGGGAAAAAAAATTCCATCTACGGTGTTTTCTCGTCGGGTTTTGTGGAGTTAAGCAGAAGGCCGTTGTTACTGAGGCACACTTAAGTGTGGATGTTGAGTTTTACAACACTGGGAATATTCTGAGCTAAAGAGGCACACAGAGGGGAGGCACTGCCTGCGTCCCTGATGCACTAAACACACTTCTATTCACAAAAATGAAGACGTGCACCGAAACAGCACTCCTGAACGTTTACCGAGACCAGTCAATTCACGTCTTCCTCCTCTCACCACTTCAGCTACCGGCCATCCAGCCACATCTGCGGCCTGAAAGAGAAGATTCTCACAGTCTACGATTCTTTCGAAGCTGCATTGTAAGGTTTTGTACAAGAGGTTGTGCTGGAAAATGGAACGAAATGAAGCAACACCCAAAAAAGAAAGAAAAAAAGAAAGTGATACTGATAAGGCTGTCTAAAGGCCACGGCCTGATATGGGTGAGGGTGCATCTATCGCGTTACAAAAAAATTACTGAGGCGCAAATCTGCAAGCAGTAATAACACTTGGAGAAAAAAAATATATAAAACAGTGACTTCAGGAAGCACAGCACTGAGGTCTGTGCAAACAGAAGAAAAAAAGAAAAGCTTGTCTGAGGGGTTCCCCTCTTCTTTTTCAGCCATTTTTGGGTCAATTTTTCTTTTTGTCGTTTTTCTTGTTTGTTTTTGTAGAAATAATGTCTCATTGGTTTGTCGGCTTGCAGTGGCAAACATGCTGGGCTACAGGCTCCTGTAGGCCAAGTAGTCCTGCATACACTGAGGGATGGACAGAGTGTGGACCTGCTGCGTGGTCAGGACTCGCCGCAGGGCCATGCGACACAGATGCTGGAGGCTGGCGATGTTGCGTGGACATGTCCAGAAATGCACGCTGCCGTCACGCGACCTGAGAGAGGAACAGATATTAATAACAATTAATGGGGTTTTGCATTATGATCCATTTTAGAATTAACAGGGCGGGTGAACAGAGAAACACTACTGTATTAGTGCCTCACCACTCAGTCCATTACAAATTAGAGCTAAAACAATTACGGCCCCGTGTGTCTGATCTTAGACGCGGTGACCCTTATTATTTTTATAAAGCAGGACCAACACAAACACTAAAGTGAACAGAACATTGCTTATGGAACGTAGTTAATATGACATACATATATACACACATTTTTGGACACACCTTCTCGTTCAATGTTTTTTCTACGTTTTTATTATTTTCTACATTGTAGATTAATTTTGAAAACCAACTAAATGATGAACACATTGAGTTATGCACTAAACTGTTTTTTTTTACTTAGTTAAGTGATTCATGCCATAATGTGCAGTAGAACCGTAGTGGAACAGGATCACCATCTGTGGACCAACCCGACCCTCACAACTGATGATCCCAAACACATTAAGGAGAGAAATCCACTAATGAACTCTTGAGGAACTCCTGTTAATTGAACACCATTCCAGGTTGATTCCTCATGAATCTGAGTGAAAAAAAAATGCCAAGAGTGTGCAAAGCTGTCCTCAGAGCAACAGGTGATGTTTTCAATATTAATCTACAATGTAGCCCATAATAAACCAATGAATGTGAAGGTGTGTCCAAACTTTTGACTGTTAGTGTCCATTTAATTAAATATAGTAATGTTTGTATAATACACTTTGAATTTATACTCCTGTGCAGCTTTATTCTATTGTTTCTTTGCTGCTCTTACTTCTGTCCACTTTCTGCCGTAACCAACAACGGAAATTTCCCACTTGTGGGACTAATAAAGGTTTATCTTATCTTTATGTACATATAAACTGTAGCGTGTTTAAATACATAAACTAAAGTACACAAGGTTCTAAAACCCTTTGAGAAACGCATGATTAAATCTGACACTTAAAAAAAAGGGAAGGATAGGAAAATGCTGGCCAAGCAACTATGGATTATTTTTTCTAAAAGCAGAAGAGTCTCAGATTCTTACCCAGCAGCTAAAACACTTCCGTCGGTGGAGAAGGCACAGCAGAGGCCATTAGTGAGCGACCCAATGGCCTGGGGAGACTTTTCCTCTATGTTCCAGAATCGCACCAAACTAAAGGAAAGGGCGAAGCAGATCATGGTTAGAACGTGACTCAAACCTTGAACAGCCACTGAAACGTATTCCTGACTAAAGGCTGCTAATGTTTCACTGCCTTATTGTGTCCCATGTACAGTAAAGATTTTCCAGGCATGTTTTGAAGCGTCATGTCCTGATAAGGTTGCCTTGTACTGGGGTGTTATGTCTATTGTGCTTATAAGCTTTAAGGTCAATGTTCCGTATTCGGACTCGTTTGACATTTTCTGTAGAAAAAGGAACACGTTCTCGTCGCCCCATTTGAGCCACGCCTGCCTCTGAATCCACCCCCACTCAGCAACCGGCCAATCGAAAGGAGGGACAGTCTCAGTCCAAACAGAGCGGAGGTGGAGACAGGCAGAACCCGGGCGCCTCTCTCTGATTAATGGCAGTCATGTGAGGAGCATGTGATCTCTCCCGAGGGTTAGGTCAGCAACAAAAACCTCCACAAATCATCACTACAGGGCTTTTAGTGGCATCAAAATCAACAACTCGAAACCAATCAACAGTAAGGTCATGTTCTCTTACCGGTCATCAGTAATGCTGGCAATGTGCAGGCCATCGTGACAAAAGGCCACAGAGCGAACCCAGCGGTCGTTCGCCCCACCCGCAAATATGGGCGAGGGAGGAGGGAAGAGGTGCCTGGAAGGGAAGAGGAAGAAATGTGAGCCACAGAAATGGAGAATTGAAAATAGAAAATAAAATAAAACTTTTCTTTGTTCATTTCTTTAATAAAACATTTTTAAATAAAACAAACATGTATTATTATTATTACTCAAACTCTAGAAATATAGTGTCTTTTTATTCTTGTTTTTCTTTTAATATAGTTTGCCAATTTTATAAACCTGAGCTGAACGATATGTATGGTGGTATACAAACATTATTACAATTATGATTATTATTACTACAATCCAGTAATATGGAATTGTTGCTTTTATTTTTTCTTTGAATTTGTCCACTTTATAAACCACAGAGTTGAATGAAATGCATTTGTTTTTATATATAAAATTATTATTAATATTATTACCCTAACTCCAGCAATATGGTGCCCATATGAGGGTCCCACACGATGACGCGGGTGTCGTAGGAGGCCGTGGCCAGCAGAGCTCCATCAGGAGAAAACTCGCAAGACACCACATCGTTATGGTGGCCCTCCAGCTTACGAATCATAGTGAACTTATCCATGTTCCACAGGAAGACCTGTAAAGTAAAACAAGCCTGTTATAGCTCGGCATTCCAGCCTCGCGGAGCACAGCACTATTCACAGAACCCGGTTTAAGGCAATTGCAAAGACAATTAAGGTCAAATTAAGGCAAGATCAATATATGCTCAGTGTCATTTTATCATTAAGCCATACAGCAAACAAAAGGAAAAACTTAGCACATGCCATCCAAACAGCAAGGCATTGTTAATTGTCAATACACAGTCTTCACATTTCTTACTGCTAGTCAAAATATCAGAGTGACTTAACGTTTCCAGTTTTATCCTTAATACTACTAACAGTACCAGAAACTTCAGAATAAAATTCTAAATGACAAATTTACAAATTAAATATTTTAACTTTGAAAACGTCTTTTTTTTTTTTTTTAAAAACATGACTACAAAAAGAGGTAAATTAAAAATAAATAAAATATATAAACAAGTAGTAACTTAAGGTAACATAATGTTACTCCACTGGTATCCCCTTTCAGAGTTTTAGTTCACGTGAGTTTACAATAGGCCCGCACCGCGCCGGCGGAGGCCTATGAGGAGAAACAGACTGCAAAAGAAGAGAACATTTGATGGCCAAAAGGTTGACGCCTTTGGCAAAACACAAAACACAACATTGTGACAACTACACACTCTTAAGAAAAATCTTCCATGTGTTTTTCTACGGATCGTTTTGCTCCAGCACAACGTTAACGGGGAAAAAAAAAAGATTTAAAACCATTTGCACAGATTTCTCTGGTTCGTAGTGCTGCAAGGTCTTTTCTTATGAGATTTAGTGCTGGAGACGTTGTACTTGAGCAAAATCGTGCATTTCCATTACAATAGCTAGTGACCAAACTACAGCTGAGACAGTACTGAGTTAGTGTGGGTGGAGATGCTACTGCAACAGTGCATTTACAGGCTAAACGTTTTTCACTCCTTTCACAGCACTGCGAGATGAAAGGGCTTCAGCGTCCGAGATCCCAGGCTTCGTTTCTGTTTAGGAAGAATCTAAACGTTGTGAATACGGTGGGTAGTGGTGGTTTGGGAGTAAACACAAATCTTTATCGGCGGTGTCCGCCAGGCTGCTGGGGAGTTAAAGGGAAGGAGCAGTGAAGCTCTTCTACATCTGCTGCTCGCATGGATCTGCTAAACTGAAGACAGCAGCTCTGAGTCAGTAGAGAAAAAGGACTTTGGGCTATTCATGCTTTCACCATTGTCCGATTCAAAGCCAATTGTCTGCAGCCACCTTTACAGAAGCAGCGTGGAAAATAGCCACCGAGCAACAGCTGCCCTTTGACTGTACGTTACATCATGTTTTGTTTTTTTTAGACGTTAATGTTATCCATTTTTCTACAGAGCGGTTCTAACAAAGGCAGACATTATCGGTCTGCAGACAGTCTGGCACGGCACAAAGAGCCCTTTCATTCTCCACAGAATTAAGCCCTGCACCACTAAGTGCATTACAAAAAAAAAAAAGGGGTCTGAACTCGGTTTCCCAGAGAGAGTACACCAGCAGCGGTCCACCGCGGCCCACCAACCCAAGCTAGGGCTCTAATGAGGGTCTGTGGTCTACGGCCTGACTCCTACACTTACAGCGGGACAGATGGAAAACTGGCCTGCTCGGACTGACAGGAGAGGAGGTATTAAAAAGGAGGGAGAAGATGATGGAAGTGCTACTGAAAATTAAGGCCCGAACGATATATCGTTTGGTGGAAAACACAGAGGTCCTGCGTTATCAGTGAAAACTGGAAATTAAACGCCTTTACTTTATATGCATTTTTATCTTTCATGACCGAAGATCAAGAGATCTCATGCTTCAACCGCATTTGATATATAAACGTTATTTTTAGGGCCAAAACACCCCAATACTGGAAATAAACCTGTCAAAATTCACTATATTTATTAACACGATATCATCCAATGTTACTGTTTACTGGAGTGTTCAGCTTGGTCAAAAAAGTGAACTGATACACTCGAAATATCGGTCGGGCCTCCCAATTAAAAAAAATAACCACGGATGAAAAGACAAAAGGGTGGGTAGAAGTAGGAGGGGGAGGGAGGGGAGGTTTATTCTGCCCTATAAGCCAAGTCTTCTGTTCTTAGATACACTGAAAAAAATTTACAAAGAACTGCAACAGCAGAGGTAGACAGACAGAGCAGCACCTACGTACAGGAAGCCCCTGCGGACAGGAGCATGGAAGCCCCTGCGGCGCGGGCACGGGCACATGAGCGTCCAGCAGGGGCCGCGATGGCAGCCGTGCCCCGCGTACTCCGCACCGGCTGCTCTATGTCAGCGCGGCACTTCCCCTCAAAACCACTCACACACAGAGCTCTGCCTCCACCTGGGACAGGGAAAGCAAGACACTTATGGACACACACAACCGCACAGTACAACGACTGCAGCCTGCTGGGCGGGGCAGAGTTAGCCTGACCTACTGCAGACAGCACTGCTTTTCTTATCAGTTACCTTTTTCATTTTCCTGCGTCCTTATTAAGGACAACAAATGCAATAAAGGCTCAGAAGGCACTACTGCTGTCAAATGAGATCTGAACTGTGAAATTTTTTTAACTGTAAAATTTTGTTCTAAACGCCGTCATCTCGTGGATGCAGCCGATTCTTTATTTATTTATTTTTTAAAGTAGCGTGTGACTAGGAAGCTACTTAAGCTTTGTAGAAATGAATAACATCTGCAAGTCCTCGCCATGGTCAGATTTTATGATGTTAATGATGGTCACTGCAAATCCATGGCAATACTTCTTTTCCTATACTTCACATGTACTTTGTCAGTCACTCATGTGTGAACAAACGAAAACAAACAAAAAAATTAAAAATAAATATGCACCAAAAAACTGAAACTACAGGCAAGGTTGCAGCAGCAGGTCATGACACCGAGCATTATGTGCAGATGAGGATTCACTTTACAATCTCATTGATTGGTCATTGAAAATCTAGTCACAGGCAGTAAACACACAAGCATCCCGTACAAGTCTGCTGACGAAGAGAGACGGGCTGGGGGACGTACCGCTTTGCCGGCGCCCACAGAGCACAGCACTGAGGAGTCTGGGGAGAAGGCGCTGCAGTAGACCCAGTTCTGGTGGCCCCGCAGCACTTTCACCATGTTACCTAGAAGAGCCAGGCACAAAACAGCTTTAGAACTTGGCACCACAATTAAAGAATAGCTCCGTCAATAATGTCAATGCTGACAATAATGGAAAAAAGTGAACAGCCACCCACAATCGTGCTTTACACACATAACCAATTAATTTATTATTCTAAAGCGTAATTATACATATGTTAAGGTCATTTAATATATCATGCCAACTGCATTTGCAGGGGGCATGTTTACTTTCTGCCTTTCTCTGCTAGCAGAGTTAATGGCCCCGGAGAAACAGTTTAATACACTTAGAGAACACTCTTAATAGGCAAATTGGGTCTAGTGCTGCCAGTTCTGAATTACAGCCCTTTAGCTGGCGTAGCCCTGGTCAGCTCTCTTTCGCAGAAAACCAGCAGGACAAGATGAGTGGGGCCGAACGCCATTTTCTGGGCTTCGAATAATGTTTCCGAACAGGTCTCGGAGACAGTGCTCCCAGAAACCCTTCGTTTTCACATCTGCTCCCTTACTGATGCGTCTTGCTGTGATTTTTCCATCGCACCTTAAATGGTGCAGAAAGCACAGTGCTGGGCAGAACATTAAAAAAGTTCAATTTAAGCCATATTCAGCCTTATATGTTGCACAGTAAGTGAGGTAACTTCATGACTCCATGGACTATTTCAATGTTTTATACACATTGTGTCAACAATGATTAGCTCTGCTGCAATTTTTTTTAAATCTTAGATCTCATATACAGTACTGTGCAAAAGTCTTAGTCCCCTGAGAAAATGCTGCTTAAAAGCTGTTTCCTGCTGGACAGCGGTGTTAAGTTAGTGTTAAAACTCTTACATTACAACAAATACAAACAACATTAATACAGTAAATGGTGGTTTTATGTGCTGCAAAATGTTTGCTGAACCATTTCCAGACCTCTTTCCTCATGGAAGCCCTGTTTTACCTGCAGCTCCATCAAATCTCTGGTTTGGCTCTTTTTACTGCAGTCGATTAAATTAGGTGTTAATTATGGAATTTTATTCATTCACCCAACGACTGGAGGCACTGAGCAGAAACCTGGATCCAAACCTGTGTTCTTCTAACAGCTCACAGAATATCCACTACTTTTTAGAAAAAGGAAATCTTGATACTTTTTATTGCTTTCTTGTTTGTTTGCATTTATTCTAATGTTCAGCTGTGGTTTTGCTGGCAGAAAGCGCACTTCTGATATAAATAACTTCAAACAATTTGCACAGGTGCCTATGACTTTTGTACAGTACTATAACTGAGATGACAATAAATTTCACATTGTCTTTAACGTTTGAAAGACATGGACACAAAAAACAGAGAGAGCGTATCTTTTGCAGCAAATGTATTTCATCACAAGTTATTTTTGAGATTTGTTTTTATACAGCATTTTATCTACCTATCTTGTAACTCTCACGTTTAGCAGGCTAAAGATTCTCCACCGGGGGAGCTATGAGTGAAATTTTTATCCCTAAACGTTTTGTATAAAGGGTTTAGGCATTTCATGAGAGTAGTGCTTTACACACAGTTTACACACAGTATCAGTGTGTGTCCTTGTTTAATTAGCATGTATTACCAAGTACGCTTCAATTATCTTACTGTGGCATACGCCAAGGAAAATGAAATGTTCTCCATGAAATTGCCAGAATCAAAATTGTTCTCATACCCAGCTGGCTGCTTCTGTCACAATTTATCGTTCTTCTTGAACTAAATATAGATAGTTGTTGTACCTGCAGATGTTCCTCCTGAGCTGCCGTGCTGTCCTCTCCCAGCATCGGTGTGCCGTAAGAAAGTGTGAGTCCTTGCAGCTCGGAGTCCTTTTTCCCCTGCTGGGCTTTCAGCCTCTGCTGCTGAAAAACAGGATAGGTTAAAATAATGAGCTCTGAGTTTCAGCTGCCTGTAATTTATTTATAGAAATTTACAGAGGAGTATTGGGGCCCCTACCTGGTGAACGAGGAGCAGATGTCTGGCCTCTCTGGCACTCTCTGCATTTAAGATTCTGCTGTGCTCATGTGTTAATGGCAAATCCTCCTCCTGACTCCTCTCACTGTGCCCATTTAGAGACATGTCCTTACCACACAGAGATAAAGAGAGTATATTAACTCCAGTACTCTCTCACACACAAACACATTTGGACACCACAAAGCCAGACAGTTAATTCAACACCTGCTCAAATAAACCATAGGAGTGGGTTCCCAGGGATTAAGCTTAGTTCTGGACTACACAGCATTATGAATGGAGATTTTCCATTGAAAGAGAAATATCGTCCAGGACTGGTCTTCATCCCTGTCTAGGAAGCTTGCACACTATGTTCAAAAGCATGTAAGGGACTACAGAGAGAGATCAGGACTGCACTACATCAGCTCTACGATCTCTGAAGGACATTTATACCAGAAGTCGCAGAACAAGAGCAACCAGGATTTTCAGAAACTCTATTCTGTACATTTATGTCTAGATGTGTAAACAAGTGTAAAATGATGTGCAAATGTACAGAATATATATATATATATATATATATATATATATATATGTAAAGAGCGAGAGAGAGAGAGAGAGAGAGAGAGAGAAGTATCTCCCCTATATACACACCCATATACATAGACACGTACTTTAGAAAACACAAATGTCTATTTATATTTTTTGTATTAGTTGTAAAGTCTACTTTTTTATTTTATCTTGTTGTGTTGTATAGATTGTTTTGCCACTTTCTGCTGCTCTTATCTTTGTACTGTCCACTTTCTGCCATAGCAATGCAAAATTCCCACTTGTGCGACTAATAAAGGTTTATCTGATCTTATCTCATATTTTTTCTACATATTTTATTACTTGGTTTTAGCCATTCATTCATTGAATCTTGAATGTGGACATCTCTAACAATGAGCGGATTTAGCTACTTTAAGGTGTTCCTATTACATTCAGTATTTGCATTCAACTGATCACACGGCTTGTATTATCCCCACAGAAAAGCATTGCTAATTCAAGTGGATGCTCTGGAGCAGCCATACAAAAGTTCAAGGTCACCATGCCTAATTATAAGCATCAGCTAGAGGCATACAAAACCCATAATTTCCTAGTGCTTTTGTGGTTGAATATACCATTAAATTCTCACAGTAATGTTTCAACATCTAGTGTTAAGCCGTCTCAGAAGAGTGGAGGCCGTCACTGCAGTGAAGGAAGAACAAACACTGTTGATCCTCTTGATTCCAGAAGAAACGAGCAGTTGTCCATGTATAGTGTATCTAATTTATCTAGGCTGACTGTCCAGTTTACAGATTATGGATTAGTATTAGGGGTTCAGAAAACTCTTACTTCCTCCAGAGTGGAGAGAAGTGTGTTGAGCTCTTTGGAGAGATCTTCCAGGGCTGTTCTCTGAGTGAGCAAATCAGCTTCAGTACTCAGGTCCTCCAGCACAGCCAGACGAGCTTTCAGCCAGTCCAGAGAGTCTACCTGAGCTCTCAGCACTCCACTCTGCAGCCACACACACACACAGAGGACAGAGGGATTTAGATTTATAGGGGAAAACAGTTCTTAAGACAGACAGTTTAGATAAATGGTTGTCAGCCCTGATCCAGGAGTGCACCTGTCCTAGATATTTTGGTGTTTCTTTGTTCTGTTCTTTGTTAGTTACTCATATTCGGTGATGGATCTAGGACTTGCAGAACAGTGTGAACAGTGTGAAATTCTTTCTCTGCATTTAACCCATTCACCAAGTGAAGCAGCCAGGAACACAGCACCCGGGGAGCAGTGGATGGTACCTTGCTCAAGGGTACCTCAGTGGTTCAATTGGCAGTTCTGGGATTCAAACCCATGGCCTTCTGATCACAGGACCACCAGTTGCCCTGATGTTTGAGTAGTAAATCAATGCCTCTAGACTATCTGACTTGATTGGATGCTACAGGTACTTAACTCTATTGTTTAAAAAACTCAGGACTGAAATAAACAGTACTGAGTTTACAAATATGATTCTACTAAACAAAAGCTAACACTACTAAATAAAAACTAACACTTTCAGAAATATACTTTTTAGTTTTAAGAAAACCCCTGAGGGTCCCTTAGCATGTATAGTAAGCTTTGAGGTTCTTTAACCATAAAGCAAAACTTACTGCATCTGTTAGATTTGCATAGTGCTCTAATTGAATCATAGTGCCCCATACTGAATCAAAAATAAACATCAATGAAAGTTCCTCGGCAGACGAGTCTGTGTTTGCTTGCCATTTTCACATACACACAGAAAATCACGATTCAGTGGCCCAAGAGTGAAAGTGTCCTTCGACATGTATTCCTCTAAAGAGTTGGGGAGAATTGGCAAACTAATATTTCATAAAGTCTGTCTTGGTTTTAGTGACCACTGCAATACACAGCCTGCACTTTTCTGACCTGCACACTGGAGCAGTCTCCACCTCTCTGCTTGGCCTGCTGGGAGGAGATCCAGCCAGAGAGCTCCACAAACCTGAAAAAAGTGAACACACATGCAGCCTCAGTTTCCTTCATCTTAGGGTCACTGGGACAAACCCCTCGCCTCCACCACCCTCACCTTGAATGCCACTCCCTCCACTTGTCTTGGTGCTGCTGGAGTCTCACATAAGTACTTTCCACGTCAGCTTTGACCACTGACAGTTGATCCTTTGCCTCCTGTAGAGTTTTCTGAATCAGGTCTTTTTCTGGAAGTTTCTGGCACAGGAGTTCCATGGTTTTCAGTCTCCTCTCACACACGGAGAGGGGGTCATTCTGTCTGAAATAGACCTGAGAATGCAAATGCAAACACATTCCCCTTACCTGATGCTGTGATATTAATCACTAAATGTCCAAAAGTTTGTGGACAACTGCTCGTCCATCATTTATTTTAAAATCTAGGGTATTAATAGAAAGTCCCCCTTTGCTAAAGGAACTGCCTCGACTAGAAGGGCTTTACACGAAATGCTAGGAGGCTTCATACCCACCAAAATGACTATACCTCAAATTAGCCAAATTCATTCATTATAAGAACTGTCTGGAAACTTTTGGACATGCAGTGCAAGACGACATTCAGTGTAATATTTAGATAGGCCATTAGTCTTCTCTCTCAGACCTACCCTGTGTTCTCTGATCACTCTTTCACTACCAGCAGTGGTGAGGGCCTTCTCCTCTTTCTGAAGCTCTATCCTGCACTCCTGTAGTGATGCCATGATCATATGCCTCTCTGCTTCCACCTTCAGCCTCAAAAGGTGGGCAGGAGCTTCAGCCTGGATATCCTGACCACAGCAAATAAACAGAATCAAGACCGAAAAAAAGAAGGAATGCATTTGAATCTGTTGAGGTTTAGGCTAAAGAGTTATCGTTAATCCATTTTCTCCTTGCTCTAAAGGTAATCAAGCAACCAAGACAGTTTGCTCCTTTAGTGTTTTGTGTAATCCTTTAATGTAGATTATAATACAAGTAATGGAAGGTTAAGTGCTCCAATTTGATTGGGCAAAGTTAATGTGTACATCATCCACTTTCCTCAAAACATACTGAGCTGGTGACCCCTGTTCACAATCCCATCCCTACTGTAATAGTCTTCTTGTGTTTTGTCTCTGTTTCTTGGTTTTTTATGTTCCTTGTGTCTTTCGCCCCTGTTTTCTTGTCTATGTTTTGTTTACGTGCCCAATGTGCCTTTGTTCACCATGGCCATATGCCTGTGAATCCATTTGTGTCTGTTGTTGTTTTGGTCTTAGCCCTGCATTACTTGTCCAGGTGTTCTTATTTCTATACATCCCAGTGTCAGCTCTTTGTGTTAATTCCTTATTGTTACTTGATTTGTTTTTGCTTTGTGTTATTCTTTGTGTTAATGCTTTATTATCAATAACAAAAAGTAAGAATAATATTAGTAATAATAATACATAGCCATCAAGATACCTGAGATATGAATCATGGCTTTCCGTTAACAGGGGTGATAACACATCTACTTTGTGTTGTTGTTTTGTTGTGAACCATCTTGCCACAGAACATTTCATTGCATATACATGCTTTCAAAAACAAGGACAGGCTGCTGGACAATTTACTTAAAAACTTTAGACAGATATCAAATATCATCACAAACAGGTCAGTGGCAATTTAGCCATGTCGTTCTTACACTACGATTTGACTCTCAGCCCTAGAGCAAAAATAAGGGAGACATCAAACATTGTTTTTTTTAACACTATTTAGTGCATAAATATGATTTCACAGGTCTATTTCCTTAAAATGGATATAGACAGACCTTCCACTGTTTGTGCAGCCGTCTGACAGACTCCTGTAGACCCTGCTGTTCCTCCTCCGGCAAGATATCAGTCAGATCATCGCATGCCTTCAGATATGCATTCAAGAGTCTCTGGTCCAACCTCCCGAAAAAATCCTAATCAGAAAGACACAACTGGGATTAAAATATAGTGAAATGACAGCTAAGGAAAAAAACAGCACAAGGACTGATCTGAATGTGCATAGAAATGATGATCTATATAGTGTGCTGACCACTTCAGATTCTCAATGATGAATCTTTCAGAGGCTGCTGTATGCTGTTGTTTCACATACAGTGAAGACTATGTAGTGAATAATGAATTATCTAACAAGTAACTCATTCTGAGTAACACAGAGAGTGTTCCCCTCAAAGGAATCACATGAGTAGAGACATGAACTTTAGATAAAAAAAAAGGCTTTCTGATAAAGGTCATACGTTGTGTTTGCTGAAGAGTTCAGCAGGGTCTCCTCTCTCCTTCAGGCATGCCTGCCCTATATGCAGGGCCTTCTCCAGCTCCGCCCGAGACTCCTCAAACCGTCGAGTCAGGTTACCATTGGCTTCTGCAACTCTCCTCCACTCCAGCGCTTCCTGCATCAGCACCTACAGACAGGACAGGGCAGCAGTTTAGTCCTCTGTTAACACCACTGCTTTTATCTTTTAGCAAATGCTCAGATTGGTAAACATGCTAGTAAATGAGTCTCTCAAAAAGCTCTCATAAGAGTCCATTAGAAACAGCTTCATCACAATCTGGAGTAGCATAAAGGTCTCAGAATGTGGCAGAAGGTATAAGCTACTGTCACTGCAATACTTCAGCCTGTCCTGACAGCTGTGTTAATATATACAGTGGGGGAAATAATTATTTGACCCCTCGCTGATTTTGTAAGTTTGTCCAATGACAACAAAATGAAAAGTCTCAGAACAGTATCATTTTAATGGTAGGTTTATTTTAACAGTGACAGATAGCACATCTTTAAATAAAAGATAGAAACTTATTTGCATTTCATTGAGTGAAATAAGTATTTGAACCCCTTCCAACCATTAAGAGTTCTGGCTCCCACAGAGTGGTTAGACACGCCTACTCAATTAGTCACCCTCATTAAAGACACCTGTCTTAACTAGTCACCTGTATAAAAGACACCTGTCCACAAAATCAATCAATCAAGCAGACTCCAAACTCTCCAACATGGGAAAGACCAAAGAGCTGTCCAAGGATGTCAGAGACAAA
>JBBPDB010000001.1:21562363-21578919 GCA_037974465.1 Brachypetersius altus
GCGTGTGGAAAGATACACACACACACACACACACACACACACACACACACACACACACACACACACACACACACACACACACTGTATTAATGTTTTATTCGCATGAGTGTCAAAGACAGGAACCTGAATCATTAATAAGTAGCAGCATGACACCAAATGATGTGTGTGTGTGTGTGTGTGTGTTTTTGAACATTTGCAGGACAGATGTCTTGATTTTAAAGACCGTTCTCATCAGAGCAACAAAATGTTTTGCTTTTTAAAACAAATCATGTTTCATTTGTTTGTTAAAAATAAAACGTTTAAATTAATTTAAATATGTGCAATACATGTAGATAATTTCATATATTTTATACAGTAAAAGCAAAACAAGCGTGTTTGTGTGTGTGTGCGTGCGTGCGTGCGTGTGCATGCACAACTCTTTTATCTCGTTCATCTGAAGTTCTGAACAGTGATGTCGCATTCTGCTGGGGGGCTTCAGTGGGTCAATAGGGCAGAGGTCATGCTGCTTGAATGATCCTTTTATCCTTCTCTCCCTCTCTCGCTTTCTTTCTTTGTCGCATTCACTCATTGAACACTTTCTCTCTTTTATTTTACTCTGCTCTCCTTTTACCCTGCTCTCTTTTTACTTTGGGTTTGGTGGCACTAGTTCGCTGAATAATAACCCCCCCCCCCTCCCCTGAGGGAAATGGGAAAAAAGAAGGCACATGTGCCTGATAGTAAGAACATGGCGGTATTCAGGTTATTCCAGCAGCAGAGAGAAATGCATAGTAGACCTGAGGGGAAAGTATGCCTCTATATATATGTATATGTATTTTTATAGTGTAAACCCCCAAATATGCTCCCGAAATACTATAATTACAAACTCAGCTTAATAAATTACCCTTAAAGGAAATGTAAAGATAACCCCGTGTATGTGCTGTACAGAGTACACCGAACTGCTGTCCCCTGCAATTAAGTCGAGCGCGTTTTCTTTTATATTGATCAGGGCGATTACAGTAATAATTGAAAATGTATGGGTAATCTCCAATAATGAATGATATTGAGTGAAGGCGAGAATTGGCCGTTAATCAGGCAGCGACTCTTCAAAGGCTTCAGGAGTCGTCGTATTGTAGTGACCTGCCGCTCAGCAGCCTCTTTTTATTGAAGATTTTTCTATAACAGTTGAGGTTATAACTCTTGCTGCTAAACCTTGAAGCAGCACTAAACCCGCTCACCTCTCTCACTCACTCATCAGACACGCCCACACTCACACCATACCTGCAGGCACTCACACTTTTTCTGCTGGTTAGGTTCACTGCCAGAAGGTTTCATTACATTTGGGCGGCATCTTAGGGCTTTAAGAAGAACAAAACGAAAAACTCGAGAACACAAGGGCAGCAGCCAATATACAGTTGCTTTGTGTCCTCTCGACACATAAGGAAATTTTGTTTGTTTTTCGTTAATATTTATGTTACACAATTAGTAAATTATATTTAACAATTTAGTAATTATAAATAGGTTTGAAGAGTTTTGAAGACATGAGACATAGTAACAAATAGAAGTTTTTGACCCTTTGAATTGGCCGTTTCATCATGAGATTTATCACAATGTAAACAGTAGCTGTACATTCAAAGTATATTAAAAAACAAAAGGAAAACAATACAAATGTAGATAGATGCTTTGTTGCCATTCTATCAGTATAACAAGATGTCGCTAGCCCATAGATGCACACAGTAAGATTTAGAAATAAAACTAACAAACAAACAAATCAAATACATATACACATGGGACATATTACTAATATGTACATTGTAGGTACCCACATATATTCACACAGTACAGGCCTAAAGTTTTTGATCACCCTTGAATAAAAGTTTTTTTTTAATAATGGTATTGCAATCAATCATTGGAAATTCTTAAAACAAAGGTAACTGACTGTTTTCAATATTTTATAGGTGTAACACATAATTTAGCCAAACTATAAGTTTAGAAGAAGATGTATCGGGTCTGTCTTTAGTGCAATGGCATTTACTTTTAGTTGGATCGCAATAAAATAAAAGAATTGCTCAATTCTTAACATCTCACAATTCCTGCTGGTTTATGTGTTATTGGACAAAATTTCATTGAACAAAACTGTTCAGACAGAACTGTTTGCTTGCTTGAATAGGTGCTGAGAGATTATTTCCAAAAATTGCTGGAAAGGATGTCCCGAACCTAGTTTGTATTTCCAACAGTGATGGTGTGTAATTACATGTAACAAGCTTCTTAACCTTAACCTGTTTTTTATATCAGTTATTAAAAAAGAATCACAGATTTTATTTGCCCTTTATAAAGTGAGAGCAATTGGTTAGGCCGCAGATGACCCCTGATTTCTCTGGTAATGTCAGGATACTTGGATAGAGAAAACACACACACACATACACACATCTGTGTGTGTCACCTCTCTGAGGCTTTTTATATAATTCCACTTGCTTTTTATATAACTCTCCTGTCATTGTAATCCAGAGCACTGGACCTTTTCACCTTAAACCTTACCCGGCCTGAACACCATGTTCTTACCAAGAAAACAAATGTTGGGGTTTTTTTTAGTTTGGTTTAGTTGAGGTTTGTTTTTTGATTTTGTGTCAGACACACTTTTCTGCATGAGTAGTTCATTAGAGGGTGTCTGGGATATTTAAAGGTTGATGGAGTTTAAATGGCAGTGGAAACGTCCTCTGATGGTGATAAACAGCCAGAAGGCATTCTCTCAGATTACACTTTGCACTAATTGGCCAAAAGAGCATGTTATAGCCCTTGAAACACCACTGACCCATGAGAGAGAGAGATTGTGTGTGTGTGTGTGTGTGTGTGAACATGAAGGTGTGGCCAGTGATTCGGCGGGGGGTGGGGAGTGGTTGTGTTCCTTAAAAAGCCATGTGCCTAAAACAGTGGCAGGAAGTACTTCAGGAAACATGGGGAACAGAACAAATGTTCTCATAGTGTGTGTGTGTGTGTGTGTGTGTGTGTGTGTGCCTGCTCCTCAAGTTATTATTTAGAAATAATATCAAAACTTCATATTTGTGAAATAGTAAAAAAAATCTTAAAATGTAAATGTATGAGATTTTATTCCAGGAGTTACAAGGTGAAAGTTCTAATTTCAAGTTCACATTTACATGAGTTTACTTTTTTTAAAAATTGTTTAATAGTGCCCTCATCATGCAGTTGAAGAATCTGAGTTTTCCCCAAAGCGCCTACATGCACACACTCACCAAAGGGTCACTCTCTCTAATTGCACGTAAAAAGAACTTCCCAGAAAAAATTCAGATTAGTTTCGCTTCAAAGCCACATTACAACAGTGGAAAATGCTCTGCAGTAACAGACTTTTAGGGAGCAATGGCTGTAGGGAGCTATTAACAAATTCCCTGCCCATGTGACCAAGAAAAATCAGCAAAACCAGCCATGTGTGAAGTGTGATGGAACTGAAAAGAGCCGTTCTATCAAAGTGTGGAGCGCATCATTAGTGCAGCAATAAAGAAGAAGAAGTCACTCACACACACACACACACACACACACACACACACACACACACACAATGTGTGTGGGTGTGTTCCTGTGCAGGCGTGGAAAGCATACCGACAAACTGTCTGAGACTGTGTCCATAGTAAGTGGTAGTATGGAGTCAAAATATCTTAGAAGCAAAATAAGGCATTTCATTTAAACCCACTCATGTAAAAAGTAAAGTGCTCTTTATGTTCAAAATTTCTTCTTTTTCTTCACTGAAATCAAGTTTAAGATTAAATATTAGGTTTTAGAACATTTTATTTAGATATTTAAATGTATATAATACATATGGAACATTTAATATGTGCCATATCTGGAAAAACGAGACAATTACAATTGATTTTTAAATCAGCATCTCTATGTATGACAGCCATTCCATGCCAGTGTCTGTTAAATTCCTACACAAGCACCTCATTCTGCTTACTGAGGAACTAATTAGGTGATCACCTGAATCTTTTGTAATGAGGAAAAGTATAAAAACACTGCTGTAATAGACTCTCCTCCTGCAGTGTGCCCAACTGGACGGCAAAACACTACTAGAAATTCGTCAAAGGTACTTATTGCCATTTTGCTTAAGAGTGAACAAAAGATTTGTTTTCTTGGAATTACTCAAGTTCTGTAGACATTGCATCATTTCTCTTATTTTGATGTTTTGTCATTTTCTTTAAAACTATGATTTAAAGAACAATATTTTTATTTGGATATTAGGATAATATTGTCAACAGTTCTTAAAAACTAAAGCAAAGCAGTTCAGTTCAATGCTTGCGCATGTAAAAGACAATACCTAATAAACTGAACATTTTTGCAGTGGTCTCTAATTTTTTACCAGAGCTGTATATATGTGAGGAGTTAGTGTGTGATAGGATGTGAAGACTAATCTGCAATACTGGTTCTGAGCTTGATCAAGAGAAAAACGAGTTTTGAGCACTTTAAAGACTTACATTTCTTGTAACAGTAAGGAGTACTTGGTTTCAGTGGAAGTATAATACTAAAATAATATCTACCCTAGGTGTGTCTGTGTGTGGAAAAGGTTTCTATCTGGATTTGATTTATGAGAGAGAGACGGTTGGGGAATTTATTCTTACAGTCTCATTTTCAATCTGTTTCCAAATGTGACAGATTTCATATGTGTCTCATTCAAATGTGTTCCTCAGTTTCCTGGGCTGACGAATGTGTGACGTGTGTGTGTGTGTGTGTGTGTGTGTGTGTGTGTGTGTGTGTGTGTGTGTGTGGAGGGGCAGACTGAGTAAACAGTACAAGCACTTGATTCAATAATGGAATCTGATCTGCTGTCAGACATCTGATTAAAACGTCCACCTGTCAGTTTACACATACACACAGCCTGCCTCCTTCTAACAGGTTTATCCAATCATATGTGTGAGTGTGTGTGTGTGTGTGTATGTGTGTGTACAGATTTAAATCAGATTAGCTCTAAAGAAGTTAGAACTCATCCTGTCCACAGCTCACTCACTCACCATACTCTTCCAGACTTCCTGTTGTATTTTTATTGGATAATGTTTGTATTCAAATGTCTGTTGTTTTCTTTTAGATGTGGGATAATACATTTAAATATGAAATAAATATTTATAATACAAGTACACACTAATTAAATATTTGTAAATATCTCTTGTCATTTGCCGTTTTGTGACATCAGAATCAATACAGTCATGCTTTAATACGTGTTCAGGGTACAGCAGCTCAGTCCCACCCATTCACAGTGAGGTTATAAGGAGTGTTTTTGAAACACTTGACTGCTTTTTGAAAGTATCACTTTAGAGCAGCCAATCAGGGAGGAGATTATTTACACATCTCAAACTTAAAGGCACAGCAACAAAGACTGTTTAATTGTAAAGGATAAAGAGATGTTAATCATCATGTAAAAATAAATTTCTGTTTTGATGAAAAATAAATGACTGCCTTCAGATGTGTTGAATCTTCTTCTGCTGTAATTCTTACTCTGATATCATATCGTATATCATATATCATAAATCATATGATACTAAATCATATCAAATATCATATCATTTATTTTTCTTGCTGAAAGGCCGTGTCCTACATAATTTGATTTCTTGTCTTTTCCTTGCCTTTCCTCTCCCAGTGACCTCCAATTATTATTTCAGCAATCCAGGTTAAAGCAGTTGTGCCATGAGATTAGAATGAGGGGCAAAATCAGAAAACTGAATTAAAATAATTGACCAGACCCTATTATCTGATGCCATATGCAGACTGTAACTACTAGCTTGACTTCAAATCAGCTGGCAAAAAAGAATGGTCTTTATTTATTTTTGAATAAGGAAAACAGTAAAAATTGTTTTTGTACTGTTTTTATTGTATTTTTTAAAATAAACACTGTTATGAAATCAAAGTTCTTCTCAGTGGGCCTCTTTGTGGACGTTTGGACGTTATTCAGCACTGAACAAATGGCCTCAGTTATAAGCTCTCATTAGTCGAGCTTTTTAAAAATTCACCAGTATCATGAAAGAGTTTCACCGCTAAAACATTCATGTACTAAGAAACTGTTGTGGCCTCTTTGTGGCAAGAAAGAGACGATCAGATTTCTTTTCCTGGCATGACACACTGGAGCCTCTGTATACAAAGCCGCTGGCCAGACAAAGAGAGACAGCGGGTGGTTTAAGAAGTTTGTAAAGTAAACAGAAGGAGCTAGTAGATAGTAGGCTTTGGCTGTTTGTGAGGTGAAATGTTTTCCCCGTGCTGTAGGTTAGACTGAGGTAGACTAAACTGTAGCTGTGGACTGCAGATGTGAACTGGGCTGTGGACTAAAGGTGTAAACTGGAATTGTAGATTTTACTGTAGTTGTGGGCTGTAGTGGATTTGACTTTATAGTTGCGGTAGCTGGTGACCTTTAGTTGTGAACTGTGAACTGTAGTTGTGGATTGGGCTGTAGGGTGGAGGTAGCTCAGTGGGTAGGATACTTGCCTCCAGACCAAGAGGTCACAGGTTCGAATCTGTGGGTCCCTGAGGTCCCTGAGCAAGACCCTTAACCCCAAGTTAAGGAGAGACTGCCCCCTGTAGTTAGGGAATGGAAGCCGCTTTGGATAAAAGCCGTAATATATTTGGATAAATGCCGTAAATGTAGTTGTAGCTGTGGACCGTAGTTGTAGACTATAGAGGTTCACAGTAGATGTAGACAGTAGTTGTAGACTATAGCTGTAGACAGTAGTTGTGAATGTAGCTGTGGACTGTAGTTGTAGACTATAGCTGTAGACCGTAGATTATGGTTGTAAACGGTAGTTGTAGACTGTAGATATTTGGAAATGTAACTGGGAAGTTCAATACACCTGTGCTGATTATTAAACAGAGGGTCCCTCTCATAACTGCCCGTCTATCTAAGCAGAAATAGACAGGAATCCTGATCTATGCCTTGTGTTTTGCAAGCACCCACACTGACAGGTAAGAACTTTATCTGTCAGAGTGGCATGTGTGTCGCGTGTCCTGGATTATCACGAGGGGACACGCCTCCCTAAATAATCCAGAATAGTGAAGAAAAATTCATTTCATCACACCGAACCGAGTCTTTCGAACTGCCGAGTTCAATGATCCGTGTCAATGATGCTTTGATTCACTAATAGTCAAAATTAATACCCCCGTTTCATGACTGTGTTTTTTAGGTGTAAAATTGTAATGCTGATCGCAGGGACAGATCCCTAACCACTAAGGTTCGAATTTCGTATTTTATTAGAAATCGCGACCGTTACAGGTACTGCATTCTATTAAAAAAAAAAGATTCAGTTGGCGGAATGGAATCGGCTCAAAAGATTCATTCAAACGAACCGATTCATAAAAATTCGTTCAGAACACGGGTTGGTTGAGGAGACGGGCTTCTCCTCTCGACAGACGAGCCGGGAGGAGGAGAGGAGACCGCAGGGCACTTGCTGCTTCAGAGGGAGGACGGCGATGCCCTGCGCCACAGCACCGGACAAAACTTTCCCCGAAGTGGCCAGAAACTCGAGTGGAGAAACGGTAAGACACCGAGCCCTAGTGTTTCCCTTGCCAGTGTATCTGCAGGCGGCGAGACTGAAGCGGCTCTCTGAGGAGCTGGTGAGTTTCGATACCGTGTATCACTGTTTCCACACACGGACTGCGGGACTGCACTGGTTCAGTTCACACAGCAGTAGCACGTTATTAAAGCCTCCTGTAGGCTCATTTATTCCATAGACTTGGAGGATCGCGTTTGTTTTGAGTCTATCTTTGTAATTACCTTCAGGCTGGTTTGCTCTAGAGGGGACCTAGATGTCCTCAGGATGCCAAAACGTAAACATTCATATCTGCTGGAGACATTTAGACACTCTCGACTATTAAAATAGCATTTGTACAAAAAAGGGTTTCCTACTAAAATATAAAAGGCCAAAACATGATTTTGGTCCACCAAACAAGTCAGGTAGGTTTATTGTCATTTCTACCACATGCACACAGTAAGCTACACAGTGAAACTAAACAATAGCAGTCTAATTTACCAACATGCTTTGCAGTTTTACACTGAAATTTTGAGGCTGATACAATTAGGGATGGATGATGAATTCGGAATTCATATTGGTATTGGCAGATATTTGCTTTTAAAAAAGGGGTCAACATCGTACAGATGTTACAGGGAAAGCAGACACTGGGCTTCTGTGCATTTTGCTCATTTTACTGTATTTGTGATCTTTTGTGAATCTCTAAAATGGTCTCAGTTTTTACATTTAATAAATGTTAATCTGTTAAAAAATATAATCAAGCATTACATGTACTTGATTAATATTGAGATATCAGCTTTGGCTCACAATTCCCATACCTGTGTTTCCCTAAATATGTAATAAATATGTAATAAAATATATAATTTCATGAATAATAAAAGTCTATTAGTCTCACAAAAGTGTTCCGTTAGGTACACCAGCCTCCATTAACCATTGAAAACTAAAGAAGCAAACTTGAGAAACGAAACATGTCCTGGCTGATCGACTTCACTTGTGCTAAGGGTGGAATCTTTTTGGTGGACCATTCCTTTAATGTTAGCACAGCATCATTTAAATGTCATGATTATACAATAGACAGTCATTCAGAAGGAAGTCGGAAATACAAATACACGTGTGTGTAACTGGTGAATTAACTGACATGTAAAGCCTAAAAAAAATAACTTGGTGCTTATTTAAATGGTGACAGCCCCGCAAAAAATGCCTTCAGCCATGTGTACAGTTCAGCAGTTGCTGCAGGCTTTCTCCTCAGATATCCTCCCAGATTTGGACAGCTGCCATGCAGTCCAAGTTTAACAGGCTGAACGGGTTTTTTCCTAAACAGTTTATCCATCTGTAATGGTGAAACAAGGATTTCTTCACATAGCCTGTGTGGGCCTTCCCAACCCACTTCAACAGTATGACGTTGCACACATTCATCAGACTCCATGGCATGCAGTGTGGTTATTAGAACAAGTGTGCATGTGAAGAGGAACGGTATGATCAGCCCCAGGAATGTCTGCTGAGAAGGTTTTTGGTACTACAAGGAAGTACCAGGTGTAGTAGATTGGTATTTCGTATGCTAATAGTCATTTTAGTAGTGTTATTCCCTGTAGCTTGTGTGAGATATTTGTTGGGATGGGAGCTTCTTAGAGGAATGTGTGCTTCTTCTTAGAGGAATGTGTGCTTTAGGGGGTCATAATATGCATATTTATTTTGAAAAGGAGATTACAAGGCAATATGTGCTGTAATTTGTAAATACAGTTAGAGTTTAGGCTGTAAACAGTGTGATATCAGACGTACGGACCACTAGAATTGTTTATTCTGTTCTACAGTCCATGAGACCAAGAAAAACATCTGTGCTGAAACTGAGAACAGACACACTTTTTATGTTATCTTGTGTCAGTTATGCTTTCACCTGGTGGCTCGAATTGTTTTGTCAATTAGACTGGCTAATAAATATTTAAAACAATGTTTATATTTGGTTTCTAACTCTTAACAATGTACATTGTAAAGTGTGAGGCAAAGAACACAACGCGTGGTGATATTAGGGTGTCGCTACATTTCTCTTCTGCATGTGTGAGGAATTAATATCTGTCTGAAATGTGTTGGTCATTCACGGCTCATTAATTAGTAATGGAATGACGGTAGAAAGCTCATCTTATTAGACGCTTGGTAATTGAATTGCTTTACAGTCACAGCTTGACATCCACTAATGAAATGTCAGTGGTGAACAGAATGGGGAACAAAATGTTTGTATTTTTCTGCTGACTGCTCTAAACTAACTTCCTGTACAATTTGTTAAACAAAGTGTGTCATTTTGAATCTCACTGTGAGCAACACAGTGTCTGCAAGGGCTTGCTCTAGAGACTGAATCTATGGCTGCACGATTATGGCCAAAATGTTAATCACGATTATTTTGATTAATATTGAAATCACGATTATTAATCACGATTATTCATTATTTTAGATAAAACACATTTTTGTGTCACTTTCTATTTTAAACGAACTGTAAGTGAACAAGGCTTTCAGTTCAAAATTAAACCTCAAATAAAAATAAAAAATAATAAAATAAACTTTACCAAAGATACACACACACACGCGCATGCACACACACACACACGCACGCACGCACATGCACAAACCCAGTCAATATAGTATAAGCACCGAGTAGAACAGAACAAATCTAAATGTTCCTTTAGTCAAACCTATTGCACAATTCAAACAAGGTTCTCTTATTATATTACTGTTACCTTATAAACTCAGGAACACTGTCCATCCATTCCAGACACGGAAAACACAAAAATTTACTTTTTGCCAACCAACCATGTTAGAACTTAGTAGTACATACACATACATTTAAATAAAGTAAAGAAATAAATATCACATCACTAAAAGTGTGATTATAATGAAATTGTGTGTGTGTTGCCATAAAACCCACGTTTGTAAAACTGGTAAAAGTCTTCACCCTCAGTGTGTCGGCCTGAACTTCCCTGAACATTTTTTATTCCGAACAAATATAGTCTACAACCAAATCAGAACAATTTAGGATCAACTTTTACTGCATGGATATGGGAAAGGCTGCTTATCAAAATGCTTTGTGTGAGAGAGACAGAAACTTTGTGTGTGTGTGCCATTTCTCTCTCCCTGGCACTATATTGGCCCTGCGTCGCAATACTTTTGTCCACGCTGGTTATATTTATTCCCAGTGCCTCTCAATGGACGTATTGGGACGGTAACGCCCGTCATAATTTTCGTTGACAAAAGCAACACTACACACAGGCACACACGCACGCGCACAGGCACACACACGCACGCGCGCACACACAGGCACACACTCGCACACGTAGGCGCGCGCACAGTCTTTCACACGCACACACACTCTCGCAGACACGTACGCACATGCGCTTTTAGGCAACTTACTGAAGCCCTAATCTCTCGATAACCCCCTGGTGGTTGGGTGAGAAAGTGTTTGACCTGATGTGCAGCAAAGCTGCTATTAAAATCGCAGACGATCATCTTAATTTAATAGTGGCAGCAAAAATCGTGATTGTGAGTAAAATTCGATTAATTGTGCAGCTCTACTTCACACACACCATCACACATCTACACACCATCATACATCTACACACCTTCACACACACCATCATACACCTACACACCTTCACACACACCTTCACACACACCATCATACACCTACACACCTTCACACACACCATCATACATCTACACACCTTCACACACACCATCATACATCTACACACCTTCACACACACCTTCACACACACCATCATACATCTACACACCTTCATATACACTACCAGTCTACTGGAGTCTCGACTGTGTTCTGACTTTAAGACTTTTTATAAAGAATTGACTGTGATTATTCATTAACTATTAGGGAACTAATAAAGTCATAGAAATATGAGAAACTGAATTGTTGACCCACACCTTTATAATCTCACACAGTGTAATATCTTTAAAAAAATAAAAAGTGGTGCCTAAGCTGGTTGAGCTTATTGACCACTTATCTAACCACTAATGAATGGGTCCTTAAACCATGAATAAACTGGTCCTGAAGCACAAACAGTAATTATTCCCTTCTCACCCACACACACACACACTGAACACTGCAACCTGCTATTTGATTCTTGAACACCAGGTGGCATCAGAGAGGGAATAGCTGGAAAGAAAAATACATTCTGGGCTCCTCTTACACTCAGGCCCAGAAAACTGTGATCTGAGGAACTTTCTACACTGTGTGATTCCAATTACGAATAAAACTGAGACACGGAAGGTTGACATTTTCATCCCTCTATTTTCCTTAACTTTTATTGTTTTGTTTTTTTTTTTTACCTGGGGGGTGGAGTCGGGGGTGCATTGGGATATTTCCTGTCGTATATATGCATGTCGTAAGTCGGCGGAGAGTACACTGGAGGCGGCTCCTCGTCCGAGCTGTCTGGCTCAAGGGTCCTCTCCAGAATCTGATGAGGATTAGAGAACGACCAAAAAAATAAACAAACAAACAAAACAAAAAAAAAACAGGATATGCAAATAGCCGACAAGATGGAAAAGATAACAACTACAAAGAGAACTAAAAACAAACTTAATTCATGTTATATTAAAATCTACAGCAAAACTTTTACATAACAGACAGAGATCATTCCTAATAAATAATTAATACGACAAACCGGGCGAAGGCTTTAAACGTGTTTACACACAGTAATCCCTGAAAGATAAAACTGGATGGGCTACACTTAAACTCTACACACTTAACCTTTGACTTATGTTGATCCCTGTTTAAGCTGTTTTACTCCCTATTCCAGATTTGTTTCTTTTTGAAAGAAATGTTCAGATATGTGTTTAAAATGGTAAATTAAAGGAGTGGTTCAGGATACATTTCACTGCGTGCTATAACTATGCATGTGACAAATAAAGAATGTTGAATCTACTTTTGTGGACTCCCGTGTTAATCAGGAAGACGCTACATTCATACAAAACATACTGCAGTTTCTGCTTGACTGGGGATTTAATGTAAGGCATGGCTCAGCAGAGCCGCTGAGGCATGAACGAGGAGACTAATGCAGGGCTGAGTGCGGGAAAGGAGCCAAAGAGACGCTGCATCTCCTCAAACAGCGTCCGAAATCCGGGGAGACAGGCGTGATGGAGCCAGGCTTGGGAGAACATCGATCAGAATCAGCGCAGCTTCAGCGGAATAATGAAGAGGCCGAGAAGAAACTCGCTACATTTAGTCTGTGCTGCCGTTTCACACTGACGCTCTCTAGGAAAACATGCTGGTGCACCAGTGACAGGCGCACCAGTATGTTTGGGGGGGGGGGGGTTCTTAGAACCCACAGGCACCTGACGCATTAAAATAACCCATAATATTTCTGTAACTTATAAATTAGTCAAAATGCTGTTTTGTCACATTCTGACCCATGGGACCAACAGGTTACGGGCTGACCTGGGAACTGCTATTGTGCGCGTTAAGAATGAAGCTCTGAAAGTGTGAGTCATACTTTAAAACTGAATTATATCTTCTTTTCTTCCCCCCAAACTGTCTGCATAATTCAGATACAATTATATAGATGTGAATACAGAGTGGTTTCGTGTATATATACAGGCATCCGAAGCAATTAAAAAGGAGTTTCACCAATTTTGAACATTTCTGCTTAATTATTCTGCTGCATTCAGACGGGTTTGATATGAAATGGTCTGTTCTAGACAAACATAGTGCTGTGACAGGATCCACTGGAGAGCTAATCTAGTATCTACCTAACAAAGATATTTTATATACATGTCCGAGATATTATCTAATGATAGTTTTAATATAGGATTTGGGTAAGCAGGGTGTTGCCAGCCAATATAGAAGACAAAAAATTGTTTGAGATTTGATACTATTTCACCATCATTAGTACAGAATATAGTCCAGAAGTCATGTTTGGGCAGTTAGTGGTTATGCTGTTAGGGGATGCAATCAGAAGATTCAGAAGAACTCTGCTAGTGGCACCTCTGAGGTTCCCCTGAGCCACACTGCTCCCCGGGCGCCCCTCGTTGGTGGCAGCCCCCTTCTTCACTTGGTGAATGGGTTAAATAAATAAAAAGATTTCACACGGCTCACATTGTGTGCTGTGTTTTGTTTACGTGTGACTATAAGGGGCCACTTTACTTTACTTTAGGTTCACTGATGGCCAAGGATAGTAAATAAAATGGCTACATCTGTTCTTACTCCTGGTTCCTAATATCACCATTTCACATCAAACCATGCTGTCGGCTGTATGGAACTTTAGAAAAAAGCCTCCTTTACCTATAAAAGCAGAGATGAGGAGGTCGAATAGCTGTTTCAGACAGTGATATGGACATCACAGCTTCACGAGTTTCTCTAGAATACTATTTATGATGACACTATGGTTGCAAAGATTAACCGGTTTGACTATTGACCGTGGGGTGAAACATCAACTCTGCCAAAAACAACCTGCCGGAACCAAAGGCATATAATAGCGCGACCCGCAAGGACGAAAAACGACAGCGCAACCCGCACGTATGAAAACAATACACACGTGGATTATGGCAGAAGCAGAACAAGGGACAACCACCACCAGGACTATACTATATCCAGCAAGGAAGTGCTTGAAGTCTCCTGTGAGATAATAATTTGGATACCCTAAAGATGCTAAAGCTACTAGCTACTACAGCTACTAGCGTCCCCTCAGAGAGCGTTCAGCAGTAGTGGCAATATTCTCTCACCTCATCGTTCAAGGCTGAGCTCAGAATACATGAACATGCTCACCTTTTCGCGCTTCAGCTTGGACTGATGTGAACTGTAAAGCTCTTTATATAGACAAATTCTGTAGACAGGTTTTACATTATTTTCTTTTCTTTTATTGTGACTGCTTTCACGCGTCTTCGCAGCAAAAAATGACCTCTGTGCTGCCTATAGATGTGTACAGAGATTACTTTTATTTTATTTACAAATTTTGTTTTTCTAACTATGCAGCATCTTTAAAAAGCAGTGCATGTTTAACAGTGCATTTTATGTTCAAGTCACCAGGTAGTTCATCAAAGGAGCTGGGGGTGTTTACAGAGCAAGTTTACTTGAATTTATTACAAATTCCTCTGTTCCGTGTGTGTGTTAAAATTAGTACTGGGCCGTTAACGGCGCGAGATTTTTATCGCGCGCTAAAAAAATTTTTCGCTGTTAACTGCCCCGTTGTTCTTCCTAAAGCCTGTATTTTTATTACTGTAAATTAAATGAATTTATTCCTGTATTTAACTGCTTATACCAGAGAAAAGGTGCTGAATGAATTCCAGTCCAGTCTATACAGGGGTAACATCGCTATTTACATTCTAGCACTGCAGGAAACACATTTTCTTTAAGGTTAATGTATTAATCGGAGTTTAAAAAGTTGTTTTAGGAGCATATTTAGGGTTTACAACATTTTTTTAACCACTTCAGAAATGATTCACAAATTCATTGTTCATTGTTGCCTATACTCGTATTAACTATTTAACTCAAAGAGTGACTAAACTGGCTGAAGTATGAATAACCACTAATGTATGGGAACTTATGAGTTAACTAGAACTCCCTAAGTCCAGTACAGATGCTCTAGTGGATGTGGGTGTGGCAGTAAGGCGCGTCACCTCTGGTGGAATGCTGTCGTCCGAGTCGGAACTGTCTTCTGATCCGGTGCCATCGATGCTCATCTGCAACAGCTGGTCTATTGTAGCGTCCACCGCCCCATTGTTGGAGCGCAGCACGCACTCGATGACCTCGTAGTCCATGCTGGGGAACATGGTCTTGAAGTCCTCCATGGCCTGGTTGAACTCCAGCCGCCGCACCTGCCGGTTGGGCCTGCTGTTGTTGAGCTCCCCTGCGGTCGAGCCTCCTCCCCCACCGCCACCGCCGCCGCCACGAGAGCCACCATTGCTGCTGCTCCGCCGAAAGAGGCTGGTCATCCTAAAGGGACGCGTTTCCCAAGTCAGAAAACGACGGCGACAAAACGACGCCTACTCCAACGTTTCTCTCTCGTATCCACTCGGATTTATCTCAAAGCACCGCAGCTTTTCGAACCGACTCACTCTTTCATCACTGCAGGATCAAGTGAGTCCAATGAGGACGGAAAAGGCCTTTTTTCTCGTTTTCTGCTTGTTCAGCTGCATCCAATATTACAGCAATGGAATGGCGGCAGGGAGGAAGCACTGCATCCAATGTCTTGTGGCCTAAACCTCCAGACTACGTTCAAAACACTTCACGGCCTCCATCAGTTCTTCTGGATCTACAAATCAAAGCAGAACGGAAAATCAATCACATGAGGGTAAAAGAATATTTACACACACACACACACACACACACACACACACACACACACACACACAGGTATACAGTAAACTGCTGAAACTTGCAGGGTTCACATTCAAAGAGCTTCTGCAAATTGTGAAAAAATGCAAATTTGTGAAGTGGTAAAAAAAAACCCCACAGATTTTCATAGTGTAAACCCAAAACACTTTTATTTGGTATAAGCAGGTAAATACAGTAATAATTCATTTAATTTACAGTAATAAAAATACAGGGTTTAAGAAGAACAAAACTAAAAACAGGAGAAACACTCGAGACGCTCCACGGGGGAAATTCTGGACTGCGGCTGCGTCAAAGGGCAGCAGCCAATCAGCAGCAAGAAGAAATAAATAACGCTCTCGGATTGGCTACTTTCAAACCTCCCGTCTCTGAGTACACTGGTATGTCACCGTGCCAGGACGCCTTTCTCTCTACAGTACCAAAACATGCACACATACATATATGTATATACACACACTCACAAACATTACCAGTCAAAAGTTTGGGACATACCTCCTCATCCAATGTTTATTCTTTGTTTGTATTATTTTCAACATTGTAGATGAAAAAAATTTTAAATACTGAAAATGATGAACACATGGAATTATGCAGTAAACAAAAACAGAGTTAAAGAAACCAGAATCTGTTCTGTAATAAGGGAATGATGGACTGTTGTTACTTAGTTAAGTGGTTCTTGCCATAATGTGCAGTAGAACCGTAGTGGAACAGGATCACTAACTGTGGACCAACCC
>JBBPDB010000001.1:21608559-21624178 GCA_037974465.1 Brachypetersius altus
CCTTCTTAATGTGTTTGGGATCATCAGTTGTGAGGGTCGGGTTGGTCCACAGTTAGTGATCCTGTTCCACTACGGTTTTACTGCACATTATGTTAAAAACCACTTAACTAAGTAAAAAAACAACAGTCCATCATTCCCTTATTACAGAACAGACTCTGGTTTCTTTAACTCTGTTTCTGTTTACTGCAGAATTTCATGTGTTCCTTCGTCATTTGGTTTGTTTTCAATATTAATCTACAGTGTAGAAAATACTCAAAACAAAGAAAAAACATTGAATGAGAAGGTTTGTCCAAACTTTTGACTGGTAACGTATGAATACATGTAGGTATGTTTTTGACACGTATGTGTATGTATGTGAGTATTAATGTCACACACACAAACGTTTGTATTTGCAAAAGTATTATTTTTAAACGTACAGTGTTTTGTAAATTCTTGAGTGTAAACATCTGCCTCTTTGTCTCCAGTGCACTGCCTCCTCTGTTGGACTCAGATGAGGTAGGTTACACAAGAGATTTTGTTTTGTGTGTGTAATACCAGGAGTGGCCAGATGTGGGCGATCTCTGAGTTCTTAAAGTGGAGCATGAAGAGATCAGCCAGTCACGTCACCCTGTTTATCCTTGCTCTCTCCCTCCTTGTTTTCTTTCTGCCTGGAACAATGGGAGTGCGGAGGCTTTGGAGCTTTTGTCTGACTAATAAGAGCTCTCTTAAGCTCGCCTTGGAGGTGCTCATTTGGTTTCACAGCCAAAGTAGACTTACCTCTCGGAACAGGAAAGGAGACGCGAGGCAGTTTTAATAGCTTTTTGACAGAAACGTGGCATTTATGCATCAATGCTCTGCATTTAGTGAATGAGTATTATAATTTTTCAAAGCCAATTGTTCATCCAATCTGCATTTCACACATTTTTATTTTTTTTTTTTGCCTCGGGTGACTTGCAATAGTTATGCCACTTTTGAATGTAATATTTTACTTCTCTCACCAAGATATCATTGTGATGTCATTATATCTTTTATTTTCTTTGCAGGAAACCATGACCACAAAGTTTGAGATGTCGAAAATGGAGTAGGACGCTGATGTGTGTATGTTTTGTAAATATTAACAAATGTCTGTGAACAAACAGTTGTTTTACTCCGAAAGTATGAGCTTTGTAAGCGATGTATATACGAAACATGGGATGTCAATAATGAGGGTGAGAAACCAAAAGACTTTTGTTTGTATTGCCCGTAATGCCTGTTTGTATTTATATTTTCAATGGAATGGTGTCAGTTTCTTTAACACGAACAGTAATATTGCCTTTGACCTTTGTTTACATATCAGAAATGTAAAGTAAGATTCAAGCACTAGTTTAAACTTCTTTTTAAAAGCCAAAACAACCCATGTCTACCTGTTGTTACCTGTTTTTTTTTTTTTTTTAGTTAAAATGGCTTTTAATGGCCAGCTGGTTTGTCACAGTCGTGTCTCTCGAGACGAGTTTAATGTTCCCTGCATTATAGTCGATCTACACTCTGCCTCTGGGCATCCGAGGATGACAACAGTGAATTTAAAAAAAATATATATATATAAACATTAGATGCCTGGGTTTTGCTCTTAAAAATGACCAGTTTTGAAATTGTACATCGTGCAATACTAGTATTATTGAGACCTGTATGAATCCGGCATACTGCGGTTTGGACGTTTCTCTGGCTGGCTGGTCATTGGTTATGTATCATTACATGTACATTTCTGGATTAAATCTGTCAGGAAAGTACTTTAGGGGAAGACATGTTGATTAAACATCAACATTCCAGACCCAGTGAAGTTCATCCGGCTTTCAGCTGTCAATATATATTGATTCTGAAGGCGACACTCATTACGCATCAGTCTGCATTATTTGCCAATACAGTAGCAGTCAATGTCTGTCCTGTTTTTGTCCCGTTAGGCCTGATTCATACTTGTGACCTTTCTTAGTCCACTCCTCAGCTCCTGCTTTAGTACCAGCAACCAGCATACCTGTTTATAGGCCTCCTATCACATGACCGTTACCATATTACTAATAATATCCAGGAGAATTAAGTCAACAGTCCACAGCGTTGTGGTTGTCAGGGATGATGCAATCATATGAATCTCAGCTGAATGCTAATGTGCTGATAATGTGAGAGATCAGCTTCCAGTCAGACAACATTGTTATTAAAGAGTCCCATTTATGTAATCCACTACAGAGTAACATCTGTCATCAACATCAGGATGGTTTACAATTAGTCGCTCATATGACGAGAGCTCACATTACCAAGATCAGGCATTTTGTGGATTTTATTTATTTATTTATTTTCCTTCATTTATAAACAAACTATTTTTTTGCCACCTTCGTTGGTTGATGCTGTGACAACAACGCAGTCCATTTAATTGTTTGTCTTTTTTATTGTTTTTTTTTTCTTGAAATTTCACTTCTGACCAACAATTTTTGTGTGTGTGTGTGTGTAAGGATAAATCTTGCAAGAAAGCAAAGAAGAGTGACATGATTTCATTGTGGCTTATTCATGTACACAAGATGACAGTCTAAAAACAAACACAGAGATTAGAGCACATTCTGCATTGAATCCACAATTAGGGGGAGACTGGAGTTATCTCAAATGTGTATGTATCACATTGACATATCTAGTGAAAGGAAAACTACAAACAGAATGGCAATTAATATAAAACTAACAGTCTTTATGATCACAGCACATGTGATCGCTGAGATTAACAATTCAAAGGAATGTCATTTTTGACAATATAAAATCTCACTAGAAGACAAGCAAAACATTTACAGTGATGGGATGGTAGCAAGAATGCGCTGATTGATGACTGAATTATTGCTTTTCGAGTATTTTTTTTTTTTTTTAGCTATATGGATTGCATTTCTCACCATGGCGAACCGTGACGTAAACGTGTGATTACTCCTTTTTTGGGGGGGGGAGGGGGGCAAAGCTCCTCGCTGAACGAATCCCATGCAGATCTAATCCTCTTTGTGTGGCGTCACACGTTTCCCGCCTTTTTTTCTGGTGAACGATAACAGAAGAGATTAAATGTATTACCATATATAGTCAAGTACAACATTCACTTTAATTTTGCACATAGTCTGTGACAGATCAGGTCAGTATTAATACCTTTTGTAATATTTTAGTGTTTAAAGTACTAGAATGCCACAATAAGGACCACCAAAAACGACACAAAAGGTCTTGCACCATAGTTCAGAATGTGGACACATCTATGCTAATAATGAGCTCTTGCACGTGTTTGCTGCCCCTTCAAAAAATACATGCTCAGCACCTTCTGTTTGGTCAAATGTGATAATTACGGATATTTCCCATCAACACGAAGCATTACTGGATCTGTGAGAAGTTTTTTTTAACAAGAAATCCACCTCTTGCTTTCCTCGCCATAAGTAAATAAAATACAACCCACATCAATAAAGATGATTTTGACACTTGTCCATGTCACATCATGTTCCTATATGTGGTCACGGAGACACCCAAGATCGATAAATAAAGGGCCTCTGATTTGTTAACTGCTCAGTGACAGTAACCAACGTCAAAATCTGAGTAATTGCCATTGTTTGTTGCTTGAGAGCATTTCACTCTACTGTCCAGGAGGTCCTTCTCCTTGGCTAACTGCTCAGTGGCTGCTGAGACCACAGTTCGAACGATGGAAGTGGCAGACTCATACAACATCCTCTTCAGGGCCTCCTCTGGGTCATCTGGCACATCACTGTTCTTTGTTGACTCAGAAAAGGACCCTCCATTTTGAGGACCCCTACACGTCTCTAACTCAACACTAGCACCTAGTCCTACCATAGACTCTGCCTCACCAATGCCCTTTTCTTGGAGACCACTGGAGTCAATGTCTGCTTCAAACTCACCGCTTTGGGCAACTGCATTTCCAGTGCCGCACTTCCCATCTTGACTCAGGATCTTCCCATCCTTGGGACATGTTTTGTCACTAGTGTTGATGTTCTCTTGGTTTGTCTCTTCTCCCTTTCCGTCGTCGTTCTGGGTAGGAGGCTCGTGATTGTGTGCTGTGGTGTCCTCCGAGGCAGCATCTGAACATCCGTTCTCGCCATTGGTCTTGGGTTCCACGCTTGGCTCTGGGTGGTCTCCTCCCTCTGATGCTAAGTGAGGCGTGTCTGACTGCTGACCAGATGGTAGACTTGGGAGGGACTTCTCCTGTCCATCAGAGCTCTTGTGTTCGTCTGCCACCTGAGCTCCGTTGTTGCTCTCGCTCTGTGTGGCAGCCTGGTCCTCTGATCCACCCTGTGGGAGGTCAGCTGACCCAGCTGCGTCTGCAGGGCCGTCCGTTTCTTTAGCTTCCCCTTCTCCCTCTTTCTGCGCTGCCGAGCCATCTCCCATGTCCACGCTTGTACTCTTCCCCTTGCGCAGTATGAAATTCTTCAGTGACACAGCACGGTTGAAATGTGTCCTTTTAGACTTGGCAGTCTTGCCCGAGTCTTTACCCGCCTGTGGCTCGTCAGTCTGTTCTTGTTCACCCGCTGGTTCCTCCTCTCCCCCGCTGGCGTCTGCTGCTTTCTTTGACTTGGGAATAACTCGTTTTTTAAACGAGGTCCATATTTCGTTTGCATGCTGATCAACGAATTTCGCTCGCGACGTTCCGGCGGCTGCCCCTTTCTCCTCTTCCCCCTCTGCACTGGCCTTCTCCTGAGTTTCCCCCTCGCCTTCGGACACTGCTGCGGCCCCCTGCTCTCCCTCCGGGGCATTTTCATCTTTAAGATTATCTGAAGAGTCTTTATCTTTTGGTTTGTGGATTCCAACAATGGATGGATCTCTCTTCAGACCTTGAAAAGTCCATGACCTCTTCAACTTCCATCTTTTTTGCCCGGTGTGCTCTGACTTTGTCGTCGAGTCCAGGGTTCCGGTGTCCCCTGGTGCGTCTGCACTGACACCCTCTGCTCCTTCCACATCCTTGGAGTCGTCGGTGCTTTTCTTGTGGCTCTTCTGAGCCATAAGCTTCTTAAAGGAGTGCCAGCGTTTCATGTGTTTTATACTTTGGGAAGTTGTCTTGTCTGGCTCTTCCGGTGCTTGTGGGTCCTCGTTTTGATCCGCCACAACCGTGCTGGCGTCGGCATCCTCCAGTCTGTCAAGAGATTTTGACCGGACCTTCCCATGCTTTTGGAGCTCCCCCCCTGTAGCATCTTTTTTCTCTGTGCTTCTGTGGGAGAAAATCCTGGCAACAGGCTTGCGAATGAAATCACGTACGCTGGACTTTTCTCCTTGCTTTGCCTTGGCCCCAGGTGCCTTCTGCTCTTGGACGACCTCCTCGTTATCTGGTACTTTTTCAATGGCTTGGCTATCGGTCACAGTTTCACCTGCTTCTGCAGACTGACTAGTTGGCTGTTCTTTAGGATCTGCAGCTTCCCCTTGATCACTCTGGTTCGTGGCAGAGGCCTTATCTGGCTCTTCCCCAACTGCATCCTCGGCTACCGTACTCTGTTCTTTTTTCTTCTTCCCTCCCATTACTTTTCCAAGACCACTTTTGTTCAAAAAGGAGTCCCATATTTTCTCTGAGGCAGGCTTGACTTTGTTGTCTGCTGGTTGCTCCGTGCTCTGAGGTGCCTCAGTGGTAGGCTGTGTTTCCTCAGTTGCAGCAGGGGTCGACTCCACGTTCGCGGGCTCCTCCTCAGCTTTGGTCTCCACGCTGTCTGCTTGGACAGGCTCCGTGTTTGCTTCTGTTGCCGCCATATCAAAAAAAAAGTGCTCTTTGATCTCCTTCCCTTAAACACTGCCTTGTTTTTCTTGTATTCTTTATGGAACCGAGTTCATTGATGACCAGCCGTGTTTGATGGTATTCCCACAAGAAAAAACGAATTCAGCATCATATTCCGGGTGGAGAAGAGTGGCCTCAAATCTAGAATGAGAAGAGCAAGAGGACATTCAATTAAAAAACATCAAAGATGCCACACTTTTTCCTCATTCTAACGGAGTGGAAAAACATGTCAGATGTTTTTCAGAGGCGTTTTTACACTGGCGCTCGGAATACACGCACGTAACGCGATGCCAGATTTAGCCATTTCAGGTTATGAATTCATGCGTGCATGCACAAAGAGTAAATGAATCATGATGGGGAGTGGAAATGGAGAATGCTCCAGATAATCTTATGAAAAGCTTGATCCCTGTCACCTACGATTGGGACGCTGCTATCTGCGATTTTATTTAGTAATCAGCACTGTTTGAGAGGTTTATTGCTGGAACACACTACCCTTTCAGAAGCCTGACAGTAGGAGAACAATAGCAAATGGGACGTCAGCCTCTAGCCTCCCTCTTGGAAAACTTATGGAGAGAGGGCTGCACGTTTCCCGGGAACACATTCCAAGCCTTTCTCTTGAACGAAATGTTTAGAAATGTCCTTCATGCCACCTGACAGAGGGTTCCATTATTAATAAACGCCGGCCAGGGTCAATTTTACGTCCTCCTCAGGCCACTGGCTTGTTTTTTTTTCTTGTCCCAGACATGCAGTTTTGTCTCTGGAACGAATCTTTAAATGACCCTTGGGAAAAATTTGAGAAAATGTCCACATTTCTCTTGGTGGCATTCAGGTTTGTGGCTCTGCGACTCATGATAAACACCCCGGGTCCAGGGTATGCTGGGAGTTATTCGATCATGCAAGCTCGCACCTGCTTGTGCAGTTAATTTGCACTCCTGAGACAAACCACAGTGGCCCAAACAATTTGGTGGAGGACACGTTTAGAAATTGGAATGCGCCACGTCTTTACGCGCGTGGCGTCGAGTCCCCGCCGTCCTATAGCCATGGGGACAATTGAGCCTGGACGGTTTTGTCCTTTCTCTCCATAGACGACCCCCCAACCCCCTCGACCCCCCCCCCCACGCACACACACACACACACACACACTCCACTTCTCCTCCTCCCTCCCCCTCCCCCTTTGTTATGCTAAAACGAGCTGAGAGCGCGCGGGAGACGTCTGGAGAAGCTCCCGCCATGAAGCTTAACTGTGTTCTCCAACCTCCTCGTTTTCACAAGTGGTGCGTAATTCTAATGAAGGGAGAATAAAAAAAAGAGCAAATGCAAATGGCCACAGACAGCAGGTGTCCGTGCTTTTTGCTTTTTTTCCACAGACCTCATCTGCATTGCTAATGAGCAAAGCCATTTTTGGGGTTTTTTTTGGAGGGGAGGGGGCATTTTTCTAAAATGCTCTGCCATTACTAAGCAATAAACACCAAACGTTATATATCAAGAAATGATAATAAACGCGGGTGAGAGTCCCCCACCCCAAAAAAAAAAACCAAAAAAAAAAAAATCCACGCACATAAAGGACAATGAGTCATGCTGGTGTTGCGTCTGAGCAAAAAAAAAAACATCCGAACAAAGAGGCGAGGGGGGCAGATGTGGAAGCTGTGGATTCCGAATTCGTGGCGACGAAAAAATATATAAAAAAAACAAACCGTGTCGCGACGCGTCGCGCGTAGAGACGGAGGAGGATCAAATCAACATGCGGGAGGAACGGCGGAGGAGCCCTCCCGTCTCGAAACCCCGGTCCCTGCTGCCTCCACGGAGGAGCCGAGTCTCTATTTTTACACAAAAACAAAATTTAAAAGCATTTTCATTCATACTCCCCCTCTCTCCTCCCCCCAGCACCGTCCTGTTTTCACACTCGAGTGGGTCTCTTTACGCGGGAGACGGGCTGGATGAATGGAGGAAACACGGACCCAGACGCACGGACGGATGGGACACCAGCACTAAGCCCACAGGCTCCATCCACACTTCACCTCCCTCTCAACACACAGCCACTTTCTCAGTCGGGGGATGGTGCACATGTACAACAACAACAACAACAACAACACCCGCGTGGAGATCCACAAAACTTCAGCTTTACGCATCCAGATAAAAACACGCCGGAGCCCCGTCCTGACCGTTCCGAGGAATGACCTCCCTACCTCGTTCAGTGGGGCTAAATCCGTTCCTGCGTGCCGCGGAGAGGCAGTAACAATCTGGCGCCAGGCTGGAAAAGACACTGAAACTAAATCCCCACTCGCATCCTCGAGCCTCCGAGCAGCCAACCCAGTGTGGAGAATCGCGCGGGGACGCGCGGGCAGGCTGACTCGCGCGCGCGCACGCACACATACAAGAGTGTGCGCGCGCACACACACACACACACACACACACGCACCATCTCCCTCACCCCGTTGCCCTTAGCAACTAGGGAGCCCACCCAGCCACCCACCCCCACCCTGCTGCAGCCTCAACCCCGCAGCTGCCCCCCAGCCCTAAGAGGGGTTACTGTACCGGGGCAGATGGAGGGATGGGAGGGAGAGGAGGGGTGGGGTGGGGTGTGTGTGTGTGTGTGTGTGTGTGTGTGTGTGTGTGTGTTTGCTCCCGAGTAACAGCCGCTGCCTCTAACGTGTGGAAAAAACAAGGCAGTGACGTTAGAGCAGCACGGGTCCTGATACATGCATACAAACAAATTAATAAAGGGTTCCTAATAAATACATAGAAAGAAAGAAATAAAGTGTTCTTGATAAATACAAACAAATACAGTGTTCTTAATAAATACATACAAACAAATAAATAGTGTTCTTAATAAATACATACAAATAAATAAATAAAGTGTTCTTGCTAAATACAAACAGTGTTCTTAATAAATACAAAGTGTTATTGATAAATACATACAAACAAATAGTGTTCTTAATAAATACATACAAAGAAATAAATACATACAAACAAAACTTCCTTAACATGTCCTTAATATGGCATACAAAGCACCAAATAAACAACTGCCCTGCGTATAATCACACAAACCGTTCTTAATTCTACACAAAAAAAAAGATTACTTTTATTAACATTGCTTACAAACAAATAAAACGTAACAATGCATGCAGACATTTATTAATACTTTATTTAAAAACAAAAACTTGCTAAACTTTTATTAATACTGTGCACAGGATCTGAAATCTGTAGCAAACTGGCAGAATATAGTAGGCTATTAGACAAATCATTGTTACCATATTTGATATAATAAGATGAGATAAGAGTATATAGGGCTGTGATCTAATCAGCTACTTGTTGCTGCAAAGTTTATACAGTGGCTTGTTTATATGCTCTTTATAACTGATCTAATTGTGTCTTTATCAGTGTTGGGCTGTACTGTAATTTGATTCTTTTTTTAGTAACAGTAATTTAACGCTTTATAAATTTAAAATGTATAATTACATTACTGTTACAATTTCAAGTAACTTTACGTTACTGCTGTGTCACCAATAAAATCAAGTGCTTTTACATCCATATTAAAGCCTCGAGAGAGAAGAACACCTTCAGTAGCAGGAAATACAGCCATTACTGTACAGTACATCCATCTCAGTTACAGGGAAGAACACCACTGTGAGTGTTGTAGACTTATAACAATAATAAAGTGTGTCTGAGCTGACTTGAGAGTGTGTTTGAGCTGACACATGTGTTTTTGAGCTGACTTGAGAGTGTGTTTGAGCTGACTTCAGAGTGTGTCTGAGCTGACTTCAGAGTGTGTCTGAGCTGAACTTAAGAGTTAGTTTGAGCTGACTTACAAGTGTGATTAAGCTGACTTAAGAGTGTGTCTGAGCTGACTTGAGAGTGTGTTTGAGCTGACTTGAGAGTGTGCTTGAGCTGACTTACATGTGTTTTTGAGCTGACTTGAGAGTGTGTCTGAGCTGACTTGAGAGTGTGTTTGAGCTGACTTCAGGGTGTGTTTGAGCTGACTTCAGGGTATGTTTGAGCTGACTTCAGGGTATGTTTGAGCCGACTTCAGGGTGTGTTTGAGCCGACTTAAGAGTGTATCTGAGCTGACTTAAGTAGTAACTAGTAATGTAACTAATTAATTTTGAAATAAAGTAATCACATTAGTAATCTGATTACTTTCAAAAGGAGTAATCAGTAATTAGTAGTTTAATTACATTTTTAAAGTAACTTACCCAAGTCTTCATGTTATGTTTATGTTGTAGGAGTACTGAAGGTCTCCATGATCTACTCAGAGAAGCATACTGTGATAATTTATCATGGTATTGATCATTTTAATGAACACGCCCACCCCGACTGTGTCAGTGAGTGCATCTCCGGGCCATAGTCTAAACGCAGTCTTGTGTCTCTCCCTGATTAGTCATGTGTTTTGGGGTCAACCTGAATGAAAAGAAACGAGAGGAAAAACAAAGAGTGTGAGTGGAGAAATCACAAAAACAGCACTGAAGAGCCTGAGGGCAGGAGGAGAGGGGTGAACGGTGGACGGGGAGTCTGGGTTTACGCCAACACACTGTTCGTCTCCAATTTAATATCAGGTGAAATTTGCCTCCTGGACAAAACAGAAACATATTGTTCCGTGATTCATATTTTATAAGACAGAGTATCCGCACAAAAAAATGTGACGTGCTCCGTCTCTGAGCTTTCATTTCCTTGTGGAGGATGCCATTGAGCCTGTGGTGCTCATAGCTGGTCTTTGAACCAGCCATGGTGTTTTTTGGTTCATGGCAGGAATCACAATGGTGAAGACCGGTCCTGCCTGATCACATCGGTTCGTGTTTTCTTGAGTCTAGCATACAGTAAGCCCTCGTAGACTGAGTGGACAGGGTTAAACTGGGGAAAAATAAATAAAAAAATGGCTTTCTGTGTGTCACACCAGGCTCTATGAGGTTAGTTACGGCTTGTAATAACTCTGTCTGGATAATATCTGGATAAACTGTGGCCAGATTCAAAACTTTCTTAGTAAAACGTGTCCCAAGTGTGATTTAATGCAAGTTTTTATTTTGTCACCTAATAATCACATGAACACACACCTTTTGACCTCAAATCAACAAGCCAGCCTTTGAAGCTTTTCCTCAGCCCGGCTTCCAAGAAGGCACTTGTATTGGGGTCCTCCAGCCTTGCATGCCTCTCACATGCTAGTCAGCACACACATCTCTGCTTATGTAATCGTCTGTGGGTTCGGAAAACTCTGAGTGTGGTTTGAGGGATCAGATTGTAATTCTATGCGTTCAGGGTGTGTTTGCACCAGGATTTACATGTGATCTATTCATGAGCACCGGAATCATTATAGCAGGGAGGGACATCCCCCCACTTTTCAAAATCATTTGTTTTGCCCTCCCCACTTTTTGTTTCCCGAGCCACTGCACGCACGCAATCAACCCAACCACCCCCCGCCACCCGAACAACAACCAAGACCTTGCACGCGCACCCTAAAGTACAAAACCCCAAGATGTAGAATGCTGAGCTCCCCCCCACACTAAAAATACTTCCAAAGCCCCTGGATCCATTCACCAAAAACGTGTTACTGCATCAGCCTCAACATTAACAGCTGATTTGCTAAGAAATCGGGCATAATGAAAATCTTTAGTGACGAATAGACACAGGACAACAGGACAATAGAACCTCTGTGAATGTGTCATTAAGGAAATATGAATAATTCGAACTCAATGCTACAAGTACACTCCTGCATGTTTCATTAATATTGCATGAAAGTTCGTTAACTATAAGGATTTATTGCAATTATATACATTCATCTTCTCAAATTTTAGGCCACGACTGCCAACCAAAGCCTCCTGACAAATCTTAATGGGCTATTTGGGATGAGGTCTGCAATCTTTTCAGACTTCTTAATGACCTTTCATGTTATTCACAAAGGAAATGTCCATAGGACTAAACGGCTTTAGAGCTTTGGGGGTGAAAGCAGTGGTTTTTGATTGTGACATTCATTTTTTTTCCCATAGTAGAAAATGGTTACGACATGGAACTCCTTATTTGGGCAGGAGCTCCTTATTTGGGCAGGTCACCAATACGAAAAGATACAGACCCTCAGAGGTCTGTCAGTATAGAAGTGTGGGATTTTGTTTAATGACGATGGGAATTTGATTTGACGTTACCATATTAGATAAACGAACACAAATCATAGGGTGTTGATATTCTTTGAGCTCCATAGAGTTATTTAAGGGTCAGATTAATAGTAATAATACAATGTATTTCAATGTAATGAAGTACAGTCACTTTAGTCACTGGGATTTTTCACCCCAGGTTTGTTGGTCACACTGCTGCCCTCCTGCCCATAACCAGCTGAATGAGGTCAAGATGAACGTGCCATGGGTCGTCCTCTACACCAGTGGCTGATCCAATTAGAGCAGGCTATGCATCTCCTTTTCCTGACAATCCTGAGCTCAATGTCATTTGGAAGTCAGCGATACAGGCAGCGCGAGAGATGACTGATGCTTTTTTTATAACGTCGGCTGCTGGCTCTGATCAGACCACAGACATAGACTGTTCCCCCTCCCCCTTTTTATCTTCTTCCTCTCCTCCGTGCTCAAGTATAAGCGGCACAAATTCCCCAGCACGGGCTCAAAGATGGAGTCCAGACAAGCTTCGCTGCTCGCATTTACAAACCAACCGCATGGCTGGTGTCTCTGGAGCTCAGGGATGCAGCATGGGCCCAACAGGGAGAAGCCAAGCCCTGCTAGTGTTGTGAATGACCCAGACTGTGTGTGTGGGGGTGTGGGTGTTTGGAGGGAAAGAGTGTGAGTGTGTGTATATGTCTTCCTAATGCCCGGTGACAGCCTGTGTGTGTGTGTGTGTGTGTGAAGGAGAGGTGACGTGTGGAGGGTGGGGGTGGACAGCAGCCCCAGTGACAGGCTCAGCTGAAGGCTGTGTGTGTCAAGCTCACGGCTACAAGCCTGTCAAGTCCATTTCCTGGCCGTCCATCCGCTGTGCAGAGGTTTTATTTTGACCAGCACGTGCCTCAGCACGAAGCCGTAAACACCAGAGCACGGACGAAGCTCTTCAGCTCCCATTAGCAGTGCGGGCAGCTAGTTAGCGAGGACATGCAGGGCTAAGGTGGCTCCTCAGTGGCACTTGCCCTCTATTCCGCCCTGAGCATGGAACTGAGTACTCACACTGATTGACCGGTGAACCTGACACAACCTTTAAAGGACTTGTTCACTGAATGAAAATTGTTTAAAGCCAAGTTTAAACAATTGTGCCCATATTCCGAACATGAACGAAAAATGCATGGGCGCTTATGTTACTGGGAGAGTCTCTAAATACACACAGAGCACAAAAGACCCATAGAATATACTTATAGGAATAAATCTTTATAAAAACTGAACTAGAAGTAGAAAATGCACAATTTAGCACAATGGGTAACTGGCGCAAACACATCCAGAAATTGTGCAAATATTGCATCTGCAGTCAAGAGGAGAACAAACAGAATACTGGAATGTAATCATGTGCTTTATATGAGCAGCAGCAGTCGATATAAATATACAGTCGATCTGTGAAATATACAGATTCTGCTGTATGAGTACCTGTAGATGTACAATAATGCATTCCAAGAGCACCCGCGTATAGTGAAAAACTGCGTTGTGTTTTGGAAAAAAAGCCTAAATCTGCTGCAAAAATGCTCCCAGAACTCCCATGTTAAACTCAGTTTAATGCATTAACCTTAAAGGAAATGTAAAGGTAAATAAATAATCAGAATCAGACAACTTTATTGCTTAAAAAACCATTAGCATTAACGGTTAGCATTAGCAGCGTGCAGCAAGCAAAAACAAACATTCATACGCAAAAGAAACATTGAAATAACTCTCTCTACCCACATGTTTAGGCAGGGCACAGCTTACTAATACTAAATAAACTGAGATAAATGTTGAACATTTGGGGGGGTGGGTTTAAAACACTACAATATGAGGGCAAGACACGGAGCAGTCGTGCTACATGCTGCAGCTTCTTCTTCTTCTTCTTTTATGGTGGTTGACAACTTTTCAGTGTATTACTGCCACCGCTGGACTGGTGACGGTAATACAGTTCGGTTCTCAGAGAAAAATCCATTTTAGCCTGAATCCGCGAATGCTGATCCGTGTAAAACTGAGGGGTTACTGTATCTCCTTAACAGACTCGACGATACAAACGGTGCAACAATAATAACTACAGAAATTCTAAACATAAATTCAGTCTATTGTAACATACTATCAACAAGGTGACTAGAGAGTATAAAGTGCAAGTAAAGGCAGTGTTGATACTTATAAACAGTTATTAGCCACTATTATGTATAGTAGCATTGTCTATATTCCACAGCATGTTGCATTTTATAGGCATGTATCATATATAAGCACACTGTAAACAGCCTCTACGTGTCATACTGGTGCGTGTTAAACAGCGGTGGGGTAAAAACTGGTCCTGAATCTGGCAGTGCGTGTGCTGATTGCACCACTGATGTTCTTACAGTGGTTCTTTCTTGGCTTGGCCAGTGTGAGAAGCTGCCCATTGTCATACGTCCAAACGACAGCTTTGGATTAGTGTGCGGGTTGAATAATAGCACTGTGGGTGAAAAAACTCCTTCGTCTGCAGACGTAGTGCCTCTGACATGATGAACTAACCGGTTAAAACATTTGGCTGACCTTCCAAAGCTCAACGTTGTCATTGGTACCTATCCAGTGTCACTGGGTGCTCTTAACCATCATATAAACATTGTACAAAGAGACTATGAGCTTGAATTCAGGCTTTACTCCTGCTGCTAGGAACCCAAAACCTTCAAAATCCTATTGCTGATATCTCCACCTGTTCTTCCACGTTATTGTTTCTATACAACTTAGTTTAAAAGCTTTAGCAAGTGATTTGCTTCTATAAAGCGTTTAGTCACACTGTAAATAATAACTGGATGCTTTATTAATTAGAAGAAGAAAGTAATGAAACTCACCTCAAAAATCACAAACCTTAACAACAGGAGACTTTTACCATTTTGTCTTTGTGTTTGCTGGTATGAACCCAAAACCTTCAAAAACCTGCTGTTGAAATTCACACCTGTTCTTTCAAGTATTATTGCTTCTACACCACTACGTTTAAGAGCTTTAGCGGGTGATTTGCTTCTATAAAGCATATAGTCACGCTGTAAATTATAACCGGATGCTTTATTGATTAGAACAAGAGAGTAATGAAACCCATCTCAAGTCCACAGTCTTTTGAAGTCTACCAGAGTTTGAGCATATTCATAACAGTGGGAACATATTTTTAAAAAAGGGTCACGGCAGCATCTCATACGTCATTTATGCATAAAAATATACATTTTTAATCCCAGTGAAGATCCTGAGCTAAAGAAAATTCTCGCCCCTGGCAAAGAGAAAGAGTCAAAGTGCACAGACAGCGATGCGCAGAACTCATAGAACTGGACTCGGAGCAAATTTTTCAAGGACACATTGCACATTTAATGAGTTTTTTAAAAAAGTCCCAGACTTAACAAAGTAAAAAAGTTAAAGGAGCTTAAAAGGTTTCTCTTTTATTTTGATGCAGATATGATTCAGCTTGTGTTGTCCGCAGTGGTGTACAAAACTAATCACATACAGCTTCGGAAAAATATGAGAGCACTGCAACAATACACAGTTTTTACTCTTTTGTAGCTGCAAGTATTGAACTGAACAGCTTTGCCTTCATTTAAGAACTGCTGACAATATTTCTCCTCATTTCCAAATAAAAATATTGCTCTTTAAAGCCTCATTTTAAAGGAAACGACAAAAACAGAATAAGAGAAATGCTGCAGCGTTTACAGAACCTGAATAAATCAGAGAACACTAATCTCTGCTTCTCTCTTAAACTAAACGGCAATAATGAGCTTTGAGGAGCTTCTAGTAGTGTTTC
>JBBPDB010000001.1:21634798-21645503 GCA_037974465.1 Brachypetersius altus
CATTATTAGTAGCATACTTATTATTATTATTACTATTATTATATGACAATCATTACCATCACTATCTTTATTCATTGTTAATTTGTGGCAACCTGTAAACACCTTCTTTTAATGACTTTCTATCATAACCATATAATTACTGTTAATTATTTCACATGACGTTCAGTCATTTGGGTTTTTTTTATTCTGTTTTGGCAGCACTGTTCCTGAATCAGTCCTGCCAGTAAAGCTGAATATCAAAACTGTTATAAAATACTGATCTGGCAGATAATGCCCCGTCGGTTCAGTGGGACCTGTCTGATGTTCCTCGGGAGGTCCCGGAGACCCTGAGCAGAAGTGAGTGTACCCACCTGTTGGCTGTTCCTCAGGTGATCCAGGAGCCGCTCCGCTGCCTGCAGGCGCGTGTCCCGCTCGGGTTTGGACAGATCCCAGAACAGGTCCAGCAGCTCCCGGCTCCGCTGCAGCACACCGTCCGGGTCAGTCAGTCCGGGCCGGACCGGGACAGTCTCAGGGTCCACCATGCTGCACACTCACACACACTCACTCACTCACTCTCACACACTTCCAGAGAAATACTCTCTCACACACTCTCTCTCTCTCTCACACTCCGACTCGCACCCTCTCAGAGAAACTCACACACTCTCTCATACACTTCCAGAGAAATACTCACACACGTTCAGAGAAACACACTCTCACACACACTCCGACTCACACACTCCCAGAGCAAAAACATGCGCGGACACACGTGGAGAGCACAGGGGCGCTCCGCTATGACGAAACACTGGCTTCAAAATAAAAGTCCACGGTATTCCTCCACTGCATATACGCGAAACTCTTGCCTCATACAGAGACCAAGGGAAACATACACTTATATGGACAAAAGTATTGGGACACACCTTCTTATTAATAAATTCACGTGGCCTCTTACTTCCAGTGAAGGAGAACCTTAATGCTCCGGTAGTCCATGACATTCTGGACAGCACCATGCTTCAACTCAGTGGACCCAGTTTGGAGAACAACCTTTTCTCTTCCAGCGTGTCCCACAGCACAAAGCGAGCCTCATAAAGACATGCTGTTGGAGTTTAGTGTGGAAGAACTTGACAGGCCACACAGAGTCTTGACCTCAACCCCATCCAGCACTTTTGGGATGAACTGGAACGGAGATTATGATCCAGAAATTCTTGTCCAACATCAGTGTCTGACCTCATAAATGCTACAGAATGAATGGACACAAATTCCCACAGAAACTCCAGAATCTTGTGGAAAGTCTTCCAAGAAGAGTGGAAGCTATTAGAGGTGCAAAGGGGGACCGACTCCAGATTAAAGTCTGGGTTTGAATACCATGCCTTTAAAGTCCCTGTTGGTGTAATCCCATCCCAATACTTTTGTAATTATATTATATGTCTCCTGAAATACGGTCTACAGGCTTAATTTTATATTTTAGGCAAGCACTATACAAGGTAATTTTAATCAATGTTAAAATGCAAAGAAAATGGTTGAAAAATTGATTTTGTGGGCTGAGCTTGATTCATTTTGTCACATATTATATGAATTCTTGCAGGACATTGTGGGAAAAACACCCTGCTAGAAGATCTCACACTGACTTAATTAGCCCACAGAAGTCTTGGCTATAACAAAAGCTGGCAATTCAATATTAATTACTTCCCACAGATTCACAGAAACTAGCGAATCCAAATCAGTTAAACCTGTACTTCACTGCATAACTCATTCAGTCCATAAACTACAAAAAGAAACAACTATAACTCTTGTTAAAATAAATACTGGCTATATGGGCAAAAAAAAAAGTATTTCTTAAAAAAAATTATCTACTTTTACAATGGATAAAAACCACTGAGCCTTGGAGGGGGCGTGTTCTTGCAGGCTCTTACCAAACCATTTATGGTTAAGGACAGCGGAACGCGTTCACAGGCAAATTATTTTTACTTAAACCAAAAAAGAGTGACATCTTTTTATTATTAAGTCGGCTGTGTTTTACGTTTGTGTTTCTCCACGTTTCACCCCTTTATCCGTGAGGCTCCCTCTCCAACCCACGTTTTTAAGATTTGACCATCTGCTCTCTCTCCAGCCATACATTACAGAGGCGGCTCAACCACATAAATCAGTTTTATTTTTTAAACGATCAGTACTCTGCCTCTGATAAACAAACCAAAAATATGAATACATGTGCACTACACCAGAATAATTTTGATGTCGGAAGCAAGCCAATACTTCAAAAACCGTAGGAAGAGAAGAGGCGGCAGCTATAAAAAAACAATAATAATAACAATGATTTTTTTTTTTTAATGAGGATTCCGGTCCAGTGTGTGGGGAGTACCTGCAGAGTGTGCTCTGTCTGGACAGCTTTAGAGCAAAGCCGGTGCGTCTGGCCCAGCCAGGCACTGATGCGCTGAGAGTCAAAGGTGACTGGCTCGGGCGGGTACGAGTCTGGAGTGGAGGTTTTCCAAAGCCCGCCATACAGCGGCCTGCCAGCATCTGCCAGGGCAAACAAACAATACAGGATGGGCAGCCTTTCCAAGAAGGGAACTCTGGATCCATTCTATAAATAGCTAAGCTCTTTTTATCGAAGCAGACCTCCATTCAGAGTCACACTAGATTCCTAAACTGTAGGAGAACATAATATAAAAGTTTGAAAAAAACACAAAGTGTGCTGAGAACAGTGATGAAGCACTTTGCTTAGATTTCGGGATTAAGGCTATTGGAAAAACAGCCATAATGAGGCCAGCCCATAATGCATAGCTGTCTAACGCTGATCACGTCTTAAGCCTTGATAAGCAGTGCCTTCACTGGCATCGTTACGGCAAGCGACCAATCAGAGGCTGCAGTTTTACCTGGCACAGGGGTACGGGGTGGAGCCACACCCCCTAAGCTCCTCTCTGTGACCTGGAAAAAGAGAGGCAACAATCAAAACTCACTCTCATTTCAACTTCCGCGACAAAAACATGCTGAAAAAAGTAGCACTACCTTTTCAGGGCATACTGTAAACATTCAGAAGCACTGAAAAGTCTGATTAAAAATTATATTTACTAATTGTTATTTATATTTAACTATAATAATAACAGAACAATATGTTAAAAATGGCCACTTCAGGAAAAAAGATGACCCTGAATTTCTATGCTAAAATTAATGGCAAGGGATAAAAGTACAGCAACAATCAGTAACTCTCACTGTAATCAACTAGTTCAAAGAAGCACTAAGGCTTAGTAGTACATGGGTTTTTAGTTCTAGCTTGTAGGCCAGCAGTAAACAGAGTCTTTCATATAGAAGAGTATGAGAGTTTTAAAAGGAATATGTGAGACATAGTCAACTTCAAGAACATACTACACTGAGGTCAAAATGACAAAACTATTGAATCAAATGATATTAATATTCAGTACAAAATTTTGATCTTCTGAGGTTTGTGAACAAATAGGAACAAATAGAAACTGTAGTGAAAGACTGAAGAAATGTAGAAAAACCTGTATTAAAAAAAAAAAAAAAAAAAATAGAAACTTCATAAAGAATGAAAGAAAAAGTTTCAAACAGTTAATAACTCACTACTAGGACGTGTATGCAGTTACCAGATGTAGGGTGATGGACTCTCTGTAAGTGGTCTCTCCATCTTTCTTTTTATGGTGCATACGGTTGTTCCGCTGATATTTGTGGTGTATTGAATACATTGCATCACAATTTATCATAATAATGATAACTTTCAGTCATATTTCCCATGTATTCCTCACGAGCCTTTGATCTGGTGCAGGCCAGAAACAGAACGTAGACGAGACGTATAGACATGTGGTCTGACGCATTTCCTTAACATAAAAATTCAAAGCATGTACCCCCATGCCACCTCGTCACTTTTGCATTTCTATTGCATTTGTTGCTTCATGGAAAATATATGCACATACATTATGTCACTATTTATTACCATTAAGGTATTCGATATCCTTGACTAGCTGTCGTTTGACTGGATACAATCTCAGTAAAAGCAGGCAGGACCCTGAGGGACGCTCATCAGTTGCTGGACACATGGGGGCAGCTGGCAGTTACCCTAATTGGAGATTTGTGATTAGAAGGTTGTAGGTTCAAATCCCAGAACTACTATTGGCACCACTGAGGTGCACTTGAGCAAGATACTATCACTCTGTCTGGGGCAGCTGGTAGCCCAGTCGGTTAGGGAGTTGCCCCTACGATCAGAAGGCTGTGGTTTTAAATCCCAGGACTGCTAGTGGCACCAATGAGGTACCCTTGAGCAAGATACCATTACTCTGTCTGGGGCAGCTGGTAGCCCAGTGGGTTAGGGAGTTGCCCCAGCGATTAGTGGCACCAATGAGGTACCCTTGTGCAAGATACTGTTACTTTATCTGAAGCAGCTGGTGGCCTAGTGGTTCAGGAGTTGCCCCTGCAATTAGGTCATGGGTTCAAATCCCAGGACTGCTAGTGACCCTAGGTACCATCACCACACACTGCTCCACAGGAGCTGAGTTTTTGGCCACCCGCTGCTTCACTCAGTGAATGGATTAAGTGGGTTAAAGACAGAGAATGAGTTCCTGTATAACAAATGGACAGTTCACACTTACACATGTTGGGGTCTTTGGCGAGTTCACTGGACTCAGGTAAGCTCTCCTCCTCAGAGGATCTTTGGTAAGCAGCTCCTCAGCGTTACAGACACCTAGAGAAGAAAGATAACCTTTAATGCCCTCGATGAGTCAGTGGAGATTTGCCTCGCGTTCAGATAATAATAAACTGATGCGCTGCATGGGGACATGTGTGAAAAGAGGATTATACAAGGCAACGGCCTGTGAAACACACACCAAACCAGCACGTTAAAGGACTCGATTACAGTGGCAAAACAATTAATCAGTATGTAGTTATGAACAGATTCTGATTAAATAATAATGATTTCAGCAGCATTTTTTTCACAGTTGTTTTCTATGACCTTGTGTTCTCCCACTTCCACTGCATCTCGCCCCCAGAAAAGTTAGAAAGAAAATCAAAAATGTACAATTTAAATGTAGATTAAATAATAATTTAAGAATATTTTTTTCTACTATCATTTTCATTGACCTTGCTTACTCTCCAACGTATCATTGTTTTACCCCAGACAAGTTAAAAAGAGAAGATTAAAAATGCAACATTTGAATGTAGATTAACTAAGAATAATTTAAGCATAGCTTTTCCCCTCAACTGTAATTTTCAATGACCTTGTTTACTCTCCTACTTCTACCTGTTCCAACGAAAATGTCAATGTAACATTTAAATGCAGATTTAAACAGAATAAACAATTAAACTGATTTAAATTTTGCTATAACTTAATTCTTCATGCACCTTTGAATCACTTACAGGATCTCTCATTTACATTTACGGCATTTAGCAGACGCTTTTATCCAAAACGACTTCGATTCCCTACCTACAGGGGGCAGTCTCCCTGGATCAACTTGGGGTTAAGGGTCTTGCTCAGGGACCCAGTGGTGGTTTTGCTGAGGGCAGGATTCAAACCCATGACCTCTTGGTCTGGAGGCAAGTATCCTACCCACTGAGCTACACACATAAAATCATTCATTTATGTACATATTCTACTTTCACCATCTTGCTTTCTACTTAAAATGTGTTTGGTTGCTTAAGAATAGCACATTAGGCTCATTTTATGCATTTCTTTGCAACTAAATTGATTTCAGTTCCAACACTAATATATATATATATATTTTTTTTTTTTATTTATTTTTTTTTTTTTAAACCAAGAGACTTAAATAAACAATTAAGAAATGCAAACATCTAAATAAGATTCTTTAAATCAATATTTGATAAACACTTGGTACATTATTAAAGACATCTTCCAGACTACTCTGGCAGTAAAATCGTTGCCTTGTGTTACTCAGAGCAGAACCACAAAGTTAAATATGTTACACTAACGAGGCCGTACGGCAGAACTGATGGGGTCTAAAACCCAGAGCCCACCTGCTCTGGCACTGAAGAAGGAGGAGGAATCTGCATCGCCGTGGGACACAGAGCCCCCGATGTCCACCGAGGGGTCCCACTCTAGGACCAGCTGCTCGTGGCAGTGCTGAGTGTTCCCGTTCCCGTTCTGGGCTGGAGGAACCGGCCCGATATCACCAGCACAGTCCTCCTCAAGCACGCTCTCAGACGGACAGCCGGAGTCTGGACACAGAGGCCAGTCCTCCTCAAACACCTGGCAGAGTCCAGACACCCAGCGTTAGTATGAACACTTAATTATGCGGCACATTATGTATTATTACACTCCTGTATGTTGCCTCAATTATCAGAAGGTTGTGGGTTTAAATCCCAGAACTTCTAGTGGAACCAATGAGGTACCCTTGAGCAAGACACCATCACTCTGCCAAGGGCAGCTGGTGACCTAGTGGTTAGGGAGTTACCCCTGCAATTAGAAGGTTGTGGGTTCAAATCCCAGTACTGATATGTCTTATTACACAGCACCACACTCCTGTATATCTGATTTTACTAATGTATTTTAAGGTGTATAATAGGTGTTATTATTAGTAGTATTAAGATATAAATGGACCAACTCAAATTACACAACTCCATGTGTTTCATTTACAAGTGTAAGGTTGAATGAACGGTTTAACAAACCAAGACATGCTCGGCATTTTGCACTTGAGATGGAAAGTGATTGAAGTCCAAAATCTTGACCGACATCTTTTCTATTAGTCTCATGGCTCCAAACACTTAACAACAAGCACGTCTTTTCTGTATTGTGCAAAACAATACAAACCAGATTTTTTAACAATTCATTTAAGAACTTAAATATACATTATGAGCCACATGTATTTTGGGAACCTTGTGAAAGGATAAAGAATATAATGCAATAATCTATTTATTCCTCTACAATGAATTCCTCTTGACTGCAAACTTGATCATCACCTCTGAAACACGAGGTTCTTCTAGATTATATATATTTTTTTGTAATTGAATCTTTAGTCAAATTTAATCCATGGCACATTTGATTACTATTACTCTTTAGGGTATGAGATAATCTGACTACGTTTGATCTATAAGAGACATCTCAGGCTGTGCTAAAAATTCCAGTTAAACCAGCCAAGGCGTCTGCTTCAAACATGTTCCGATTTCTCATTACATCGAACGCCGCGGAGAGAGACGAGGCGAAGGGCTGACTTTAATGCCGTCAATTGTGAGAGAACTCGGAGGATGGATATCCTGGTCTTACGGGGCTGCCTCCTTAATTTAGAAGTTAAGACTTCTTTTATTTGCGGGTTATATAATAGAGTCTCAGAAGCCGGGTTTTAGGACCAACAGATTCGAATCGCGGTTTCACTGAAGAAAATCATTATTCAAACTCAAAAACTCAATCAGAAATCCCTCCAACCAGATGACTTCACATGACTTCCCTTTAAATGCATTCAGCGAACATGAAAGGCCTCACGCAAAATGTGCAAAGGCATGAGAAACGCACACACCGCCGATTCATTACTGGATGTCCGGTGTGTGACTCCTTAACCTCTACATGTCTACTGTATAATGGACTTCATGCAGCACTATTTCAGCCTCGCCTGCTCCAGCCTACAGACACAATGAGCCATACAGAGAACTCGCTCATATAAACAGTGCGGGTATTATACAGGGGCTATTTGGCTTCAAGACAACTATTTCAACTATTCGGGGGCAAATTCATGATTTTTCACCCTGAAAAGCTTGAAGACATGTGACTTACTACCATGATGTCTTTGTGGTGTAATGCTTTAGTGACCTATTAAAGCCCCACAGACCACAATTATGAACCGTGAAAGCACCTGGTGTGGCCTCCAGAAATACGCACGGTATGTTCCAGATACTCAAAATGTGATTCAAATATCTTTACAGTCTAATGACATTTCATTGGTGATATGTGGTAAGTCACAAGGTCTTTCAAGGACACTAAGGAGTTAATTAACTCTTTAGTGTCCTTAAGACCTTAAAAGTCAGATCGTTGGAGACACTTTTTAAGACAAGTTTTTAAAAATATCTATATACTTCTATACATCTCCTTGCACTACTCCCTACATAAAGGACTTGTTCGGTTCTGTCAAGTGTTTTCTTGTATTAAAAGTGTCTGCCAAATAAATGTAACACATTAATACAAATGACCTTTGTCATTATTTTGCAATAAGGACTGTGGATGAACATGAATGACTATGGATCTCCACTTAGGATCAGTAAGCACATATCAGAAAGCAACATATTTGTCCATAATCATGTCATGGATGTTCACTTTTTGTGCATCATTTTTAACCCCACAATGGAGAGGTTCATCATACATTAGTAGTAATATTTGTGCAACTGCATCTCTGCTGCTAATGCAGTAAACAGCTCAACACGCTTGGAGGAGAACACTAACTGCCAATATGGTTACACCAGCTGACAGATGCCCATGCTGGCTGGCATCACAGTAATTGGTGAAGAGCCAAAGAGCAAAGCCATGTGGAGCAAAGCCATGATTATGTGGGTGAACTAGTTTGGTTGCGCAGTGGAAGTAATGTGGCTTCTGAGTGGGGAAGTTTTCCTTTTCCTTCATCTCTGGCTTAGTTCTGTTTTTAGGTTTTTACTGTCAGGATCAGTTAGTGACTCAGACTAGGGTGTATCTCCACTAACACCAAAATTCGGGTTACGTCACTGTCAGAGGAGCGGATCTGTGGCGTAACTCGAGGACCCCCTGAATGGTGTGTTTAATGTTAGTCACCAGTCTCATGCTGAGGAGACGTGTGTGAAGGCGGCCCAGGCCCTGGAAGACACGGGCGCAGTGCAGCAGCAGCTCCTGCAGCTGGCTCTCGATGGCCTGGGCGTCAGACGGCTCGCTCCGCTGGATTAGCTCTTCTCCTCGCTCCAGCAGAGCATTGAGACGGCATGCACTTTCAGCCACGGCCTGCTGGAAGCCCTGATACACATCCGGACAGACAGCGTGAAATATTCATACACCCCCCCCCGCATACTATGTGAAAGTATCCCATATATTTAGGTGAAAAATTAATGTCTACTTGAAGCTGCCGCATCTTGGCACAGGTGTTTCTCTCTGAAAAGTGCTCCACTTCAGTCAGTCTCAGGTCCATGTCGGCCAGCCAGACAGCCATCTCCTCCCTCTGCCTCTCAAAGTCCTCTCGCTGGAGCACAAAGTGCTGCAGACACAGGGCACACAGAAAAGACAGAGAGAGAGGGGAAAATCTTACTTCTTTTTTGGACTGTCTACTCTCTTACATACTGTCTCACAGCGAGTATTTTTGGACCGGGCCTCAGAAGAGTGGCATCAAAAATACAACATGACAAATCAATGTCTTGGTCTCCAGGGCAAAAGACAGCTGACATCAACAAAACATGGACACAGATCACAGGCAGGCCTGCTGTGTGTGTTAGACTCAGGTTAGGCTAATGGCTTTCTGAGGCCACTGTGGGTGAAAGAGTGGAGCTGCAATGTGTATTTGAGGACAGACAGAAAAGAGACAGAGACAGAGAGAGACAGAAAGAGAGGGAGTGAGAGAGAAACAGAGAGAGAGAGAGAAACAGAGAGAGAGAGAGAAACAGAGAGAGAGAGAGAAACAGAGAGAGAGAGAGAAAGCGAGAGAAAAACAGAGAGAGAGAGAGAAAGCGAGAGATACAGAGAGAGAGAGAAACTGAGAGAGAGAGAAAGCGAGAGAGATACAGAGAGAGAGAGAGAAAGCGAGAGAGAAACAGAGAGAGAGAGAGAAACTGAGAGAGAGAGAGAAAGCGAGAGAATCAGAACACCCAAGGGTAGGAGAGAAAAAAAACAATGTCTTGATTTCGTCGACACATCTGGAAAAAACCTCTGTTCGTTTCTTTGCTGAGCAATAAAAGATATTTATGGGAAACCCTTGAATGCATTATGCTGACATTCCACTTTTCCACTCGGCCCCAGTTAGAGCCGGGATCTGAAGTTTTTTCCATCAAACGCTGTCTTTACCATCCCAGCGTCTGCCGCTCGCTCGTGTAACATGTGAAACCGCAGGCATATTTTATAAGACTCTGACTTAAGGAGCTGTTGGCAGTTCACCGGAGAAGGAAATGTGTTGGGTTTCTTTGGTCCTCCAGTGGTAGTCTTTCTGTTTTTCACGCCTCGCACTCATTGGCTGCTTTATTAGAAACACCTCGCTTTCGTGTTCATTCATTGGTCACTTCCTTAGTTGTTTAAGGGGGGCAGCTGGTGGCCTAGTGGCTATGGAGTTGCACAGGTGTTCAGAAGGTTGTTGGTTTGAATCCCAGGACAACTAGTGGCGACTCTGAGGTAACGTTGCGCAAGGTCCAGCGTTGAGCAACCCCACACTGGACACTGTATTATAAACACCTCCCTTGTATTTTCACTACCTGTCCACCTGTCTTTTTCAGACCTCCTATACCCCATTCACCATTGATTAGTTTAATGGGGTCCTACCCTGTGTTTGTTATTATTGATCAGTTTCTGACTACAAAAACACTTGGATAGTGGCCCATCCTCAGCACAGCAGTGGCACTAGTATGGTAGTGCTGGTAGCACTGGTCTGTTAAACACATTGGGGTCATTGCTGAAGCAGCTGGTCGCCTAGTGAATAGGGAGCTCCCCTGCGATCAGAAGATCGTGGGTTCAAATTAGAGCCCGACCGATATATCTGCAGGCCGATATTATCGGCCGATATTAGGCATTTTCCAAACTATCGGTATCGGCATTTATAACGGCCGATAAATGAAT
>JBBPDB010000001.1:21673220-21683437 GCA_037974465.1 Brachypetersius altus
GCCCCTCCAGGGAGACTGCCCCCTGTAGGTAGGGAATGGAAGTCGCTTTGGATAAAAGCATCTGCTAAATGCCGTAAATGATCTGATCATGCTCCAGTCTTTCTTTATCCTTGTTTTCATTCATGCTCAACAATCAGCAACACTGAGAAGCATCAGTCCTCTTTCAGTTCTGGAGTTTATTTTAACCCTGTGACTGAGAAGGTTGGTTAAATGATTCTGAATGAGTCACCTGCTGGAGGATCTGCTCTTAAAGCACACACTCATTGCACCACTGCACCACTGGAGACTGGAGACTAGAGACTAGAGACCAGAGACTGGAAATAGGACCACGTGCCTCGAGCAGCCCAGCCGGTTACAGCCCAGAGAGCTGGGGGTGAGTGTTGTCCAAAACATCTATCAAAACTGAGATCAAAACTGTATTAAACAGAAACCTCTCAGTCAATGGGATAATCACAGCCCTTCCTGAGAATGATTTACTGAAATAAGCAATTAAATTTAGTTTAAAAACCTTAAAACCAGTCGAAATGTGTGAACTGAGCATCCCGATGGGGTGTTTGGGGGGGGGGGGGGGGGGGGTCGCGTTCAGACTCAGGGACTCTTATTATGGAAGTGTCTTATTCTAATATTACTCTAATACTACTGTAAGCTGAGACTCGGTTTAAGGGAGAAGAAGAATATATTCAGTGTTTAGTTTTAAGAGATTTATAGCTTGTTTTAGTAAATCGGACTAAAACTAAAACTGTGTTTACCTGTCGATTTTCTCTGGTGTGTGTTTTGCAGTGTGTAGAGACGGTTCTGTAACAGAAGCCCACATTTTAATGCCAGTGGGTTCTATGTACGTTTTCAGGCAGATGCTGTATGAAGGTCCTGATGGTCATTTAGTGCCCAGCAGATGTGGCAGTATCTTCTAAACCAGGAGTTCATGCAGAGAACCATAAAGAATGGACCATGTCTATATTCTGAACCTTGAAAAAAAACCCTAAACTGAATATAAATATACAGTAATCCGCTGCTTTTCACGGGGGTTACGTTCCAAGAGCACCTGTGTATAATGAAAAACTGGCTTGTGTTTTGGTAAAAATGCCTAAAAACGCCTATTTTTATAGTGTAAACCCTGAATCAGCCACCAAATCTGCTCACAGAACACTTTAATTTCATTTTTAATTTAATTTTTTTTAATTTTAAAGTTTAATGCATTATCCTTAATGAAAATGTAATGGTAAACCTGTATTTTCCTCTTTTAATTTAAATTCCCCACCTAGATATGAAGGTCGCAGGACAAAAGTATTGGGACACCATGGCGAGATGAACAGGTTTCCTTGTGTGAAAACATCCAGAAAAATATGTTTATTGATATAAAAGAGCAAAAAAGGTTCAGTTTGGTTCTCAAAAAAATCCATGCGTGACTAAATCCGCGACTCCTGATCCGCGTAAAACTGTATTTAGAGAAAAAGTTAATTCCCTATAGAGGATGCGTCAATTAATTTTAAGCCCTGAACCAATGAAGAACCAGAAGCAGATGATTCTAGATGATCAGGCGGTGATCAGTATACTGGTGGTGCTGAATGCTGAGTGGGCGGAGCTCCTTTATCTAGGCTCCTTGTATCTTTAGACATATTGCAGATTGACAGTAAAACATTTGTTCATATTTCTTTCAATTAATCACCCCAGTGTGACAAAGATAAGACAGTTTGAAAGCCATGAAATACTGTTTTTACACCAACAGTGTTCACCCAAACATGATTGGTGAAGCAGACAGAAGAGGTAGTGATTTCTATCAGTTTATTCCAAATGTAGCAGTGACCCCAAATTATTTGGACCTTTGTGTTACGTTTGTTGTGTTTGAATCTCATTTACTTTAAACAGGAAATCTTAAGACAGGTATTTTTTCTTTGTGAGCTGTTCATTCAAAGGATGATGGATCTTCTTCTTTTTAGGAATGTTTTTTCAATTTTGCTCCCAAATTTCAGAATTCAGGATCCCACCAATAAGCTCAATCTCACTAAAAAAAATCCTAAACATTGACATCCAGATCTGTCCTTCACAGCTCTCACTGAACTTTGCACCCTTGCAGGAACTGGGCTTTCTCCTCACAAAGGTTCTACCATCAGTCTCACACAATGCTCTTTACAGCTAAGATTTCTGTTACATTACATTCTCTTTTTTCTTTATACTCTGATTACTCAGTTTAGCTTTTCCAAATGTCTCTAATTTAATTTAAATTATTTCATAACTTTATTGCAGGTCTTGCAGGTCCCCACACTACATGTACTTCTATAACTGTATATGTGACAAACAAAGAATCATGAATGTTGTGTTCAAAGTGCTTTCCTCTGAAATATTGATGTTTTTTTGTAATCTGTCACACTTTCACAGAATAATCTGTGCAATAACCTGTTGCTACATTGTTGTGCAATTTCGTACTGGGTTTAAATTACCATTACTATGGGCATTATTGGCTGTGATGTGCAACAGTCTATCATGTGCAATACTGTGCAATGATCTTATCAAGTGTTAAACATGATCATTATGTGTAACTTATTATGTTCAATGTACTTACCAATATCACTACTACTGTCAATATTACTTATACAAAACTTCTCTCTACAACATACAGTAACAAACTCCTCACTACCATCTGTGTGGTTAGAAATTCACTTAGCTGTAAGTTATTTATCTGTAGTTTTTATTCCCATTATAGTTTATTTTATATTGAGATTCTACAGGTTAATATGTGTGTGTGTGTGTGTGTGTGCGTATGTGTGTGTGTGTGTGTGTGTGTGTCCTGACAAAATGAGTGTCTTTGTAATCACGAGGCTCTGAGCTGCGTCTCAGCAGGTCCTTGTCAGTCCACAGATCTTCAGAGTGAAGGAGTTTCTCTTTTCCCGCCATTCCGCTTTGAACTCGGACATCAATGAGTGACGTCACCACATCAGACATCATCAGAGAATCCGAAACTCAGACAGAGACTCTGATCCAGAAATCAGACCCAGACCAACTTTTACACACTAACACACTACACTACAATCTACGTAAAAGCTATACAACAAACCAAAAAACACACGATAAAACACGATACACAACAAACTACATAACACACGATAAAACACATTACGATACACACTACATAAAAAACTACACAACAAACTACATAACACACTACCATACATACTACATAAAAACTACACAATAAAACAAATAACACACCACACAACAAACTACATAACACACGATAAAACACACTACCATACATACTACATAAAAACTACACAATAAAACAAATAACACACCACACAACAAACTACATAAGACAGGATAAAAACATAAATCAGAAAATATAAATCAGAATGAATCAGAGCATCATTTACTTTGTAATACTCGTAATTCGTAATTCAAAGTGTCCAGATAACGACATCACAGAGTCTGAAATCTTTCCTTCAGTTCAGTAACAAACTCTTTATGACGAAACAGACTAAAGTATAACTGTGTGTGGATATTCTTAAATTAATTGAGGATAATTATTTGCCTTTAATAAGATGGGTTTCCTCAAAAAAGTAAAAATTTCTTTCTTTTTTTTTTTTTTTTATTTTTACAAAATACAGTACAATTTGGTTTATTATTATTATTTTTATTCTTCTTCTTCTTATTATTATTATTACACATGTCCACAAAAAACTGTTTTAATCATCAGAAACCACAACACACTTTTCTAAACCCGTTTTTCACGCCGATTTCAGGCCCCTTTCAGACCATTTTTTTCCCAGTCACATAAACTTTTTGAATGATGAGTAATATTAGATCTACAATAGACTTTCATGTGTTTTTTATTAAACTGCAGCACCAATCAAGAACTGTTTCAATATTTCCAGTGTGAAGTCAGACAGGCCACACTGATATAATGATCAGTGTCAGTCAGCTACCACTCCTTCTTCAAAAACACTCAGCATATGTTTATTATATGATAATTATACCAACTATCATGAAATATAGAACAAGCTTCATCACAAACACTGTACGTGCGGGAAAAACTATAAACACAGATTTGAAATCACCATGAAAACACTACAAAACCCACATAAACTTTTCTCTAATGATTTTGACCCTGTTGTTATTATTATTATTATTATTATTATTATTATTATTATTATTATTACTTTGCAAAGTGTTTGTGTGTTTTGAATTACTCGTCATATTATATTCAATTTGAGTGGAAATGCTATGAAATGCTAAGCACTTATTTCCAGATGTTCAAAAACATCAAAGATTTTTAAATGATAACCAATATAAATACGTGATCTCGTGCTTTAACATTTGATGACAGTGTTTCAAACACGAGTTATTCTTGTATTATAGCTTAACCTATAGACAAGTTCGACACATTTACGGCACATTTCAACATTCTGGACACATTTTAAATATTTTACTTTATTCTGCAGCCCTTAGGTAAACACAGGAACTCTGTAAAGCTGTATGAAAAACTTAATAAAATCATTTTGTATATTTCGTGTCTGTTTTATTTACTGAAAACAGTGGGCTCCATGCGTACTGATTCCTTATTAAATCTTTAATTACGCAGCACGCGCTCTAATAAACGTTTTAGCAGATTTTGCCTTTGAACATGAAAGTATCAAAGCTATCAAAACTGGAAGGTACAAAGGAAATCAGGTTCTTTAAAGTGTATTTCAAAAAGGGAAGAGCCTTTGAGGAGGCGCGCGCTTCCCCTGGAGGTGTTAATTGACCAATAATGGAGTTATTAATCGGTTAATAGTTTGAAGTTCAGATGAGGAGGAGGATAAATACCAAGTTGACTCGAGACAGAGGTCATTACTGCGACAGACTACGAGAGTAAAGAGTCATTAGACCAGAACAGCAAGGAAGAACCAGCCTTTCAGGAGCAGCGCCTGAAGGAGCAAAGGAACATGGACGCTTCTAAGTTCTCCAACTTCAGCATCGACTACATCCTGGGCGAGAACACGCGTCCAGTGGAGAGTCCAGCCGCCCCGCAGGTCTTCAGAGGAGAACCCAGCGACCTGAACCCACGACCACCCGGCGGATTTACCTCTCAGACCAGAGGAGGCGCAGTAGTAGGTCTTCAGACCGCCTGCCAGGGAATCTACGATGTAGCGCCGTATTACAGCCAGTTCAGCTGCTGTGGACCAGTTACCTACTACCAGACCAACTTCAACATGACCTACTGTAGCAACGAGCACTGGCTACACACAGGTAACACTCACGCACTGTAGAACAAACTAAACAACACAATATAACACACTATATTGCACACGATATGACACACTGTATAACACAATATATTACACACTGTATAACACACCATGTAACACACTGTAAACACATTACTTTTCAGTGTATAACACACTACACCACAAACTAAACCACACATACACACTGTAGAACACACTACGTGACACAATGGGCCGCTGTTACACCAATGGAGTGTGTTAATGTTCATTTATTGTATATTTATTTATTGTATGAATTGTTTGCAGAGTGCGACCGAGAAGAAGCCCACTGTTATCAGACAGGTCAGCAGAGGCAGAGGAACAGGGCCAGAACCGTTTTCACAGAGAGCCAGATGACGCAGCTCGATCAGCTCTTCTCCGTCACCGAGTATCCGAGCGCGGAGGCCCGTGCGGAGCTGGCCCGGAACACCGGCCTCAGCGAGGAGACAGTCCGGGTAAGAGAACTGGGCTTTTCTGGAAGGGGTGGGGGTCTGTTACTGATTGGACTGTACATGCTTTATTTTGGTTCCATCAAGGGCAAATTAGGATAATCTAAAATGCTTTTTTTGTGTGATTACAAAAAAAAAGCTTTTTACATGATCCTCCCATTGCAATATAGTCCCAGTATCGCATGTATCACTGTCGGATCTAATGTTTTTGTACATCTTAGAATACAGTTCTCTAAACCCTCTTTTCTGTTTTAGGTGTGGTTTAAAAACCGCCGTGCACGGAGGAAAAGACAGAAGCCCACAGACCCTCACCAAACTGACCAGTCATGATGGACCCCCCTTGCTGATTTGTACCCACAGAATAAAGTTGTAGTAAATTAAGAGTGTTGTTGTGATGCACTTATTTAACCAACATATGGAACCAAAGGAATCAACAAGGGACACCTTCATATGTAAACCCAAAAATGACAGAGCGCCTTATGTACGAAACACCAAATGTTTATTGTTGGTATATCCATTAGTCAGAGTAGAATTCTCACTGGATGGGAATTAACATGCTAATACGCTGCTGAAAAAAAAATATAAAAAGCACAATTTTATACAGACAGCATGCAGTAGCCTAGATAGCTAAACCAGAACTGATTCTAGCATTACAATCCTCACAACTCACATGAACACACAAACATGGATATCCGGCACGAGTTCGTCCAATTGATGCACGTTACAAAATACATCGTGAAATTATTAAAATAGATCTTTTTGGACAAAGAAATGTTTACAAAGTAATCAAACGAAGAAGGCTACACAACTGGGTAGATCAACAGAGCGCGTTAACGACTTAAAATGACTTATTTTTTCATCTCAAAAGTGAGAGGGGAGCGTAGAGAATAAGACAGTGAACGATATTAAATACACTCTGTCATTTACAGTTAAAATATCCCACTCACCATTTCATTTGGCCAAGAAATGTGCTGATGGAGTTGATGAGAAATGAGGGTGATCTCGAGTACCCGAATTTGGATGCAACATTTAAAAAAAGGTCACCCTAAAACAACACACTTGTCACAAGTCGTCAAATTCCAACAAATCGTGTGATTATATTCACTACTGGTTATGCAGTATGAAGTTTTGCACTCAGTCTTAAATGCCTTTTACTGCTGGCACGACTACACAGATTCAGTGATGCACGAATAACCACCCGAGAAAAACAAAACCCTACAGATCGGTTAAGTGGTACGCCGCCTTCTTAGCGTTCCCTCCGTTCATCAGTGCCCGTCAGGGTGGTAAAAAGAGTGAACAAGCGATAATAGATGTTTTTTTTTCCTTCACAGTCTGCCCGCAGCAAGAACTTGGGATTTCTTTTCATGCTGCTTGCGATGAAAGGTGTAGTTTAACACTCTGGAGGGCAGAAAGTGACCGGAGCGTTCCTTACCCACATGCGGTGTGCTCACAAAGACACCATTCATATTTACATTTACAGCGATGTAGCTTAGATATTGCTGTTTTACTAGCTTTTCTTTTTTTTTTTTTTTTACCTAAACGCTTGTTGACACAGATAAAACCACGTACCTTGTTGACTATTAGAGTTGCTGAAAGAGACCATTTACAAAACCCAGTCAAATTGAGATACGGGAAAAGAGGAAGGGCAGGCAGAGAAGCACAGCAGGCTTCGTTTTCTGGACTATACTGAGGGTTTGCTGGGAGAGCGGGGTCATGATTAATTGAGGTTTACACGTATAAATTACATTTAATTAGATTTGATGTTACTGACACTGGCCAACTAAGGAAAAATACAGAGTGAGGTGATTTTGACTGGTTAATTAATTGACTGATTCATCTATTTCTTGGGACATATCGACTGTAATTAGGCCAAAGGAGAAGTCTGTAAGTAAAGTAACGTGTCCGTTCTGTCATGCGTAAACACGTTACAGCACACAGTGTGAACAGCACGAAACTCTTCCTCTGGATTTAACCCATTCACCAAGAAACACAGCGCCCGGGGAGCAGTGTGAGGGGACGGTCCCTTGGTCAAGGGTACCTCAGTGGAGCCATTAGCAGTCTTGAGATTCAAACCCATGACTTTCTGATCGCAGGGCGAGCGCCCTAACCACCAGCCCACCAGTTGCTTGAAGCAGGGGCTGCCACCAATGAGGGGAGCCCAGGGAGCAGTGTGTGGGGATGGTACTTTGCTCAAGAGTACCTCATTGGTGTCACTAGCGGTCCTGGGACTCGAACCCACAACCTTTTGGTTGCAGGGGCACCCCCTAACCACTAGGAACTAATCCCATATCAACCATAATCTCATATCACAGTCTTACACAGTGTGTCCATCCATATGGACACATGGTCACTGTGCACATGCCTGCAGAGCAGAGGAATCCGGACTTGCATTGGGAGAGACAGTCATGTAAACAATAAACCCTGTAACGTGTTGTCCTGTCACCCTGGCACCTGAAGATAACGTCAAACTAAACGTTTCTTCTTTTTTACAATATCATTTGATAGCAGGTGCAGGTGGGTGCAGGATTATTATACATCTTTTAGACAGACATTAACCATCCGAGTATGACCATGATACCTAGACAACTAATGAAAAGGCATTTAAAAGCTTAGTTTCCCATTAAATACTGAAATTAAGACAGAGTGCACACTCTAGCAGCAGCGGCAGCCACGATATTTCAGGCTAAGTGAAGGAATCTGGGGAAAAAAGGGTGTTTTTCTAAAACAAAAACACACATACATGCAAATCCCACAAAGACATTTACCAGTATGCTTCTGTGGCCTTTATTTTAGGGTGATTTTAAAAAAATCAAAGTTATCTAACTTAAAAAATTCTGTTATGTACTAACAAATGGCTTTTGTTAGGGTTATGTTTCCCTAATTAAGAATTCAAGATACATTGTTCTGTTATTGTTTCGTTTAACAAATGGAATGCAGGACGTTAAGTTACTTTACAAGGCACTAGTTTTTGCTAACTGCAGTCAAAGGGGGGGGGGGGGGGTCTGGGGGTTGGGGGTCGCACAGTTTTGCCTTTGACAATCTGTGTGTTTCTCAGAGAAAAGCACAAATGAATGATGGACAGACAGTGAGGGGGCCTTTTGTCGTTTTGGGAAAGAAAGGAAAGGCGGTCAGGAGCAGAAGTGAGTACGTTTAGGATTGCATTTCCGCACGGAGCATCCAGGGGAACCAGCAACAGAACAGCAACCTGCTGGAACAGAGAGACAGGTCACAGGAGTGAATATGGGTCCTTCCATGCTCACCTAGGGTCTGATCACATCATGGATTTACAAGAAAAAGTTACAGTAAACAACTTTGAAAACTGCTGATAATTGTTAAGGTTTGCACCACCAGCTTCTGAACTGCATCTTAAATACTTTGACGACTTAGAGAATGAACTGAACTGGCCTGAAAAATAATGATCACAAAAAAATATTTCACTTAAATGTCCACCACAGCTTAAAAAAACTGTATTTATATCCAACCTGTGATACACCATGAGTTTGAAGGGGCTTACTCACAAAAATGTATTTTTGGTCATTTTGATTATTTTTTCTATAAAGGTACTATTTATTTTTCCTTCAAACTTTTTTGAAAATATGTAAATATATATTTATTATTGTTCAGTGTTTAAGATGGAATTTAGCACCTGGTAAAGCAACCTTCTCAAATGCTTGAATAAATCAAAAAACAATTGGAGCAGAGTGTTGAAAATTTAATTTGTTGCACAATTTAGTTTTTATTTTTGAGTTTAAATATTTTCAGGAATCCATGAAGAGTGTGAACAGGCCCCAGGTGACCCATATGTTTTTTTGTGAGCGCATGCCTGTCCACCGTACCTGGATATAGAGCTCTCAGACGTGATGTCTTTAGGGGACCTCACTGCGTTGAAGTTACGCTTCGGCTGGGACACTGAGAAATGACACGAGAAGACAATCAGTACATGATCAGCCTCAAACTCTTCACTGTTCACAATCATATTCAGCTGTTAAAAGTCTAATATAACCTGAAAGACGCAGAATTACAACCTATTAAACACATTTTAGTTTTTGTACAATCGGATAATCACACAGTGGCTGAGCTGGTATGACCTACAGATACAGACCAGCCAATCAGAACACAGCATGAAAAAACAAAGAGCATGGAGGACAAACACCAGTACACACCTTCACACACACCATCACACACACCACCATACACACACCATCATACACCTACACACCTTCACACACACCTTCACACACACCATCACACACCTTCACACACCTTTACACACACCATCATACACCACCATACACACACCATCATACACCTACACACCTTCACACATACCATCACACACCATCACACACCATCACACACACCATCACACACCTTCACACACCTTCACACACACCATCACACACCATCACACACACCATCACACACCTTCACACACACACCATCACACCTTCACACACACCCCCATACACACCTTCACACACACCATAATACACACCATCATACACACCTTCACACACAACTTCACACA